>OY747712.1:16890734-17490734 GCA_963556495.2 Valencia hispanica | reverse complement strand
ACCTTAGCACCAGAGATTGGAGAGCCCGACCCAAAGTCCCCAAACCCTGCTTCCAGATTGGAAGGCGTGCTGGTGGGATTGAGGAGGTCTTCGAAGTATTCCATCCACCGACCCGAAACAACCCACGTCGAGGTCAGCAGCACACCATCCCCACTGTAAACAGTGTTGGTGGCAGACCACTTCCCCCCCCCCCTGAGACGCCGGATGGTGGACCAGAATCGCTTCGAAAGCCGCACGGAAGTCGTTCTCCATGGCCTCTCCGAACTCCTCCCACGCCCGAGTTTTTGCCTCCATGGCCATCCGGGCCTGCCGGTACCTGTCAGCTGCTTCAGGGGTCCCACAAGCCAAAAAGGCCCGATAGGACTCCTTCTTCAGCCTGACAGCATCCCTTACCGCTGGTGTCCACCAGCAGGTTCGGGGGTTGCCACCGCGACAGGCACCGACCACCTTGCGGCCACAGCTACGGTCAGCCGCCTTGACAATGGAGGCGTGGAACATGGTCCATTAGGACTCAATGTCCCCCTCATCCCCCGGGACATGTTCGAAGTTCTGCCTAAGGTGTGAGTTGAAGCTCCTTCTGACAGGAGACTCTGCCAGATGTTCCCAGCAGACCCTCACAACACGTTTGGGCCTTCCAGGTCTGTCCGGCGTCCTCCCCCACCATCGGAGCCAACTCATCACCAGGTAGTGGTCAGTGGACAGCTAAGCCCCTCTCTTCACCCGAGTGTCCAGAACATGTGGCCCCAGATCAGATGAGACGACAACCAAGTCGATCATCGAGCTGCGGCCTAGCGTGTCCTGGTGCCAAGTGCACATATGGACACCTTTATGCCTGAACATGGTGTTTGTTATGGACAATCCATGACGAGCACAGAAGTCCAATAACAAGACACCACTCGGGTTCAGATCGGGGGGGCCATTCTGCCCAACCACACCCCTCCAGGTCTCACTGTCATTGCCCACGTGAGCGTTGAAGTCCCCCAGCAGAACAAGGGAGTCCCCGGGAGGAGCACTCTCCAGCACCCCCTCCAAAGACTCCAAAAAGAGTGGGTAATCTGACCTGCCGTTTGGTGCGTAAGCGCAAACAACAGTCAGCACCCGACCCCTATGGCCCCTCCCACAGGTGGTGAGCTCATGGGAAGGGGGACCCATGTAACCTCTTCGGGCTAAGCCCTACTGTGCCTCTACCCATGGGGCCCGGTCGGGCTTATCTACCAGGCGCTTGCCAACGTGCCCCGCCTCCCTGCCTGGCTCCAGATGGGGGCCCCGGTGACCTGCGTCCGGGCGAGGGAACACTGAATCCAATTTTCTTTTCCATCATAGGGGTCTTTTGGGCTTCACTTTGTCTGATCCCTCACCTAGGACCAAATTGCCATGGGTGACCCTACCAGGAGCAAAAGCCCCCGACAACATAGCTCCTAGGATCATTGGGACACTCAAACCCCTCCACCACGATAAGGTGGCAGCCAAGGGAGGGGTTTGAAAATAAATAAATAACTTCATTTTTAATAAAGTAATTTATTAAGTAGTAATTAGTCATTTAATTAGTAATTAATAATTTATTGAGGGAAGGGGGGGGGGTATGAGTTTATAACATTTTACAGCAGAGTTTAGGAAGTTGTCATCAGAGCCATGAGTTTTTTCATTTGATAATTCAAAATACTAACAATCATAATAATATTGCATCAAAGTGAGTTGCTACTAGTCGTTGACCCATCTCAGGTCCTAAAATCATCATCATCTTCATAATGATAATAATTAGAAGAAGAAGAAGAAGAAGAAGAAGAAGAAGAAGAAGAAGAAGAAGAAGAAGAAGAAGAAGAAGAAGAAGAAGAAGAAGAAGAAGAAGAAGAAGAAGAAGAAGAAGAAGAAGAAGAAGAAGAAGAAGAAGAAGAAGAAGAAGAAGAAGAAGAAGAAGGAGAATATATGGAAAGTATTTTTGTATATCACCACACAGGCATTTATCCTGCTGAGATCCTGAAAAAATTATCCGTCCTCTGACCTAAATCCTTTAGAAAACCTTTAAGGTGTTGCATAAGAGTAAACCCAGGACTCTGGACAATCTAGAAAGATCCCTTTTCTGTATTCAAAACTGCTAAAACATTGAAAAAGCATCCACATTTTTGGTTAACCTCAACTTTATTAAATGTTAAGGTTGTATTTTCAATTTCAGTGTGATATTATTCTACTCCAGTAAAAATGTAAGGTACTCTTATAGGGGTGTCAATACAGTAAGTGCAGAAAAAGCTGTTGAGTCATTTTCTATTCAAATCCACATCTGCTGTATGTATTTTCTCCTTAGGTGATCCCCTCCTCATAAGAGCCTTTCCTTCAGCATTGCACGTGCAAAGAACTTTATTGAGCACAGATTATAATGAGTCACCTGTGACATGAGCAAGCAGTTTATACGCAGCGACTTCCAGAGATAATCCCGTGTGTCCAGTCTCGGTGCCGCAGAGGGTAGTGAACCCGACGGCGAGTAGACATGTGTGTGTTTGTGAGGACTGTCTGGTGTCACAGTCAGTGTCTGGGTCACTAAAATGCTGCGTGACCCAGTCACAAAGAGACCTATGCTCACCTCCTTTAGAGTTTCTGGCTGAGCAAAAATGAGCACAATATGTAAGATTTTAAACTTTTTTTTTCTCTTTTTCATACACTTTTGTGTGAACCTCAGTGCTGACCAAATACGAAGGACTGATCCTCTCAAAACTGGCAATAAAAACAGAAATTAATGAATGGCTTGATAAAGAAATCAATTAGGGAAATATTGCATCCAAAATTTTAAAACTTTCTCAACTTATGTAATTATACAGTATGGCATGACATAATGTGTATAATTAGTTTAACATTAGTCAGCCATTTTTATATTTTTATTTCACTGCTAATTTTAGTGAAGTGAATAATGAGCATAATAATAATGATAATATATAAAGAATTTTTAAAAATGTTTAAAAAAATATTAAAATATCACTGAATCCCTTGAAAAGCTAGCTTTGGTCAAAATGTTTAACCAATTTGCTATTAGCATGTTTTTCTACCACGCTAACATTTGCATGTTTGCTTACCAAATTGAACCCAAGTTAATGATAGGTATTATGCTAGTAAGAACTAGTATTTTAATTTTACAATCCATGCTTGTTTGCTAATATTAGCATATTAGAAAATATTTAGACTTGAACTGTGATTGTTTTTGAACAGTTAAAGATAATAAAAAGATTAAGGAGCTAAATATAGCTCAGTTTCATAATCTGCTTGAAGGTGGGTATTATGCTAGCAGTAGCTTGCAAATGAATCATAACTGCTTAAATTTTGATTTTCTAAAAACAGTGAAAGATATTAAAAAGATTAGGGATTAGAAGTATTTGAAAATAGCCAACTGTCTTGTAAACTTCTTATAGTTTAAAATTTTAAACATTTGTTTCCAGAAGTTAAACTGCTTTCACACTGTTTCCCATCTTTCCATATATAGTGGGATATTGAAGAAATGTGTTATGCAGGTTTAAACATGAGGGAAATTAAGTGGATTATGTAAAACATAAAGTTCTGTCATAGCTTTGATGTATGTATGTCGCTTTTGATGTGCTCTGCATGTGTATTTGGATCAAGAGAGTGTAATTCACAGTGTTCAAATTTGTCAAGACGGGCTACTTTCTTTTTTTCTATAATGTTACCATCGCTTGTTTTTTTTCCATATTTAAGGACTGATCTCCTGTAAATTAAATTTCAGCTCTCTGTAAGTGCCACCAATTGGACAGATAATAATTTCCAGAATTATTCAGAGAGGTGCTCATCTGTTCAGTTTACTTCTCAGTTTCAAGCATTTGACAACCTGAGGTAATTTAAACTGTGGAATGGTGATTCATGAGATAAGATAATGTTATTATTCGGTCGCTGCTGCAATATTTGAGTAGGAGCTGCACAAATACTGGAGCAGTGGCACACGTGACGTGTAAGAGCTACACAATGTTTTTGAAAGTCAACTAAATCTGTGACAGCCTGACTTTTCTGATCAAATTATGTGTTTTAAATGTATATGAAACAATAGAGAATAACTGTTGGAAAAAGTTATTATGTTATTGACAGAAGTCCTTGCTGTCATGTCTAATGTTTAAAGGTTGAAAGAGCACAAAGACTGCAGAAACATAGGATGAATAATTTATAGCATTCATACAAGAACTGTATAGATGTCATTTTCAAAGACTGAGTATAGATCAGGTAGTTTACTCATCTCCAAGGTCTGATGAGGCCTCCAAAGGATACATAGTGTCTGTCTGCATGGGAGGAGGCCAACACAGGAGGGGATTATAGGGCATTACATAGTAGTTCTGGATTATAAACCATGAGACAACTTTACTGCATACAGAGCTTTTGAAAAGGTGCCAGTGCACAAGTGCATACTCTGGGAGGGAAGACTGTTCAAGAAACATTCTTTAAAGTTTTTTTTCTTTCTGATGCATGCTCTACATTTTCCAGTCAATCGTTTACTTGGACTTTTTGGTTATTTTGAACTATTTTTCTTTGTACTTCAAAACCACTGTATTTACTTATATTGAGGAAAAGAGTGTGCACCCATCTGAATTGGAATCATGTATTTGAAGAACAGAAATAATGCAATCAACACAGAGAGGAGCAAGAAGAACATAAAAGAGAAAAGATGTAAGACAGAAACACCTCTTGATTTCACGTATAATATGATTTGGAGAAGGTTTACATGCTAAATTAATACAGTTAGGATATACAAGACACCATATCACTTCCTTTTTCTCAATGTCAGGTTCTTGTTTACGGTCAAGTACCCATCAAGAAGAAATTGTGGCTTTGACATCACCAAAGGAGAACAGCAAAGTGGAGAGAAACAACAAGGTGATAGAGGATGAAGAATTGCTGCAGAGGACAGCGTTTGGAAAGGCCATGTACAATATGACCCATTCCGAGAGGGTGATGGATGATCTGACATTTGGACGACGGGTGGGATTTTACGAGCTGAAGGGAGAAATCGGCACTGGTAACTTTTCTCAAGTTAGACTGGGAATACATGACCTGACGAAAGGTGAGTTTTTGGATGTTTTGATATGAATTCCTTGATGTTATCGATAGCTCTAGTGACTACTTAAGATGTAGATATATAGGTTTGTCCAACATACAGCATCTTACACATTTAGTGGTACCACTGGAAAAGAATAGGAGTGAAAGATAAAGAGTTGTTATGGAAGCTTCCAACCATCCAGCCTTATTTGTCACGGTCGCAGTTATTCTAATCTTTTTTTTTATATTTTCACTGTAGTCATGGAGCTATTTTCAAGTAGTTGTGCCCTGATTTATTAAGCTCAGCACACATTTGGCTTACTTAAATGGCATGCTCCCTTGTGTTTCCCATTTTGAAAGAGAGGCTAAGAGAAATGCGCTCCCAACAAGGTTAAAGAAGTCACAAAGGGATTAAATAAATTGAAAGTTTAGAATAGTTGCTCATCATGTCATTGGTAAGGACTACCTGCCAATTAAAGTGGGGTGTGTTTTCCATAATTTATAACTATATAGAGCTATTTTTGTGAGACATTAGCCTTAATTAAATTCACATTGCATTGAAATAATAATAATAATGTGTAATAAAACATTTCAAATGTGATATCAGTAATATGTGACATAAGCATAAAAGACTTGAATTCTGTGTAAAATAAGCCATTTTATACAATACATTTAACCTGTAATTTATAATGTCCATTTTATAATTAACTCAGTATAATTAATCAGTCTGGGTCATTTCACATGTCAGAAGACATGACTAATTGCATCAGCCGGCCCCTAACTAATCCATAATGTTTCATCCTCTGCTGTTGTGTCACATGGCAGCTATGTTGTAAAGGGCTACTTTAACATATGGGGGAGAGGGAAGAGACAAATGAGGACAAATGGCAGATACATTTTAGAGAAAAAATAAAATAAAATTGTGGGATTATGCAGTTTAAGAGATGTCTAATTTTGCTTTTGTTTTTCTCTGTGTTTCTTCGTGTGATAGAGAGAGTGGCAGTGAAAGTCCTGGATAAGGAGCGTCTGAGCAAACACTCCAAAGCTCTCTTTGCCTCTGAGATCACCTGCATGGAAAGCCTCTCCCATCCCAACATAGTCCGCCTGTATGAAGTGGTGGAAACCTTCAAGAGGCTTTACCTGGTGATGGAGTATGCCAGCGGAGGAGAGCTGTTCTCCAGGATCAACACCAGGGGGCGCCTGTCAGACCTTGAAAGCAAGCTGGTGTTTTCACAGGTTGTCTCAGCAGTCAAGCACATGGTGAGTGAGACAGAGGCAGTTCTCTGGGGAACAGAGTGGGCGTTGGATCTACTGGGAAAACGAAAGCAAAGAGGCTCAGAGCGGAGTGTCAAACCAGTTCAAATATTGACTGTTTCAGGATGATCTTTAGGCAGAAATACAGGATAATGTTCATAGCCTTTGTATGTTATTTGTCTAGTAATATACTGCCGTGCAAAAGCCTTTATCCCCACTCGAATTTGTTCACATTTTTTCACATTACAACCACAAAATTGTACATATTTTATTTGGATTTTAATGTGATTGACAATCACAACATAAAAGATTTCCCTCAACCTTTCGCCAATACTCGCTTATCTGGTGCCTATCTATCTTACCATTTTGCCAGATGTGGGGTGCAGCATGAGCAGGTTGCCAGTCCATCAAAGGACAACACAGAGACAGACAACCATGCACACCTAAAGGCAAATTAAAAAATCTTAACAGTCTTGTTTTTGGAATGTGGAAGGAAGCTGGAGTACACAGAGAGAACTCACACATGCACATGAAAACTCCATGCAAAAAAAGAGTTCAAGCTGGGATTTGAGCTCTGTACCTTCTTGCTGCAAGGCAACCGTGCAACCAACTGCACCACCATGCAGTCCGAAGTTAAATCATTTTGAAGTGGAAAAAATTAAAAAAATCAAATCCAATTCAAACAATTGCCTTCAAAACCCATTTAATTAGTAAATAGGGTCTGTGAGTTTTTAAATCTCTGTATTAAGCTGATCTTTGAAAGTATTTAGTTAAAGAAAGCAGTAAGTCCTGTTTAAAGTAAAATAAACACTTCTAAACATGCAATAAAAAAACATAAAATGGAATAAACAGATTAATATGTACATGAGTGAAGGTTATGATCAGTGCAAATGGTGCTAAATACAGGTCAATGCTGGAGGAAAACCTGTTAGAGGCTGTGAAAGAGACTGGAGTTGTCATGAAATGTGGGAAATGAACCAAAGCGCAGACAGGAATGTGGTAATCTCATTGTGTATTTAATACAAAGTAAAAAACATTTACAAGAAAATACTTGTGGGTGAGAAACAGGTAATACAGATCACAGGGGTGACTATGTGGGAGAATCCAACAAGGAATATGGGAAGCAGAAGCTTACTAATACAGAGAGAATAGTTAAGGAAATGACAAACAGCTGGAGGGAATTAGCAGAGAGAGGATGGAGACAAAAGAATCCTGGCATAAAGTGGCAGACACGACAGGGGGAAAAAACTGGAACTAACAGCACCTTAATGAAGATAGAGAAGGAAATAAACATAAGAAAAACATACTAAAAACTAACATGAACAGAAACACAATGGGGAAGCATCCAAATAATAAATTTAAACTCAAATAAACCAATGAGGCTGACGGGGAAACAAACAAATACAAAATCTAAGGAAATATACAGTGAGATACAAGAATGAACTAAAAACTGAATCCAAGGAATTAACTAAGTAATCAAAGTAAATAATAAGGAAATTGTCAAAACCAGAAACACCGATGAAACTTAAAAGATTATTACAAGAGCAGATTGCTATAATGGCCCAATCAAAGTCCAGACCTAAATTTAACTGAGGACATGAGACTGTGGCAAAACATTAAATTTGATGTTCATGCATTTCAATCTGATATAAACTTGAGCAACTTGGAAAAGAAGAATGGACACAAAATTTAGTTTTTAGATGTGCAAAGCTAGTAGACATACAACAAAAGACCTGCAGCTGTAACTGCAGGGAGAGATGGCTCTACAAGGTTTTGACTCTGAAGGGTTAAAGAGAGTTACATGCCACACTTTTCATTTCAATCTTTTATCCAAAATCCCATTGGACTACAAAGAGGTTTCAGGTTGTAATGTGATAAATTTTGAAAAGTTCAAGAAGTATCAAAATGTTTGCAATTAAAAACTTCTGTGGATTAGCACAATAGATGCCCCTCTATGTGTTTTGTTATATTGAAGTTCGATCCTCCCACAGAAGCTCATCATGGACTAATTTGGTTCTAAAGGGGATGTTGCAGACTTTATAGCTGTGCACACTCAGAGGGAGAGTGAGGGATGGGGTTTTCACATATGTCTTGTTTCTATTGAGCGGCAATGCACTTGTCGGTGCGGTGCTGTGCGGTGCTGTGCGGTGCGATATTTTGTCTGCTTCCATTGTAAAAGCTGCCCATATTGCTGACCCATACTGCACCACTCCTGGGGCCCCTTCAGTTGTTAGTTTATAGGACAATGGTGAGATACTGTACATTGATTGGGGTACAGAAAAATGTCACTCTTTATAACAAGCACAATGCATAAGAATGCGTCACATTTTTTGTCACACTAGTATGACGCCACGTGAAGGTGTTTGGGTTTAACCTCACCTGTCCAGTGAAAGTCAAACTCGCGGTGGAAACACTCTCCTGAGTTCACAGGATCCTAAAATAGCGTACCGACCCACACACATCCGTGCCATTCTGCTCAATGAAAGGCAGGCGTAAATTTTGGTCAGGCATATTCAGGAGAGTGTTCCCACTGCCAGTTGGACTCTCACTGGGCAGGTGGGGTTAAACCCAAATGCCTTGTATGTCTCATGCTGACCACAAGCAGTGACATTTTCCTGTCCCCCAATCAATGGACTGCATGACGCCAGTAGCTCCATCCTAATGATACCATTGTCCTGTGGACCTGCAACTGAAGGGGCCCAGGAATCATGCGGTAAAGTTCTGTTGTATGGGCCGCTTTTACAATGGAAAAAGAGATAACAGTGTACCCAACCGCACCAACATGTGCCCTACCACTCAGTGGAAACAGGGCATTAGTTACAATCAGCAAGTTGGCCCTTAGACCTTGCACCCAATTCTCCTGGGGAACTGAGAGGTAAAAGTTTTCAACTTACACTACCAGTTCTGATTGCTTCAATAACGTGTCTTTGTCTTCTCCTTTTTCCAGCATGATAATAACATTGTCCACAGGGACCTGAAGGCTGAGAATGTGTTCTACACCCACACCTACTGCATTAAAGTAGGGGATTTTGGTTTTAGCACATATTGCTGCTCCAGTAATATACTTCACACATTCTGTGGCTCTCCACCTTATGCAGCCCCTGAGCTTTTCAAAGAAAAAGGCTACATTGGACATTATGCTGACACTTGGGCACTGGGTATTTTGCTTTACTTCATGGCGACCGCCACGATGCCTTTTAAAGCGGCCACCACGAACAGACTTAAGATTTGCATCCTGCAGGGATCTTATGCGATTCCCTCATATGTTCCCAAGTCCTGCCAGGAGATCATAAAAGGCCTCCTGAGGCCAGTTCCCGTAGACCGTCTAACCTTGGCGCAGATCATGGTGAGTGATTGGATGACGGGCATCGAATACCCTCAGGCCTACCCACCTTCCAGGCCTACTCCGTTGCACCTAGTCGAACCTAACCACATCCTCACCTCAGATGAGCTGAGCGTGAAAGTGGCCCTGGAGGATCTTGGTATCAGCACAGTTATTCTTCTAAACAACAGTCTCGACTTGAGAAGCCCCATTACAGGGGCTTATCGAATAATGCTACATCGAATCCAGAAGAGAAGATCGATTGAGGCTGCGGGTTACAGTCGGACATGCACGAGGGAGTCCCTGAACAGACTAAAATGCAAAGCTGGTTCAGAGGGCCGTCTGTACAAGCGCCACTCTGTGGTCTGTGTCGTCATGTAGTCTCTCGTTTTGAAGATATACACATTGGAAATTTTTCCAGCATGAAATGTAGGGGATGGTCCCAACTCTGACATTTCTGGGAGTGTGAATCACCCCTGACACACTTGGTGTAAATTCATCCTGTTGGGACCGGGCCCACCCTGGCGTAGCTGGTTGCTGGCAGAGCCCATGGGCTCGTCCCTGCAACCTCCCGGGCTCCTGCATTGTAGTTGCTGGATGTTCCCCTGGGGCTTCCCTCTGTTCCTCTCTTGGTGGGCCCTGCTCTGTTCCGCCTGGCGTTCCTAGGCTCTGGGGCCCTCTGGATGTCTGTGTCCCCGACCTCCTTCATGTCTGTGTCAGTTCCTGTAGGGCAGGTTGACGGCTCCTCACACCAGCTATCAAACATTCATATGGGGAAATCTAATATGCACCAGCATGGTCACACACACACATAGATGTGGGGTCATCAGTGTCTAAAGATATATTCTTGGACTGAGGTTATCATCAATAGATCTTGAATAATTGGTGTCAAGAGCTTTTCAGGGACATTGTTGTTGTATTTATATACTCATTTTTGTGTGTTGTGGATGTGTAGTTCTTAGTTCATATTATTTGGTTTATTTTGTCAATGTTGCTTTTTTTTGGTTCTTTTTTTTCACCTCTCTGCCGTCTTGCGGAAGTGGAGGTCTGGGTTGTTTTTTTCTTATGTTCTTTTTGTTCCCCTTCCTCTCTTGCATCGTCAACTCACACTCCTACCTCTCCTGCCTCTCTTCTTCATCTTCTTTCTTTCTTCTCTCTTTTTTTTTCGAGGAATCCATTTATAACCTTTTTCTTTTTAATTTAATCATGTTCATATAACTAAATCCTTTCCTTCTGTATTATGTCTGTTTTATTCTGTGTTGTTTATGTTATTTGTTCTACATTTAGCATATTTTAGGTGAACCCCTCTATATTCTGTACTTTTGTTTATGTATATAAATTTAAAAACTATTAAAAACATTAACTAAAAACGAAGTTGTATTCCGAAGAGGGGGGGTTGTGGCGGGCCCAAAAAAAAGAAAGAAAAAAATCATCCTGTTGGGTTTTTTGTTTTTTTCCACACACTTTGATTTAAGTGCAAGTATTTTGGCAATGGCATGAGGTTTCTGAAAGGACAGATCATGATTTCACATATTATGAAGGTTTCTGAGAATGTACACAGTGGCATGCTCCATGAACATACTTGGCCTCCGTTTTGTCCACTAAAATAACATCCAAAGTTTTTGCAACTGGAGCTTGCACTCAAATCTGCTTTGTTGAAGGTTGTCAGTGACCCTCTTTAGATTCCTCCTTTTGGGAGATTATAGGAATTTAGACATATCAAAACAAGACAGGAGCTTTTTTATTCATAGATTAAAGAATTCACTCAGCCGTGTATTTTCCATACCTGCATTGTCATGTCCAGGGTTGCAGTAGTCAAATTAGTGACTGTCTTTCAGCAAATCTAACAACACAGTTTAGTACAATGCTATCTTCTCCTAAAGCATTGGAATAGTACGGAACATGTCTGTTGACTACAAACATCTGGGTTTTACTTCAAAACATGACTATAAAATAAATCATCAACATTTTTTCTTTTGAGATAGGATATAATTCAACCACACTGCATGGTTTTTCCTTGTAGTCAGTGGTTTTCAATCTGGCATCTCAACTGTGGCATCCCAAAGTCTTACAAATGGCTTTGTAACCATTTGCTAACTGATGGATGTCAAAGACTTTGTTTCTTTTCTGTTCTTGACTTTATTTTAATTGGCACATGAAATCGTGCTTTTGGACAACTTTCAGCCTACTTCAGCTTGTCAGACAGGTTCCAATTGTGATTCTCGAGTCTACAGGTCTGGCAGTAATCAGACCCGGGCATTTCTAGTGGAACTGAAACATAATCACAAATAATTCATGATTTAACCAGGGCAATTACATTTTCACATAGGATCAGGGGGATTTGGACCGCTTTTTTTGTACTTATTTGGTAGGTATTGATATTAGATATTAAAATCAGTTTGGTGATCTGGAAATTTTAAGGATGACAAAGAAAAGCAAAAAGAGAGGAAATCTTGAAATAAATGTTGATTTTTTTGCCTTGTTTTCAAACTTCAATGTCAAACCCAATTGTTTGCATTTTACAGGAAATAACAAAATTGGCCTCAAATCTCCAACACTCATGAGTGTATATATTTTCCATCTTGTTTGACTTAATGCAAGGTTGCAAGTAAAAAATAAAATCCTGTGTTTTTCTTTAATACTGCCTTAGAGAGCTTGTGACCCAGTTTGTTGGGTTAGAGAAGAGAGAGAGAGTCTCGTAATTCTTCTCGGGAAGGCATTTTAAAATAAGAAATGTAGAATTAAGCTGTTTAATAATGTTAAAGTCAGTGGATTGTGTTAATGACTTTAGTTATCAATAAAGAATGGATTTATAGAACCTTTTAGCTGCCAAGTAGCTAGCACCAGCTTGCACTAGGTTCAACATTCCCAGTCTGACCAAAGAAATGGCCATACAATCAATACAGACAGGAAATATTTTTTTAAAGTGAGAAATTCTGTGTATTGTCAATAAAAGTGTAAATAATATGAGCACCTTGTCTTTTCCTGTATCTAATGCAAAAATGGGTCAAAGTGACATTAGTCAGTTACCAAGCTTGAGAACCAAACCTAGTATGCTAGGTCAAACCCATATCCCAACCATTTTGTGTTCAATCAACTCAGGGCTGGGATCAGTCCATACTTGACCCAGGACTTTGTTAGAAAAATGACCCACATTGGGTTGTTTTTGTTTGGGTGTATTAAATTTTCTTTTACATTCCCAAATGTGATATACAAATCTAGAGCTTCAGTTTTTTGAAGAAGAAGAAATATGGGGGATCTTGCAATGTGAAGGTTGTAGATTAGATCAGCCACATGTCAACATGACACTGGGCAAGACACTTATGCCCCTTTTCCATTAGAGTCGGCTCAGCCTAGTTGGACGGCCTAGTTGTGTTTCCATTGCCATCTCAGGAACACAAGAGTAGGCGAAGACATGGGTGGGCTCAGCGTAGCAAAAGTTCCCGAAAAATTCTGTCATCACTCACCACTTTGCGACATTGCTGATGCTGATGCTGGAGCCAGTATCTAGCCCACTCTCTCTCTCCAGTTGCTCGCTGGAAATGTGCTAAATATGTAATGACCCGACACTGAGCAGACCCTAGTAGAAAAGGAACATAAACCACAAGTTGCCTACCAATCTGCGTGTTGTTCGCTATAATGTGTGCGAGCTTGTATGATTGGGTGTATGTTGCTCTAGTGAGAAGCAGTGTCCTATATGTATTATATACATTCAGTCCATTTACCATTCAGAATCAACTGGAAAATCAACAAAAGAGCAAGGACTTAGTTTCTTCACCTGTCTGTTTGGACTGTCTGTTTTAGAGCAAAAAGACTTGAATAAAGTTCAAAATCTGGAAAACATTTGTATCAAAATCTCTATCAAAGACTTTGTTTCTAAGCCTTACATGTAAGTTTCATGAGTATGCAGTTCCTGGCAACATTTTAATCTTTAACCTTTCCAGATTTTGACACATTTCAATTTTGACACATTTCAACCACAAACCACAAAGTGTTTTCTATTGGGATATTCAAACACAAAAAGTGGTATAGTGGACCCCTGGTAGGGACCACAGCCGCCTGCAAATAGTTAAAATCCCCAAATACTTGAGTCTCCCTCCAAAAACACTTATAACTGCCTATTTTAATACTTCAAACACCAAATATATCTTGATATGCATTAATCCGCACAGTGGAATCCATCTTATCTTGAGGTATATATAGGGACTGTAAAGAGTTTTAATTATACAATTTTGCTTTGTATGTATTTCTGGGGATACCCAGCATTACAGGGAAGCCAGTATTCCTGATGAGGATTTTAGGTACAGTGTCACTAAAGATCTTTTAAAAAGTAGAAATATATTTACTTTTTTTACTTTTTCCCTAAGCAAATCAACTTACCCCATGTTTACTGATGAAGGAACTGAATCCTGTTATATAATTACATAGTAACTTTAACTTACTGTCTTCTCTATTCAGGATGATTGAAAGTACAGTATATGTTGCGACATGTTGATGTCAGCACAAAATGTAATTCCAAGGGAAAAGGTGTCATTTCCAAACAACTTTGCTTTGTGAAATGTTTTACGGCTCCTTTCATCTTTCATTTTATAGTTTTTAACATTGGTGGGAATCATTATTTACAGTCCCAGAACAGTTATTAGTGTTTCACACCCAAATAGCACTGCCCTTTATTTAATAAATGAGACAAAGTATGTCAGATGAGATCATTATTTCTGTTTTTAAAGCCTGCTGTAATAATTTATGACTATAATTTTCACACCTTTCCAGTATGTGCCATAACGTCTCCGTTTTTACGACATTTGTTTTAGAGTAAACGGCTCTTTCCTGCATTTTATTCCCCTACTTTTCTTTCATGTCTTTTCTTCGCTTCATTCCCTCCATGCCCCAACTTGCATTAAGAATGGCAGCTCTCCTCTAAGCATTGTTGTGATGTAGACAAGAAGAAACAAAGGCGCTAAAATCCTTTTCACGTTGCAACACAGTTTTTTGACCTATGAGGGTGAAATTAGTCACTCTCTAAGCAGAATTGGATGTCCACCAATATTCTATATGCAATTACTGTTTTGGTAATTATCTTGGATTTGTCAGGCTATTCATCACCCTTTCTGCCTGTGAGCTAATTTGGCAGCATATTCAAACAAATACTTCAGGTCTGGGAGGCCTCCTGGCTTTTAAATCTCAATTGCAGTACATTAAAACGGCTTAAGCATTAACTTTCTCTCAGCAGTTTCGTATGTGTTTTCAGCAGAGAATGACAAGCTCAAATGTGTTCTTACTCATTCTTTAATCAACAAACATCACATTTCTTAAGAGTTACAATGCGGGCCTGTGTGGGCTAATAATTTTTCTATTGAGAAACACAATATCTCTGCTTCATCTTGCTGTCTGCAAGATGCAGCCCCTGCAAGGCACCTGTGTGGAAGTCATCAATCTCCAATGCCAGCAAAGTCAAACATACTATGCTGTCGATGGTAAGATCTTATCAGCAGCAAGCCCCAGCAGTACCTATGGTGATAATGGAGAAATATACAAATAAGTTAGTATTTCAGGCTCCATGGCTTATCAGATTGTGTTGTTAATCATGTGCTGCTACACAAGCTCTGTGCCTGCTTTCTTGTTTGAACTAAAAGCAAAATTTTAGGCTGAGTTTCCCAATTGTGCATCCAAATTCTAACCAAACCTGTATAAATGTGTTTAAAGTCCTGATGGCTGGCCAGATGAAAAGCTGTGATGTAAGATCAGATGAGAAAAAAGTGCACAAAGCATTGTGAAAGTGTCAGTTTTCCCCCCGTTTTAGTTTTTATCATGTTAAAACCACCTCTTTGAATGTGTCCATTGGGTTTGATGGCAGCTCAGTACCATCAACATGTTAGCTGAGAAAGTAATGTTTGATCTGACCAGAGCTCTTTTTTCTAAATGTTAGCTGTGACCCCTACATGGCTTGTGACAACCTCTAAACAGGATTTCTTTTGGTTTTGTTTCAGCAGTAGCTGTCTACTTGCTACTTTTCCATAAAGGCCAGGCTAGCAGTTGTCCTGTCATCTGATTCTCACTGGTGCTGAATACAAATCCAAGTCACACATTTCAGGTGGTTTTGGGGGAAAAAATTCTTCATTTTCTTAATTTGTGCTCTAATTTGCATTGTCCTATTGCATTAAACACCAATAAAATTCATTGAGGTTTGTGGTTGTAATGTAGCAAAAGGTTAAAAGGTTCAAGGTTGTAGGAATCCTTTCGCAAGGCACTCTAGCTGCCAAATTGTATGAACGGTGAAAAAAAGCTTTAATTCAGTCTGTTGCAGTAAGAGTAAATATGTTACTAAAACACAGACGTAGTTACTTTATTGCATTATTTTATTACAGTAATTCACATTGTCTAATTTCAAAGCCCTTATTTGATTAAACTAGTTACGTATCTGTGCATTGTGACGTGAAGCATCTTGTGTTCTGTAAAGGTGTATTTAAATCAAACATTGATTGGGATCCAAGACATATAAAGAAATGAAAAGGTTTAAGGTAACAAATTAATGAAAGAATTTTAGAAAAGGTACATTGTTTTTTCAACAGCTAATGTTTAAATGCTCTTTCTCATTGTCTTACATGAAATCTGATTTAGCTAAACTCCAGAATAATGAGCAAGATAATTTTATAAACTTAAACAAAGTAAGAAGCTAAACTACATTCCCTTTGTGTTTGGAAGAAACGCCTTTTAAACTGTATGAAATGGGTCAAACAGTCTACAGAAATAACTCCAAGTTTCTCACAATAGTTTACAGAAAATTTGTCCCATTTCTCCTGACAGAACTGGTTTAACTGGGTCAAGTTTACAGCTCGCATTGCTCGAACACACATTTTCACTTCAATACCACTTAGAAACTTGTTCATTGTCCATTTTGCCCCAGCTTTAACCTATTGGCTGATGAAGCCTTGAAGATATTCAAGATGTTGCTTCAAGATTTTTACATAATTTTCTTTCCTCTTTAACTAACCTATTTTGTGATCCTGCCACCCCAGTACTTCATTGTCGGTGTGTTTTCAGGTTTGCTGTTTTTCCTTGTTTGAAATCAACATATTCACAGGGTTTTGTTGTTTTACTGTGCTTGATTTACACATTTTGCACCAAAACCCTTTGATCTCTGTTAGGACATAACCTGTCTCCTTTCCAAAAAGTATGAACATCTTTAATCATCTTTGACAAGTAAACACCACCAACTGAGACATAATAACCCAATGTTTTTCAGTGAGATTTTTTTATTGGAACATGTAATTTTTAATAAAACCTGTACACAAACATATGAAATGAAAGATGCTTAAAATCTAATTGAATGTATGACAAAGCTTCTCATTTTCTATGGCACTAACTTTATAAAGGAATTTATTTCATACAGTTCCAGTCATATAATTACTTAACAGAAATGTGTAGACATTGCAGATGTATTAAATATTGTATCAACACATAATTTACTCTCCATCACCATTTTTAACATAGAACAGCTTATTTCATGATGGCATGAAAATGATTGCAAAACTTTCCTCTGGAGCAGCCATGCATTGAAATGTGTGGAATGTGAATATATTCTATGGAGGTCTATGAGCTTCAAGAGTCCAACCATAAACAACAAAGTGCTGCTGCAACTCTAAAGTAGCTTTTGACCTGTTATGTTAATGCTGAGCGAAAGTTAAAGCAGAGCTGCAACATTTTCTTGGCCAGCCTTCTGACTTGTGTTCCAGTCAGACTCCATAAAATCGCCATAAAAGCCGCTCTTTGCTCAGTAATAAAACTGCAAACAGCGGGAAGATGAAGGTGGTGTCGTTGGGTTGAACCATCCTCTTCAGCCTCTTCTTGGATGCCTTATATCCTGCAGACACAGAAAAAAGCATAACTTTAAGCAACGTATTTTATGAGTTACCTCTTTGTAAATTTTAAGTAGAAGAATGTCTTCTAAAAAATACCTTTTTGGGACCAATCTTGGCATTCTTCCCATCAATCTTCTGCATGAGCTCCTTGACCCACTTCTCATTTTGGTCTGCGCAAAACCTGCGTCCCTTTCTCATTGTAAAGCTAAGAAAGGTTAAGAGTTAATGTGAGGTTCTGTTTCAGCTGGTCAGATCTGACTCAGAGGGGCAGTTTTGTGCATTGAACACTTACATTACAGCAGGGATGTTGCAGCCTCCATCTGTCTTCTGGTGTCTGTAGCTGGCTGCGTGCTTCTGATGGGTTGGGGAAAGTCTTTTCACATACTTCAGACAGCAGTCCTCATAGGACACTAAAAGATCAGAAATCAACTTCACTTCAGAGCCATCAGATTATAAAAGAACATAACTTTTATAGTAGGTTTGCAAAAAGATTAAGGCTGACAAATTTTAGCCAGTCAGCCAATAAAAAAAAAAAAGTGTTAATTTTTAAAGCTGTAAACAAAGCAATAAGGACACAGGAGATCATATCTACCCATCCCGGCAATCAGGCAATAAACCTCATTAATCCTGATTACTTCTTTATTGCATGCTAGATATGTATGACTGTTTCCAGAAATCAGCTGTTTGTTTAATTTATGAACCTTTTACCTTGTGCCAAAGTGAAGCAGAGACAGGAAAGGATCAGCAGGAAGAACAGCATGTTGAACTGCATGATGAAATGTGTGGATGCAGCTCTGGAACAAAAAAATCAAAGGTTTTTTACATCGCACACACAATCAGCGTTATCACTCTTATTACTGCAGCTCAGTTCTCCCACACCTTCCCTTATAAACCTTGAACTTTGAACAAAAAGGCAGAAATGCTTTTCATCATCTAAAACCTTTCCAGTCACACCGTGGATCTACAAGTGTTTTTATTTTGGATGAAGGAAAAAAAAGTTGTCACTTATTATATAAATCATTTTTGCCTCTAAATGACAAGCATGTTTGCTTTCATTTTTTTCACACCTAATGCACTTCTTGTTGCTTTTCAAAAAATTGAGATGTAGGATGTAACCAGAATTCCTATTCTCTGTTTTGGATTTGTACTACTAACCTAATCCCTGCTTTTACTACACACGTACATCCTGCAAATAGGTCTCAATTCCTGTTTTCTTTTAATAAAGTAGTAAATGGTAAATGGTAAATCAATTTCTGTTATGAAGTAGTAAAGTGAATAATTAGCAAATTCTCACAAAGTAATCCAATACGGTTAGAAAAATAAACAAAACAAACTGTAACCCCAAAATGACTCACCTGTGAATCTCTCTGTGTCAGTGTCAGCTCTCTTTTTTTGTGTCTACCAAACCTGTGGAGGGAGCGCTCTTTATAAAGCCCGCCTCACTCCACTGGCATGTGGCCAAGGATATGTGTTTCACAAACCACCTTTGAACTTGAATTTATCTTTCTTTTTTGTCTTTTTAAAGGCTAGCTCATTAGCTTTAATGCTTCTCTGAGTTCTTGTTGTGCCCACACAAGAGATTTTTGCTATTTTAATTTGTTCATTTTACCAGTTCTGAACTATTTATTTATACTACATTTCCATTTTACAATTTCTTTTTAAGTGATGTTTCTTAAAACATATTTTGTCGTTAATGTACTTTTTCTTTTTTTTCTGTAAAGTAAGAATCAACTTTTGTGTGAATGTGGCTAAAATGCTGAATTTGCCCTTTCAATTTCAGACAGATAATCAGTAGAGTCTGAGCTGTTATTTAATTTGCACTGAGTATCATCAGGACTCTCTATGCAACATTTTAAAAACATTCAGACTTTTATAATCTAATGTTGATCATTGTGAAAAAGAAAGACTATCAATAGTTCAAAATTAAACCATTTATTTTTTCCACCACTGTAAAAAAAATATTTTTGTTAAATTTGGTGGTTTCACATGTAACAAATGTGTTTCCTAAACTATGCTTTTTGTTCCAGTTAAAAATATATTGACCATAAACATTTTAGAAATCACAAAAAAGGTTGAAGTAACTCCTAAAGTCTCAAGTCTTTCTCTCTGAGTCCAATTGAAGTGTCAAGTCTCCAATGACTGAAATAAACATTTCCTCATCAAATCCACAACATCTAGAGCACCTCTATGTCTATATTGCTGTGGGTTAGGAATCCAGACCTGCACTATTTAACCTCAGGCCTAATTTACAACATGAATATTTAATAATTATCTTTAAATCTATTCATTTTTATTTACAAGTATGTCTTAAAGGTTAAACTTTTATCTCAGCATGCAAAAAAATGATCAACCCTAAAATGTATCCCCTCGGCTGGCTCAAGGTTATAGAATAGAAAAATAGAATAGAATAGAATAGAATAGAATAGAATAGAATAGAATAGAATAGAATAGAATAATCCTTTATTGTCCCACAATGGGGGAAATTAGCTGTAACAGCAGCAAAGTGGCAAGTAATAAAAGCATTTAGATTCACGAAAGAAAAATAGGAAAGTGTAAAAAAAACTAACCTAAGAATAATATATGTACATTAAGGACAAAATTACAAAACAAAAGTACTGTGATGTTATTTAAAATAAAGTGCCATATTCAAATTTGAATGTGCAACTGAGTAGGATAATCTAAAAATATTAGAAAATATTTACAGAATGTGCATGTTTAGTTGTGCATTAAAAAGACCCCTCTATATGGGACCACTCTTCCTGTTAAGAATATGCCCACTGCTAACAGTGTTTCAATATAGAACATAGAATATAGTGAGACTTATTGTTTGTACACAAGCTTTGTTCTAATTTTATTTTCTATTTGCTGAACCATTTGGAGACCAAGATGATATAGTAAACACAATATATTGTCACTGGAAGTACTTTAAACCTCTTCTAACATACATGTCTACATTACCTACTTAGAGTACAGAATTAGTTTAATAAGTTTTATGTTTAAATTATTCGGCCTGTACAAGTTTTGTAATTTGTACAAAACTTCATACTATTTTTGTCTGTCTGATGACATCATTTTTTACATTTTAAATCAGACGTCATGATCAGTTACCCAGTACTTCAGTCACCTTTTTACTAAATACGTTTTTACTTTTACTGAAGTCATTTCTTGGACGCCTACTTTTTACTTTTACTTGAGTAATAATATGTAGTGCTACTCTTACTTAAGTGCAAAATTTGGGTGCTTTTTATTTATTTTACTGAAGAGATGAATCATGTATTATTTTAACCTATTGTAAGTGATACTATTGTCTAGCCTAGGCTACAAATTCAACTCTAGCAACTTCACCTAAATTCAGTGTTGTACACACGGGCAGCTTTTAAAACATTTCTACAGACACATTTTGGCATATCTTCCAGTTCCCATGACTGCCAAGGATAAAGATGTTAAAGAATGTGAATTACTTTTATTTAGCATTTATTACTCATTGTTGAAGGGATTATTTTAAGTGGCAAACACAGTGGCTTGCAAAAGTATTCGGCCCCCTTGAACTTTTCCAAATTTTGTCACATTACAGCCACAAACATGAATCAATTTTATTGGAATTCCACGTGAAAGACCAATACAAAGTGGTGTACACGTGAGAAGTGGAACGAAAATCATACATGATTCCAAACATTTTTTTACAAATAAATAACTGAAAAGTGGGGTGTGCGTAATTATTCAGCCCCCTGAGTCAATACTTTGTAGAACCACTTTTTGCTGCAATAACAGCTGCCAGTCTTTTAGGGTATGTCTCTACCAGCTTTACACATCTAGAGACTGAAATTCTTGCCCATTCTTCTTTGCAAAACAGCTCCAGCTCAGTCAGATTAGATGGACAGCGTTTGTGAACAGCAGTTTTCAGATCTTGCTGCAGATTCTCGATTGGATTTAGATCTGGACTGGGCCATTCTAACACATGGATATGTTTTGTTTTAAACCATTCCCTTGTTGCCCTGGCTTTATGTTTAGGGTCGTTGTCCTGCTGGAAGGTGAACCTCCGCCCCAGTCTCAAGTCTTTTGCAGACTCCAAGAGGTTTTCTTCCAAGATTGCCCTGTATTTGGCTCCATCCATCTTCCCATCAACTCTGACCAGCTTCCCTGTACCTGCTGAAGAGAAGCATCCCCAGAGCATGATGCTGCCACCACCATATTTGACAGTGGGGATGGTGTGTTCAGAGTGATGTGCAGTGTTAGTTTTCCGCCACATATAGCGTTTTCCATTTTGGCCAAAAAGTTCAATTTTGGTCTCATCTGACCAGAGCATCTTCTTCCACATGTTTGCTGTGTCCCCCACATGGCTTGTGGCAAACTGCAAACGGGACTTCTTATGGTTTTCTTTTAACAATGGCTTTCTTCTTGCCACTCTTCCATAAAGGCCACCTTTGTGCAGTGCACCACTGATAGTTGTCCTATAGACAGATTCCCCCACCTGAGCTGTAGATCTCTGCAGCTCGTCCAGAGTCACCATGGGCCTCTTGGCTGCATTTCTGATCAGCGCTCTCCTTGTTCGGCCTGTGAGTTTAGGTGGACGGCCTTGTCTTGGTAGGTTTACAGTTGTGCCATACTCCTTCCATTTCTGAATGATCGCTTGAACAGCGCTCCGTGGGATGTTCAAGGGTTGGGAAATCTTTTTGTAGCCTAAGCCTGCTTTAAATTTCTCAATAACTTTATCCCTGGCCTGTCTGGTGTGTTCTTTGGACTTCATGGTGTTGTTGCTCCCAACATTCTCTTAGACAACTTCTGAGGCCGTCACAGGGCAGCTGTATTTGTACTGACATTAGATTACACACAGGTGCACTCTGTTTAGTCATTAGCACTCATCAGGCAATGTCTATGGGCAACTGACTGCACTCAGACCAAAGGGGGCTGAATAATTACGCACACCCCACTTTTCAGTTATTTATTTGTAAAAAATGTTTGGAATCATGTATGATTTTCGTTCCACTTCTCACGTGTACACCACTTTGTATTGGTCTTTCACCTGGAATTCCAATAAAATTGATTCATGTTTGTGGCTTTAATGTGACAAAATTTGGAAAAGTTCAAGGGGGCCGAATACTTTTGCAAGCCACTGTAACAGAATACATGTCAGCATTAAGCATATACCCATGAAGATATAAAGATTTCCAGATAAATCAACCTGAACGTTTAACTGAGTGAATCACTTGCTGTTTGATCCTTTTTAACTTTCCCTTGGTAATATGAACACCAAGTTTTTACTTTTATTTTAATGTGACCTGTAGTTGTTTTTTTTTCGGTTTTCTTTTCATTTTTATGAATTTTATTCTCAGAAATTAGATGCATCATGTTCCATTAGTTTGTCTTCAGGTTTTAAAGCATATGGTAGTACAGTTAATAGTGCATACAGTGTGTGAAAAAGGGTTACTTTTAATTATTTACTTAATACTGTTACTTATTTATTTTTATTATTTATTGGGTGGAAATTCCCAAAAGCTGTTACGCAAATGTTTTATGGGCTCACAAAGGCTGCAGGCTATCTCAGCATCTGATTATTCATCACTAAAGCTTATGAGAAAGAGAAGCAAGACGTTCATTCCCAATAAGTAATGTAAAAATATGCATTATATTTTAACTAATACAGTATTATGACTAGAATAGTTCAGATTTAGATTTACAGGCCATCACCCCGATGCCTCTATCATCTCCTTGTATATGTAATAAAATTTTTTAGACATGTCTAATTTGTTCATGCTTTATAGTTTTGTTGTAGAATAATTAAAAAGCTTTGTAGAGATAAACTTTGTGATCCTTTTATGTTTTTTTTATTTGATCATAGCATTCCATTGAGACAGTATGTTGACATTGGTTGGCTTAAACTTTAAAAGCCCGTTTTGACAACTAGACTTCTTTAAGAAACTTGACTGGCTTGTTTCTTCTGGCCTTATTTTCCATCTGCCCTCACACCTGGTTCCTACTAGGTTATCATCACTGTTGCCCTGCCTTTGTCCTTTAGATCCTATGGGTGAACAGATGGACTTAATATTGTTCAACCACTGCAAAGTATGTTTATAGGCAAAATATACAAATTAGCAGCTGTTTGCGAAAATAATAATAATAACAATAAACTATCTAAATAGCTCCACTCAGATAATATTACAAGTGAGTTTTCCAAATTCAACAAAATAGGGCCACTTTCATGGACTTCTACCGTCTCATAATTATTCAAACCATTCATGACAAGCATCTCAGAGCACCCTTGTGTTGTTATGACCTGCTGTAAATGGGATTAAGAGCCAGACACCAGATTCTGGCAGCTTTCCTGAGGAATCTTAGTCTTGTTGTAATGGGCAAAGGAAACCGATTCACTGATACTCTTGGATTTCTGAGCTGCAGATGCCTTTTTTTGAAACTCCACAAGAGATTTTTATTAAAGTTCAAGATGGGCACTCTACTGTCTTCCTGGATTACTACTGAAACCTAGCCTTGGAGTTGGAGATATGCTTGTTGTCGTTCTCCTGTTTCAAGGTCCAATGACACTCAAGATTCTGCTTCCTCGCCGACACCATGAGATTTCTCCCAGGATTTCCTAAAATTTAACTGAGTTCATATTGCAGGTTTCTAAAGCTTGAGGAGGCCAAGCAGCCCCAGTGCATCACTGAGTTATCACCAAGCTTTACTATAAGCATGGTTTTCTTTTCAGCGTATGCTTCAAATTTCCTCCTCAGATTCCTATAACCTCTTTAGCCTGTTTATTTTTGGCTTTTTTTGTCTGATGAAACTGGAGCTGATTTATCTAGTGCTTTTGGGTCAGTAGTGGTTTATCTTTTGGAGTTTAAGCACGGAGCCCTTCATTGTTTAAGAAGTGGAAGCTGAAACCTCAGTAGTTGCTGCCTGCAAGTCTTGCTGTGGGTCTTTTGCAGTCAGTTAAGGATTTTCTATCACCATCCTCCTCAGGAACCTGGTGGAAGCCCTGATACTGTCCTGTTCCTGCCACCTCCAACTTAACTTCAAACTTGTGAACTATACTTTCAGCTGTTTCTCCACATTCATTGCCTTTGGTATCTTTTTGTTTCCTTTCCCTTGATTGTGCAAGACGATGATCTCTAAAATATTGGGGAAATTCTCTTGATTTAACCTTACTCCTAACATTCAGGTATTAGTATGGCTCAGCTGTGCCTTTTTTCAAACGAGTGCTCTGACAGAGAATCCTGTCCAAGAGGTTGAATAAAATCCTTTTATTAATAGATTTATTGAACTATTCAGAGTGTTCTTGTGTCATCTGATTATTTTCTACTAATTTACCAAATTTGCAGAGGGCATTAAATCATTTTAGGTGCAACTGTAATGTATTTCTTCTGCATTTTGAGTTGTGGGGATTTAACTATATAAGAAAAATGTATGTGATACACAGCTACATTTACTTATGTATTATGATTTAATGTTCCATCTTTATCTTATCCTTAACAGAATCTGATGTTATGAACGATCATTTGTGCAGTTAGTGATATGTTATCTTATTAGCCCATGGCAGTGGAGAAACATTTCATTAAATGCCTTGTCAGCACCCCTATATATCGAATTTCCACTTTAAGCTTTTCCTGTTAACTCCTGAAAATAGCTTTTCATGTCACTGTCAAATGAATTTTTGTATTATGCAGAGTGACAAGAGTTAATGATCTCTCAGTGCTTGAGTGGACACCTGATAGGACCACTCGCTGTTTTTGTTTCTTAACATCATCTCCTGAAACCAAGTGAAGCGATGCATCTGTGTTTTCTTTTCACTGCTCAAACCTGCTGGGCACTGTTGTTTGGCCCTAAAAGCACACACCCAAAGAGTGGCATCTGGGGAGAAATATAAATATTCTCCCCAGATGCCACCCAGACTCTTACAGCATTTTATGTGTATTATTCTTTAAGTAATTTATTGGCAGTTTGCTTGGCCTTTGTTGTGCAATTTTGGCTTGCCATATTTCCTGCTGTCTGTGTACATTTGATCACATTCATATAGTGTTCACTGGAAACTTGTACTTACTTGAGAGAAGAAAAACGGCATCCATGATCTCTGATCTTGGCTTGCATGTTCAAGAAATCCTGATGGATTAATGGCCCCATTTGTCAGGATATGACGGTCCGATGCCAAGGAGACTTGGACTTGGTCCGGGTAATGATTCACTGTGTTGTGTTCAGGATTCCTTTCAGACAGTATGATATGCTGTTTTATCCCTTCATCTATGCTGTCATTTACATACATTTGAAAGGAATATGCCTCCAAGAAGCCATTCATCAGGATGTGAAACTCTTTATCTTGGCACATGGTATAAGTAAAGCAACAACATGGACAAGAGCAGAACTATTTCAAAGGCTGTGGACTGAATAATAATACACATTGAACAGTTACTTCTGTTGCAACTGTCCCTTTAAATGTGCCTGAAAAAGAATAATTAGAGCAAACAGAAAGTAAAATGGTTCATCTGTTTGATTTATCTGTTGCCTAAACAGAAACGTCAAGGCATTCATTTTTCTTTCATTAATTTTCCCCTGGTTTTCACTTTTTATTGTTGGAGCTTCTACCTGCGTGTTTCAGATTTAAGAAAAAAGATAAGTTTGACAAGTTGAAACATTTTCCTACTAATTGGCAAAAAAGAAAAACAAATGTTAATAATAATAACAAAAGCATTGCCTTTTACTTTCTGCTCAGTTTGACTTCTCTGTTTTAGGGAGCTAATTTTCTACTTCGGTCCATCCGAACTCAAACAACTCACTCAATGGAAGAAAGTAGAATATTGGTAACTGGTTGTTCTTGCACAAAAGGTGCTACAAGATGATGTGTGCAAGTGTGCAAAGAAAAGCCTGAACTACAAATGCAGATCAGGTGCAGAGTCCTATATAAGAATATAACTATTTAAGATAAACTTTGGTCCACCTTGGAATTTGTTTTTACTGTAAATACCATGTTTAAAGTCAAGAACGATGTAGAAAAGCATGAGAGAAAGAAAGCCAGAAAAAATGCACCTCAGAATGCATTAGAATGCAGGGCAAATGACCACTTTTGAGAAAAACTGTAATTCAGAAAATGTTTATTCGGTCAGCAATCAGGTAAATGCCCTGGGTTCATACTAGGGGCTGGGTTATTATCTGAATTAGGGTGCAGCATCTGCAGAAAACATACCAGGTATGAAAGGACTGGAGCCACCTAAAAGTCTCACTTCTCCACACATAGTTTGCTTCGGTTTTACTTGTGAGGGTTTAAACTATATAACAGTAAAGTCTAAACAATATTTCACTCTGTCAGTCTTGCCACTCAGACTCAATAAAACCATGTACAGTTAGTTTTCTCTCAAGTCATTTTGCACTAAAAGTTAATTTAAGCTAACCCTTTACATATAGTTGTTAGAAATCATTTCAAAATGCACAAATACATTCTCTGGTTTCAAGATAAGGGTCTGAGGCACTCAGGAGGATATAGGTTTAAAATAAAGCCTTAATTTATCCATGGCTAGTCAAATAAAAACATGCCTACGCATTACAGCCAGCAAGGCCTTCGTCAGGGCTTGAAGTGTTTGACAATCAGCTCACTTCCTTGTTAAGACCAGCAATCAGCAACAGCTGCTTAGGTTGAGCAGGTAGAAAGTCACATGATTGAATGACTAGTATCAAAGAAATTCCTTACAATCATTAATCCTGATCAATTTGACTACAGAGAAAAAGCATATAATTCTACAAAAGTTAAACTAGACAAAATATTTTTTTTAATGTAGAGGAAATTTTAGATAAAAGACACTTTCTACTACAGATATAAGAAACGACTAAGCTTAAAGGAAGTGTTACAAGAAAGGAACAAAATCTAGTTCTCCATTTAGACTAGGGAAGCATGTAGCTTTCAGTGTGTAAATCCAAAATGATTCTCTTTGTAAGAGTTTCTTTAACCTATCACCTCCTCTAATTGAGTTTTTAATATGCTCTATGCTTGTAATTTTAAGAGAGCTACAACTTCCATGGTTTACATCTTTATAATGTACTGCCATAGGATATTGACGATTTCCAGATCTTATCGCCTTTTTATGCTCTGCAAGTCTTACCTTTAATTTACACTTAGTTCTCCGAATGTAAAAGCAACCACATGGGCATACCAGTCTGTAGACTACATATGAAGTATTGCAATTGATAAACAAATTTATGTTAAACCTACGTCCAGAGGAGATTATAATGAACAAATTAGCGTTAACCTTATTATTACAGTGATTACAATGTCCACACTTATGGTTACCTTTTCTGGTAGAGAGCCATGTTTTTTGTTGTATGGGGGGAAGATGACATAGAACAAGTTTATCATTTAAGGTTGGAGCTTGTCTGAAGCTAATGGTTGGAGCATCTGGGAGGGCTTCCCTAAAAACACTATTGCTTTTCAGTATGTCCCAGTTTCTTTCAATAATTCGTTTAATTTTGTTGGCATGATTACTGTATTATGTCAAAAATATACATTATCTGATCTTTATTGATTTTTCTCTTTCGAAACTAACAGTTGTTCTCTGGGGAGGCATTTTGCCTTGTTGTACGCTCTGAGTATAGTTCTTTGTTGATATCCTCTTGTTCTAAATCTCTGGTCAATTTGGCTCGCACATGATAATCTAAATCGGCCACTACTGCAGCTAACTAGCATGGGTTTAACCTAGCAGGAGGAAGATTTGGAAAATTGAGATTATTTTTGATCAGGCATTTCTCTAAGCAAATATTTTGTATGGATAGAGGACAATTAAAAACAAAAACCACAGTAAAAGACCAAATTTTCTCTGCTAAAAGAATTTATGCTCACAAACAACACCTCAATTGTGTAAAGGAGGAGCTCTTTGTCTCTTTCAACCAGAGCATGAACTGATTATCCCTTTCTGGTTGAGAAAGCAAATTCGTTTTGAAAAAGTGTGTTTTAAAATTACTTATCTCATTTGAAAATCAGTAGAAAGACTGATTGTGATTTGTTTATGTTTCATACTTTCAACATTTGACCTTTAATGTTGGCTATCTAGACTAACTCAACCAAAAGTGTTGCAGAAACCCTGAAAATAAGTTCAAAAAGTTTAAATTTAACATATTTCATTTCTTTATTTATTGTGATGAGGTAAAAAAAAAATAACACAAACATGTTAGGGCTGTAAAATTCCGATTTTATGAACAATCATGATGATTTATTGGGGCTCCACGATGCAGTTTCAACAACCAGACACAATGAACAAAAGTAATATATTCCCATTAAATTTTTAAGGTCATGTATCACTGCACGTGTAGGTGTGATGTCTGACGATAACTGTAGCAATGTAAAACCCCAAATGAAAGTGTATTCATGAAGAGCTAAAAAACAGTTATAAAATTACTTTGCAAACTCCACACAGACTTGTTGGAAGAGCTATGAGCTGTTCCTTATGTGTCATAAAAATAGATTTAGATAGTTTGACTATAATTTATATCTGAGAAATGTATATTTAGACACAGTTCCAGTTTCTCAAGTAACTATTAATTGGATTCAACCTGCAGGACATGAAAGAAATAAATCACAACATAAATTATCTTGTTACTATGCACATTTTACACATTTTCTATCAAAGACTGAAGTTGCTTAGAGCATGTCCATTGAAGTACAGCAAATGCACCTCTGAATAAAGCCTTTTTACTTTATATAATCAGACAACTGCCAATTGTACTACTCAAGCTGTGTTCTCCAAGAAGTCCGCCTCAAGAGATAAGACAGAACATGTCTAGTTTTTTAATAAAACAGATACAATGGTTTTGATTTTTTGGGGGGGGTTTACATAATCATACATACTTTGTGAAATCCCCATTGTCCTGTTTTTGGGGTATTAGTTACAAGAATGAGAGAAACAACAAGCATGTTATGTAAGGTTCTTGTGTTTCATGAATACAAAACACAGCATACATAGATATTAAACCAAACAGGAAGGCAGATGTTTTTATATCTTTTTTTTTTACCAAGGTTTTCACTCTGTGGTATAAGTAGTACTTGGGCTGCAGTAGTACACCAAAGCAATTTCGGTTCAATTTTGAAGGGTGATGTGAGGCTAAAAGGCACTAAGAGCCATGAAGATAACTTGTTCACACACATGATTTTGCTTCATCCGAACCAGTCATACAAACTGTTGCTGATGGTTACTGGGCTCTATTACATCTATAATCTGAACACGGATCTGCAAATTTTATCAAATTAAATTTAACTTTATTCTAGTTCAACGTTCAAAAACCACTTCGATTTGCTAACTAATATCCTCAGTGATCAGGCTAAATTTTATTAGTAAATATAAGCTAATAATGTATTTCTCTTCAGTTTTGAAATTTTTCTTTTGTTTTATTTTACAGTTTTGAAATTTTTCTTTTGTTTTATTTTACTATAGGTGCTGCTGGCCACAAGCTTTCACTTTGAAAATCTACAGCTTGTCTGTTAGCAACACAGCAGGAGGCCTAGCTTCATAATGTACCCAGAATGCCCAAGGAGTTGAAAAAAGTGTTCATGGATGCAGAAGTGGACTAAGGAGCAGAGAGAGAAGGAGGAAGGTCAAACCATCTCTTCCATAGGCCATAATGGGAAAGGATCATGTTCCAGACTCCAATGTCTCTCTGCATGGCTTTCCAATCATTAGGCCAGACAGAAATTTAAATAGGAGCAGCAAATGCAAATGAGGTGGATTAGCAGTGTTTGCCAATGGTGTTATCCAGAACATAATACTATGAAGTATCCTCTCTGCCGCTGGGAAATCAAGCTGTTAGCATGTCATGGCAGTCACGAGACTGCCACAAAGCAAAAGTCTTCAGTCAGAGGCTTCTTCAGATTCACTGCAAGGGTGACTGCTACCTAGATCCTTCCTTTTTTTTATTAAAAAAAAAAAACTTTTATTGAACATAGGACAAATACAGAGATTGCAGAACTATACAATCAGAGCATAGAAAAATCAAGAAATATATTCATTATAATACAGATAATTGTGACACAGGAGGGTTTAGAATACTTTTTTCAAAGGCAGCCATAGTTCGGATGGCTTTAGAGTTAGTGCTAAATCTAATACTGTCTATATAAATGTTAAATGTTCCTAAGAATGTTTTAAAGTAAGGTTTCTGACGCTTAAATTTAGAGGTGTGAATGTGATACTTCCCATATAAAACAAGCAGATTAGCGGTATATAGCTTTTCAGAGTCTTTAAGGTCACGTTTTTCAATACCAAACAGTACATGTTTTTTTGTCTAGGGGGATGTTTATACCTTTTGTGTAAAGAAAGTTCATTGTATCAGTCCAAAACATTTTTGTATAGTTGCAGTCCCAGAACAAGTGTAACAAAGATTCATCATAATTTTTACAAAATGTACACAGTCCATTTCCCATTTATATTTTTTTTGTAGAAAAACTTTGACCGGATAACATCTGTGAAGAATTTTAAATGATGTTTCTTTTACTTTATTAATCAGTAGATATTTCTTTGGCAACAGCAGGGAGAGCAGTCATAGTTTTTTATTTCTTTTGTTTTCTAAAAACTTGTTTGAATTATTTGATGTGGTGCTGCGTGTTATAAAATGTCTGAGAACTACACTTCTGTTAAACTTGCAAGTTTAGAAAAAACATTTTTCATTCGCTATTTCAGAGTGTCGTATAAAGCCTAATCAGGTGCAGTTTTCACTGTAATCCACCGGACACTTTAGATACACTAACGCATCAGAGAAGAACTGAAACTCTTTTACCCCCAAAGCTCAAGCCAAGCTTTTTTAACAAATGAAGCCCATCCGTAACTGACAGCATCAATGCATGCAGTGGCCTGTTTGAGTTTAACCTGAAGGGATATTTGGAGCCTGACTCTCTAGCTTGACATTGTTCAGCACAAATTCTCATGAAATGTCCTGCACTCAGCATGTCTTAACCATCCCCAAAGTAAGCTGGCACAAAATATGTTTTCTTTTCCACTTTTTTTCCTTCAACAATCCAACTAATCCAAGGTTATTCACTTGACTGACATAGCATGTTATCAACTTTTTAAATTAACATTTAATGCATATTGAGTTGAAGCTTTTGCTTTGATTGTTTGATTGATTGTTTAGCTGGAAAAGTAGCGGTTTCATTGGGATTTCAAGGGTTCAGATACAGAAACCATTGAGGGTTTCATTTTACAATCAAGAGCCCCTTTATTACCGTTTTAATCTCATTCTCCAAAGATGATAGATGACATTAAGATTTTCTAATGCTTACATGTTATATTATATCGAAAGTATTAATAAATCGTTCGGTTTGATACATCACCTTAGTTATGTTTCTCCGTGAGGTCTGTTTAAACTTCTACAGAAGATGATGGTAGTTTGCCCTCTAGTGGCAGGACATTTTAAATGCATCACCACAAAAGCAAGCAGAAAGCTGAAAAAGCATGAAACATTTTTACAAAAATCCATGGTTTTGCGATAGCTCTTTGGGCTAAAATGATTTTAAAAGGGTTTTTATTTCCATGCTGTGATTCAGAAAATGCACTAAAACTGTCACTGTCAACTGAAACAACAACAACTACAGAAACAGGGCTGAAAATGTTGCAAAAGTAAATAAAGTTTTTCATTTCGAAGTAAATAAAACACATCAACAAAGGCATACATACCACATGACTACATGTTCAATTTTGGCACTTTCATTGTGAACCTAATAAGTAGCCAAATATTATGTCAAAATAAGAAATGTAATTATTCAGGCAGACAAAATGTAATGTTTTATCCACTATTTGTCAAGAATTTCTACAAAAGAATTCCATTAATTCACAAAAAAACTTTCCCCCTGTAAAGGTTAGATATTTTTCTTTGTTCTGAATTTAAAAAAAATAAATTTGTAATGATTATTTACAGTAATTATAAAACAACGTTTTATATAGGACATATTCAAAAGACTTTATCCTTTTCACCAAGGGGTCTAATGTTTTTGGCAACTGAAAATAAATATTTTTACAGGAACAAGGACCTATGGTGACTCTGGATAGGAAATGTTGCTGCTCGCTGGACTAGAGGTACATATAACAGTAAGCATGTATTTGTATGCCTTGCAAAATAAAATGCTTGTTGTCGTTTTAATAGTATTAATATTTTTTTTCCTTCCCAAATCTTTTTCTTTACTATAATTTCCTTTAGGATTGCAAGATGGAGGAGTGGTTAGCATTTGTTGTGTTACAGGAAGAAGGTTTTGGGTTTAAATCCCAGCCTTGGCTCTTTCTGCATGGAGTTTGCATATTGGGCTAAAATGCTATTGATATATTCTCACTGTACATATGTGGGTTCTTTCAGGGTACTCTGGCCTCCTCCCACAGTGCAATAAAATGACTATTTTATGATTATTTGGGGTCTTTCTAAGCTGCACTTAGTTATGTGTGTGTGTGTGTGTGTGTGTGTGTGTGTGTGTGTGTGTGTGTGTGTGTGTGTGTGTGTGTGTGTGTGTGTGTGTGTGTGTGTGTACATGTATAGCTGTACTTGTGTGGACCAACCTTTGACAGGCCACCAGCATTGTGGGGACATTTGTAGTTGTGAGGACATTTTGCCTGGTCCACACAATGTTTAACAAGCTATTAAACTCTACTAGTTAGGTTTAGAGGTATGGTGTGAATTAGGTTTAGGTTAAGGTTAGGGTTAGGCATGTGTCACTAATGGTTAGGTTTAGGGAAAGTGTCTGGGTTAGGCATAGTAAAATCAATGGAAGTCAAAACAATGTCAACACACGTTTAGCAAGACGTGTGTGTGTGTGTGTGTGTGTGCGCGCGCGCGCGCATGTGTGTGTGTGTGTGTGTGTGTGTGTGTTTGTGTGTGTTGCCCTGTATGGAAAAAGCATAAGTTGGATTGAAAGATGGATGATTTCCATTGTATGATTATTATTATTATGATGATGCTATTTTTGTAATTAATATGAATAATGATAATTATTACAAAAATGTATCCCTATACTTTCATAAATGATAAGCATTTGTGGTGCACTTGCTAACTCACACCTAAAAAGGGACAGTACAGCAGAGAGGCATAATACAACATTACTGGTCTGTCACCTCTGAATAGATCAATAGATTTGGGATCTTTATTCTTTCTTTCTTTCTTTCTTTCTCAGAATTCTTCCTTTTATGTCTGGAAAAGTAAAAAAAAAAAGTTATTAAAAAAAATGAATTCTGAGATTAAATTTTGTCGTTTTATTATGTTTATTTGTTAAGCATTATTGTTGTGATCTCTATCTGATTTCATTCTGAAGCTTTTTTGTTTTTTACTTTTTAAACTACAAATCATGAAAAGTTAACTAGACAACAATACATGTAACTTAAAGCTGATGCTATGACCCCTCTATACCCCTGCCGTTGCACCTCCTGTGTTTGTTTTACAAAAAGATCAAGCACACAAGGTAAGTTGCTGCTCTTTTTTTAAAGCACTGTCTACACTGTCTACTTTATTTGAACTGTAAAAGCAGACATTGACTGGTTTGAGATTCTCTTCGTGTGGGTAAAAATATCACTGGGTTCATACTTTAACAAAAAAAATGTAATGTGTAACATGATGTAACTGCTTTTATTTCAAACAGAAAAGAAACTGTTGCTGCTAAAATAATATAAAATACGGGCCATTGCACAGTTCTTAAAGCACAAGAATAATTATCAGAATTCTGAGATTAAAGTCAGAAATGTCTTTTTCAGTGGCCCTAATCCTCTTTATTTGCTCTGTCCTTATATCCTGGTTGGGAACTGTATTTTTCATTATAAAGAGAGGGGGGGGGGGGCAGAAAAACTATATGAAAATGTGGAATATTACCCTGAAAGAGTGAGAGTTGGCAACTTTGAGAAGCATTTTGTCTCGTGGCCCTTCTGTCTGACAATTTATGTCTCAGTTTATGTATTTAACTACTCTTTGCAGTTCTTTTGTGGGGGGGAGAAAGTATTGCATAACAATTTTTTCCCGCTGTCATGTTGTCTCTTTGTGATTATTTACATTTATGTTAGCGTCACGGCACAATAATTATAACTCTAGGACAGGAAGAGTATAGTACGCTGACTCGTCGGGCCCCCGGGCCTGACTGAAAGCACCTCTGCCTCGGCTTGTGTTAATCTGCGCGGTGGGTTGTGGGTGTGAGAGCGTCGAAGTAAAATGGCGGACTTGGCAAACGAAGGTGAGTAAGTAGCAGTGTGAGGAAAAAAACCCCCATCAAGCTTTACCTGCTGATCTATATGCTCCTTACAATTGTGTCTGCACACGCAGCAGCTGCAATGAAACATCTCGGTCCCATGTTTGTTAGTGTCTTCGAGAACCGTCTGGCGTCGCGGCGTTTATAAAACCCACAACGTTAGCAAACAGGCTAACAATGCTAACGGTTGGGATCAGGCTAATACTTGGAATATGTCGGTTTACCTCCCGAAGCAATAGCGCCCTGGTTATTTTTAGCCTGTGTTTGACCATTTGTGATCAGTTTTCAGTAAGTTGACTGCATGGTTTTTTATTGTAATAATATAAGTAGGGAACAACACTGTCCACTTAAGCTCATTTGATGCTGGATTCCTCTTTTTGACTGCCGTGAAGCGGCTAACGCTGGTTTTAGGCGCGTAAGGGTGAAAACGGCTAATAAGACCAGGCTTAAAGCGGCTCGCTTTTGTATAAGTTAGTCTTTTTATGCGTTTAACAGATCCCCTTTGGGCTATTATCAAACTAAAGCGAACAGGGTGAGAATCTTAGTAGCATTGGCTGTTAGGAGAGATGACTCATGAGGGATGAAGCGAATTAGCAAGCTAACTATAGCTGTGCTTTATGGAGGAACCGGTAGCGGCGACTATTTGCTGGAAAGGGTCATAGTAAAAGTGCTAGCTGGTTAACATAAGTCGGGACCACCTCCGGTAATTTGACGCGAAGACCAGCATTGCTTGCAGGAATTAATATTTTTGTCATATTGGTTGATTTTAATGACACTACAAATGAAAACAAAGATGGATGATAAATATAGGTCACTTGGCATGCATTGCGTTGTTGCACCAATCAGAACCAGCATGATCCATTTGTGCAGTGATTGTTAAACAGCTTCGCAGTATATTAACCAGATGCTCTTCTGTTTTAGGCTGCATGGGCATTTTTGTAGGGCAGGCAGCGTTAATGACGCTACACCTGCCCGGGAAAAAGGCCCAACTGAGACACAGGAAAACCTTTGTCTGATAACGTTATAGGATTACACGTCTCTCAGAGGTGTGTGTGTACACCGTGAAGATGCTTTAAGTAGCTTGAGGTGACTCCAGATCATTGCCTAGCCTTGTGAGTGCTCTTCCTCCTCTGTTTACGGCAGTAGCTGATAGGTGAAGTTAAATCTTGGGGGTACATTTTTAGCGACCAAAAAAAATTTATGAAATTATGTTGCTGTTTGCTAAGGCAGATTTATATATTTAAATAACAATATACTGGCTTCTTCATTGACGCATATTGTTGATATTGTTAGCTTTGATCTACATAATTTATTCTAATTGGATTGTATGATCAATCACGGATTGTATGATCAATCACAGTTTGTATGGGAAAGAATTTATCTGGCTTTAAAGTTTTAAATTTGTCACCACAGAAACCTTTCTAACTCGAGATTTTATACTCCTTTATACTCGCCTTAACATAAATATTTAAAAGATGGTAAATGTCATGCATAATGTAAACGTTTAAGATGCTAAAGGGTACCTCACTGTATTTTTTGACTGTAATTTTAGTTGTTGGACTTCGCTGTCTTATTATGCTGATTTGTTATGCATGTATTGTGATCTCTATCAGCTTTTTTCTGTAGCTTTTCTTTTGTGTGTTTTTCTTTGACGTCTTGATCTACAAATCATGAAAGTTGGCTGTACAACAACACTGGTAACTTAAAGCTGATGCTTGGATGACTAGTCTACATCTTTTCTTAACAGACAAGCCTGCCATTGCACCTCCTGTGTTTGTTTTCCAAAAAGATAAAGCACAGAAGGTAAGTTTCTGCTCTTTTGAAAGCACTTTGCACTTTATTTGAACTGTAAATGTTAGCAGGGGCTGGTTTGAGATTCTCTTGGGGTGAGTGAAAATACCACAAATTTCACAAAGAATTTAAATAAAAAGTGTTTAAAATGATGTTACTGTATTTATTTCAAACAGAAAATAAATGGTTACTCCTACTCCTGCTAAAATATAAAATATAGGGTATTGTAGTTCTTAAGTCGCTATAACATGCATTTGTTTTTATGTACATCAACTAAAGCAGAAATTTTGCAGAAACATGAGCTACACTTAGTTTTGTTGTTTACAGTGCAGAATAACATACCCCTTTAGCTATTCTACTCTTTTATAGATTAAAACCCACTGAAATTACCTGGGTAGCCAAATACCTTGACATAGACTTTGTGCCCACCAAGTGCGCACAATATATTGCAAGTATATGGTCAAATTGTCAGTGTGAGCAAAACTAAAATCACTAAGGTTGTTTTTTTTATTTTTTTTATGCAATAATTGTTGACGGCTGTACTCCAGGTGTCACAATTAGCCTTTGTATGCCAAAGACCTATTTATCACGCTTTATGGAGCTTCGTGGTGTTTAATAGGTGACAACCATGATGGTGCCCTAAAGGTCACAGAGAGAGTTGGAGGAATGGAAATGATGGATGAGAAACGGAGATCGATCCGATCAAGGTGTACTGATCCTGTGTTGCTGCAGGTCGTAGGTTAACTAATCTTGCCCTCAATGTCTAAGCTTACAGCCAAAAATAATTGTACAGGTTAATCAAATATATTGTATCTCTTTCTTTCTCTCTCTCTCTCTCTCTCTGGCAGAATGAATAAAGTTTAACCATACAGGCAGTTTGTTATTGGACAGTCTGCTTAACTTAATCTTCTTTAGAGACATTTTTCCGTTAAAAGGAGGTAACGAGATAGATGTTGGTAATTGATATTGTGCAAACATGTAAATCAGTGGAGGTTGTTTCCAACAGTAGTAACTAATGCACATTGATCTTACGATTGTCGTATGCAGTGTGCTTTGTAAATAAAGTTGACTTGACTTGAGGAGATAATTCCTAAACTCTAGAGAGGATCAACAGTGTCTAACTAGAACACAGGATATTTTATTCTTTTAACCTCCATGGAGCATAACGCAGTAGGGAATTTCAGTGGCCTGTTGGATGACTCTGACATTAGGTAGGAACAATCAATAAAGTAAATGGCCAGGCTGCTATTACTTAGCTATGCTAGCTTCTAATAAGCCATGATATGTTTTGGAATTGGTTTAACTAAGATAGTTAACTTTCAATATTTGTGATCTTGGATTTAGGCATAAAAGATAATTCTAAGGCTCAAAATGCAGTCGTATTGATGTCACTGTCTTGGTGGTTTGTTCATATTTGCATGTAACAGCAGGAAAAATGCAGTTAATGTTCTAGTAAAAATGTTCTGGATTTGAAACTCTTTTGTATTGGCGGATATTTAAAATCAGATTTTGGGGTTGGAACCCAAAGATCCTGGATTGGGTCATCTCTAAAGCAATACAAAAGACAGAGGAAAACATGGATTATTTTTTACAAATTATATTATTGTTGCAATATTTAATCATAATGCCATCATGATGGGATTTTCTATGTTTCACCCCTAATGCTCAGGCAATCAGCAGTCACTTGCCCAGCAGCGTGGGACCTCCTGTGCTCCATAAAGCTGAAGTAAACAGCAGTAACTTCAGCATTTTCGCTGGCATCTCATTAAAATGACAATAAACGTTAGGAACTGTATGAGAGCAAATTTGTTTTAAAGCTATTACTTTCTAACCAAAACTTTGCTATTAAAACTTTGCTTTATCCCAAAAAGCTCACCACCATGTTGTTGTTTTTTACAGCTGGTTAACAACTTCTTCTTTGTAGATAGTAAAAACCTATATGGGTTAATTTGATACTTACATTAAACAACAAACCATTTTTTTGTTCTAGGTTACTCCTGACTTTTAAAGGTGTTTTTGAATGGATAATAACTTATGGTCTTATTGTAATCTGTTGCAGCGGTCTGCAGAAGGCTCAAGTGCAGAAGATGGCGAGGGTAAACAAAATACTATAAGTTGTCTCTTTTTTGCTCCTTAGTTTTGTTCTAAAGATTTCCTCTTAAATTAACGGTAGCAATATTTTACTACTACTTTCAGATTCAGATAAAGATGAGGGAAGCTATTGCCCCCCTGTGAAAAGGGAACGGACCTCATCATTCCCACCCCCTCATTCTGGTAAGGACATGTGGTGACTAAGCAGACTGTTTTCTCCTCTTTTTTTTTTTCTTTATTCTTGTTTGTGGTAGATTTGTATGCTGAGTGCAGTGTCCTGTCTGGCTTCTTGCAGTTCCCAAGAACAATGTATTCATGCCCTCAAGTTTCTGCCAGTCTCCAACTGGGAACTCAGATTCTGAGCCAGGTGAGGCATTAAGACCACTAAAAGCTTTATTCACAGCTTTAAGACCTGTTGAAATGTTGAACTTTGAACCGGAAGCTGTTGTAGTTCCTCAATTAAAATTGGGTAAACTAAAGAAGCTGAATGATCATTTTTGCTTGGCTAAAAACTCTTAGAAAAGGTTTTCCTTGTAAGGTTCTGGTTTCCAGCACATTCTCAGTGCAGTCTTTTAAATTTCACATAACTCTCTGACCACCAAAACTTCTTGTGGTTCTTTTGCTTCTAAGTTTGGACAAAATTTCAAGTCCAGGGGCCTGGTGTTATTTATACACAAAGAAAAATGTGCAATTTCAGATTATGTGGGGTTCTTTTTGTAGCTTGTACTAATTTATCACATACTAGCTGACTGCTAACCTTATAGTAACAAGACACTGTTTCTGTTTCTGTTAGCTTTGTCACAATTAGATCACTAACTACTCTCCCTGTTAGCAGCAGGGTCACATGTTGTGTTTTTCACCTGTACATTGCAGATGGTGCTGCACTTTTCAACGGTAGCTGGCTCCAACCGAGTCAATCAGTCACACTTCTGGTCAGGCTTTGGCCAGAGCAGCTGTTGCTGTCTGTGGTTGCTGCTGCAGCCTTGGTGTTAGTTTGGCGACTGGGTTGCAAGTAAAAATGTTGCCTGTTTGCACTCTGGTGAAAACTAATCAGATTCATTCTGAGGTTACAAAGCAGCCTTTTATTTACTTGTTCATGAACTCTGGATAATTTAACTACATTTTAGAGAGTTTAGAAAACAAATTTAGAAACATGTTGCTTTGACAGCATTAAACAATACGACAACCGTTATGTTTTTCTGGTTGTTTGCTCAAATGTATATTTCTTTGTTTGTTTTTTTAAGTGATCTGCGTTGCTTTTGTGTTTGTTGCAACCAGGTCATGCTTTAACCAGAGCAGAGAGAAGTGAAACCTTTTGCTCTTTGAGTTTGGCATGCTTATTCATATAAACTTCTTAAAACCCTGAGTAATTCAAAACATGTTTTCTTTCTATTAGGACCATGTGTGGCCTGTAATTAGGCCTGCAAACAATGCACTCTTACTGGGAAAAGGGGGTTTGCTTTATAGCGACTCAAACAAATGCTTTGATATTGTTAGAAGTTATTCTACCTACAGTGCTTTGCAAAAGGATTCACATTCCTTGAACCTATTCAACAAGTGGTGTTTTTCACTAATAGAAATCTGCAAAGTTGGGTGTTCCGTTGTATTCAGCCTCCTTGAGTCAATAAATCGTAGAACCACCCTTCACAACAGCATCAGCTGCAAATCTTTCTCTATGCGTGTCTACCAGCTTTACATGTCTGGAGAGTTTTTATTCTTTGCCAATTTTACATTGCCAAATATTTCGAGCTCAGCCAGATTGGATGCAGAGCCTCTGTGAGCATAAATTTTCAAATCTTTGCACATATTAGTTGGATTTAGGGCCGTTCTAACAAATTACCTGGCCTTGGTCTAAATAGAAAATATTAATCAAGCTGAGCAGAATATATAAATAAAAAAGCTAGTGACAACTTTCAGGTCTTTAAATCAACAACAGTCTCGTCATTGCAGGGAAAATGTTAAATTATGCATTTTAAATAAATATATTTTGCATTTTTTTCTGCTCTTTACGCCATAATGTAGCATTATCTTGACAATAAGATCACTAATGTTTGGTGATGGATTCTGAGCTTTGGTAAAGGAATACTTTAGAGGTTCCCATCAGTAGGTTGGCTCCCATGAGCCGTCCTGTTTATCTCCACCCAGAACAGTTGCTCCCACTGTTATCTTGCTACCAAATATGCTGAGCATCTATATAAACTCTATCTTGATGTTTGCAGGTGTTCTCCATTGATTGCCGGACAATTCCACATTATGTATTGCTCTTAAAAAACAGCACAGCACCAGCAGGTTCATTTTGTCAGCAAAAAAGTGCATTTGGTAACTCTGTAGTGCTGGTTTTTGGTTTGTGTTTTCTTGGAAACACAAAAAAAAGATGCTGTCTTATCTTATGGCCCAAATACAATTGTATTGCAGGCTTGATGTGGCCCCATCTGCCTTGAGGTTGACATATTTGATCTAAATCATTCTGTTGTGTCTTCGGCTGTATGTTTGGTGTTGTTGTCTCGGTGAAAGGTTAAGTTCCACCCCACCCTCTCCCTAAAACAGCTTTTTTTCTATTATTAGTCTGTATTTAGCTCCATCTATGTTCCAAATAACTGACTAGTGATTTCTGGAAACATCCCCAAATCTTACTGCTGTGTTTTTCTGCATTCATGCAGGCCATAAAGTTTAATTTTGTTTTTTTCTGAAGCCTAGTTTATACTTCTCCATCTGCAAGTTTGCACACACATGTATTGAAGAAGACGATTTCCTTTTATATTTCTCCGTTGGTGTCAGTGTAACAAAGCAATTCTCCACCAAGACAGCAGGAGGTGCAGACCTTTTCTGGCGGGTTTGCCTACCATTGCAGTGACGTTTGTGGTCAACGACAGTTTATTTATTACTTGTAAACACATCCACTCAAGGAGCAATGGCCGACAGAGAGCGAGTTTTGATTGAGCTGGAAAGCTTTTTACTAGAAGTGCAGCTCATTGAATACTCTAAAAATGGATGTAAACAAACAAACACACTAGTCTATTTAGTTGTTTTCTACACTTCCTGGTGTTCCAAATTGACAAAAGACCACATTAGAGGAACTGGAATTGCAATATAAAGCATCTAGTGGCCAAAAGCGGCATTGACTACTAATTGCATCGACTATAGGGCGCTGTTCTGGTTAAATGATCTTGGGCTGACCAATCACAGATGTGCGCTCTCCGTTGTGCTCAACGGATAGTTAAAAAAATTGGGCTCTACTCCGTGCGTCCTTGCCTGAGTGATGGAGTGCCCATGCGTTGACAGATAATGTCGCTGTGTGTCTCCGCACCTCCACAGACGGAGAAGTATAAAGCTTCTTCCACATGCTTGCTATGTTCCCTACATGGCGTGTGTCAAACTACCAGTAGAACTTCTCCTTCCTTAAGTTTGGATCTCTGCAGTTTCTCCAGAGTTACCATAGGCCTTCTTGGCTGTTCTTCTGATTAAATTCCCTTCCTGTCAGTTTAGTTTGATGCCCATGTCTTAGTAGGTTGTGCCATACTCTATTTCCAGATGATTTATTGAACTGAGCTCTTTGAGATATCCATAGCTTGGGATATTGTTTTGCTTTTAACTTTTTCTCAACTTCAGCTCTGTATGCGGTCTTCTTTGGTCTTATGTTGTTTGCTAATGTTCCTCCACAAACCCAGGGTCTTCACAGAATAGCTGGATTTGTACTGAGATTAAAATACCCACAGTGAAATCTATTTACTGATTAGGTGATTTATCAGTTCCCCATGAAAACCAAGTTTAATTTTCATTGCTGTAGCATAATTCTGAGCTACTTTGTGTTAGTCCGTCACATAAAATCTCAATTAACTTTATTTACATTTGTATTTATAAGTGGAAAGGTTTAAGAGGCTTTTACAAAGCGCTAAATACTGTAGTGTTAAATGTTTGCACCAATTATCATTTTAGGGATGTAGTTATTAGCAGTAATAGGGGACTGCCTATTAGGGGTGTTCCATCTTGGGTTCCTCACGATTTTGATTCGATTACGATTTGATTATAAAACAGTTATATTTGTCGCATGTTTTTCCCCATTTAGTTTTTTTTTATATATATATATACTTTCTACACTTAAATCCATTCAGTTTCCATTAATTGAAGTATCCAAACCAATTGATGTTAAAACCACAAATAAACCAACACATGTCCAAAATATGCTTCATAATTTCAAGGTCATATTTTCAATGAAAGCTAAAGGAAATGTGTGTTGGCAATTTAAATATAATACCGGGTGACCCTATTTTGATTTCAATAATAGAAGAAACTTGGTCCAAACCTTAAACACATCAATCAAATTCTGCTTACTTAAAGAAGACTTTTGTTTTTTACGTATTTAAAGTATTCATGCTTTATGTGGTTAAAAAGAAAAATTAAATAAGCTTCAGATCAGCTTTTACAAGTCAACCATTACAGAAATTACTTCAAAATCTAAATAGAAATAATTAATAAACCTGTATCAATAATAGCTCCTTTCTCAAGTCATACAGGACAAAATTTACACAAAAATCTGAAATTATATGCTGAGAAAATAAGTATTTTCTATTCAAAGTATTGGAAAATAAAAAGCAGCATTCTCCCAAAGACACTTAAAGTGTATACTCTAGTCTTTGTTTTTTCCGCTGTCAATTTAAAACAGAACTCCAACTTTGCAGCGTTTTCATAGTTTTTACGTCAGTTTGACCAATGGGATGTTTGCCACCTGTCGTACACCGAAAATAATCTGCCAGCTATGAGTACGCTGCTCTCTGCCACACATTAGTTGGGACCGGGATGGAATGAAGGAAATTTCCTTCGTATTTCATACTTAAAGCTACACTTGGGCGGACGACTGGTAAACATGAGCTGCAGCTCGGGGAGGACGCCCCGGACAGCAGGGGGGGGGGGGTTACTTTTTATTCATGAAAATATCGACAGGTTTGTGTATGCAGGCTGCAAGGCATCTTGCTCATACGTTTACCCTTTAAAAACTGACAGAAAATGTGAAAAACAAAATTATTGTTGACATAAAAAAATTAAGATCAAATCAAATATATTAAGATGATTAAAATTAAAGATAATAATTCACTTGACTTATCCAGTCAAAGCAGCTGAGATGAATTTTTTCCCAGTGGCATCAGCAGCACCCTGTCTGCCCTCTCAGACCCACAACTCTCTGCATATTTTTCTGTGGTGAAAAAATTTACCTCTGGAACCCAGCCGGGGTCAGGTGCAGAAATACTTTTCAGATGTAAGAATCCCTCTATACCCTCAGTTTATTAAACCTTACGCACGGATTTGGGGTGCTGCATGAAAGTATAGATAATTGAGTCATTGTAGCCGGGACCATGTCCGCGGTAATAATGATCAATTACAGTTTTGTCCCTACCACTTAAAAACCTGATGTTCTTTTTGTTGTTTGTTTTTTAAACAGTGCATCCACCAGCGCAATTTTTATATATTCAGTATCCTCTTTAATGGAAGGTGTTCTAATTATGCTGCGCTACCAGATCCATGCTTCCCAGATGGAAGACGGACATACACTGTGCGCTTTTTGGACCATTTCCACAAATTTTGCGATCGGTTTGTCTTCAAAGCCGTATAAAAACAAATATTGCATTTGTTGTGCATGGAGTTGAAACAAACCTGGTCACTAGTGAGATCTTAGTCGTATTATTTACAAGTTAAAGGAATAATACCCTTTTTTCGGTTTAAAGCTCTGAAAAGGTCCAGCACGAGGCCCAAATTAGCGTGCACATAAAACGTGCGTATGGATTTTATTAAACTGAGGGTACATATGAACCTCAACATATGAGCCTCAAAATTATTTCTGCACCTGAACACTGCCGGGCTCCGTCCAGAGATGAAGGGAAGATTGTTGAGTGTTTTTATAATTCTTCCTCTAGTCTGTCGAACGGATTCTGCAGGATTCTGGGATGATTGTGCAGAATCCCCTCTTGAACTCTGCTGTGGAGACGAAACGTGTAAAATGCAGCCATTATTTTATGAAAGTGTTCGCCGATGATGTTTAATAGAAATTTTTAATTAACCTTACCTTAACCTATTATCAATTCAAAGATGCAAACTCTCTGAGGATCAGTATTATTTGTTCTGATAATGAAGCATATGTTTGCGGGAGAAACAGAAAGGCGTTCACAATCTATAACAACTTTTATTTTCAAGAATACAAATAATAAAAAAATCATCAAAAAAGGTGAAAAACGTGCTCCTGACTCCAAGCCCTCCGCCCTCGGTTGTATCAGGATATTGTCGACCGTGGCCTTATTTGTATTCATTTCTGGGGAGTAGAATTTAAATCATTAACAGATTACAATTATTACCATATTAATCCATTCATAGCAGCACACACGAGGCACTTTCATCCACACGCATTCAACACATATACAGTGCACTATATGCACTATATATACAGTCAATGTTACACACATGTAAACAAATTGCAGATTAGACCAGGCTAATAAACATCCTCCACTCGGCTTTACATACATTTTGACAGCAATCTGTCGCAAGCCTTTTTTTATCCAATTGTCTTCGATATCACGTTGTGATAATTCAGTTTAACTTGCTGTATTTCATTCGAATGTAATTATAGTAACACTACATCTTAATAATTATTTTAAGTTATGAGTTCTTACCTTATGAGATTGGGGGGGGAAAGAGAGCCGTCGGAGGCTCACAGATGGCTGCAGTAGAATGAAGCGGGAGCGCTATACATACAGTCAATGAGCGGATTAGCCTTTACCTTAGCTAGCCAGGTTTAGCATCAGAGCTAAAGGCGCGGGAGCAGAATGGGCGGGATTACGACAGAAATACACGCCAAGCAGGGCCGAGTCTACAGTGAAGATCCCGCCCTTATGCCCTTTTTAGGAACATGCTGCGTCAGAACCGGGGAGGAGGAGTCTGTAAATCCGCCATGATTTCCCCCATGAACGTGGTCATTTTGGTCAACAGGGAGGAGTGCGGAAACGCTGTCCATTATTTATACAGTCAATGTTCACATCGCAGTTAATCGATTTATGGTGAATCGGCACACCTCTACTGCCTATTGTATGTGTTGTTTTAATAGGCATTAATAGGTGAGCTATATCATATTTGTAAACTATATTCAGGGGTCAAATCTTTCAGAAAAAGGTTTGAGGGCTCTGGTCTTTTTAATGTAGAGCCACTAGTTCTCAGGTTGAGATCCTGCTTGATTTAGCAACATTTACGTGTTGCATATCAGCGTACTCCCTACTTGACTGAATGTTTATATTAGTAAATTTTTGCTATTAGAACCTTGAAGGTTGCTAAAAGAATGCTGTATATTCATTTAGCTGTAATTTCCTGCAAATCTGATTACTAACTTTCTTAGACAGCTTTTCTGCATGGTTTAGTTTAACCAAGGTACCTTGCTGATACATCAGGCTGGGATGAAAACATTACCACACATATATTGTGCATTTGTTGAGCTGCTAGACTTAGTTAAGTGAGGTCACATAGCAACTGTAAAAAGTTGAAAATTCTCTAAAGCTTAATAAACAGTCAAGTGATTACTGAAATATATGCAGATGAACGATGATTGGAAAGAATGTAAACACAACAAACTGTACTATAAACACAACTCTGTTATTTAGCTGCTAGGATGAGGACAGCCTGGAAATGAGCCTCGTGTGGAAGATTTGCTTCAAACATAGTTATGATTTGTTCTTTTTGTAGACTTATAATAAAAAAAAATTGGGTTGAGGGATTGCCTGTTTGGACCATTAATCCCTCTGGTTTTGGATGCTGTGCCGCTGGAAGGAATTTTGCTCTTACTTTTTACTTTCAGACAGTTACGATGCACAACTGTAGCAACAAGGTATTGTTTTTACAATTGGGAGCAGCTGATTTGCATCTAAAAGCTCAAATAATACCCAAACCTTGACCCCAAATCCAAGAAGAGTTGAAAGGGAAGTTTCTTGGGTGCAGAGCAAGACTAAAGAGCAGAGAAAGAAGGAGGAAGTTCAAACCATTCCTTCCATCCATAATAATGGACAATGATCATATTCAAATAAAGTACGACTTTAAAAGTACATTTTTTAATTGTGCTCTATGGGTGATTAGAACTGGGTCAAGACTAGTTAATAAAGCCAGGGAGCTGAACACACAGCTTAAAATGGATCAGGGGACAAAAAGCTTGCCATGTCAGGATAGAAAAACTGTATTGTCTCTCAGGTTGTGCAAGCACTATGAGTGTTGCTGTGGTGACCTGCTTAGTGGCTAGAGAAGTGGCAGTTAGATGCATATCTATTTGTGTTGCGTTTGTAATTTTTTTTTTTTTAGATCTGTTCAAATTTGCTGACTATTCTGCTCCATTTCACCAGAGGAGAAACCGGTGGGGTTCCGTTTAAAGCCGCCAACTCTCATACATGGGCAAGCACCAAGCTCTGGTAGGTTTCAGTTATTGAATTTACTATAGTAGGCGTGTTTCCACTAATGTAACTTCAGGGTAATTTGACCGGACCATCCTGATACGTCTCCACCTCATCGGATCGTTTTTGGGGCCATTTCAGGAACCAACGGAGTACCTGTATGTACTCGGAATGACCCGATCGAGTCACTCCGCGGGAGCTGTGGTTAAGTCACGCTGATTGGTTGTAATTCAGAGGGAAATGAGCAGACGTTGCCAAACAGCTCCCTTTGTAAAAATAAGAAGAGTTGCTGGCGAAGCAGTTTTTAAGACCAAACCGAAACAGAGTTAAAAGCCCCGCGTCTTCATGTCTATCTCGTTATTTCTACTGCTGTGGGCACCTTTTTGACCTGAGCAGTGACTATACTTGCTGCTGAATCTGTCTTGATATGCGGATGTCTTGGATGATTCCTTAAGGCTTTTTCAAAAGAGACCGTGACGGCATGTTAGGGTAATATTCCTGGCACTGTGTGTCTTATGAATGCGGCATGGCGAGGCACGAATATTGCTGGATTCATGCCGGCATGCTTGATGGTAGTATTGCCGCAACGCTGGACTTGAATGAAGATCGCGCCTTAGCGCAACAGAGGGTAATGTCATGATGTTGTGTGGAAAATGCAATGAGCCCCGGTCGCCAACAGGCAAACTGGAGTGATGCAGAGGTCTGGGAGCTTCTGGCCTTTAGAGCTGAAGAGCAGATCGTCAGACAGTTCACGGGGACTGTGAAGGACAGCCACCTTTTGGAGCGGCTCTCAAAAGGAATTGAGGAGCGGGGCTTCAAGCGGGTTTCAAGCAGGATAAAAAACAAGTTTACCACAGACTCGTCCGTCTCACGGTTTATACACAACGCTGCACGTTGTCTCCACCCCCACACCCCTCTTTATCCCGCTATCGCCTAATCTTTTGTGAAGAACACCTGATCGGAGCGGCCAACAGATTACCCCGTTAGAAAAAGATCTAGTTAAATTACCCTGAAGTTCCGATACCGGAAACATGCCTAATGTTGGAAAAAATATTCTTTCCTTAGACTTAGGCACGTCACAGATACCATATGTTTCTGTACTTTCCGTGACAAAAGAATAAAAAATATAGAAGACAACTTATCTCTGTTTCAGGTGTCCCGAGTCAAAAACCCAAGGAGCAGCAGCGCAGCGTCCTTCGCCCAGCAGTTCTCCAGGCACCACCCTCCAAATCACATTTAGAATCCAGTGAGTACAGCTTATACTAGGGTACATCAATCACAACCTGTTTTGACAGTTTGCAAAAAGTTTTCATAGGATTAGCAAGTGAAACAATCCGATAGTTTTTATGTTTTAGAATGATATTGTCCGGATGAGTCAAATGATCATAAATGCTGTCCCGTTTTTAATTCAATGCTTATGCAAAATGTATACGTGTATATTTTTGTTCTCAAAATTGTCTAAAAAATTAAGAGAACCTGTCAAAAAATGACTAGATGCGAGGCAGAAGTTTTGACCCCTTCTCCAACTCTGGGATTTTTCTGAGTGCCAGTTACATAGTCATGCTTGGAGTTTTAGTTAATCACAATATAATGTAAATAACAGTCCTATTTCAACAATTTCAAAGTTATTTTAATCATATTGCTTTAAAAAAATGTATTTAAGCCAGATCTCAAATTTCAGTTGCCATACCCATCAGTCCTCAAACCTTAAATCAGCATAAAAATCTTGCGGTGTGAACCAGGCCCAAGTATTGGGTGCACCAACCTGCATTAGTGTTTATTAAGAGGTACCCTCTAAAGGTTAAGTGGTCGATGGTTAATTTGTGACAAAGGTCTGTAAGAGGCTAAAACTAGGTATTAGCCAATGTTTTGTCCCAGTCCAATACTTCATTAAAGTAAAAAATCAATGCCATGTACATGTTGGAAACTCGGTTACTTTAAAATACAAAATTAAGATACTTAGTTATGTACATGTTCATGCGCTACAGTATTTTATTTTCTTGACTGCAACTAATGTTTTGTTGTAACCAGAGTTTCAGAAGGTCCTTTATTAGTATTTTACTCTAACTTGGTTTAACTTCATTTAGAAAGCTAATCTAATGTTCTGACAATGAATCATTTAAAACAAGCAAAGCTGTATTTGTTTTTTGAGATATTTGACTCCATACATACAGCTATGTTTGTCAGTAAGTCAAATCAATGTTTTTTCACATCGCAGCTAGTGGAAATGATCACAGTAGATTAGCCTGGTTCTTCTTTGTTTTGATATGACTTATTCATAACTTTCTTTGAAATTTATTATAATTGCATTCTAGTTATCCATGTACGGAAAAGTCTTACAGTATAAGTTGTTCATCATAAAATTTAATAAGTGTTTCAGCTGCTCTCTGCACAACCTTGTCTACTACACTAAGAACTATCTAACAATGTGACCAGAAAGCTGCAGCAGCCAATGATGTCTCTCTTTCAACAGGGATGACATTGTAAAGAGTGGGAAGGCTAGCTTTGTTTCATCAGTAAAATAATGTGCATAGCCTAATATACAGTTTCACAAGCCACGATCAGTAAAATTCAACAGGCACAGCTCGGGGTGCGCTGAATAAAATCCCACACTACACATACAACAGATATCAGTAGTTGGGTTTCTTCAAGGACTCCCACTCTGATAATTTAGTAATGCCTTAATCACAACATCCCATTCTCTGGACACTGTTTATGTTAATTATTGATATTTGTTTGTAATGATGAGGCAAATAATAGAAATGTACAGTTTTAAACTGAAGTGTTAATTCAATCTGACTAAACTCGAGTTTATTTTAATTTCTCCCACAAGCTAAAATTGATAGGACATAGGTTTCTATTTTATTTCAGTTCATCTCCTTATTTAATACTTTTCAAGCTCTCAATTTGATTAAAGAAAATACATTTTTTCACATGACATCCTTATGACCTTACATAATGAAACGATGAGATGTTTCATGTCTACAATAAACCAGCCTTGTTGCCGTACTCTGTACCTTTTGTGCAAGAACATTTTCAAAAGAAAAGAGGAGGTACCTTCTGGCTTTTATGAAAGACCACAGAGATGTCAGCAAACTTCATCTGTAAGGCTTGTTGCCTAAACTTATTGCTCAAGAGTTTTCTGCATACCGTAGCAAACATCAGTATGTGTGGTGGCAGATTGCCTCAAAGAACTCGTTCAACGATATTAAATAGGAAGGACCAAATGGTAAAGAAGTTCAACTTTGACTTTATTGATCTCTTTGAGGGGAAAAAATACTATTTTGACATGTTTTTATTGATTTCTTGGTACACTGGTGCCTATAAAAATGATTCACTCCCTTACAAGTTTTTTGTTGTTGTTGTCAAAGCCACATTTTGGTGATTAATACTTTTTATAGACACTGTAAACCCAAGTAAACAGGGTAAGTCATGTTAAACTACAGCAGGTTTGCAACATACGTGCGATGCACACACACCACTGCTCCCAGATCTTTTGGAGCAGCGCTATTAGATATAGTGAAATGTTTTCTATGTAATCTATGCATTGATTACGTTTCAGTAAAGTAATGAAGAAATGAACAATATATGTATTTATTTTGTCATGTGTTTAAACATAGATTCCACTTGTGGAACGAACGGTGTGAAAAAGTCCCCAGAAGGATCACTGGTCAGCCAGTCGTTCTTCCTGAACAACAAAGAGCACTCGACTACGACACCCAAGTCACTGGTGAGAGTTTTATCATCGTCCATCCTTCTGCTGCTGATGGTTGATGTAAATTTAAAGAGGAACTAAACCCAAAAACAACTTTTTTTGCTTCTAAACTGTATAAATGGGTATTTACCAATGCAATCTTTCAGTTTCTGGGATTGTTTTTACATTTTGGTGTAAACTTGTTTAATTCAGCACTTTTTGGTCTAAAAACGTCTTAGTGCTGCCCCCTTAGGGTTGAAGGGTGGCTACTGCATTTGAATTTTGTGATTGGTGGAGAGCGGTACATCTTTTCGTCACAGGCATCGACTGTCTCACAGGCATGGTCTCACAGACATACCCCTCTGTTCTTCCTGGCACCGCCCACTTTGTAGAATTTTCAAATGTTGTCTGGGGGCGAGGTTATGATTTTTCAGGGGGTTCAGTTACACTTTAAGCATTGGTATCTCTGTAATGAGTCAGGGTGGAGATGGTAAAGAATTGAGCATTGTTAAATAACTCAACACACCGGTTCAAACTGTTTCAGTTGAGCTCCTAATTGAATGCAACAATAATTACATCTTAATTTAGCTGTTTCTGATTCTGTAAGCGTTTTTATGGATAACTTTATTGTCCTGTGCAAAAATGTTAAGTCATTCATAGTTTCTTTGCTTTCTTCATACTTTGGCTAAGTACAAAGTTCATTATCTCACTGAATTGCACCTCAGTTATTTTGTAATTTACGAGGTACCACAGGACATGTTTGCAGTTTACATTGGACCAGTCTTCAAGTGCCACTGTCCTGCAGCTTCTCAGTTCATCCCTGCTCCAACACATAAGGCTCAGTTGTCTCTTTGGCATGTCACGAAGTTTTGGAAAGTCTGGTCATCAAGTATTCATTTGATTCAGGTGTGTTGGAGGAGGAATGCATCCAGGAGTTGCAGTACAGTGACCCTTGTGGACTGGAGTTGCGGACCCCTGGAATTGAAAATAGAGATGCATCGATCAGAGATTTGCAGCCGATCTTTGATCCATGCGTTCTGTAAACCGTTTACCTGCCAGTGTTTCTGCTCTGAGCGGTTATTATGTAAATCAAAGGTAGAGGTCACTTCAAGCCATGAGTAGAAGAGCGCAGTTGTTTTTTTCTTGTTCATTGTTCTTTTGAGTCTTATCAAATCAATTAGCACTGCTACTGTAGACAGCAGTCCCTACATGCAATCCCCATAGCAGGGGTAAGGAACTTTAACAATTCAGAGAGACATTTCTGACCTCACCTTTACTGAATAAGAGCCACAAAACCTACATAATCCTTCGAACAGTGACTTTTATATATAGTACTTCTCTAAAATGTAATGGTGAAATGTGAGAGCTTCAATTTCATTTTTAATTTTACGCAGTGCAAAAAAAACATCAAACATTTGTCATTGAATGAATATATTGTCATGGACTAAGGCTTACCTGTATTGTTTTGTGTAGAAAGTGTTATTTGCAGCCATTGTGATTTAATAAAGTGAATAAACTATAATTAAATTTCCTTGGGATATCAAACTGCTTTATTAGAAGTAAAATTAAATCTGTAGGTGTATGTTTGGGTTGTGTTTCAGAAACATGAAAATGAGGAGGACGGAGCAAACGGCAACAAAGACGGAGGCAGAAGAGAGAAGGACGCTGATGTCCCTGTGTCTTTTGTGTTTGGTCAAAATATCAAAGACAGAGCAAAGGTGAGTCACATTTAAAAAAGCGTTTACCTTGTTATATATTTATTCCAGTTTTTTTTTTTCATTCTTAAATGCTTCAGATCATTTTTGTATCAGACAAGAACAACCCGGGTCAATACAAAGGCCAGGTTTTACTGTTACGTTTTCTGAAATGTTCTTCTTTAGTCTCGTCAGTCCACAGAATGTTTTTCTTAAAATTCTTGGGAATCATCTAGATGATTGGAGTCGTTTTTACCTAGAAACTCCCCCATAGATCTCATTCTTACCCACTCTTCCTTATTGTCTTATAAAGAACACTAACCTTAACTGTGGCTGGTGAGGCCTGCAGGGCTTTAGATGTTCTTCTGGATTCTACCTCCTGAATGAATCATTGATACACTTTTGAGTGGTTTTGTTAGACCAGGGGTGCCCAATTCTGGTCCTCAAGGGCCCGTCTCCTGCATGTTTTAGTTCTTTCCCTGGTTCAGCACATCTGAATCAAATGATGGCTCATTAGCAGGCCTCTGCAGAACATTGACATGCTGAGGAGGTAGTTGGACCATTTGAATCAGCCGTGTTGGAGCAGACAACTACTCCTGGGAAGGTTCATCACTCTTTCATGTTTTCTCTATTTCTGAAAAATTGCTTTCAGTGTGGTTAATTTTAATGTTTCAAAGCCTTAGAAACACCTTTTTCGATGTCAATGACATTCTTAAATCTCATTACATTGTGGCATGCTGTGTTGCATTTTGACGTATTTTAGTTTACTTCATGCTGTCAGACAGGTTCTATTTAACTGACTGCTTGATTCTACATCGCAGGCAGTAATCAGGCCTAAAGGTGGCTAAATTGAACTTTCGGCCCCAAAAAAGTGTTTAAGTTAATCCATGTCCCATAACACCAGGTTGGTGTGAATATCTTATTCCCTTAATGAATGAAATAAGAATTAAAAAACCTTTTGTATTTTCTTGGGTTATCTTTGCTTGATATCAAAATTAGTTTGATCTGCAAGGCAGCAAAATGTTTTTCTTCACACTGTGATGTGCTTCAAGAGCACAAATTCAAGTCATAACATATAGGGTAAAGATTTTAGGAGGTCTAATGGTCCCATTATGTGCGGTATATGGACACAGCTTTCTTATACTGAATTAGAATTTAGATGTAATGGACTTTAAATGTACTTAGAGGATCTTGTTGCTAAGTGGCTCATAGAATTACTTACTTCACTTAAAAATGGCAACCATTTAATGGGAGCTTTTCCCTTTTAGAAAGCACTTTGTTGCATCTTTTGAACCACAGTTTGCTACAAGGTTTATCTTTCTGTACAGGCGATTTAGGTTGGTTTGCTATGTTGTTGAATGTTTTTGTCTAGACCCACTTCCTTTTTTAGATGCATTCTCTTTTTTTTCCCCTCTTCTAGTTGGAGGAGAACAGTACAGAAGACGACTCAAAAGAGGCCGCACAACTGGACTCTCAAACAGAGGGCACTAATTATTTCTTACAGTACATCTCTACCCCAAGGTAATGAAATTGTATCCCAGACATATTTTTAGCATTTCAATGTAATTCATGGGTGACCTCTATCCACTGACTAAAGCTTGTGTTCACTCCTTTTGTTTGTTGTTTGTTTTTGTTTTTTTCAGTTCAGAAAATGCCACAAACAGTACAGACAGTGGAGCAAAGTTTGTCTTTGGGCAGAATATGTCTGAACGAGTTCTGGTAAGCTGATATAGGTTGGGTTTTTTTCTCAGTGATTAACAATGAAATGCATCTCAGTCATTCTTTTTTTCTTTTCTTTTTTAATTTCAGAGTCCCCCAAAGGGTGAGGCCTCAAACGAGGAAAATAAAGAGGTTTCAGCTGCTCCTGCTTCAGAACCCTCATCACAGGAAACAACCCCGGAGAAGGGTAAAAATGCACTCCCACTTACCCTTCACAAATCTTTGCTATTCAGCTTCATTACTATGAGATTTACCAGCACACTTAGCTGGACTTGAATGAAAATCCCAAATTAAAGTAAGATCTAAAGACCCCCAGAAATGAAGGAATACAGCCACACGCATGCCTGCAAGGGTCCAGGTTCTTTGTTTCTGGGGATGGAAACAGAATCTGGTTCAGTTCTTGGATGTGCACTGCTTAAAAAAGCTTGTTTACCACCACTGGTGTACTGTAGCTTGGAAAAGTATTCATACCCTCTTGAACTTTTTGATTTTGTCCTGTTAAATTTGTAAACTTCGAAGGGGTTTTTTGTGTAATTTTAAGTGATAGACCAACAAAGTATTGCATGTTCAGCGGAGAGGGGGAAAAATGTGTGCTTTATTTTCCAGCTCCAATCAATCCTCTGTAGATGAACCTTGTTTTAGTTATAGCTGCAAATAGGGCTGGGCGATAGGGCCTCAAAACTATATTGCGATAACATCTATTGCGATATATTATTTTCTTTATATATGTCAAAATGACTGTTTATGAACATTCTAACTTTCCAGATATATTGCAGCAGAACAACTTCAAAAAAGTTTAGAATGCCATTTAAAGATCATTCATTGTGCAAATTGCATGAAAAAATATTAAAATCTTTTCCTCAAAAGTGCAAGTTCTCATAGCATAAATAAAGGTGAATATATTTTAAATAAATTAAAAGCTAAATGTTTTCCAAACACAAAGTTCAGAATTGTCCGCTTTCCTGGTTATTTGTTGCTTATAAATTTAAAATCTCACAATAATAAGCTTGCATATATTTGAGTTAAAACGGCTTCAAGTTCAGCAGGTTTCTTTTCTGTTAAATGGAAAACAGCAAACCGCATTAGGCCGGTATATTCAAAATCTCTACCTTTGGCTAAATTTATATAATTTCTAACTTATACCTTTTATATTGCCCACTAGCTGCAAGTCATTTCTATCTCTGTACCAGCTTTACACATTTGGAGACTGAAATGTTTGCCCAGTCTTTGCGAGAAACTGGAAAGTGTCAGAAAACATCAGCACAAACTGCTACAGATTTTCACTTTTAGTTGTGTGTTTTGACTGGGGTATTCGCTTTGATCTAAACCAATGGCACACAAATTATTTCTACTAGGTCCCCCTTAGGTTTCTAAAAAAATAGTTCACTCGCACACAGTACTGCAAAAATCCTTTGACAGGTCGTGTTTTAAAGTAGTTTACTGCCGAAGACATCGATCTTTACATCATTACATCTGCTTGATGCAGCCCTCTGCGCCCTGTCTGTGCAGAGCCCTTCAAAGTCCCTGCATGTAAAAGGACATGTCATTAATGTGCCTGCCAATGGAGTTAGCCATCTGTTTTCTGTATTTGAGGGTTGTTTTTAGTCTCCAGTGTGGCAGCAGAGCACAGATTCAGCCTCCAGAACAACATCTAAATCCCCATGAGAAGTCATCTGTCCAAGGCAAAATCCCAAACCTCATGACAATAACCTCTGCAGCAATCTCACTTGAGACGTTTGATTAAGCACAAGTGCACATTTCAGTTCCATTCAGACCGGGAGGAGGATGTGAGCGTTCATGCCACAGGTGAACTGTTCGTATTTTAAGTGTAACCATTTGATTTCAGTGTTTATACGTAGTTCTCAGTTCAGCTTGTTTGGACCGGATTTTTTTTTTTTTATGAAAAACATAGTATTAAATATGGTATAATTAAAAAAAATTTGACTTGTAAAAATAGATTATGGATATTTTTTTTACCCTGCAAAAATATCTAGCGCGATCTTTGGTATTACTGGAGAAAGGAATAACTGGTCGTGTGCTGACTGCTGTTGTCAGTCATTGTTGAAATCGTCCATAGTAGGTTTAAAAGCCTCTATAATTGTGTGAGTATATATATATGTATAATTGTTTTTATACTTTGCCACTCGATTCGAAACATTTGTTGAACTCTGTTGAACATTTGGTGTAACAAAACCAACGCGCCCCCCCCCCCCCCGCAATAACTCACTGAGCTTCACGTTGAGGGTTGTTGTCATGGTTGGACATGTACTTTCACCCCATTGTCATGTCTTTTGGTTCCAGGATTGCCTTGCAATTTAACTCCACCCAACTTCTCATCGCCTCCACCATATTTCTGTCTCCACAATATGCAGTCTCCACCATCTTGTTTCATTCTCTGGGGGATAATTTTTTCAGTGTGTCAGTGTTAGTTTTCTGCACAAATAACATTTTGCGTGTATACCCAGACGCGCAATTATGGTCTCATCTGTTTTGAGCACCCTCTGTTTTCCACCTAGTTGCTTGCTCTATTACAGTGTATTCAGACCAGAAAAGTCCTTTGGTCCACCTGTTTTGTCCAGACCAAACGCGGACGTAATTTTTTTTCATTTAGTGCGGTTCGCATTCACACTTTACTTTTTGCAAGTGAACTATATTTTGTAAACACATCCACGCGAGAGTCGATCGGTGCTGCCAATGGACAGCAATTACTAGGACGGCACACAGAGCCAGAAATGGAGGAAAACATGGAAGTCCTATGTGCTGCATTCCTGCTCTGCATATTTGTGCGGTTATTGGAGCATAAAAATCACATTGAGTGTGAAGAGCAGCTCATTCAATGCAGGTTTCGCGACGCTCAGTTGCAAATTTTGGCACAGCATCGGCAAGCACGTGCAGTAGCCTGAAGGAGACGATGTGCTCTGCTTGCCCTGACCCACAACATGTTGGCAGCACCGTGGCTAAACAGAAGACGGAGGATCAGGTATGAACTTACCTTGCTACGGTGGCTTGTTAACCCCAAAAAGGCACGTGTATCCTGGAGTTGGTTCGGATCGACACTGGTCTGTATTCACACCTGAAGCAAAACGCACCAGAGTCTGCTTGGAAGTAGACCGAGACCACCTAAAACAGTGGCTCTCGGTCCGGTTCTCTGATCCACACCAGGATTCGTTTGTGTGTATTCACACATGCAAAAAAGATCCGGACCAGCGTTCGAAACGAACCCTAGTTCGTTTAAAGTGGAGCAAACAGTGCAGGTCTGAATCGGATCGCACAACTAATACTTGTCAATAAATTCTCCCATCTGAGCTGTCGATCATTGCAGCTCTTAGAGTTACCATTGGCTCCATGTTTGAATAATGTTCTCCTTGCTTGGTCTGTCAGTTTTGCTTAATGATTATGACTTAGTGGGTTTACAGTTGTCATGCTCTAGGTTGGAATATGGTTTTATAACCTACCTATTTAAAGGTATCAGAGAAAAAAGGTGTTGAAACCATCCATCCTTTTTCTTCTGCTACACGTTTATCTGCTACGCTGTGTTGGTCTATCACATAAAATCCAAGTAAAATAGGAAGTTTGTAATTTCAATGCGACTAAATGCTTTAGCGCTGACAACCGTTTCTGTAATGGTTCGACAGCAACCTGTTTAGCTTCCATGTTGGGGAATAAATATTATGTGGGTACTGGGGGAAAATCTTTAGGCTAGGAGTAAATAATTTATCCTGCATTTCATTTCAACAGCAAACAGTGTGTCAGAGTCTTTGGCAGAATCTGCAGCAGCTTACACCAAAGCCACAGCCAAGAAGTGCATCTTAGAGAAGGTCGATGTGAAAACCGGGGAGGAGTCGGAAAGCAATGTTTTACAGGTAAAAGGACCAGCACATTAAACACGTGCAATAAATATTTGGAACGAAAGTTATGTAAACTTTTCTTTATCTTTTCTTTGTTTTTGCTACAGATGCAGTGCAAGTTGTACGTTTTTGAGAAGACTGCTCAGTCGTGGATAGAGAGAGGTCGAGGGTTGCTGAGACTCAATGATATGGCTTCAACTGATGACGGCACGCTACAGTCTCGCCTAGGTAAACACACCTGCAAAACCTCACAGAAATAAACCTAAACCCTGTTAAAAGGTCACAGGTTTTTCACAGTTGAAAAAGTGCAAAGTTTAGTTGTTAAAAAATGCTGGTATTTTAGGTTTCAAGGCCTTAACAGTTTGTCAATGTTGCAATACTTGACATACAGCACAAGGGGGTGCTAAATCATCCAAATCATGCAGGGTTTTTTGTCTTTTTTACACACACACACACGCACGCACGTCTTGCTGTCCTTGTGTTGACATTGTATTGACTTCCATTGATTTTTACTATGCCTAACCCAGACACTTTCCCTAAACCTAACCATTACTGATACATGCCTAACCCTAACCTTAACCTAAACCTAATTCACACCATACCTCTAAACCTAACTAGTAGAGTTTAATAGCTAGTTAAACATTGTGGGGACCAGGCAAAATGTCCTCACAACTACAAATGTCCACACAAGGGTGGTGGGCTGTCAAAGGTTGGTCCTCACAAGTATAGCTATACATGTACACACACTATCTATCTATCTATCTATCTATCTATCTATCTATCTATCTATCTATCTATCTATCTATCTATCTCTCTATCTCTCTATCTCTCTATCTCTCTATCTCTCTATCTCTCTCTCTCTCTCTCTCTCTCTCTCTCTCTCTCTCTCTCTCTCTCTCTCTCTCTCTCTCTCTATATCTCTCTCTATATCTCTCTCTATATCTCTCTATATCTCTATCTATCTATCTATAGCGTTGAATTTCACAGAATGCGTTTGTTATTCTAAATTTAAGGCTTTACTTCAGTATTTTTAATGAATGCCAGGGATTTCAAACTTTATTTTTAAATACAATGTTATTTTTTAATTGAAAATAAAACATATGACTACACTGATTACATGTGTCTCCATGTCCCCTAATGTTTGCAGTGATGAGGACACAGGGCAGCCTCCGGTTGATCCTCAACACAAAACTTTGGCCCCAGATGCAGGTGGACAAGGCCAGTGAGAAGAGTGTGCGAATCACTGCCATGGACACAGAGGACCAGGGGGTCAAGGTCTTCTTAATATCAGTATGTATCATAAAAACACAAAATTAAGGTTGTTTAGTGAATTTTGCTATCTACATTTTAAGTCTTAGAAACTCCTAAATAGGTTCATATGTTCCTATTCAAGTCATTAATTTAGGTGTGTTCTAATTTTGTGAATCTTGCTTTTTCTCTTAATTTGAGAAATGTTCTGGTCATTCACTCCAGTTGTTGTAGTTCTGGAAAAGGAAATAGGGTTTTACTACGCATTGACAAAACAACATTTCTCATAATGCAGGGAACCAGACAGTCCAATCAGATTGACTTATTGGCGTTTGATTAGAGAAATGTAACGTGTTGTTAGCCCAAACGTTCTCTGCTATTAAACTAAACCTTATTTTAGATGCAAGTTGAAAAATCAAGCCAACAGCAATTTACAGTGGACCAACACCTATTAGTGGATTCTTTTTCACACTATTGGCTGGCATTTGCTAAGCAGCAATTAATTTTCCTTGCCGTTTATTGACTGTACTCCCGAGAGCGGAGATAAGACTGTAGATGTTAACTTCTTTGGTGATCCTACGATGGCTTCCACTGTGTTTTGATCCATATTAAGGTATATTTGGTGTTTGAACTATGAAAATAGACAGTTATAAGCGTTTTTAGTGGATGTCTCAAGTATTCACTGATTTTAGCTATTGATGGACAGTTGTAACCCCCCCAGGAATACGGGGGGTCCACTACTTCTTATGGATTCAAAAACTAAAGGAAGAGCTTAATAAATACAGGTTGTTTATTGATGCAGGAAGGAACTGTTTAAGATTTGTGGTAGACACGTTCAATTTTGAGTTGGGGTGTGTGAGAAAACTCTTTCTGCTGGAATTCTGACCTCTGGGAACATGTTTTTTATTTTTCTCTGTTGACCTTTAACTTGAAAATTTTCACATCAGACATGCAAAAAAAAATAAGGAAGGAAGTTATTTTTCTGTCATTTTATTTTATGACAAAAGCCAACAAACAGAAAAAGTCAAACTCTGGTTGTGTGAAAATGTCTTAATGGCATGTTGGTGTTTGGAAAAATCTTATTTAGGTAGTTAACATAATTAATTATATAAATTATATTACTTAATTTAAATATATTGTCTTACACAATCTTATTTGTTTATCATAACGTCTTGTTTTGTTACTAGTTATTTTTTATTGTTTTAGTCTAAGACCTTTTGGAGTTTCCTGATTTGTTATTGCTTAAAAGCTTCCTAATGTTCGGTTTTTATAGTGCTGTGCTAACATCCAGGTGAATACTATTTTGCCCCACCTAATTAACCTAAAATCTTTCATTAAGTTTAATCTTTCGCTTTGCACACTTTTATCATATTTACTGCTTCTACTTACTTGATCATGTTTGTTCCGGCCTACTGAGCTCCATAACGTCTCCTCCCAGATGTTTGACATTAGCCTCCAGTGGCTTAAAGGGCAGAAAGCTTACTCTACAGACATTAAATCTGAAACATCTGCACTCAGGAATGTATTGACAGCATATGTAACTCTAAATCTACTTAGATCTATCTTCCTTTTTGTCTTTAACTTCTTTAGGGTAGCTCGAAAGACATAGGTCAGCTGGCTGCAGCGTTACATCATCGTATTTTAGCTCTGAAGAGCAGGGCGGAGCAGGAGACGGAAACCCCGGCAACAACTATCCCTGAAGCTGAGGTGCCGCAGTCCAACGAGGACGACAGCGACGAGGAAGACAAGGGCTCTCCCTCCGCTGCAGCCTCCACTCCTGCTACAAGTCAGTGATTTTACTGACTTATTCTAAGTTTTCGTGGACATATTTGGTGACACTCTTCAATGTCAATGTTGTAAAGCATTTTACTGAATGGCTTTTGAACAACAAATAGATTGTTTAATATGGCACCAAGTTGACAAGGAAAATTATTTATGCAGTAATGAATGTTTTAGTTTTTACAAGAGAGGGGAGCGCTCAGAGATGAGGGAATGTGAACAGAGCACTTTATAAGTAGATTTCTTCGTGTTAGTGGTTTTCATAGGAAAGAGTCTAAAGACTAGGTTTACACTAATGATGACTGCAATACCAGACAGTCGGGGCCAATTAGGAGGGCTTTACATAAATGCAACTATTTTGAATCTGGAGAGAAAGCGGCAGGCGCAGGAACAGCTTTTTTAAAGGTAAGATAGACTTGAGTTATTTTATGTGAGGTAGAGGTTGAAATTTAAATATTTCACACCCAAAAATGGTTCAATGTGATGAGAATTTTTGACATAGTTGTATCTATGGATTGATTTGCAATCAGTGACGTTACTTTTAATAGGATTTAGATTTTTTCTGCATAGAAACTATCCTAAAGTGCAAACTTCAGAAATAAAAAGCCTTGGGTTACTGATCCATAGTTAGAGGTGCTAAAAGGAGCCAATCATCATTACACTTTTTTACTTTACCAGAAGAGGACAACTATGACTCAAACCAATATAAGATGTTGACATCTGAACATAGATTTTTTTTATTTAGGTCGCCGTTTATATTTTGAGATTTGCAGGAGTTTAAAGGGCTCTTCCATTGTTGCTCACTTTGTGACATATCGACATGCTGAATCATACAAGTGCATCTCAGTTAATTAGAATATAGTGAAGAAGCTGTTTTTATTTTAGTGATTTGGTTCAGAAAGTTAAAATAGCTGATTACCTCTAGTTTTATTACACACAGTGATATATTTAAATAATTTTTGATTATCAAAGCCTACAGATAATACAAACCCTTACTTGTAGTTTTAGAATATTACATAAACCGATAAAAAAAGGATTTAAAAAACAGAAATGTTGCTTTATACCCATGTTGTTGTGTACATAATAATGGGGATGACTGCTGACTTGATAGATGTCCAGCAGACATTCACTGATGCCCTCCACAAGGAGGGTAAGCCACAGAAGCATAATGAAGGAAAGTTAAGTGGAAGGAAATGCGTAATAGAAAAGAGTGCACAAGCAAGACGTCTTCAGTCTTGAGAGAAGTGGAAAGCAAAGCCCATTAAAAAGTTTGGAGGAGGACATTAACAAGTGGTGGACTGAGACAGAAAAGAAAAATCGTGGATATGGGCTACAACATTCCTAGTGTTGAGCCACTACTGAGCCAGATATGATGTGAGAATCATTTTACCTGGGCTAGGGGGACTGAACTGAATTTTCATTTAATTTCGAGCACTGCAGACTTCCTTTTACTGTCAAACTTTAAAGAGATGCTGATTTAATTTTCCAGCAGAACTTGTTGCCTACCCACACTGCCAAAGGTACCAAAATCAATGACCATGGTGTTACTGTTTGATTGGTCAGCTAACTGGTCTGACCTGAACCTCATTGGATCTATGGAGTATTGTGAAGAGGAAGAAGAGAGACCATACTCAACAATCAATGACCTGAATGTTGCAGCCTAAAGCAGCCTGGGCCTCCTGAACACTTTAGCAGAACCATAGACTGATCTTCTTCAAGCCACGCCGCACTGATGGAGTAATCTTTGCAAAAGGAGGCGCGACCAAGTATCGAGTGCAGATGCTTTTCAGTAGGCAAGCAATACATTTCTCAGAAACTGAAAATTGGCTTTCTAATTAGCTGTAAGCCTTGATTCAGCAAAATGAACTCTTGAAATGTATATAAAATTGGAACTTACATAAAGTCTAACTTGAGATGTGTCAAAGTACATAGTTGTACCAGGCACTAAGTGCTTGCATGTTTTTGTGCTTTCACACTGGGTCTGACTTTATATATCGAGGCCACTCTTCCACTGTGACATTTCCACTCTCTTCCTGCAGGTAATTCAGACGGAGGTGAGAACCAGGCAGCTGGAAGCACATAGCGTCACTCTTGGACAGCCTGCTAAAACGCCCCTGTTGAGGTATTTTGCTGCAGGCACCTCCATGGACAGCCCTTGACCAATATGGGTCCTCCAGACCAGTACTTTTGGATATTAGAAGTCTAGCTCCAGGAAATAACCCCCTGTGCCGGAGTGTCTCACCCAACTCGTGCAGTTCATCTTCTCTGCATTCTCAGCGTAATATCTGGAGTCGTTTCTTCCCTCCCTCTCCTGTTTTGTGTTTTATTTTTGTTTTCAAGTATTTTTTCTCTCCTGATAGCAAAAATAAAGACTTCAAAGCTTTGGTTTGGGACTTTTCTGCTCATCATATTGATGAGTGTAAGGGTGTTTTCCTCTACATTTTAAGTATGGCACATGTTAAGACTGCAGTTTCTACTTTGGGACCTTTATACTCACTCTACAGCTGTATCTCTGGACTCCACACATCCAGAGGAGCTTCGTTCACAGTGTGTTTTGACTAGTCATTTAGTCTGTTGGTCCTACATCCAGACCAACTCTCCTCCTAACCCCACCCTTCCACTTCCCTCCAACCAGTCTGTGCGTTAGGTTTTGGCAAATGTAATTTATTTTGGGTAGTGATTTTCATAATGCATCTCAACACATACGTGCTGTTTGTAATGGCTAGCCAAGATCACTCAAGTTGTCATTACTAGCAGTTTCTTATATTTCCTATTGACCTATATTATAGTGAATAAAAGACTCAAACAATGCAGTTTCCGCTAATGTGATTTAATTATTTGAGGACAAAAGGGCAGAAGGATTCACCTTAAATTGTCATCTGAATTAATGCGTTTTTAGTTACTCATGTTCATTTGTTTTGAGGGTTCTTTTTTCCAGCTTGAGAAAATGAATTCATCAGTTTTCATTTTGCATGTAACATTTTTTTTATTAATTTCAGCATCCCAAGGATTAATTGTCTTGATGCTTATTTTTATGTTGAAACTGATATAAACTTTTTATCCATTTACATCTGGAAACTTTACTGGAGTGAAGACTTCATGTGTGTAAAAAAAAAAAAAAAAAAAAAAAGAGAAACAAACAAAATATTGAGTGATGACTGTAATACCCTTTGAATTACATGTACATTTGAATATATCATTTAGTAGCACACCATGTTTTCTCATCTCCTTCACCTGCCCCCCTTTACAAAATAAACCATTTTGGACTGACTGTGATATTTTTCCTTCATAAAATTTAATTTTTCTGCACCTACATATAGTGCCTTGCAAAAATAGAAACACCCCTAAAACCTTTTACACCCGTTCTCAAATTGCAACCACAAATTTCAGTTTAATTGTGCTTTTATGTGATAGACCAGCACAAAGTGAGTTAGTGAGTAAAAAGGGTGCATGGGAGTTCGCCCAACCAGTTTAAATGTGTTCAGTCTGAGAAGTCCTGTGAGGGGTCGGGGTACTTTGGGAGTATGGGGTACCAAACCCGCTGTATGACGGTGTCAGAGCTCTGTTCGCATTGCAGGAACTCTGACTCCTTTCTGGTTAGTTGTACTACCTTAAGGTGGCTCTTTATCACCGATTGCTAGCTGCAACCAAGGTGTTGAGGGGATCCTGTTTGGTGGTCTCTGCGTTTTGCTGATGGTGTGGTTCTGTTGGTTTCATCAGACCAGGATTTCCAGCTTTCACTGGAGCGGTTTGCAGCCTGCTGTGAATCAGTCAGGATGAAAATCCGAGACCATGAGGTAGAAGCGCAGAACGGTGCATAATTGTAACATGGAAGAAAAATAATTGTTTTTAATTTTTGTTTCTGCAGATAAAAATCTGGAAAGTGGCGTGCATCTCTCCCGCACCCCCTGAAGTTTGTGAATGCAACATTCAATGGGGTACTAATACTTTCGCAAGGCACTGTAAAGTTGAACAGTTTCACATCTCGCAGTTATCCTGCATCTGTATCACAAAGACGAAGAGAGCAGATTTCAACCTTGGAAATAAGTTAATACACGCTGTGCGTTTGCATCCGCTGATTTGTATTCATGTGTAGTCGATCTGGTCCGCAATTTGATGTACACTCTGCTCTGACTATACTGAGCAGGAGTCAGACTAAATCTTGCTTCTATACAGTATTCATCAGGGACAAGGTCATGAATATTTGATGCATGTACCTATCACCCAGCCCATCATATACACCCAAACAAGAAACAAAACTGCCGCTGCTTGCAAACGCTTTGCCTTATCAGCTCTTCTACTGTGACCCGGCAGGAAAGCATTTGTCTGCAGCATTTCCTTTAAATTACCGTAACTATGAAGTGGGGGGGGGTGAACCTAAACACCTTCTGACTTTTAAATGTGGTAATGGTTTAGTACATGAACTCATCTGCGTAATGAAATTTGCAGTAGGCTTTTGAAATCCTGAAAACTGTCTTGTCTGTGATCTGTTATTAAATAATGTTGTCAACTTAGTACAATAAAGGATCTGCTTCTTTCCCCCCAAAATAATGTTGAATTTATAAAGAAAGCTTTTGCACTGTCAGGACTAAGCAGTGGGGGAAAAACCCCAATGTAAATAAAAGTTCAGAAACAGAAGAAAAACTGCATACTTTATACAGCAGATAAATTGAGCAAAAAGTTCAAGTCAGGTTTAAATTGTTTTATGAACCATAACCAAGTAAGGCCATGTACAGTGGGGTAAAAAAAACTACTTAGTCAACCACCAATTGTGCAAGTTCTCCCACTTCAAAAGATGAGAGGTCTGTAATTCATCATAGGTATACCTTAACTATAAGAGACAAAACGAGAAAAGAAAATCACTTGATCTGATTTTTAAAGAATTTATTTGCAGATTTTGGTGGAAAATAAGTATTTAGTCAATAACAAAAGTTCATCTCAATACTTTGACCTGTCATTGCCAACAAAGGGTATATAACAAACGTTTTCTGTAAGTCCTCACAAGGTTTTCACACACATGCAGGTATTTTGGCCCATTCCTCCTCCTTCGTTACCCAGGCGATATGTTTGGGATTATGGTCATGCTGAAAGACCCAGCCACGTTTAGTCTTCAATGTCCTTGCTGATGGAAGGAGGTTTTCACTCAAAATCTCACGATACATGGCCCTATTTATTCTTTGCTTTACATGAATCAGTCGTATTGGTCCCTTTGCAGAAAAACAGCCCCAAAGCATGATGTTTCCACCCCCATGCTTCACAGTAGATATGGTGTTCTTTGAATGCAACTCAGCATTCTTTCTCCTCCAAACACAAGTAGAGTTTTTACTAAAAAGTTCTATTTTGGTTTCATCCGACCATATGAAATTCTCCCAATCCTCTTCTGGATCATCCAAATGCTCTCTAGCAAACTTCAGACGGGCCTGGACATGTACTGGCTTAAGCAGGGGGACACGTCTGGCACTGCAGGATTTGAGTAGCTGGCGGTGTAGTGTGTTACTGATGGTAGCCTTTGTTACTTTGGTCCCAGCTCTCTGCAGGTCATTCACTAGGTCCACCCGTGTGGTTCTGGGATTTTTACTCACTGTTTCTGTGATTCGTTTGACCCAAAGGGGTGAGATCTTGCGTGGAGCCCCAGATCGAGGGAAATCATCAGTGGTCTTGTATGCCTGCCATTTTCTAATAATTGCTCCCACAGTTGATTTCTTCACACCAAGCTACTTACCCATTGCAGATTCATTCTTTCCAGCCTGGTGCAGGTCTACAATTTTGTTTCTGGTGTCCTTTGACAGCTCAAGGGTCTCGGCCATAGTGGAGTTTGGAGTGTGACTGTTTGAGGTTGTGGACAGGTGTCTTTTACACTGATAACGAGTTCAAACAGGTGGATTTAATACAGGTAACAAGTGGGGGACAGAGAAGCTTCTTATAGAAGAAGTTACAGGTTTGTGAGAGCCAGAAATCTTGCTTGTTTGTAGGTGACCAAATACTTATTTTCCACTATAATTTGCTAATATTTTTTTAAAAATCAGACCATGTGATTTTCTGGATTTCTTTTCTCATTTTGTCTCTCATAGTTGAGGTATACCTATGATGAATTACAGACCTCTCTCATCCTTTTTAAGTGGGAGAACTTGCACAATTGGTGGCTGACTAAATACTTATTTACCCCACTGCATATGTAGCACAGACGTGCTAAAATGGGTGCTCAACTGTTATGGGCAGAGGCCAGGTCCTGCTGGAAGTTGAAATCTGCATCTCCATACAGATCCTCAGCAGAAGGAATCATGAAGTCCTCTAAAACATTCTGGTAGAGTGATACGGTGACCTTGGATTTAAGAAAGCAGAGTTTACCAACACCTGCACCGGACATTGCACCCCAAATCATGACTGACTGGATATTTCACACTGGACCTCAAGCAGCTTGGATTCTGTTCCTCACCCGTCTTCCTCCAAACCCTTGGACCTTGATTCCCGAATGAAAGGCACACTTTACTTTCATCGGAAAAGAGGTCCTTGGACCACTGGCCAACAGTCCAGTCCTCCTCCTTGGCCCAGTTGAGACAATTCTGAATGAGGTGGCTTTTGAAGATGTGACTCCCGCCTCATTCCACTTTTTCTGGATCTCTGCCAAATTCATGAATCTTCTCTGTTTGATAATCCGCTGAAGCTCACGGTCAGCTCTTCTGCTGGTGCTTCTTCTCCTGCCACATTTTGCCCTTCCCCTAGACTTTCCATTGATATCCTTGGACACAGCACTCTATGAACACCCAGTCTCCTTAGCTATGAACTTTATGGCTTACCTATCCTATGGAGGGTGTCAATGATGGTCTTCTGGCCAGTTGTGAAGTCTACAGTCTTCCCCATATTGAACCTAACTGAGACAATTGAACCAAAGTGAAGCAATTTAATGACACCTGGGAAAACCTGTGCAGGTGCTTGGAGTTTAGTAGATAAGTAGTGTGTGACTAAAATTAGGGCTGATTTCTTCACAGCATTCTAATTTTTTTAATTCCTGCTTTTGTCTGTTTAATGAGCTGGAGGCCCGAATTATGTACAAATAAACAACTAAATACTTGGAATCGTTTAAGTTGTGGGGCTTGAATCTATAATCTATGGAAGTTTAATGTTTTGAATGGAACTATGGAAATAAATAAACTTTTCCATGATATTCAAATTTTTTGGAAAGGGTCTGTATATTTACTTTTCCTTGACTTGCTGTTTTCGCTGGTGTACAGAAGGACGATTGAGTGAAGAGTGGTGCAATGTAGGCAAATAAAGGACAAGAGAAATTAGTTTGCAGGTTCACATGTTTATAACATTTCGATTGAAATATAAATCTTAGGTTTTGTTTGTTATGCTTGTGCTGTTGTTTCTAGAGTGGGTGGAGGTGATTCTTTTTGTAGGATGCACTTACCATGTCAAGGTTAAAACTGACTGACAGACCATCACTCATGTTTAGGGCTAGTCAAATGCAGTGACAGAATGAAGAATGGAGAAACTGATAAGACAACATTCAATGCCGGCTGCACAAATTTATTATTAGCATTGCCAATGCAAATGTGGGGTTTGATTTGTCCTTGTTATAGCAATGAAGTATACCCCGCACACAGCATCTTGTGTTTGTAGGAAACTTGCTGGTTATTTCTATTCAGCTTTTTAGTTTACTACTGTTAATATTAAAAAAAACCTAAAAAACAGTAGTTTTGTTTCTTGTGTTAACTAAGCATCCCTAATTAAAAAGCCAAAAGCTATTTTTACAGGAGCAGCTTTTTATATCCATTGTTTTTCTTTTAAGTGTTTTACATAGAGCCTTGATGGTTCAAAAATTCTCTATTTCGTGTCCATGGTTTGAAAACTTGTAACATATGTAATGCACAATATTTTCTTCATCTAATGGATTTTCACTAATAAACTCTATAGTGACAGTCTCAATGAAAGAGAGACTGCACTGGGTGCTTTAGCTTCTACTGTCATGAGACCTTCTCAATGCTCAACTAACCCCTGACGGTAAAGAGCTGTGAAGAGTCCAGCTAACAGAGTAGTTATTAAACATTATGACAAGTTTCTGAAGCAGAAGAACATTTTTTTAATATTAGTTTTGTCCCCATGCATTTACCTAGAACTGCAATGAGATATGTTACGACCTAAATCAAAAACAACTTATATCAAAACAGAGAGCAAACATGATAGCGTCAGCCTACCTCTTCAGGCAACTGTTCCTGTTTAAAATAAAGCCTTTTATCTCACTCAGGTTTGCCAGAGAAGGGATGTATCAAAAAGTGTCAGGATAGCAGCTTTCTTTCCTGCAACTTGGGCACCCATGTTGTAAAGCTTGCTGACCAATGTTCTAAGTAATTGAAACATCTGAAGTGTGTGTGTGTATGGCTGTGCTGTCAGTTTACCACAGATCTGCTGCAAACAAAGTGGTATGGTTGGTGAAGTTAAGACTTTTGCTTTAGTTAGAGCTCAAGAAGTCTATAGTAACAAGTGTGACTAGTTGTCTGTTTGGAACTTTGTAAGTGGGGTTGGGGAGCATTAGTATCAAAGGGGTCAACTGTGGGAGGCATGGCTCGCCATTGCCTTTGTCTAATTAACATTTGTGTGATCTGAATCATTCAAGTGTGACAGAAGAAACATAAATGGAATAAATCTTCAGAGATCACATTAACACTTTTTTACTTTGACTGATGGTCATAACAGCTGTAATCTGTGCTGAATGCTTGGTTTAAAAAAATATCTTCTTTGTTAGGAGAATTAATTGTGACAAAAAGTTGGAGGTTAGGAGAAAAAATGTATTTTCTTCCCTCTTTGACGTATTAAAACCTTTTTATAAACCCTGACATCATAATGCGGCCTGACTCTCATAAACCAGCCAAACATAGCACTGATATAACTAAAAGTGTGGACTTATATCTTTGATATGCCGCTAAGCTAAAATATACCCTCCATCTTTTCGGCTTGGATACTATTTGCTTTGCTTTTGGATCACAGCAGTATGTAGACTCTGTTTTTTTCTTCATTGGATGCAAACATGACCTCAGACCAGAGGGGAGTCACCGTAAAGTGATACCTCTAATTTGCGGCAGCTTCTGGCTTTCAGTAGACGTGAACAACTTTCAAGCCAAAACATGCAGCCGTGATGTCAGATTAAGAAGCGCTTAATGTGTATTGCAATGGAGTTAACCGCTTATGCAATTACTCAAACTACTTTAGAGCGAACAGATTCCACCTGCTGACTCTGACCTTCAATCTGCCTGCTTTGGTGTTATAACTCACTGATCTTTAAAGGGGTTCCCACATTTTTTAGACCTATTATTGCATGTAAAGTGGAACATTTTTGCAATTGAGTCTTATTTTGGCAGCACTTTAAGGACAGTTATATCTGATGAGATTAGTTCAGTAGGGGAACATGATAAAAGATTGTGATGAATATACTTCAAATGAGAAATCACTGAATGCAGGTTTCCATGAAAGGAGTGCTGTTTTGATATCAGGGAAAAGAGGTAAATATCTGTCAAGGTTGTGTTATATCTTTCCCGCTGAGCACCGTAGGTAAATAGCAGATGTCACATAGAAAAACAGTCATTATATTATATTATTATAATATATTATATTATTCCCCATAAAGAACCCCTGATGATTGCTCATCTTCATTTGTTTCCAAAAAAGGCATCAAGATAGAGAGAGTTTAGAACATGAAATGCATTTCAACCTGACAATTAAATTCAAAAGGCTTCCCATGTAGGAAGTCTAACAATGCTCTGGACTTGCAGAGCTATGATTTGATTGCTGTAGTTCAGTGCTTTAATCCTGGCCTTTTTGCTCTGAGATGGGACGTAAAAGATGGAGCATTTTGGGGTCCAAGAAATATTTGAAAATAAAATTGCAACTCCAGCAATCAGTTCTGTTTGTAGTGGTGTAAACCCTTAGGCTTTTTACAGTATGCAGCCCCTTATGCTGGTTTAAAAAAACAGCTTGTACTGCTAGAATATATTCTTCCCTTCAAAAGAGTAAGATTTTGTGAAGTTGTGTTGGTCCAGGTTATGAATCTGGCCCCTCTAAAATGAAATGTAATATATTATTTTCCTGAGTCCTGTGTTCTTACACCCTCGTCCTCAAGGCACACAGCCCTGCACGTCTTAGATCTTTCCCTGCTTCACTGATTAGCAAGCTTTTCTTCAACTGCAATCATCTGAATCATGTGTGTTAAAGCAGGGGCACATCTAAAACATGCAGGGCAGTGTGGCTTGAGAACCAGAGTTAGGAAACACTACCTTTGTCCATCCCCAATAAGCTAGGGCACAAAGAAGACAGCAAATGGTTCTACAAAATGTTAAGGGAGTTCAATGCAAACGAACCCTACACTTCTCAGATTTTTTAATATTTCGGAAATCATGTTCAGTACCTTTCACTTAAAAATATGCACAATTCTGTGGTGGTCTATAAAATTCAAATCCCAAGAAGATCCTGATTTAGGATGGTTCTCTGACAAAATAGGAAAAAAAAGAAACAGGTATTAATACTTTGCAAAGCAACGTGTTTCATAAAGGTGAGTATTTGTTTAAAATGCTGTAAAGTTGTTTTGAACATCAGAGTATTGGATGTGTCACAGTTGTGTCACAAGAAGATCTTTTCAGAGCAGTTCATAAAATTCCATCAATATATGTCCGATATGCATTCTCACTTTCTGTGACCCCATAATTTACTTAGCAGTGTAATGTGGAGCAGGTGAGAAAAGATGCAGAAGCTCCCTCTGTTATTCCAGTTTTATTTAAAACACGTTCCTATGTCCTTTTTCATGCTTCTTTATCTGGATCCATCCCCCATGTCTTTCACATCTAGTTCAGAACAACATTTAATCTAAACCCTAACTTGTATTTTATTGTGAAAATATTTATTTCTTCACTTTGCAGTCATTCCTGCAGTCACCCACATGGTGGAGCTGTGAGGTGGAAAAGCTACTGTAACTGAAAATCATAAACACAGCCTTCTGTAATGCCTGGATTTATTCATGATTTATTTGCCACTTAAAGACCATAAATACTTGATGTACTAAATATATTAGACCAGTAAGGCGCCTGTAAATCCTGGTTGTGCTTAAGATGCTTCTTAAAAGATATTTTATGGCATGATCAAAGAGTGCACAAAAGCCAAAAACAATAAATAAAAGCAGAAACATGAGAGAGGATTCTTTTTTCATAGTTCTTAATTGATTGTACTTGTAAAAACCTGCTTCACAAATACCTTGGTCTTAGATCAACATACTACTACTATGGTGAATTTAAAGAAACTGTTGATTTAAAAAAAAAACTCCAGTTTACACTGGTGTAGATTTGTGGATTATTGCAGAAAAATGACACATCAGCCCTCTGGAGCTGTGTAGTCAGTCCACACCTTACCGTACTTCTTCTCCTCCCTTTAATCCCCCCTATTCCATCAAACCCTGCCACTCCCAACCATCACCCCTTTCCAAAGCCCCAACAAAACACTCACTGCTCCCTACAAACACTGGCACACTAACCAGTTCTGAAAATAAACACCCCAGCACACACCTCCTTTTTGTGTATCTGACTCAAATCAAAGCATTTTCACTTAAAATGCTTCTCTACAAGCAATACAGCGTTTCAACTGTGACCCCCAGATTTAAAGAGAGAGCTAATGAGCCGCATGCAGTTCAAAAGTTTTAAGGTATGGAGCTTATCCTGATCCCGTAACCCAACAGAAATAAAAGTGCAGAAGGTGCCCCAGAAAGCATTGTTTGGAAAATGCTGAGGTAACTGTCAGTGGCCTGCTATACTGTAATCGCTTCATGCGATCCAAAACATCAGCGCTGGCTGGTCAAACAATGTGTAGATTATTGGAGCCTCTTTCCATGGAAATGACTATCAGTGGCATCTGTGAGGCCACATTTATGTAGAGAAGAACCGCGTAATGAGCATTTGCAAAGTCTAAGTGGAGGAAATCACAATGAGGAAACAGAAAACTCCTCTGTTTAAACCAAAAGCACGCCAGCCTGCTTACAGAACGACCACTTACAACAGACGGTGCCATTCGAGATCTATTTAAAGATCGCTTTGCTAAATTAAGCATTGTGTGCCACTAAGGCACCAAGCTTCAGCCACTGCAGAACAAACAGAGCCTTGCTAACGTGTTAACAGTCCATGAACTTTTTTCTTACCTTAAAAAAAACACAAATTTCACTGTATGCCAAGGGATTTTATGTGTTAGACCAACACAAAGCAGTACATAATAGATAACTGAAAGAAAGAAGTTTTGGAAATCATCTATAGCTAAAACTCCTAGGTGTGATTGGCATTTGTATTCAACCATCTTGACTCTGATACCCTTAAAGTCCAGTGCAAACATTTCAATTTGAAATGAGTAAATTGAGTCCCATTGGTTGTAATTTAATCTCTGAAAAAATCCAACTGTTCTGTGAACGCCTCAGAGGTTTGTTAGAGAACATTAGAGAACAAACAGCACAATGAAGACCAAGAAAAACAGCAGACAGGCCAGGAATAACGTAGTTAGAAATGTTTTGAAACAGAGTTAGGTTAGAAAATAACATCCTTAGCTTTGAAGATGTAACCAAATATTGGTATTTAATCATCTGAAAATGGAAAAAAAGACATGGTTGTTCATCAAAACTGACAGGCTGAACAGTGAGAACATTAAGAGAAGATGCCAAGATGCCCAAAATAGCTCGTCCGCAACTTAGGGTGGGGAATCTGTTGATAGTAGAGCTATTGGGCATATCTATTGGTCTGTTTGAAGAGTGGAAAAATGAAAGCCATTGTTGAAATAAAGCTTTAGGAAGTTTGTTTTATAGTTGGCTACAAACCACGTTGGGGTCAAATTCCAGTTCCTGAGATGTGTCCCCGGTGCCACACCTGAATCAAATGGCTAAATTGTCTCCTCAGCATCTAGTCAAGGTCTTTAGGGTCCTGCTATCGAAATCTAAAAGTTGTAAGACACCAGACCTAAGACTAACGTTGCAAGTCATCCATAACACACTATTCCCATTTGAAAGATGGCGGTGGGAGGATCATGCTGTAGGGATACTTTTCTTCAGTTGATGGACAGATTGATGCATGTAACATGGCAATGCTAAAATAGAATGGTTTAAGTGAAAGCATATCCATGTGTTGGAATGGGTCAGTCACACCCAGAACTAAATACAATTGAAAAATGTGTAGCTTGAAAGACTTACATTTCATGTTAAGTTCGAAATACCGGTAACTGAGCTTGGGCTATTTTACAAAGAAGAATAAGAAAAAAAGAATCTGTTATTGGACATAAGTAATGCAGTAAAGGTGGTTCTACAAAGTATTGACTCAGGGCTGCTGAAGGCCAAGATTGCCAACACTGCCAATAGTTTTATTTGTAAAATATTTTGAAAATCTACAGAATTATGCCCTACTTTCTGTTTGCTCATAGAAAATCCCAATAAATACATAAAATTTGTTATTGTCATTTACCAAACTGTAGAAAAGTTCAAGGAGTGTGTATAATTTATTTAGGCATCACCAACTACATTTGTATGACTTTTACACAAACTTCATCTTCATTATAATGGTTTATTGTTATTATTATTATTATTATCACCAAAAGCCATGCTGTGTAAATGTTTGCATCTAATTAAATATGTATCGTAACGTCTGATATCTCCAGATAATTCTGTTTTAATATTAAGAAGAAATTGACTGTGTCATCCATCTTTCAGAGGGTTCAAGGGTTAGCTCAGGAAGAGGAGAAACTCCTGCTCGTTGCTATAGTTTCCGCCATGTTCCCCTAAAGATGGCTGAACTCCCCAACATGCCGCAGATGGACATGGGAGGGGGCTGTGAAACTTTTCTGTCCTGTTTATTGTGGATCTTGTCTGGGCTGTTACCAGGAACAGATGTCTTGTATACACTAACACTATCATCCCGCAGTACACTGATGTTGATATGAATATTATGGGACTTTGCTATAATTCTGCAAACCCAAATAATCTTCAGAATATGCTGAGAACCGAAATGTGGACGACGGACAAATTATCTACTGTCCTTACGATTATTTATATATATATATATATATATATATATATATATATATATATACACACACACACACACACTGGAATGTAATGAGTAAAATCTGCCCAACTTACATTATTTGACTTTATAACCAAATGTGTGTTCCTTAAATCGAGCCCTGCCTTTCTCTGCTTTAACCTTTTACCTACAAGAACTGCTTTTCTCCTGGTGTCTTTAAAATGCCCTTGTAGAACTGTAGGTTTGGTTAAAACAATTCTTACTCCTGTTGAATGTAGCCTGGAATTTTGAAAACGTAGATTGTTGGTTGTTAGGCTTGAAAAGGTTTTGTCAGAAGGCCTCTCAGTACAAGTCTTATCGAATCCCTTTTTGCTAATTTAGACATTTTGAAGAGTTTACGAGTGGACAACGCCTCAGTGTTACAGGTTGTCCAAATGCATTACGTTTTTAAATCTAACAATTATATTATTATATACGCAATCATTACACATTAGATTCTGCTGTTTGGTGTGGAGACCATTCTGCTGATCGCAAGGTAAGTGTAGAGTGTAGACCACAGAATAAAGGGAGGATCTAAAATGGGCTTAAGAATTAGTTTCCTATTAGTTTTTTCGTTTTATTTAAGGGATCTCTTCATTCTGAGATTTCTTGACCTGTCAGGCGCTAGTAAGACCTGGCTGTACTGAACCAAAAAATGTGCTTTTTTCAGGTATTGCAGCATGTATCAAGGAGGACATTTATATTTTCACCTAGGGCCAGGTTTGTTAGCACAGCGTTTCCCCTCTAATAAATAAAATAATTTCAAAAGTGCTTTTTGTATTTACACAAATAATATTTGTGTGATATTAGATTTTTTATCTAAAACATTTAGGTGTGAAAGGGTAGAAAAACAGAATCTATTTTTATCAGGAATGTAAGTTTTGGTTTGAGGCATGTTTCCCTAGTCCAAGAAATTTCTATTTATAAACATGATTTGTGTGGCAGTTGTAGGGCTCTTGTGAGCCCTCTGCTGGAGTGAATGCCCTTTTTTTTATGTCTTGGAATGACTTTGTTGGGTGGCATGGTTTAATATAACCTTGTCAAGGATCTTTTTAGTTTATTTTAACCTGATTGTCGTTGGCAAGGAGATTTACTTTTTTTTTTCTCCAAATTAGACTTCCTTACCTCCTGCTGGCTCTGGGTCTAGCCTGCTATTATCACCCCATGAAAAGTTCGTCAGGGAAAATAAATGGCTGTAATGATTATGTCTTTGTACATGTCAAAGCGCAGGCCAAAAAAAGGCAGAAAATGTTTCTAGATTAATCAAATTTTGTCATTGAAAACCCTTGTTATAATTTAGAGCCGGCTGGTTGAACCCCTGACTTATCAATTTGTCATTCCTGCAGGTCTTCCAGTTCTCTGCTGAGCTTCTGCAGAGTTTTTTCAACTAAGACCATTTTTCTGCAGAAATGCGTGTTTATGTCAGAAGTAAAGTGGTTCCTTTTTCACAGAACTTATAAACATTTTAGCATATAATTAAGCATATTTTGAGAACCCAGTAAATGACAAACTATCTGGGACAAGAATGTAAATTCAAAATACTGGAGAAATGCCAGCTCTTGCCTCTTTAGTAATGGAGGGAAATTTATCACTTCGGGGGGAAATTCTTTTGATTTGATTGCATCCAAATGTTTTGCTGTGTGATCTACCTTTGATGATTTGGAATCCTGTTCTCCTGTGTTACTTCTGTAGCTGGCTGTAAAACATCAAATTGCTCAAAATACAAGCTGCTGAAATCATTTCACCCCCACAGCTGTAGTAAACACAAGTCACAGTCGAGCTGAAACATGTTTTGCAACTTGGCCAAATAAAATCCAATGGGAATGAGATTACTTTTTCTCTTTTTAAGCCTTGAATATACAAAAGTTTCCTGTTACCGTACATTAGCCAATTTATTTTGTGACCAGCTCTAAACTGAACATGACTTGTGTGCTACCTTAAAGGCCTGCAGTAACAGTTTACGTTTTGTCTCCAAGAGGTAATGTTGCCTCATTGCAGTTGAGCAAGAAGTTGTTCAAGTAGTGTTGTCAGGAATTTGCTGGGACATGCATCTTCTGGGAATAAGCAGAACTAAATGCAAATCTCAGTGATAGTTTCTGCAACTGTATTCAAGAGGTACTTGGAGGTTAAAATTGGGTGGTAACATTTAATGAGGCAAATCACAGCCAAAGGTTAGCACAGATTGTTCATGAAAAACAAGCAGCCCAATCATCCAAAGTCTCGTTTTATTGCATGTTACATGAGACTGCTCATGCAACCCCCCCCCCCTTTAAAACAAATCTTGCTCTTAGGTTTCCCCCACTGTATATACAGTAGAGCAGCCTCTACATGAAATAACCTGCTGAGTTTCACTGAATGCCAGATTCTTCCTTGGTTACTTTGATGCTGTTGAGTGAACTGTTGTCAAGAGCTTTTCAGATGAAACCACATTCACCAAATGGGCCTTCTCTGCTCCCCCCAACATAGTGCTGTGCCAGACCAGTTTGTTGAAGTAAAAGTAAAAATTTTTCCTGACAAAAAAACTGCAAAGATGCTGCATTAGTGTATCCATCTTATAAAGCAAATATTGCAGGGCAGAACACTAGCAGTTAGCATGCGTGCACTAGTCTGCTTTGCAAAATAACTGAGAGTTGTTTAAAACCTCAAAGCCTCTTAAATTTACAGAAGGCGAAGATAAGGCCATGGAGGCATCTGTACTGTTACCCGTGGGAGCTTAGTAGTCGGAGCACACCACTGTTTTTAGCAAGTGTACTTGTTATTGTCAGACAGAACTGATAGTTCATTATGGACCCGTTAGTTTGTTCAGGGTCAGATTTAAACTAGATATCTTGGTAGGCAACAGCTAATCTGTCCATCATGATAGAGGGAGACAAAAATAAAATTTGGTCAATTTGCAAAAACAAAATTTCTTTTTGTTTTACAAATTGGAACAAAGACAGTGAATACATACCCTAACACATAGCAACCTAAAGTTCAGATTTTGCTTTTATTTTCAAGAGATCTATAGACGGTCAAATGTTACATTTTAGGCATCTTACATTTTAAGCAGAAACATTTAGACCATTTTAATATGACATATATATATATACATTTTTTTTTTTTTACAAAGTTACTTTTAGTTACTTTTAGTTACTTTTACACTTACCAATTTCTATAGATTACATAAATTAATTTAATAAATGTAAATGGAGTATATTTAAATATCCACTTCATTTTTTATAAAGTTGATGTCAGTTGTCTCAATTATTTTAAATAAATCATCTGTTTCAATAGTGTGTAAATTCGAAAAAAAGCTTCTCACCCACACTTTCAGATATCCCCATGAGGACAATTGTTGCAAATTGGCATCAATCATGTTCCAGTCTGAATACATCCAAGTTGGTGTGTAATGTGTAATGCCTAGTTTATACTATTCCACCTCTTTCAATACTCAAAAAGGTTTTCATGCACAAATATGGTAAAAACTTCCTCACTCCCTATTGTAGCGGACACTGAGCACTCATAAACTGTCTTATCTTCAGCACAGTTTTTTCTTTGCACTCTCTGTAGCTTTTTTTAAAAAATGGGCACGTCTCCGTCACCCTCTGCAGGCCTGCCACAGAGTGCTTGCGCCGAAAGATGATGGCGCTGCGTGTCAGCCCCACTGACAGAGAAGTTCAAACTAGGCTTAAGGCTCCTGCTAGAAGTATTATGCATTAGTGGTCAGAGTGTGAACTACATCTGCGCCATGTGAGAAGTATGCATTCTGCAGACTGTATGGAATATAGCTTATAAACCCGAGCTATTGTTTCAATCTGCTGTAGAATGCATGCATATATCCAAGTTCACTGATGTCTTGTACAACTGATTATATCAGAATCGACCACTAACAAAAATTCTTTTTTTGTGTGTCATTTTCAGTTTGTCGTGTTTTTGTGACATTGGCAATGAGGGACATTAATGCAAACGAGAATCTTCCTTTTTCTTTATTATGTTATTTGTTTACTAATCTTCTCCAGTCAAATTCTGAGGCCATTAGCGAGCAGATGAGTTTATACTGAGATTAAATTACACACAAATCAGAGTAAAGGGGGCTGAATATTTTCACCTCACTTTACAAGTATTTTACATGTAATTATAGGGTTACTGATACAGCTGAGAGCTCTGTATATTGTGTAAAGAAGTTGAAAATAGAGTGAAAGGATATACAAATTTGGGGTGTCAAAATATCGCGTTAATTGCGATTAATTAACTACAGCCACATTTTACGAGCTATGTTTTTTAATCGCATTAATCTGATTTTTAATCTTTTACTTCTTTACATTTTACTGTTTCTGCATGAGAAATGCCTTTAAATAAAATCTGTTTTTATGCTTTGGGCTTCTTGTGCTTGAGTTGGGGGTTAACCACACCCTGAAGTGGACATCGATTGGCTGCTTATCATGAGCTGACGCTTCCGTTTTGTGGAGAGGCCAAGGGGAGTGAGGAGGAGTGGTGAGTTGCAGACAGTGTTTCCAACTTAGTGGCTTTGTCGTTGTATGTTGTGAGTCTTTAGACCCCTCTAACAATTCTTCTTCAAAAAAGCGTCTAGCGACAAATCTAGCGACTCTTTCTGTGGTTATTGGAGATTTTTGGGTGAAGCACGTATCCTTGTTACTCTCACTGAGCAGCGGTGGTGCCGTGGACTTCTCTCCGTCTCAGAGCACTCACACCAGGCAGCAAGTCCGTGTGCAGCATTTCCGCCCGCCCATCCAGGTGCAGCTGGACTCACTCAGAGCAGATATTTAACCCACTGAGTTCAGAATGCTAACGAATCGTGCATGCTCAAAGCCAAAGTTGTAGTCAGCACTCGGACTAGTCTCAAAAACAAAGAAATGTAAATGGTTGGGACTGCATAAGTTCAAGTCTGTTAAAAACAGTAAAGGACTTCATAAAGCCACTTTTCTGTTATATATTTGTTTTGCCACAACAATGTAATGAATTTAAATGAAAATACCTCAAGATGAGGACTTTTCTCAGCAATTATGTTAATTAATTATATATCATAATTAATTAATCTCAAAGTTTTTTTTTCAATCTCTTGACAGCACTAAGAAAAATAGCAACACATTCAAAACTTTTGGTTTGTCATTTAGTTGCTATTTATCATGAAAATGAGTTCAAACAGAACTTACATCTAGCATATTCAGTTTATTCAGAGTGATTGGATCGCTGTTTCTGGAAATGAAAATTGATGTTGAATTTTCTTTGAGTACAAATTTCTGTCTCCCTTAAGTGCTTATGGTTGTAAGCAGATGTTAAAGACTAGAGTAATTTGTCTGCTAAATACAGCTGAAGGTTAAAGACAAAATACATGGTAGTCATGCCTCATGTTGAAGCCCTGATTAAACCTTTGTGGATAGTGGTTAAACTTGAAGTAAAGTTGTCTCCATCCACACTATTCTGATTTTAATGAATGAAAGGAACAGGAAGTGTTTGTATTTTGATATTTTGATCTGGAAGTATCCTTTTAATGATACAGTTAGACAGTGAGAATCTTGATGGTAAATTAAGTTTAGATTGTTCTAAAATTATCCAACAGCATTCGTGTGGTCATTAATGTTAAGCTACAACTATCATGAACGGATTATGAGCCATTAACATCCCATAAGCCATAAATCTGGCTAATAATCAAGATCATCCCTTCAATGTGAAGCATGCACAGTAGCTTCCATCTGCAGTTTACATACAGGCTTCCTTTTGTTCTTCATACATGTTATTCAGACTTGAGTCCAAGATCAGTACTCCAAGTCAAGTTTCAAGTCTTTAAAACACAAGTCTATGTCAAGTCTGAGGTCTTTTATTTTTGCAACTTTAATACAACTCTCTCTTTCACTAGAATTTATTCATGGTTGGTTTTGACCGTTTAATTGCTCTGTTTTCAATCTGCTGCATGGTTTATTCATTGAAATCTCATCATCAGCATGTCCTGAACCTTGACTTTGGTTACAGATTTTGGCTTTTTTTATCTCCTCGTGACCAACATCATGCATCATTAGCTGTTCATTTGCTGTTTAACATACATGCCAAGTACAGGAGATCTGAAACTGTTTTGCGAAGGAGAAATAGGATCCACAGGTTTTAAAATTATCTTTATTCAGCAGTCAATATAGAGTGTAAGATAAAACATTTTTGGCACAGTTGCTTGATGATAAAAAGCTGTCCCTTTATGTGTGGTAATCTTAATAAATATGAAAATCTATAATTTATTTCCAAAATAAATACCATATAAACTACAACATAGATGCACCGCATCAGCACCCCTCGCTTTTACCTTCTCATGAGGAAAATACAAAAATGCAAAACAATAGCTGTACTTCAGGCAGTTATTTCAAACTACAATAGGACATCCGAGGGTGAGAAAGATGCATAATTCATGTACACAGCTTATTACGCTCCTAAAAATCTACCAGGCAACACAACACAGAGGCATGTTCGGGGCCAGTCGAAAGGCTGTGCAGTACAGTGGGTCATGGGTCAGAAAACGCTTTACAGATGGGTAAAAACGTCAGCTTTCTGCTTCTCAGAGCAAAAAGAAAACATTCCACTACCTTTTCCTAAAACCAGTCATCTGTTTCCCACTTTCTCCTTTTTTCATCTTTCCAAATCAGTTAAACGTGGTTTGAGACAAAAATTTCACAAATTCCACCCAGCGTCACAATTTGAGCAGGTTGTATCATCTTAAGCTTGAGAGGAAAGATGTTTAATGGATTCTGACTTGGTAAATGTATCACGTCTGATTTGATCTGAAATTTTGGCAATTATTTAGGTAAAAATGATTCCAGCAGATGTAAAGATGCAGACATATGTTGGAGCTACTGTTAAAGATATGCAAAGAAAACCTTAAAGTAAATGAATGCTTTATCACAGTAGTATAATTGCAACCTAAAAGTTGGAAAAATCCAACATTTTAATTTGATTAGATTTATTCAGTGGGGGAAAAATTCTCATGTTAAGGCTCTGTAACAAGCATTAGACACTCTATAAGACAAACTGTTGTTTGGGAAGTATGACAGGAAATGCCCTTTAATTTCTGACTATCAAGACTTAGCTTTTTGGTGACAAACACTATAGATGGGTTTGGACTAAACCAAAATTATTACATAGGAGGCACTTCATCTCCACTGTGGATTACTGTCGAGGATCTATGATGCTGTGGGCCGGTTTCCCTTCCAGACGTCCTGACAACCTTGTTGGAGTACATGAGATCATTAACCCTTTAAAATACCAGGAGACTTAATAAGGATCCGGTGAACCCTCGCAGAAAACTGTTCTGTTGGGTTCCCAAGGGGGTCTCTGGACAGAAGCAATGTATGGTCCCTTTAACAAATTCTAGATGCGCTGTAGTGTAGCTTATCAGTGAGACATGCCTGGAAAACGTTCTAAGTGAGGCACTCAGGAGGTATCCTGATCAGATCCCTAAACCACGTGAGCTAATATCTTTTGATGTGAGAGCTCCTCGGCCTGTTTCCAAGGGCTAACCCAGGAACCTTACAGAGGTAGTTCACTTTAGCCAACCGTATCTGATGAGCCATAAGCTAAGGTTGGAATTTAGGTGAACCATTGAACGGTGAGCTTTTCTTGACAACCTGAAGCAGTGATCAAATTAATGCAGACAAGGCTCTAATCCACCCTTCTATCTCCTGAACCAGACTCCAAGATCACTGAATTACTCTTCTGCTTGAAGCAGAGATTGGCCACCATCTTGGAGTTGACTCTCATACAGGCCACAACTTTCAGCTTTTTAACTTTTCATATAAAACTGAAGGTCATTGCCTGAAGACGGACAATAGAACTACATCATCTGCAACAACCCAGATGAGACACTTTGGTTCCCAAAGCAGACATGAGACGAGGGACAGCTCTGGTTGAGTCCAACTCACGCTGGAAACAAGGTACACTTTGAGCCGAGAATGCAGACATGGCTCTGGCTTTTGGTATACAAGGACCAGTCGGGTCTTATAAGCATCCATTCAAACCCAGGTGGACTGGTCAGCCAAACCACCATGACCTCCTTAGGACTTCCATGAAAGTACGGATCTGTAAACTCCAACCTCGTGAGGTGTGATAGAGAACAAAGTACAAATGGATTTCTAGCAGGGGAGCCAGCAGTTTTTTTGTCAAAAGTTATTTCTTAACATATCAATAGATGCACTCAAGTTAAAAAATTTATCTTGAGATTATCCAACTGCAATAAACCATTAATTTAAAGTATTTTTACACATCTTTAGCAGTGTGCCTCGTGTATTATTTGGGGAAATCAGATTTGTTCCGCAGAATGCTGATGGGGAAGTTTTTACAAAGTGAAAACATACATGTCGAAAGACTCTACACAATATCAATAAATGCAGTAATTATGGGTCTTGTACCAGGAAAAAAGCAAAAGATTTCTTTCATTGATAAATTATAAGTAACACTTCTTTTGTTTTCCCTGTATAATAAAGCTGCAATTAGCAACAATAAGTACATAAGACATAAAACTCTTCTTAGACTGCAACAGTTTTTCAGCTTTCTGGACACGTCTCTAGATTTAACTGTGTAAGTTGTCCTGTGCTGATTTTTATGCGAACCTTGTCATAAAATATGTATTTTACTTCATAGCTTCTATGGTTTGTGTGCCTGACAAGAAAATTTGTTGGGATGATATGCTGTAAACTATAATTATACAGTATATAAACTAGATATTTCGATAGGGGTTTAATGAAGTGCAGTAACAGCGATGATCCAATCCACCCTGGCGTATTGTTCTGAATCTAAACATGTACAAATGACTAAGAAGACACAAACCTCCTGTTGCTAAACTGCTGTTAACACCATAGCTTACAGTGTTACTACACAGATAGAAAAGATATAAACATGTATTTGTTTGTGCTGTCATTTTCTTTTACTTTTCATTTTTACATGGAATCCGAACACAGTGCTTGCCATCCATGTGATCCCCTCCCAACCCGCGGTGACAGATTAATTCATTCAAAGTTAATCTGTCAAAAAGCTCCCATGGAGACCCTATAAACATTCTCCCATAGTTTCCTGCTCTGCTGGTGTTTATTTTCCTTTGTTTGTCCATTATGCATCCCTTTTCTGGATCTTTAAGCAGAACCTTGCAGCAGCTTGAAGAAGTGAGAAGTTCATTACTTTGGGTCATACACACCCACAGCTCTTCGCTGATACATTAGCTATTACATTATGGGTGCCATTTCCATAGTAGCCAAGGCCCTTTTCAAATTTAGTAGGTCGGCAGCAGGGTTCTTTGCTAACGCTGTTCTTTCGACCTCTGCCAATAAAGCCTTTTTCAACCATATTCTTCATGACAAGGTCATAGTTTAACTTTTCTTTATTGCATTGACCGCTGCAATACTGCAGCTGTATTGTCTCGTCACTCTTGAAGCCAAGACCCAGTTCAGTCACCGTCAGCTCGAGCTTCTTTAGGGAGCAGGGTCTGGATTTGTGAGCTCTTTTAGTCCTTCGAGCCTGGGTCATGCCGAGGGACTGGTCCCTCCTCCTCTTCCTGTCCAGCAAGGTTTCCAGCACATGCTGAAGTTCACCCTCCGTGAAGCTCTGCAGCATCACAGAAACTGAAAGAGATAAGAAAGATCAACAGCAGAGTTATTGACAGCTGACAAAGGAACGCTCCTCAGGTTTCCTTGTAATTTTAAGTCAGACATTCAAAACATTGAATTCGACAGAACCGATGGTTTAGTGAGATAGGGCATTATAGTTCCTGCAAACAATGAACTCCATGTGCCAAAGAAGACTCTTATTTGCTTATTTTTCTTGCATTTGTTCTTTATCTCCACCAGCATGACAAAGCTTTACATTTCCCTGGAGCCAATTTAACTGATAAATGCTGGTGAATGAAGCCATGTTAAAGAATAGAGTGTAGTATATTCCCTTCTGTTGATGGTTGTAGAGCTCTTATGGGGAGTCGGTGATGAATGAGCTGCTAACTGACTCCAGGTTGATTTAAGATGTTAAAACTTGCTCTATAAACAAAAGAGTAGGGTACTAAGTGTTCTGACTAAACCGTAGTAACTTATTCCCATGACTCCTTATCTTAAACCAGACAAGACAGGAAGAAAGAAACAGCGTTTCTCACACTCTGAGAGCAAGGAGTTCATGTTGTTGCCTGTTGAGCGCGTCTTCCGACGAAGACTCTCTGTCTGCCAGGGCAGTTCCACTGAAGATGTTGAAGACGACTTGGGGGATGGTTCTGAGGGAGAAGATGCTTGAGGATGCTTCACTTGGACTCTGAACTCTCTGATGGAGGCCATGTTTCTAATGAGGATGATGGAAAGGGCTGCAGCGCAGACCACGAAGGCAAAAGTAGCACCTTTCCATAACTTCATCTTAAGACGTGGGGGAGCATTGAAACTCTGCAGAGAGATGGAGCCAAGAAATGCACAAAGTTCAGATGGTTTGTCGCATTTAAAAAACAGACAGAAAAAACTGTGAAAGTAAACCATGTATGCTGTTTCATTTCTGTTACCCTCTCTCTATTGGGGCTTTCATGTTAGTATCCATCTACTTTTTTATTCTATTTTCAGCTTGTATGAAATAAAAGTGGGTAGGCACATAAAATAATGGTATGGCTCCCCACTAAGGCCACCCTTCTGTCAAGGGGCAGCACAAGAGCACAAGTACTTGAAGAAAAAAACAAGTGACCCGCCGGTTCTGTATAAAAATATGATCGTAGTAATCTTGAAAACATCGGATTCATGATGTCTAATTTGTTTTAAATTAAATTAAGTTGATTGCTTTTCTCTTATTTTAAAGCATTTAAAAACTTATTCTTGAAAATGTTAAACTAATCAAACCTGGGCAGAGATTCTAGAAAACTATTTGACATTCATGAAACCTTCAGTATCATCAACCTTTTTATTTTTATTCACTAATTCAATTCAACATGTGAAACTCTTAAATAATATAGATTCATTAACAAGAGTAATTATATATTTTAGTCTTCATTCCTGTCCATTTTGATGATTAAGCCTTACAGATAATGAAAACCCCTTTTTTCTCAGAACATTTGATTTTTAAATCAGAAAGGTTTACTTATTGAAAGGTTTGCCCATGGACTGCACAGTATAAACACTCAGTGCTTGGTTGGAGCTCCTTTTGCCTGAATTACTGAAGTCTAGCACGGAGGTTTTCAGCCTGTTGCTCTGCTGAGGTGTTAAGATGGCACAGATAGCTTTAATATCCTTGAATCAAATTAATGGTTTATTACCAGGCTTTTGCTAGAAGTGATGACATGCTGAAGAGGTAATTCAACCATTTGATTCAGCTGTGTTGGAGCAGGGATGCATCTAAAAGCTGCTGGACAGTAGCTATCGAGGACTGGATTCAGTTGACCCTTGATGTGTCTAACACGACGTGATGAAACATTGAACCAGCACAAGCAGAGAATGTGCAAAACTTACTTTCATCTGATTAGAGGGCTTTGGACCACTGAGCAACTGTCCAGTCTGAATTTCATGTCCTGAATATGTCTGACTCCTGACGTTTTCCACTAAACTTTCCATTAATATGGTTAGTTTCAGCCTGCTTTTTTAGCAGTGACTCTTTGTGGCTTATCTTCCTTGTGTTTAGGGTGTCCATGACTGTCTTCTTGACTTCTGTCAAGTCACCAGTCTTTCTCATGATTGTGTGGGTCAGAACAGAGCATTTCTGTTTGATCAATTGTTTTTGTTGGCCTTCTGTAATATGTCAGAATCTGAATTTGGAATCTGTTAAATTAATTTCCCTTAACTTTTCGTTTTTGAATTGAATTACTGTAAGAAACTTATCTTTAATAATCTAATATATGGTCTTCTAACTTAGTTTATTTTGAGAATGCAGTGTGTGTTTAAAGTTGACCTCCTTGCGTTATTTAAACTGTCTGGGTGGGTTTTGCACCGTTTCACTGCTCTATTGACAATATAAACTTTTTCATCTTATTTTAATGTTTCTTTAAAGAAAGCAAATACATTCCTGCCTTTACAGGAATCTCTTGACCACACCTATTTGCTAAGTAGTGTATGATGAGGCCTTGACTAACATGTGTGCTCTTAGATCCCTAGCCCATCCCTCCCTCCACAGCCACCACAAAAACTTAATTTAAAGAAACCCAGGCTCATGTCCCCGTCCCCCCAAACCAACCCAACCTCCTTTTTTTTCTTTTTTTTTTCTAGTTATTTGAGACATTTTGTCAAAATCGGTTGTTGTATTTTTCATGTCGTGTGACTAGTGAGCAAAGCATTTCCTCGGATACGGAAACGGTACGCTGGCAGTGACTTAAAAGCAAATCCAGACCAGCCTCGCAAAGCGTTTTGCCAGACTGGAGCCTGTAGCATATACGTTCAGCCTGCCGGAGTGTTTACAGCAAAGGGGAGAAAGCCACATATTTTTGTCTTCTGGTCCTTTACAGGAACAAAAAAGGCAGCATGAATATGATCCATAAATCTTAGTAAGGTAAAAAAAAAAAAATCCTCTCACGGGGTTTATGGATTTCAAGCATAGTTTTTCTTTTTTTCTTTTTTTTTTTTTTAAGAACTGTGGGCAAATTATAGAAACCACTGAATGTGAGGCTTTTGGACGATGCTGGAAGAAACACACAAACAAACTCCATGCATGAGAGGCCGAGGAATAAACAACAATCAAATGTGTATAACCAGTCCTATCAGTTAAAGCTTGACTCATCACTCATACTTCCATATAGGTTCGACAGACCGAGGAGTCTCTGTGCAATACTATTCATTTGAAAGTCAAACATGTCACCCAACAAAGCTCATTTAATGGCCAGTCTATGTAAATCAGACGTGGAGCAGCAGCTCTGGTTCACGTCTGATATCTGCGCCTCACTGCTGATCACCAGACATGATCAGCTGATGTTTCAGCTTTCGTTCTGCTGTTGGTGGTTCAACACCAGCTACTCACACTAAATGTAAAATGAAAAACAAAACAAGGTTCCTTTCCAGTCTGGAAAAGTATGGAATTGGATTCCACTATTTTCCAGGTCCGGGTACGGCTGGAAATGTCTATTTCCAAACTTTATTGCCTAACAATTTTTCTAAAATGTTGTCCTTCTTTCTACGCCTTCTTTCCTCCATCTCCCTCAGTTTCTTTCATGTCTTTCTCCCTAATGTTTTTTTCATTTCTTACTCCCCCCCATCTTTACCTGTATTCTTTTTATTTTTCCCCTTGTGCCCTTAGTTCTATCTCACCTTGTCTTTCGATCCTTTCTAAACATCCTTCCATCCCTGTGTCGTCTCTTTTTTTCTATCCTCCTACCTGCTTTTTAATCCATAGTTCCTCCTTTCTTGTGTCTTTTCCTTCCCTTTCTTTTTTGTCCTTCTTAACTTACTTTAATGTCCTTCCTTCTTTACATCGCATGTCCCTTCTTTCTGTCCTTCCTTCCTTTATGTCTTCCTTTTTCCTATTTCTTTCTTTCTTCTGACCTTTCTTTCTTTTGACCTTTCTTTCTTTCTTCTGACCTTTCTTTCTTTCTTCTGACCTTCTCTCTTGGTGTTCTTCCTTCTTTGTTTCATGTCCTACCTTTCTTCTGTCCATCTTTCCCTTTCCTTTCTTTCAGTCCTTGAGTCCCACCACCCTTTCTTTCTCCCTCATCCATCTATCTATCCATCCATCCATCCAACCATCCATCTATTCGTCCATATGTCTACCCTCTGTGTATTCATTCATCCTTCCATTTGTCCATTCGTCCAGTTCTCTATCCCATATTCCAGCCGCTCGTCTGCCATCCTTCTATCCATCCTGGGTTTTTTTGTGTCTATTTTTTTGTTTGTTTTTCAGGTTTGTTCTTCGGGTTTCTCATTTAAAGCCTGTCCCCAGTAGAAAAGTTGAGTCTGTAATGTTTTTTGATGGAAGAATCCCTTTGCTCCTGTTAAGAGTGATACATTGTCAATAGTAATAGAGTCAGTTTGTTATGATGTATGGCCCAGGATGAGATCACTGTTTGCTTCTTCTATTAATAGGTCAGTTCGGGGTGATTACTCATCCCAAGGAGTTAGCCATTTCACACCGCAGCGATGCGTCAGTGTCCTCAGCTCGTTAACTCGGCGGCTCATCTTGATAAAACAATTACCTCGTCAAGAGGAGATGAGGCCTCCGGCGTGTCAGTGGCTGACACTGGACGAAGCCAGGCCGTCGAACACTGATCTCACGTCCCCTGAAGACGCTTTGATTGTCATAATTGCTCCACTCAGAAACACATTAGTCACATCTGCAGTCGATTGCCAGCAATAAAAGTGCCAGGGAGCATTCGGCAGCTTGCTCAGACGGTCACGGAAAATTAATCAGCTCAGACATTTAATATCTACCTCTGGCCTTTGCTGCAGAGGACATAAATACACAGATACTGATAGGGAGGAAGGGGTGGGGGGGCGACTGGTGTTTTCTTTTGGTCTTAAATGGAAAGACACGATGGAAATGGAGAGGAACAGTAACACAGAGGATACAGTGGAACCCTGAGGACCTTTCACCAGGAGGAAAACCCATCCTCAAACAGAGACATTAAAGTACAGATGAGCTGCAAAGACGACTAAACCAGCTCCCACACATCCTCAACATGTCTGGCTGTTCACAAAAGCCTCTCGTGGTGATGTGTCCCTGCATGCTGCTGTGTGCCGAAATGAAGGGCGATTTAAGATGCAAGGCCCAAAACAAACTGAGAAAATCCTCCATTCACGAATAGACAAGAGCCGAGGGCAACCAAGGAAGCCATTTCCTGTCACACTTCAATATTTTAGCTTTTATGTGAGAAATGGCAGCCATTAACGCAGGAAATGGTCCTGAAAGGTTAACAGATGTGGCCCACAGAAAAGTAAGTCAATGTACAGCACATTATGATGTGGCTCACTGCCCAGGGTGCCACCTTTGACAGGACGTCCGAAATCAACAAAATTATTTTCATTTCTGTGCATGACAGCAGATGCTTAGGTGAGCACATGGTAGGCATCTTCCTCATTTGGTGCTAAATTAAAAAGCTGTTTCTTTGTTCTTGATAGTAACATCTATCCACTATCCTACCTATCTATTTTATCTAATCTGAGGCAGGAGAAGGGATGGGAGAGGAGTTGCTTTCCATTTAAACTTTAGCTGTACAGTTTATCTTTGTGTTGGTCTGGGGTGTAACACTTGAGGTCTAACCCTGCTGCTTGTCCTGCTGGGCGAGTGCCATTCAAACCACATGCATAAAGTCAAAACAATGCTGAGGAGTACGACTGGCTAAAACACCTTAACCCTATTCCAACAGGGTTAGGAGATAAATGGCAGGTATATACCAGCATTAACATCATGGCATGGCATTAAGGCAATCAGTGTGCAGCACTGCTGAGGTAGTAAGGAAGCCCAGGTTGCTTTAACATTGGCCCTGTCAGTTCTGGTGTCTCATCTTCCTCTTGATATAGATTCTCTGTGGGGTTAGGTCAGGTTTGCTGGCAATTGAAAAGAAAACAGTCTCAGACAATTAATGCGTTCAAGAATGTTCAAAGCCATTCCTGAGACATTATGCATGCATCAGCACAAGCAATACACAGTTATAGGGCAAATCCTCGAACATCAACTGAGCTGTTGTTTCCACTCAAAGATTGCATTATCTCAAATGACACAATAAAATTGATGTTTTCAAAAAATAATTGGGTCAGTGGCAGTGGTGCTGCTAAGCCGACAGTAATGTAATTACAGCAGCATGGCACTCGCATCCTTCTTTCCTCCTGCTGCCAGAGGGAGAAACTGAACACAATGCCATGGCCAATGGAAGATGAACCAGACAGCTGTCAAAGTGGGCATAGGTTACATCAGTGGTTAACACCAGCAGACGGGGGAGGGGACTTTCTTGTCTGCCTGCTTGGATCTTGAGCATTGCAGAATGACTGCTGGAGAGATCACAGACGACTGAATGAAGAGCTGCTTTGTACAGATATCAGCTTTTTGTGTCTCACTACTCTAGCATTTCTTCCTATAGACTCTCTAAATACAGCCTGTTCTGTCTCACAGTAACTCACACATACCATAAACACGCACACACTGTCATTGCGAGGTTGAACTTTTCTCAGATCATCTGACTCAGGTGTACATAGATAAACTTTCCAACCCTGCAGTGTTCGCCAGAGTTTCCTTCTCTGCTTTCATGTTCCTTTAGCAACATCACCCCACACTAGATTATCCGGATTATATAACACCACTGCCTTTTAAGATCAAGAACCCCCCTCAGGCCTAACTTTTTGTGTGTATGTATATAGATTTATGCCACCACATGACCAGAGGCTTCTACCTACAGAACACGAATGCCCTGCTCCACCCATGTGACCAGCTGGTTCTGCACTACACTGAACACACCCTGCAAATACCTGCACTGGGAAGATAACACCAGCATAACAAACAGTGGCAAAGGCACCTACTGGGTTATTGCAGGGAAACAACATGTCTATGAAGTCCCAGAGAGGCCTAGTCTTGTCTTTTCCCCTCTTAAGTGAGCATCGGGAGGCCCGGGGACAGTGCTTGGAGAACAGAATAGGGACATATTCCAAAGATCAGGGTGGGATTAGCACTAATGCCTGCCGGGTTTATCTGCAGTCACGTGGACAAACACCTGGCTGCAGTGTTGGTGGCTGTTTGCGTGTGTGTGTCAGTGCTAATCCATCTGACACCTCAAACTCAAGGGTTAGGCCGGCATGCTCTGAGAGAGAACAGGCGCCTCTTCCTCTAAAACCTGCCTCGAATTTCGGAGGAATGAGAGGGAGTAAAGCAAGTCGGATCTGTCGCATTGGCACCAAAAAAAGTTGCGACATAAATTGGGTGATCTGAAACAGGACTTGCTGTCTTAACAGCATTCATTTCTTCTGATGAAACAAAAAAAAAAAAAGTTAGGTAAAAATACTCTGTAATTTTATTGCGCAGCCACATCAGTTGGCTAGAGCCCTGTGACAGTAACCAAAGGATCATTAAAACAAAGCCTGGTGCTTGTTAGTGTGAGAGCTGCTGTTCATTATTGAGAAAACATCTTTTTGAATATTTTACAGACATTTCACACATTCTTTTGTTGTGTTTTTTTACTTGGTGGCTTAAAAAGCTTAGATTTGTCCCGTCCTGTGGATGAATACAGATTAATATGTTGACAAACAGCCTTGCACAGTATGCCGCTACTGATCCTGTTGCTGTTCAGGTGGCATTAAGTGCACATTAACGCCTGACTGTTAAATGTGCACCTATATTATATTGATTCACATGTATATATCATATATTGCACATAATTAACACATTAAACAGAAAGTTGCATGGCAGCTGGGATGGAAACAATCTTGCCTCATTACTATTTGTGTTACAGAGATGGATGTTATGTGGGCTACTTTCTAAAGAAGAGTCCCTGAGCTGCTATTCTGGACCTTAATCTGTGCATGCCAGATCCTCTTTTAGCACAACAGCATCGACTCTAAACCCTTGTTAAACAGGTCGATGTTTCTGCTGCGGAAGGTTTGGTGGCCATCTGCCACTCGCTGAACTCCACTTTCAAATGTGAGCAAAAACTAGAACAGAATATATAACTTTACTTTGAGCTATATCTTTCAACTTGTTTAATATTTCAAAACAGCAAATCGTACAGCATTCACCCAAAACATTAAGACTCCTTCAGATCTGAACTTACACTAGTTACATTCGTAAGTCACAATGCTGTAACAGTTTGAGAATTTTTACAAAATAGTCATTGGTCAGTTGCCGATACGAAGGTATACTGAGTTGTACCAAGTTATGTTTAGAAAACTGCTAAGATTTTCCACCATAACACAACAAGTCTACTTTTGGCTGATTTTCAGTTCGATCAGCCTTGATTAATAACCAGCCATGGAAAACTGAAAACACATGTATTTTTCTGATTAGTGAAGCACAATGCTCTTCACATAAACACTCTTTGTTGTGCACACTGCTTGAGTGAAGAAGACTGCTCGTTTACCTTCAGCATCAGTGAAGTGGTTAGAACGGAAAATCAAAGGAACCACTGATATATAAAAGGTAATATAAAAGCAAACTCTTTTCCGACATGAAAATACATGCCTGCAAGAGGCAGGCTGCAAGAGAGAGAGCAAGACTTTCAGCAGATACCAGAAAGGCTGAGAAGAGTATTAAAACATTTGATTGTGAAAATGTTAATATCCTTTTTGTAAATCTTAAAGTAACAGATTTATGTTCTTTTGGTAATACAGGCAGAAACTAACTTTGCTAATAAGAGATGCTAAAATGTTTAAAATGTCAACTTTTTAATAATTTTGTCTTTAAAAATTTCAAATAGTATAAAAACTGTGTTTTACAGACTCCTCTGTCTGACACAATAATTGAGTGATGGCAATAGGAAGGCAAGGAAAAAATATTTTGAAAGCTCTTTTTACATAGTCCTTAATTTCAACAGAAAAACTGAAATATCATACATATAATCTGACTTTTCTCCATATGTGCATAGAGTGATGCAGTGCATCCTTTCCCCCTCTTATTGCTGCACGCTGCCGGTCAGGATAAAATGATCTGTTTGGAAATATTTTTCCGGTAGTAAAAAATGCCCTCATGGTGCTCCAGTAATGATTCCTTCTGTTTCAGAATATCTAACGCCAATGTGATGGTATTTGATGGCAAGGTTTTTATTGCTAATTAGACATGGGTCACTATGAGATTCTTGTGGTAGAATAGCCTAGAGTCAAAATCACACTGTGGATAAAAAACTGAAATAGAGAGGTAGAACATGATCTAACTACTCATTTTTCAAAAATTCCTATTGCTACCATGTTGGCATCTATAGTTAGAATTATACTGTCTATAGCATTGATTTATTGTTTTGGATGTAATACAGACTTGATTAAAACTGAGAATAATTTGCCTACTTAATTAAGTGAAAGTTTTTAAGTGCCAGTTGTGCAGATTATTATACCTTCCTGCTTTTCTGATCTTTATAAAGTCATAGGTTGAACTAACCCGAACTCAGCTAACCAGCTGTTGTAGCAATAAGCAGCAGTATCTTAATAACAGTGATGAACAACACTCCTTTACTTCACCTTTCTGGTAAGCAAGGGAAAAATCTAGAAGCCTCCAGCATCATCATAAAAGAAGTGTAAACCATATGAATGGTAGGATCAAATTCTGTGGTTTAACTACTGCAATGTTTTAAAAATATTGGCAACCGGCCCATGCTTGGTGCCAATATTGTGGTACCAGACAAAACCTCAGATGTTCTTTTTCTCTCCATACCTTGTATGGTTGGTGCTAGCTTAAAGGCATGAGGACCTATTTGTAGGTGGTCATAATGTTGTGCCTAATTCTTCCTGTCCAAATCCATAACCACTTTTATTTACTATTTTAGTACACTTGGACAATGAGAGCTCCTAAACATCTAATTTAGCTTTGGAGCTAAGACGGTGTAGTTATTTTGGAAAACAGACCCTTGGGGAGGGAAAATCTGTGCTGGTGCGTCATTGATCTCACATTTTAGCTTCCTCCTGTCACAATCAGATTTGTCAGGTTATGAAAGTTGAACGCCTCAGTTGGCTTTAGGCTTAACCTCGATCAGGCCTCTTGGGGCACAGCTAGATACAGCGTAATCTCTACGTATGATATGGGCTTAGCGCAAAGTGGATCATCACTCTGATAAAAATAATCCAAGAGAGAGGGATCAGGCTCACTGTTTCTTCCGCACATCTAATATTTCATTATCTCCATCCACTTAATAAACTAAAAAAGCTGTGATTTTATGGAAGAACATATGCAGGCAGGAGAAAAATAATTAGCAGAGGACCGAATGCCTTTGCGGAACAACTAGAGAGCAACTATGCATGAAAAAGAGGGAAACCACCATATTGAGTGACAGAAGAAAGAAAAACAACGTTTTGAAAAACAAACTTGTCTATATGGTGGGGGGGGGAAATAATTACAGCAATCATTCACTTTTTGTTTTTTGTTTTTGTTTGCTCTAGATCAGTGGCATGCCCCCTTGTAATCAGTAGTCACCACTCTGCAAACATGTCGTGCCAACCGGGGCTGCTGTCATGCGGTTGTAGCGAGGGCCGCTTGTTGATACAGATAATCCAACGTGTTTTCTGCCACTCAGGCACTTAGAGAGGCATCTCTGTCAGCAGCACCTAACGCCTTCCCACATAAGATGCCAGCTTAAACTAGCAAAAGAAGATGCGCTGTCCTTACCGTTCGGCCTGCTAATCCAGACTTAGCTGTGTGGCGTTGGCTTCAGCTGACCTCCTCAGGCAAGTGCTGACTGGGTACATCCATCTTCATCACAGGTGAGGAGCATAGGCAGGATTCCTGCTTTATTCCCATGAATTCTGTCACAACTCCTTCGCCTTGAGAGTATGGGAGGTGTCCTGACTTGATTCAGGTCCAGGATGTCTTATTCTTCAATCATATTTGCTTTTCCATTGAACTCTTGTAAGTGGTGAAGATCAAAAACAACATTCCTCTGAATATAGGCATGCTCTTTGTGGCACGCAGATTGATCCATTCAAAAATAGAAGAAAAAAAGAGCTTGAAGGGACTGTAGGCTTCGGTTCAGAAAACGCCCGTCAACATGTCTCTTCACATAGAACCTCTTGTTCTTCTGTTTTGCAAAAGAGAAACCCCTTTAACCTAAAACAGAAGGAGAGAGCAGAGCTGAGGTGCAGTGGCATGCAATAAACAGATCCCACAGATGTCTTAACTTTTATCCCATCTGTTGAGGAACTCAATTCCCCTCAGAGCACTCTGCCTTCACTGATGGAAGGACAATGCACATCTTACCCTCTTTTCCAGCAGCAGGTCCTCTGTTCTGCTCCCAGGAGGGGAACTCTGTGGGTTGAGAGGATGGGTTCGGGTGAGTAGGGAGAGCGTGGTTATTCTAAGTGAAGCAGAGAGCTTCTTTCTGATGCCTCAGCCTGCCTCCACCCCCCCCCCCCCCCCCCCCCCTCAAACTGTTGCTCCTCCTCCTCCATAGTTGTGCTTGTGGGCCGAGTCGGATTACTCCTGATATGTTAATCTTCCTGGCTCTAACTCCAGGAGCACTAAAGGATGCTTTGGCCTGAGCAGGAGCTTACATTCACCTTCTGCCGCAAGGGAGTCTGCCATCTTAAGCAGGCAATTGGTAATAGCCTCAACTGGGCAGATAGGGTCTGCTGAAGCAAATGCTTTCCTATCATTTAGGAGGAATTAGAAAAGTTCACAATTGATTAAAAAGGCTCTGAGATGATATTAAAACCATTGAAACAGAGTTATCACAAAGGAAGTGTTTCATGATTCAATCTGGAGATAAAACCATAACTGTTGTTGAAGATCTCACATTTCTCTTCAATCCGGACCCGTGTTTCAGCCCGTGAGCCCTTGAGCGGCAAATGAGGAGCAGATGGTCGTGCTTTTGGAAGGTATCAGGCAGTCCAGACTGTAATCTAAATAAATAACCCTGTTCCCAGAGGAAATGTGTCAGGTGCGCGGGGTCTGCGGTGTATAAACAGAGTCCAACCTGTTTAGAGATGAGCTAACCGATGCACAAGATCGGAGGAGATGCCACAAAACTCCACAGGTGGAGCTTTTAGGCAGTGTAAACCTTCAGAACATAAACCAGAAACCATAAACAAGAAACTAATGATTTGCTAACCATTTTTTTTTATTCTAACAACATGACTCATTGGGGGACACTCAACCCAGTGTCAACACAAATCATGGTTTACAGGCAAAGATGTGGCTCAGTGTTTACTTTCTAAGACTCATAGATGCTTTAGAACTGAGTGAATACCAAATGAAAATACCAGAGGAATTTGCTGTCGGCTTTTAAGTTGGAATGATCTAAAACCAAGGGCCTCAAACGGGTGGTGCTTTCGTTGCCTGTAGTGATATTCAGATAAAATATATATTTCTAACCATTCAAAGATAATGAACAGCCACAGAGATGGAGCTTCCACTCAACATGATCAAACACATGAATCTTTATTTCAAACTGAAACTCCTGAAGAGAGACATGTGTTGGAGAGTTTGCCGGTCTTTTGTCCTTTCGCCATTTCATACATTAGCAGTTTTAGGGATGCTTCATACCATCTATATATACACATATAGTAAGCAAATGTACATGAATTCACTGAAAGAAAATGTGGTTAAATGACATCAATACATAATGTCTTCCAGACAGAGGTCCAAGGGCGTAGAATTAGCATGGACGGAAGGGACATGTCCCCACCAATATCCAGCGATTATTGAATTGTCCCCACCAATAATTTGATCTCCTCGAGAAAAGAAAAACAAACCCGATAGAAAGCAAAAAAGAGAAAGAAAAATACCGATCTGTCAACGTCTCATTCACCTAGAGGTGCAGAAAGAGTTTAATTACGTTCTCTACTGGAGTTCCACCTCCTGGAGTTCTATCTCCCGTAACATATATGGCCAACGTGATTGGCTGTGCCTTTCCCTGCTGTCACGTGAAACTCTGCAGCTATGTTTGGTTGTTAGCAGCACCAACACTGCAAGGAGAACTTTCCAGTCCGTGAGAGGACTCAGGTGCAACGTAGGTGACACATGAGTGTCAAAAGCGAGTAAGGATGGCAGCAGAAAAGAAGAATTTGGACATGAGGAACTATTTTTCAAAGAAACCTGTAAGTCACTTAAAGTCAACTTCGCTAATGAAATGTGTCCGTCTTAATAATGTTACTGGCAATGCTATGCTTTGTCGCACATCATACAGTCTAAAATTGTATATGTAATTGTAAATTGCGTGGTTTGGAAACTAACTGCACAACAAGCTGCCCACTATTAGTTATTTTACACAATACATATATGGCGCAGGCCTGTGCGCGCTTCCCCCAGGGAGCAAGGTGGGCATGCACTGTATGATTTCTTTCACAGTTTTTAGCCCATTTCCCAGTCATGCAACAATTTTTGCGATCGGTTCATCTTCAAAGGTGTATAAAATTAAATATTGTTTCCCCTATAGTTTCTGCTTGCATATCTAATTTCTCTCACATATGTTTTAAATACAAAATAATTGCAGTAAAAGTATACAGTTTACTGTTGCAGAGTCCTGCACAGGTCCAATTTCACCAACCTGCATGCATTAAGGTGATTTTTTAACCCGACCCTTTACCCACAGTTATCTCCATATTAAATCCTGACCCAACCCGTCCGTTGATTTAAAACCGCCATCGGTCTGTGTCCGCCGCAGCTACGCGCTCCAATCCCACCGTAACTCTCCATTGTGCTGTCAGCTGAGGTTTCAGATAGTGATGCTTTGAACACATGTCCAGGTCTGAGATGATAATCAGTCAGATGCTCTCATAGGAATCTTTTTTTGCTTGATTCAGTTACCAGAACTCTGTGCGTAAAGTTGAAAATGTATGCGCGTCTGCAACAAGTGGTCAGGGATATGAATTGTAAACTGCTTGTGTTTATAAAAAAATAAATAAAAAATAACGGAAAATAACGTGACCCCGTATTACAATAAATGATTTCCCTTTTTATTTCTCTGGAATGTTGCATAGCTAATTCTTATTTAATGCAGAACTGTTATGAAGTTACAGTTGACGTTTCTGCGCACAGAACAGCGAAGGTTGCAAGGGAAATGCGTTTGTTTTGTTTGTTGCATATTCTTCTCCTGGGGCGAACATATTATTAATGTAGCCAACATTATTCTTTGTGCTACAATGTGGATAAACATGATCTTTCCCAGACAACAGTCTAATGATGGTTTTCAGCGCTGTTTGAAAAACAAAACAAAACACAAAGGGGTTTCAATTTTTACACCTGCTATTACACCACAGTGTATATTATAATAAAACGTCAGAAGGATAAATACCTATATATGAATGATTATTTATTGTCCCCACCAATCTTCAAACCACACTCATGTTTATAGTTATTGTCCCCAGCAATTTTAAAAACAAACCTACGCCCTTGCGGAGGTCACTCATTTATTTTGGTTTGGTCAGGAATCATAATCTGTAACAGGGAGCCGAACCAAAATAAATGGTAATGAAGACTAAGGCAAAGTTTTCAGATAACATACAATTGAAATAAATTATACGTGAGATTAGAGTATGGATTAAACGGACTAGTTTGTTTACACGTATAAAATAGAAGAAGAACGTGAATGCATAAGTACCCAATAGTAGAACACATTGGCCAACAAGGAGCCTAGTGGAGAATACGTCAAGAACCATCAGTATAAACCTGAACCAGACAACGGTCAACCAAGGAAAACTGCTGGAACAGGGATCCAGAAATTACACCAATCCCACCTTAACCGCCTTCCAGTGTTGCAATACAGGAAACTGGGATATGGTAATTATGTTGCACAGTGACAATCTAACAAAGCAATACTAGCTAACATTTCTTAGAATTCCATCTATTTAAAGACTATAGAAATATTTTCACAAGAAGATGTTGAACTGCGCTTTGTACATGAAAGATTTGAGATACAAATCATCACAGGCACAATTAAATAGTTTACTACTGCAGCTGTCACCATGTTTACAGCCAGCAGGAGCCATATTGGTGTTTATATTGAAGTTAGTGAGAAACGTTTGATTTTAATGCTTGTAATTGACTTCAGGGGAAGTTTCTGGGGTTTTTTTTCATGGACAAACAAAATGGAAATTTCTGAGTACAACTGGAATGTACAATCCATGAATCAAACATGCAAATCTAATTAATATTAACAGTAGGTTTTTTTTCGTCTGGTAAAGGGCTTAATCCCTCAGGTTGCCTACAGATTTGCATGTATGTCTGTGAATGTGGCTCTAGGATAAATAACTAGGAAAGCGTTAAATAAGTTCTGCCTATTTACTAATTAAAGGGGAATATATAGAGAACTTCTAGTATAAACTGAAGTGGATGACAGTGAACCAGCAAGAATTGCTGCCTTCTTTTAAGTTGGAATCTGGAGTCGAATTACCAAACCCAACTTAATTTTCTGATTCTGATTCTGATTAATTGTATCCTAGTAGCAAGTCAGACAGTTGGATAAAGATAAGCTAAATACTATAATTCTAGTATTTGCAGTGGTTAGAACCCACAGCTAAAATCCACGAATAGTTGAGACCCGCCTCTGAAAACGCCTATTTTATTATTTCAAACACCAAATATACATTAATATGTATTCATTACCACAGTGGAAACCATCTTAGCACTACCAGAGAAACTAATGGATACATTCTTCCTTATTTCTGCTGTTGGAGGTACAGCCAGTCAGCTTCAAGAAAAATAATGGTGCTCATGGACTGATTAAAAATTGCAGCCAATATTGTGTCAAGTAGCACTGAGCCTAGGTATTTCAGCTTCCCAAGTTGCATTTTCTTTCAAGCATTTTTGATTTGCTGTATGGAAAAATCCTGGCTGGCAAATCTTCCGGGAGGAATTTAAACGGAATTTAAGGTGCAGACTTCAGGGGATCTTTCCGTTTATTTTTCACCCCAAATTGTAACTTAAAAATATTGATTCGAGTAAAAATAAAAATGTTTCAAACAGACATATTTTTTTCTCTCATTTGTAAGTATGAGAAAGCACAACTAACTGACAAAGTCCAAACGTGTTGTATGAATGTTTAAAAATGTGCATCAGTGTGGTGGTTGTTTGAAATTTGAGTATTTACTGAACTGGTTCCTGTTATAGAAAGTAGATTTATCTAATTGTTTAAAGAACAATGGAAACCAACTGTGAGCCAAGAAATCACGAAAGAATTCATCTTCCTAACACTTTGGATGCTTTTCTGGTCACTAGCAGGTGCAAATCACACTTAATCCCACCTTGAAAACCCAGCGCGAACAATCAGGTCTGCGTTAACTTTGACATAAAGTTCGGTTGCGGGCCAGAGCAGCATATGTAAACACATAATGACTTCCAGTTAGCGGGAGAGATCATGCTTTTGTAGCCTTGAAAGGGATCCATCGGCACAAAAACATTTCCTGACACCAGGAACATTTCTTCTCTATACATATTGTTCACAGATGTGTAAGTATTCGTAGCCCAGCCTTGGCTGTTAGTAAAGTCCAACAGCTGTTAATTGCAAGAACAAGTCAGAGACAGCACGAGTCAAACACTGAGTTTGTATACACTGAAAAGTCTCCCTCAACAGCTAAGATTACATTAGTCACAAAGACATTGGCGTTTGAACACACAAGAACGAAGAAAAAGAAAACAAAGAATGCTTTCAATCTTCATATGATTGAGATCCATATGCTGCGAATTGAACCTATTCCACTGGGCGTGGACGAGTGAAGAAACACTTTCTGTTTAGGTTCGGGCAAGATTTTAAGGAAGCCCTCAATCAGTAAAACTATAAACAAACCATTCCAGCTGAGGTGTCATTAAAAAGGCTGGAAATCAGGCACAACCGTTGCTGCTCTCCTCCTCTTGCACAACGTGCGGTTTGACGATTGGACAAGTAGCCCTTCTGCCAAACTGTCATCTCTGCGAGTGGAAAGCTACTTTCAAAAGATCCCGAGTCTAAACAGACATTTCTGCAAAGGATGCAGAAGGATAATGAGGGCTTTGTCTGAGTGTTTTATGTTGAAAGACAACCACATTTTGTCCGAGAGAGTTGGTAAGGTAAATGGCTCCTGGATGAGGAACAAATATACAGGGCAATATGCTGCTGTGACCAGAAGAGCCAAGGCCAAGAGGTGAAGACTCTAATCTTTCCAAAGAGCCCTTCATGGCATCTGGACACTTTCACTTCAGATCATTCTGCTTCAGCTTAGGGTACACCCTTATTCCCCCTTTTTTCACATCAATTCAACTCTATTCAATAACAATGAATATTGACGTTTTAAAGCATGATAAACTGAACAAAGTGTCAGGAAACAATCTATTTAGCACAAGTAAATGCTGCCCTCACCTGTCAGTGGTTCCTAACTACATCCAGAAATAACTGAACGTTCATCAGCAGAACTTAATTCTTTAATGGAAACAAATTTTCTGTCTTCTTGTGTCAGCTATTGACTATTTTTATTCTCAGCTCATTCTTCTTTCAGATCTTTACTGAGGCTCTTTCAGACAAGAAAGCCGTATCTCTGCCTTCTGGCATGAAAACCCTTAGTATCATCGGGGCCAAAGGGCTGACGCAGGACTTTTAGTATTAAGCCGGTTGCATTCAGGTGCTCAGCCTTTTCCAGCTTTGCTGCACTGGCTGCAGATTTTCGCTTCAGTACCCAAGGGCACTGTGAAAACGTTGTATTGCGGTCTCCAGAGCACCAGTCAGTCCAGTTGTACCTTTTAGTTAATCCTTGCAATGACTTTTGACTGCAGCTGGACTTATCCTGTGAGGCTTGAGGAGGATGTGCTTCTCTTGTTTCTTCAGAGAAGTGCTGGAGCGAAATTGGAGAGATTTCCAGAGGATCTCCCATAGAACATGTGGCGTCGCCTCTGTTCTTCTCTGATGGTTCAAACTTGATGCCCTGCACTGATTGCCATCCCAATGGCACCACACACAGGCCCCTCCCATCAATCTTCCCTTCTTCTTTGATAGAATTGAAGGCCTTACGAACAGACTCCAAACTATTAAACTTCATCACAGCACACAAAAGCTGGCCGAGCTCTTTGTGACGTTTGACGTAGCATTGCAGCTCTTTGGGAAGCTCCTCTCCAGGTTGCAGGATCCAGACTGACACAACGTCACCTGGAGTGTCAAATTTCTGGAGGACGCTCAGTAGGAGCGAATGTTGCCCTGAGTCAGCTATGTTGTCTCCGCTCTGCTCCTCAGAAGCGTTCCAGATGAGGAGGAGTCGGCTGGTGGGGGAGCTCATCAGCCACTGAGGAAGAGGCTCTTTGCGTCGAACTTTAGTGCATTCGTCGTTCAGCTCCAGAAGGTCTGAGCAGTCGGCAGCCGCCAGAGTCATGTACCAGTTCGTGGTCAGGGCCTTTATCTGTGGCAAATATTTAACATTTTAGCTTTGTTTGCTTTTTACTGCATTGTTTCCATTCAAACTGCCTCAGAGGGCACACAAAACTGAGAAGCACGTTTACCTTTTTCAGACAGGTGAGAAGCTTGAGACTGACGTAGCCCTGCTTGTTCTTCTGCATGTGTTTTAGCAGGAAGCCGTCCTCTGCCAGGTGATGGTCAGAGAACATTTCCTCCAAGAGATCTTTAATTTTCAGGCAGAGTAACTCTGTTTTATGGTCTTCTGCATCTTGGTTAGATTGTGCACCATTTCTACAACACACGATCCAGTATACTGTAAAAACCGGCGGTGTAGATCAGTCAGGTCTATGGTTTTAAGTTTCCTTACCCATTTAGATGAATCATTTTGCCTCCTAATGATGCTGTTTCTGGCTTTTTCCACATTAAATACAGATATTCAGAAAGAGAGTAATTTAAACTTCTGCAGAGGTATAAAACAGAGTGCATAAAGTTTGTTTCTCCAGCCACAGTGATACCAGTTGCTTGTGTGGTTTCCAAAACAACATTTTGAAAAATGCTACAGACAGAATTCTGCCCGACACAATGCAGCCCCACAAACGGAGAGAACTTGCAGTCAAAACAATTTACTCTGCTGCAAATGAGCATTATGTGGGCACACTATTAGCTGTCATGAACTGAATATTTTTAGCGCCAAAACTAAGCTTCGCTCTGCACAGCAGAGATAACAGCAGCGTGCCGACACAAAAGAGCAGCAACACCATTAGAGGTGTGAATTTCTGCAGTGCAGTTCCGACCCGAGCTCACAATCAAATCGGAAATGTGATTCTGCTTAATTCCAATGTACACAATGCTGTGTGGTCTATAGAAGCATTTAAGTGTAAACAAAACCTGTCGCTTAAATCCAGCTTTATGTTCTGCTTGTGTTCTCGTGTCCTCAGATATGATTCATTCTAGTCGGCAGGCCTCTGCTACTCCACGCTCAGAGCAACCAATCCTTCACTTACATTCATTTACTTTAAGCAAAGTCCTTGTTCATATGGATGATACTTGTATGATACAGACACAAACCAAGACATATGTATGCAATTCCCCACAGATTGAGCTTTTTCCCTACCATACTTGCCATCAGTCTGCATGGATGTTTGAAATTGTGCTAAAAGGGAGACGGGGCATTTGCAGCAATGAGGGCAGATGAGATTATGAAAGAATGGAGTACAATACATTAAATATTTCGCTAAAGTAGATTTTAGTTACTCAATGAAACTCAATATTAAGGTCGGTGGGTTTTTATCATGTTTAAATAGTGGTGTTTCCATGACGAAATACCAGAGCTAGTTGAAAGGATCATCAAATATTTCAGTGACTCATTCCTTAAGATCCGTCCACAGAAGAGCAGCAAACTGAGTTTCCAGACACTTACACAATTGGGATAGGCCAAAGGATACAAGTTAGTTATGGGGGTAAATTCTTAGACTAAAGTCAGAAAAATGAACAGAAAGTAAGAATTGACTGCCTTAGATAGAATCCATAAAACTGTTAATCACTTTCATGATTTTTATCTCATTAAATCTTTCATAAACTGTACTATACAGCTCTCCTTAAGCTAACATGATGCTGTCTGAAAACAAAAAAATTAAGACGATTGCATTATTATCTTGCACAGGCTAATTGTGATTAGCCATTTCACTGAGCATGGTTGATAGTTGAAAAAATTAACAGAAAGATTACTTAATGTCTGATTTCCAGCTGGAAAGTCAATGGTTTCTGACTGGATGTCAGAATTTATTATATTGCGTATATGTTGCACATTCAATGATTTTTCTCTTGAAAGTACGCACAATACTACACAAACCTCCCTTACCAACTTTTGGGTGTGCTTTAAAGTCTCTATGGTAACAGCAGAAAGCATTTCAAACACTGTCATCAGATTGAGATTTTGGCCACTTCTTCGTGATGCATGGAAACAAATAGCATCACTTTTCCCAAGGACAGCACAGCCCCACCAGACATATGACGAGAGCAAAGACAAAAACAGAAATTGCGCTGTCTCTCTAATGTGAAATCACCAGACCTTCTTTTAAGAAATGACTAAGCCATCATGATGACAACTGAGCAATCTCTGGCCTGACGCATCAGACTGGTAGATGTGGCTGAAAGCTCTGAAAAAGTTGCAAATGGGGGGTTAAGATGCTTTTGTCTATTTAGTAAATAACAGTATTTTTCTCTAAGAACGGACTGTTTACAGTGCCCTCCACACTTACTGGCTCCCCTGTTAAAGATATGTTTTGTTTGTTTTTAAACCCTCAACATAACTTCCTTTTTTATTGCAGTGGTAATAAAAATAAAGATTTGCTTCAGTTTAGCAGTGAGGTTCAGACATTTCTTTACATCCCTTAAATCAAATCAAATCAAACTTTATTTATAAAGTACTTTTCATACAAAATAGCGTCTCAAAGTGCTTGACAGATTAAAATGACCCCACATAGCCCCCCCCCTCCTCCCAACCTATCTCCCATGCACGCACACACTTTAAAGCATTCAGTAAACAAGGACCTTGGGCCGAGATGAGCCTAGTAAGGAAACTTCATCAGGTTAGCCGTCGGAATAAGCAGCAGCAGATCAACAGCAACAGCCAAGGCACCGGCCCAGGGCGCCCAGCGAAGGGAAGGCTAAGGCCCCAACCTCCACCCAAGCACTACCTGGAGAGCACCCAGGCACCCAGGAACCACCACTCCCGAGGCAGAGGGCTCCCACAGAGGAAACACTGGAAGGAGGATTAAAATAACAGAATAAGAAATTAAAATAAAGAGTAGGTAAATATGAGATTTAATAAAATTTTAACACTGATAATGTTTAGAATTATTTTGTGTAAAACATTGATCAAATTTAATCAAGTAAAACATGCAGAGCAATTAAGGAGATATTAATAAATAATAAATCAATTAAAAGCTAGGCTAAAAAGTCTTGAGCCTGCTCTTAAAAACATGAACATTGTTTGCGGCCCTGAGATCCTCTGGCAGCCTGTTCCAAAGGTGAGGGACATAAAGCTGGAAAGACGCCTCACCATGACTGAGAGTCCTGACTTTTATGATGACAAAGAGACGGCTACCAGGAGCGCAGAGACCGGGAAGGTTTATACGGTAAAAGCAGTTCTGAAAGATAAGAAGGCCCAAGACCATTAAGACTCTTAAAAACCATTAAAATAATCCATCCATCCATTCATCCATTTTCCTCCGCTTATCTGGGGTCGGGTCGCGGGGGCAGCAGCCTAAGCAAAGAGACCCAAACTTTTCTCTCCCCAGCCACTTGTTCCAGCTCCTCAGGAGGAATCCCAAGACGTTCCAAGGCCAGCCGAGAAACATAGTCCCTCCAGCGTGTCCTGGGTCTTCCCCTGAGCCTCCTCCCATTAAAAGAATCTTAAAACTAATCCTAAAACATACGGGGAGCCAATGCAGTGATTCTAAGACGGGAGTAATGTGCTCCCGTCTCCTGGTCTTCATCAGGACACGTGCTGATGATTATTGTAGAAGCTGTAAACCAGATATACTCTTTTTGGGAAGACCAGAAAGCAGGGCATTACAGTAATCAGTTCTACTGGTGATAAAAGCATGCATCAGTGTTTCCGTGTTGTCCCGAGAGAAAATGGGGTAGATTCTGGCAATGTTCTTTAAAGGATAAAAACCTATTTTAGTAATGTTTTTAATTTGAGGGATAAAGTCAGCTCATAGTCAAATATCACACCCAGGTTCTTCACTTGTAAAAAAGGGTTAAAAGACAGTGGTTGTAGTTTGGTAAAAGTTTCTCTCTCTGAGCCTCAGGACCGATGACTAAGACTTCAGGTTTGTCCTGGTTGAGCTGGAGAAAGTTTTCTGTCATCCAGGGTTTGATGTCTAAAATGCCGTTAAAAAGGGCATTGGCTTTCAACCCAAAGTGAGTCTTGATTTCAAGTTTTATATTGCTTTTATGTTGCTATGCTTATTTTAAACTTTTCTTTTTTGCATGAATTGGTTTAGCATTACTAAATTGTATATCAACTCTTAGATTGTATTTATTGTTAGATGATACTTCCCCCTTGATCTACAGCACTTTGTTTTAGCTTTGGCTTGTGAAAGCACTTTATAAATAATGATGAAACCTTTTTTTAATACACATTATAAATGTGAAGTTTTTAATGCGAAATGTTATTTCTTTGTTAAAAATTTAGAGCATAAAATCAACCTTTTACAAGAAACTTTAATTGAATAAGTCCAATTGAATCTGTTCTATATCTTGGGAGAATGGGAAGCCCAATTAAATAGTTACGTAAAAGTTAGAAAATAATCCCTTGTTCAATTAGCTTCATTCCATTGTTGACGTTAAAAGCAGATAAACATGCTGAAGAACTGCTGAGAGTTTATGTGTTTGAAGTTATTAAGAGCCAATATGGAGGGCAAAATGCTTTAGTTGCATTTATATTTTAGGAATTGTTAGTGTGATTGTTATTTAAAAAAATAATTATTTGTGTATGTGGGATGTTTTCTTTCTAAATAAATATACTCACTTTTTTCAGTCTGAGAAAATACTAAAGCAATAATAGATGAAACCTTTTTACACAGAAAAGCACATTAAAAACTCATTAGAAGCATTTCTGATTAACATAAATCAAACCTTCCTGTTGTTATGTGCAAAAACAAAATGGAAAACGATTATAAGGGGACAATCTCAAGAGTTAATACTTTGATCAGGCATATATTGTAAAATTCAAAACCAAGAATCAAAGCATTCAAAGCCGGTCTTTGTACAAAAACCCAATTATTTAACTTTATTAACATCAAGGTTTTTTCATCAACATGTGATTCTTTAGTTCCAGTTCTTTATCAACAGATAGAAAACAGACTGTGTGTACAACAGATTGAACCCCTACAGCACTAAGCATTCACAAGGTAGAAATGAACATTTTTTTTGTTTTTCCCAGCGTTTTCAGGCCCACCCCCCTCCTTTCCTCGATCCGGACGCTCCTGTTCCTCCGGGTCGTGTAGAAGGTGTGCGCTCGCCTAGTGAAGAATTGTCGGCTGTGATGATGGTTGTGGGGGGGGGGGTTGTGCCGTTTCCTCACATGGATAACCAGCTGTTGAAGTTACAATGGTAGTACAGTAGATACAATGGTGTCTCCATTAATACACACTCTAGGACAGCAGGCTCTCTGCAGTGTCTCTAGGTAGATCAGCAGAAATATTCCTTTTTAACAATATATTTGTGAAGCTGTGTATATACCTATGTGTAATCATACATATATATAATCAGTCATAATTATATATATGTGTATATATATATTTATAGTTCTATTTCTGTATAAAATAACATCAGGTTTCAGTCCAAAGGGCTGAGTTTGTGTCCCTCTGTAGGAATGGTTGATTCTGTACAAGTACTGATGCTGATGGCTCTGCTCCCCAACCCACAGCGAACCGCTTCCGCTCCGACTCCAGCAAACCCAACCGGGCTTAGCGGTGAGCGAGGAGATGGGGAGGGACTTGAAGAGCATCTCGACTTTATTCAGAGATCATGAGTTTGTGTTTTCCTGTCCGCCTTACCCTTTGGGTACAAAAGTCTGTTTTCTTTAGGTAAGTTCTCTGCTGTGGAGCACGAAGGCCTCAATGCCATAGGCTTCGGATGAAAAACAAACCTTAGAAAAAAAAAAAAAAGATATTCAAAAAAATAATGAGCTTCGCATTTCTGTGCACCTTGTTTGATGCGTGTTTCAGCGATCTGCTGGGATTACAGAGGGACAACTACAGCAAGTCTGTGCATTCGAATCAAATCTCCTCAAAGTTGATTTTCGTAACGGCAAGTGAAAAGGCAATCCGAGATTTTGAACTGACAATGACCATAAAGAACCTTTAGAACATAAAACAAAAACAATGATAAAAGAAACCTGACAGCAGCTTAGAGAACAGTGGTCTCTCTTGTATTAGTATAGAGGGACATGTTAAAAACACATGGCCCTGTGTGCTAAAGTACCCTAAAAACAATTATGAATATAATGCTCCGTTCTGAGCAGTTGGAGACAAAAAAAGAAATGTCTGGTGTTAAAATGATTAATAAAAACATAAAAAAGTATACTAAACAATAACTTGTCATAATGAATCATATAGACAAAATCATCAAACAGAAGATGAAAACAGAGAGGATGCTCTCTTTGTGCTACTAGTAGCCTTTGACAATCAGGGAGGTTTGGCTTTGACAGGAGTCTGCTCTGTCGCGTCTGTACAAGAGTTCGTCGTAGACTTGGATGTTTCTGTCGTCATCTTTAAAGCAAAAATATTGGGCGGTTGGTGATCTTGACGTATGTCTCTGGGATTGGTTGAAAAACCATTGACGGATGACGGCAAGCAAGTCCCGTTCTCCGGTAGCTGCAAGGCAGGAGCCAGGGGTGGGGTGGGGCGGGGCGGGGTCAAGTGTTTGAATGGATGGCGGCTGAAATGGGACACTTGGCACACTCCTGAGAGGTCTGACCGGGGAAAGATGCTTCGGTGGGAGTGGTTACGTTGCATAGTGGTCGAAGCTCCCCAGGTACTCCAGTGCTGCCCGGTAGCACAGCTGGTACTGGTCCTGAAGTGAAGAAGAAGAAGACAGTGAGTAGGTGCTCTTATTTGACTCTGAAACGACTAATAGTTATCTTAATGGCGTGCTACAGTGCCTTGTTGGACTATGACATTTTATTTGAAAGACTAACACTTGACACACTATTGGCTGCTGTTTGCTAAGCAGCCAATCGAGGATCATCATTTTTCTTGTGGCTGATAGGCTGTACCCCCGAGAGAGGCAAATAAGGAGGACTTTATAAGTTATCTTCTGCGGTAAAGCTAGGATGATTTCCACTGTGCGCATTAATGCATATTAAGGTATATTCACAGCTTTAACGATTAAAACAGGTAATTACATCTAGACGGGATCCACCGTATATGGTTTACCCAGTGTAACCCCTTTTCATTTATAAATAAAGTTCAACTGTGCGTAATTTAATCGAAGTATATATATATATATATATATATATATATATATATATATATATATATATATATATATATATATATATATATATGCTGTTCTGTTTAGGGCTCAGATATTTGCCTGAGAACATTAGTGAACAAACATAATGAAGACCGAGGAAGATGAGAGTCAGGTCAGGATAAAGTATTGGAGAAGAAAGAGGCTCTGGTCAGAGGAGAACAAAATTTAACTTTTTTACCTGTGAGCAAAACACTGAGTGATGGAAAAACGTAACACTGCACATCACCATGAAAACACCAATCCAATGATAAGACATGGTGATGGTGGCATCATGCTGTGGGAAGTTGGCTAGAGGTAATGGTAGCATGGATGGAGCTAAATGCTAAACCCTGCTAGTAGCTACAAAAGACTTGAGACTAGGGTGGAGGCTGACCTTCCAGCAGTACAACAACCCTAAACATTCAGACAGAGCTACAGTGGGATGGGTTAGATCAAAGCTGGTTCATGTGTCAGAAGGACCTAGATTTAAATCCAACTGATTTGTAGCAAAACCTGAAAAGGATTTAACTTGGCTTGAGTTATGAATGAGCATACATTTCAATATTAAGCAGAGAAATACTCGTCACGTATATTTTGATCAACTTCACAAGTATGCTCTGCTTTGTGTTGATCCCTACCATATATTAGGGTTCAGTGGTTATAACATCTTTGGATAATGTGTGGAGTCTTTCTGGCAAATCTCAAAACAAAAAAGCATTTAAATTCTCCCTGCGATTATTTTTAATATCCTTTCCCTGCTACAGGGTCCGTGTATTTGTTTGACAGAAATCTGATAATACCACCTGAGTTTGTTGTGGGATTCCTGCTGCACCACTAAAGCCTCTATTAAAGCGGGATTTGTCACTAAGTCTTTGTTTTTGTGCAGCCCATTCTTTAAAGGAGGACACTTTGGACAGCATCAGTCTTAAATCTCACAGCTATCCAGCATTAACTTTCAAAAAGCATCCTGTTTGAGTACACATTAAAGTCTGATATCCCGAGCATCAGCAAGTTGTCCTGACCTCAGTCTGCACCATGGCGGGCCGCTGGGTGCGGAGCGTCTTCACCGTCTGGAAGAGGTCCACCACGCCCTCGTACCTCATCCGCTCCAGCACGATGCTGAGGGTGATGAAGACTCCAGTCCTGCCCACCCCGGCACTGTGAAAACACACACGGATGATTATTACTGCATTTACCATGAAATAAAATCTCACATGATTGATGTTTCTCAGAGGGCGGAAAAACTCCACTAAAAAGTAATTTTAGTGTTATTACTTCTGGTTTACTGAACTCCGGAGAGGAGGCGCTGCAAGTAGATTAGCAGCGACTCACAATAAAGCAAACAAATGTTAGGAGTAATTAAGGAGGCCACGAATCTAAATGATGAATTTAGAGTAGAAGACTGTGTCGGAGATAATGATGACTGAATGAGAGACGGCATGATTAAAGTCCAGACTGCTAAGAAATTACTGTATTTAAAAGGTGAAACAGAGTTTCTCATTTCTAATCCTGGGCTGATAATCTCACTGCATGCTTTCTGAGATGCCACCAGCTTGTTGTGTTTTCTATTCATTTAATTTTAATCCTGACAGTTTGAGGCATTGTTTAATTCCGCTCCTCCTCTGCTTTGTCCGGCTCATCAGCAGTGTCTAGAATCTGGTGGGTTTTTGAGTTTTGTCTAACAAACTTTCACTTTATACCATTTTAGTGACTCCCAGCTAAAATGTGGGTGTACCACAGCAGTCTACATCATCCTAGCATAATCCTGGCTTTATATTTGACCCTCAAAAATAGGAAAGTTCATTTAAATTTGTTAAGTTCCTGACACAGACCAGCTTTTTAACTATAATACATCAATTTTGAATATATGTTTTAATTCTAATGGTTTTTAGTTGTAATTTAAGTTGTACATTTCCACCATCTGACCCAAACTGTCAACCTGTCAGAGGGAAGAAAAACTGTTCAGGAGCCACAGAGGCTCTGGTCAAGAAAGGGGAGTGTTTTAAACTGTGTCAGGCATGGTGGTGGCAGCATCATGCTGTGGGTTTGTTTATTGGCCATAGTAAGAGGAACTAGAAAAAGTACTCAAAGAGCGCAGACCTCCGCCAAGGCAGCTCAGTTCCGCCCCCCATGTAGTGATTTCTTTTAGTCATCTAATTGTAACTTTTTTAGATTCCTAGACCATGAAAACATTTAGCGGCTGGATTCACACTGATATAATTATTAGTCCAGTAGTTATTCACAAAAATCGCTTTTACGGTAATGGAGGTTTTTGGAATCCCCCCCAAAAATCTAATCACTTGTTCCAGGACCCATTGCAGACGTTTCCTGAAAATTTCATCAAAATGCACCAATAACATTTTGAGTTATATTGCTAACTAACAGATGAACAAAGCCTGGTGAAAACATATGCTCCTTGGTCGAGGTAATAATGGGGAAGTAGGACGAGCCTTCGGATCTACAGCTTCACAGTTGAAGCTTGGAAAAAGCAGCACAATGATCCCATTAAACAGGCTAATATTTAGCTTCTGGAACAGCCCTGACCTCAGTCCTGTCGAAAATCTTTGGACTATGTTTAAAAGCTGAGTCTGTTCCAGGAAATCAGTCATTTTAAATGAGCACTACTAACTCTGCCAAGGAGAGACGTCAGATTTCCTCCCATAAACATGATTCAATTCAATTCAATTCAAAATTACTTTATTAATCCCAAAGGGAAATTAAATGTTGTTGTAACTCATTATGCAAGTTCCTTCAAAGATTTGTTGTAGATGCTGATGGCTGTGGGTAGGGATGATCTCTTGTAGTGCTCTGCAGATCTGAAGAAGCCTCTGACTGAAGACGCTCTGTAGTTGATAGATGTAGAGGATACTCTGGATCTATGGCATCTTCTTTTCAACTCATCAGGGTTTTGTGGCTGTAGTTGAGGTATTATTTGAGCTTTTGTGATGTTAATCAGCTGCTACCAGTTGTAAACCACCTTGTTGCCATGGTTATGCTTCATAACAAATGTCCAAAAATAAAAAGTATCAGCAAAAATCCTTCCAGCTGCACAGCATTCAAAACCAGAGAGAACAGCCGTCCACAAAAACAACGCCTCCACCAAAAATGGAAGAACCAAAGTAAAAAAAAAAAAAAAAAATATGAACCAAAGTAACAGAGTTACTCCAACATGCTGCCACCTTGAGCGGCGCAATTCCGGAATATATGGAGTTTATTCCATATAAATATATGGAATTTATTCTATAAATACCCTCCCCTCTGTGAAGGATGATGGCTATATAAAGCATGAAGCAGAGGTACGACCTGTTAAGGGCTATTTAAGCTGATAGAAGTGGGAGGTGTATGTAAATATATGACCCCGTATGTATAATTTTTCCCTAAATCCATAATAAGTTGAAACTTGTGCCCCAATTCCTGTTTTTAAAATAGATTTCTCCTTAAAGAAAGAATGGCTCAAACGAATCGAGAGCACAGTTGATCCTATCTGCATGTATCTAAACTTCTGGATGTATTTAATCTACTAATTGAATTCTGTGCAAAAATGACAGATCTCTAATTATAGGGAATTAATTATAAGTGTTGCACCTTTGGCTCAAAGCCTCTTCTTACCTGCAGTGTACAGTGATTGGTCCGTCCTGTCCAAACTGCTCCTTAGTTTTGTGCACTTGTCCAATGAAATCGATAAAGCCCTCCCCGGTTTTTGGCACTCCCTGCTCGGGCCAGTCGGTGAACTGGAACTGGCGGATTGTTCTGGATTGTCCATCCTGAGGGGCACAGATTTTCCATATGGTTAAAACAGGTCTGTGGCTCAATGAAACTGGGTTGTTATTTGCAGATAGCTCATTACAATAAAAACAACAAATCAGAGGCATCCAGTTTGAGGTCTGTGAGTGCATCCAACCCCACAGGAGAATCAAATCTCCACCTGGGATGCGATTGAAACAAAGCAGACAACCGAGATGGGAGGGCTGCAGCTCAGAGCCATATTTCTCAGTCCGTCCGGAATCTGCCTCTTTTTGTTTGAAATAATATCGATTTAAGAGGCCTACGTGTTTGCACAGGACTGTAAAAAAACCATGCATTTAGAAGCAAAACCGGAGAGCCACATGTATATAAAAGAAGAAGTGGATGTGGGATTAAGAGTGTTGCAGCCGTGGGAGCCTTCAGATGACACTGAGGTATATTTATAGCACATTGAAACTACTGCATCACAGGGAGTTCCAGTACTGGCCCCCCTCAGGGACTGAAGGCTGTGCTTTTCATGTATTTTCACAGCAATCACACACACCGCGGACAATCTATTGAGCAAGCCTACTGTTTCTAAATCTGGGTAAACATGGCACATTCACTGGGTGTCAGCCTGTCAGGGAAAATAACACGGGACATATTCTGATCACCTCGGTATATTTCCGAGCATTTAGCACCATTGCTGGTGAAGCTAGATTCTGGTTGGATGCTCGGATTTCTTAGAGTTGCCATAAATTTTGGAGAGAACCCACAGACACATTTTTTTTCTTGCTGACCGAAGTGACGTACCCTGGCATCTGTGACTTTGAACTCTCTGAGGATGTACTGAGGCATGTTGTACTCAGCCATTGGATCCACCACAAAGTACTGGTACCTGGCGGAACGCTCTGCTGGCCAGTACTGATGGCACTTCTCCTGTAAGAAGAAAAAAAGAGAGGAAGAAATTTTCAAATAAATCCTCAAGGATGGGAAAAACAATACTTTTAATGACTGCCTGCTGAATACGTGTGGCTTACTGGAAGTTATTCATCATTCTCAGCGACAGAAATGTCTCTGCATTCAAAAAAAGAATCCCAAAAGACCAATCTATGGTTTAGAAAAAAACGATTTATCTTCGGTGGCAAAATATTTACATAATTTGTTAGTGTTCTTAACTACAATCATGAGGGCTTTTATTTCTATCAGCTGTGCTGATGGTTGAGAGGGTGATAAAAGCTCTCTAGATCTGCAGCAGATGTAATGTCAGAGTCGCCTAAATCATCAGCAGAAACAGCTAAAATTAATTTGACGGGGGACCAAAATGGTTCTCCAGACTTTGACTTCAGAAGGAGCGGATTGAGGCTTTAGTAAATGCTTCAAGTGGTCTTTTACAGATGTGATGATGATGTATGCAGGCTGGAGCTAATCATCACATTCATACCAGACATACGCTCTACAGGTCTGTCTTTTATAGACAGTTGGCAAGCTATTGTTGAAAAGACAGTGACGAGGTAGCTGGTCAGAGCTGATGAGAAGATGAATGGGGCTAAAAACAGGGCAACCCCGTACGAAAAACATTCATAAACACCCTCCCCTCTGCGAAGCTTGGTGGTGGCAGCATCATGCTGTGGAAATGAGTCGATGTTCATAAATTCAGAGCAATTATGACAGAAAACCACCAAAAAAACACCCCCTCCATCATCCAAGGAAAATTAACTGGCTGTGGCTCTGCAGGGACATCTTAAATTCAAAGCAGTCCTTAAAGCCTATTAGAGGGGTAAAATGCCTGAGGTAGGATGGAGACTCATCTTCATGTTATAAAGATCCAATCAAAATAAAGAAAACACAGCATTTTCCTTTCAGGTCACAATTAAGCTCTACTTTGTACTGGTCTAACACATGAAGCTCTAATAAAATACACTGGTGGTTTAAAATCGACAACATGTGAAAACAATTCTAGCAGGCCCTGAATGCCTCTACAATTATCTCCTTCAGCAAGAAACAGAACAGCCCTTAAACTCTAAAATATTTCCACACTAATTATGGAACGGTGTCCAAAAATGTTTTTATCAGAATGGCACATTTTCAGACGTGGTATCGGTGTGAACATTAAAAAAAGCCAAAGAAAAACAAACTCTTCCTTTAACAGGTCTCATTTTAAAGTGCAGCGTAATGGAGTTATCAGCATGCTTGGAATGGACCCAGATATTGACAAATCTGACACCGAGGCGGCCCGGTTTGAACCCAGGCGCGTTTCGAGCCACGCTGATAAGGAGGCAAACTTTGAGCTGCAGTTATTGTTCAGGTCTGGAATGAATTAATATTTGAGCAGCGGCTTAACCGAGCCGGCGTGCTACAGATGGCTATCGCCCGCCCGAAACGGTTCGCTGACCTCACGGATGGCGTGTCTGTGGTGTTTTTGTATTACCCGGCCCATTTCTCGTAGCTTGGTGAGCATGACTACGATGGTGGAGTTGTGCTCCCACAGCATCCTCCAGAAATCCTCGGTGGTCTCACTCAGGGGTCCCTGTGTGGCGATGTAGGCTTTCTGCTGTCTGAAGGTTAAAACACACAGGGGGGGGGGGGGGGGCAAAGATTAAACATTATACAGAATCAATATCAGCTTAATGGCACTTTTACAACAGTCATTATGAAGCATATTACAAAGCAATAACTACGGGAAGAATTTTAAGTGAGCTGCTGTAGAAAGGATAGTAAATGCCCTAAAATATTTGCCACTCTGCCATTTTAGGGTCATCTGAGGGGAAACTGGTCCAAGTCTTTAGATTTTGAGGTTAAGATAATAAATGCTGTCCAGATTCCTTTGAAAAAGGGGGAAACATTCCTTTAACGTCACATACAGACTTTACTATCAGAGATGGCCATATCAAAAAACACTTCAACACGCATGTAAGATTACTATAATTCATTAGTCAAACTATTATTATAGTAAAAAAATGTCTAAAAATAAAATTGCATGTCTACCATGCATCAATATTTCTCAGTATTATTATAGAAGTGACTAAATCTGTACTGCAAGGCATCAAAATCATGTGGTTGGTGAAGACAGATCGATCCCAGGAGATCAACGGAACCAACATTCAAAACATTCAGATTCATCCATATGTATGTTTAATTATGTAGTGACCATCAGAAATGTTGTTGCTGCTTTTCCATTGTTAGGTCTAGGATAATATTCTGAACCCATGGGGGTACTGAAGCATATCCTTTATTTATAGAACCACCACTTTCAGGTCAAGGCATTCAATCAGTCTTACTGTGGAGTAGCATAAGCCCAGCCCACTCGCTTATTTATTTTATACATTTATTTAGTTATATAACTGCTGCACATTACATCAAATTGCTATATCAAAGTGTGCAAAAGACCGCTTGGATACAGTATCTGTTGGATTGTATTACATCAGGTGTCATGCATGAACACTTTGCATGCAGATAAAAACATTTGGCCAGTTGGATGGACTCCAACTGGCCTTGATCTCCAAAGAAATGTTCATAACTTAAATCTAAAGCTAGAAGATAATGGTGGGAGAGATAAATATGATGAAAATTAAATTCAAAAATAAGGAAAACGAGGGTTGTGCAGCCCAGTTCGGTATGTTCTTTAAATCCAAGGTCTGTGTACGAGTAGTACAGAGGATGACAGAAAGATATTTCTTGTACATATTACACATAGTAAATAATTCATGGTTACTGTGCTCCTCTTTGAGCAATTCAAGCCTGTATAGATTCGTCCCCTCTTTCTCTTTCCCTCTTTGTAACCCTATCCTGTATTAGGGAGGGAGGGCACTCGATATGCTCACCAAACTGGAGATGAGCTCATCCTCTGAGATGCCAGAGCAGTGCTGCTGTCCTACGTGACTTTGCCCAGGATGAGCAGTTCTCCTATTAACCAGCAGGTGGCAGCAGCGTTCTTAACACCAGAGAGGGGGATCTGAGAAAGCCAACGCACAAGTGCAGTGCACAACTGCACGCAGACACAGTTGCACATGTTTGCAGCACATGTAAACCTGCATCCAGGTGTAGGTATTTATCAGAGCAGCAGTGCTGCTGCTGAAGCGCACACACCCTGAGATGTGGCTGAACAACTAATGAAGGTGCTGCAGGCGAGGCACTAATATGGAACCGGGAGATTAGAATATGCTCAGGGCCTCGCTTGTACAAATACAGAGAGAACAGAGAGGAGAGGATACAGGAAGAGACGGAATCAAATTAAAATTAGGAAGGAAAAAAAGAGATCTTACAAAGCACAGGGAGGAGGTGGAGGGAGCTGAAAGAGCGAGCGGTGCTCTTTCCAGCTGGCCATCATAGTGCAATGTAGGTCTCAGAGCTGGGAGAGCTGAGAAGGGAGAAGGAGAATGGAGGAAATAATCCCTACCCAACTGTCACAACCGGTCACTTTGTTGCCTGCACAAGATGTGGTCTATCGAGCCTTTAATAATAAAAATTCAATTTAAGAAGCAAGGACAAATATTTCATTCTCCCTCTCTTCGTAAAGGGAATCTTTGTCGACACTGTTGAACAATGAGACCCATGATATGGTTTTGCTAAAGCAGCAAAGACAGGACACAACAAAAACAAAAGAGAATTGCAAGCAGTTAAAAAAATGGGCTCCAAGTCCACATTATGAAGTCTAGTCCTACACATGCCTCTCCCAGCCCACCTTCCTCCCTTTGTCTCCCCCAGGTTGAATCAGTAGGTCATTGACCAAAAAATGGTAGAAAGAAATGACTTCAGGAAAGCGATTTCTGAGCTGAAATTTTGTGTCGGTCTGAAAAAAGCTTTTTTCAAAGTCCGTGCAGTTTGAGCAACCTTAGTGTTTAAACTGCTCTAAATTTTAATTTAAATTTCAGAGATACATATATAAAAATTGCCTTTTTATTACTCCTAAAGAAATATGTGCACCTTCAAGCTGAAAGGACTCTCCACTGAGGAAGACGACAAAGAGAGATGACAGTCTACCATAAATGTGGCAAAACTGAAAAATGTACTAAGAATAAAGACATTCTCAAAAAAAAGTATTTGGTAAATTTTTTAAAAAAAAAATCAAGAAATTTGTAAATAAAGACTTTTAATTATCTTTAGCAGCTAGCATCTACATGTAACCTAGTGCCGTACACAAAGAGAAAAGCTGATATACTGTATTTTTAGAGTTTAGTGCAAATCTTTTTAGTACTTTTTGCAAAACTAACCTCTTCTTATTTTTTTGCACCCTCTAGTGAGGGATCCTCAGGATCATGTTTGTGGTTTGGGAAATGAATTTAATCTAAATTACTCAACTATATTAAGTATTTAAACAATTGCTTGTTTTTATTTTGGCTCATCTGGCTCAGATAAGAGGTGCAAAATTCTTCTTTGTTCAGGCCTAAACCCTAAGATCAGATTTTGTCAAAAGGTTTATCTTTTTTTTGCAATGTAGTACACCGGAAGAAGTAGGCATGGCTTAACTCATTAGTATTTTCTGGTTTGCTGGAGATGGAAATTGTCCTTTTTATAAGCATTACTACATCAGGCATAGTTAGATATTGCCCGTAACTCCTTTCTTTAAGGGCTATGGTTTAAACTATGTGATAATGTGAAGGAAATCAAATATTATTTTACCATATCATTTGGTCGACCAGATATAAAGCCTTTAACATTAATTTAGTCTGTGGGCAACTATCATGCCTGTTTGCTTTAGAAATTAAAAATTAGCAAACATTTAGAAATCCTGCCACTCACTGTCCAAATCCAAGATGTGTTGTTTTGTTTTATCTCACTTGTAGCTTAATTATGTTGAAAATATACTTTCCCAGATTTTTCTTTACTGTTTTTGCCAATTTTGTACAGTAATTGTGTCTGTGTTTTTTATGGTTTTCACCAGGCTATAAGGAAAAACCACTCTGTAAAGTATCTCTGCTGCTACCGACACACTCCTGTTCTGAGTAGTGCGTGCTTATTGGGATCGGTGGTGTGGGTCCCACAGTGATTAGTTTTGCCTTGACACTTTCATCTTGTTTTTTATATTTAAGGATTAACTGACCATCTGTGGATTAAATTCGAATGCTCTGTGAGCCCCCGTAAGTGTTCGAAGTGAGTGAAGTCACAGCTGTATCAACACATTAATTTATTTAAAACTACCTGTGGCCTGTCTGTTGCTCAAATTGTTTATGATACACCATCAAATGTGTATAAAGGCGATGCAAGAGTGCTATTTTCCAGTGACATCATGTCTTCCTACACCTTTGAGATAAAGGCATATACGCAATACCTCCACCAATATGGCAGAAGGTTAAGGCATGTACTGTGTTCTCCACATATTTTAATCTTAGCATCACTTACTTGTGATTTGTATTAAACTTTTGCTTCTGAATAGTGGAGCATGTACTGCACAGGAGTTCCAATCGGAGGTCTACAGCTTTTTTCTGGTTTTGGTTCCAGAACAAGCACAGCAAACAAACACAGCAATTACAATAGTACTCCATGTCGTACCGGATGCATGCAAAGCCTTGCATCTGCAAGCTTCCATCCTTAAAAAAAACAGAATGGAGAAAGAAGATGGCCAGGGAACCAATCCAGGTAATGTGGGCTAAAGTTCTTACTGATAGCGTGGACAGACTCGTTTCACCTCATAAAATGGGTGCTGCCAACCGGCACATAAGCCCTCTCTGCCTCAACCAACAAGACTGCTCCACTTCAGGACATGGTGTTTCATTTCAACCTCATTACAATGCCAAAACTCCAGCCTGCATCAGAGCATATCCAAGGCTAGCGCCCTCTGTAGCAGAGCTGAAATCAATGGTTCGCCTCTCATTAGCTTAGTATATTATTGGCTTTTCTTGAAGGCGCCGGGGTGAAGGGCACTGGAGGCCTCCGTTTAGTTTTTATTCATGCCCGCGTTTTAAAAGCGGCTTAATTACACAGTGCTGCTGGTGCACACAACAGGTCCCCGCCCGGATGTCTGTCTCTGCCATGATGTTCGGAAGGGAAATTAGCACAAGAGAGTAGGAGGAGGAGATAGAGAGAGAGAGAGAGAGAGAGAGAGAGAGAGAGAGAGAAAATAGGGAAAAAACAAGAAGGAAAAGGAAAGAAAGTGAATATGTGCGTGAGAAGAAAAAAAGGAGAAGGGAAGAAACATACTTCATTACAACACTCCTGCTTCAATTATGCTATTTACACAGCAACAAAGGAGGGTGGGCCTCTGCGGAGCACCTTCTTATTAACAGCAGCACTGCAAAAAGAAGAGGGGGAGTTGGGAGGCGGTGAGTGGAGGTGTCATCTCTGTCATGGCCCAATACGAAGCAGAAGCCCATATGGATTAAATGGCATTTCACGCTCACTAAATCCATCCCTTCACTTAAACCACAGAAGAGCCAGCTCTGTCTGTCACTCCCAGCACTTATAGAGATATAAAACAGAGTGCTGCCTTTTCATCTTCTTCCCTCTAGGAAGCAATTTGGGCTCACGGAGCACACAGGGACACGCAGCAGCCTCGGTGTAACGGTGGCGGTGGCTCAGCGGACGAAAAGCTACATCGACAGGGCTGAGAGTAATTCTTGCAGCTGGACGCTGCAGTTTCAGCTTTAATCCGCTCCCTCACGACTTTATCTGTGAATGCTTCCTGCATTCCTCACACTTTAGACAAATCATTCACACCAAAGAAGAACAGGCAAAGTCCAAGCTGAGTTGGGTCTGTACTTCAGGACCTTGGTTTTTAAATTAAAAGGTAAAGCTCAATCCTTTTGAGTGAAAACGAAGGACGTTTACAGCAGAGTTCTCACATATTCTCAGGAAATTTTCAGTTTACAATATGAGATCCTAAACTATATCAAGATGGAAGGAAGGATGGAAGGACAAAGGAAAGGGAAGAAGGGAAAATGACAAAAGGAAAGACAAAAGAAAGGAAGGGACAGATGAAAAAGGAATAGAGGGAGAGAAAGAGATAGAAAGGAATAAAGGCAGACAAGGAAGCAGAGAAGGAATTAAGATATGGAATAAGGAAATAAGGTCAGGAAATCTAAATATTTTTCTACTCTCTTATTTTTTCCCCCAATACCTCATACTAAAACCAGATCTGGAAAATCCTGAAACCCTGTCTCATCCTCTTCAGAGGAGCCATAGAGGACTGCAGTTTTTTCTAATGGGAAAGGTTAACATAACCTGATGACTATAGCAGCAGTTCCCAACCTCTGGTCTATCATAGTTTTGCAGTCGTCATGCCAACAAGGATGTCAAAATTAAATGCTTACATGATCGAAAGACATTATAGGCCTTGAAAAAATATTCATGCCCCTGAACTTTACCACTTTTCTATCATTTTATCTGCATTTCTTGTGATAGAGCAACACAAAGAAGCACAGGAAACTCATTGAAGTTGTGGCTGTAACGAGACAAAATGTGAAAAAGTTTAAGGGCTGAGAATACTTTTATAAATTACTGTAATCCTCAGCATGCAGGGAGGATTCAGGAAGTCCTGTATTACATCCTGTATGATCAGCATCAAGAAGAAAAGCAACTCTGCTGTGAAGATGAGCTCGATCAACGTCTAAATCCTGCTTCGGATTATCAAAGGAAAAGGTTTCAGATAGACGGACTCCTGCCCGACACATTTCTCAGCACCCTTATCTTAACTTTAAAAACAAAACCCAATTACAGGAAGCAGACACAAACTTCACAGCTGACATTTCATCCCTTTGACTGAGGTATGCAGGATGAAGGTAGCCATTTGTTTTGTTATGAGAGGGGAACAGTGTGAGCGACTGTTTCAGATAGGGAAGTCAACAAAGCTTTGGAGATGATTCACGCCGATGACTCATCGTGTGTGTGTGTGTGGGGGGGGGCTCTAGTTCTGTCGATACGAGGGGAGCAAGTATTTAGTTGCGAGCTCTAATCAGTCAGTGTCGGCCTCAAGTTTATGACTCAATAGAAATATCTTTCCTTTTGAGGTCTGAAAAGCATCAATCATCAGTTTCTTGTTACCAAAGCACGGCTTTGAACTCATGTGACCATAAAAAGTTAGCCTTTTTTTTTCTTTTTGTTGCTTGTTTGTGGAACAGAATAAAACTATTGCCCTCTTGGACCAGCTTCAATAGCATCAGTTCTCAGCCTGCAGCTCAGTTTGAACTAGTCTCTGATCTTACACCAGCAGATAGGTGATTAGAGGAGGTGAAGTGACACACTACCTGAAGATTAGCTACTCGTTGCATTGCTGATGCTTTTTAAAAATCATTATTTTATCTTTGCTGACCTGTAGCCATCAATGAAGCTGGCGTTGATGTAGTCGGAGCCCTCGACGCCGCGAATGGGCTGCAGGCAGACACGGGTGGATTCAAAAGGCATGATGTTGACCAGCCGGTTCTTGAACTTGTTGCAGGGCAAGTTGGCGCTGATGAAGCGTGACGTGTGGGCTTTGGAGTTGGCTAGTCTCTGTTTGATAAAACATAAGAGGAGAAACGGGAAAAAAAAGTCAGACAGGAAAACAAAGGAGTGGCATGAAGAAAACAAACAAGGAAGCTTGAATCTCTCTTCTCTGACAGGTCTGAACTCAGATTTACAGTTGCCTGTCAAGACTTATATGAAAAGCAAACTAAACAGTGTGTGTGTCGACAGGAAGCTTGAACTAAATGTTGCTGACTTCTCCTCCCATTAAGTCCCAGTTTGCTTGCGGGACTGTAGGCGTCACAAGCACGGTGCTGGCAGCGGACAGAGAGCAGATGGACGGCACAGGAGAGTGTATGGAGAATCATGCTACTGCAGGAGACAGTGTGTGTTGTGGCCAGACTGTAGGGGGTGGGGGGTGGGGATGCAGGCCGTAGCCCCGCACGTACGCCACAATCATCCCCTCACTCTTTCATTCTCGCTTGTTGGCAGGAGTGTAGATGCTATTATGACTTCAAACAGAATGGATCATGGTCATAAGAGGGCTAATGGCAGGGACGCGCTGGGAGGAAAGTGTGTAATAACATCACAGTCAATGGCTATTGACAAAAAGGGTATGTGCGCCGTGTGACGGCGACCTTGAGCATCAGCAGGGGTGTTTGTGTGAGTGTCAGTCACTTTGTAATCGTCGGGTTGGTGTGTTCACAAGTGTTTGGTTCTACCTTATTTACTCCTAAAAGATGTGCTGAAGTTGCTCATGACGCCCCAGCCCCAAGGTCATGGAGATTCCTGAGCATCGGCTCGTTTGGTGGATTGCTTTGACTTGCGAAAGTATTCACACCCCATACGAACCACAGATTTTATTTTATTGTGAAATATTTTACAAAATACACTCTGAAAGAATGTGACGTGCGTTTTGTTTACTCTGATACTCCTAAATAAAATCCAGAAAGGTGAACCTCTGACTCAGGTTTTCTTCAAGGACTGAGTTAAATTTATCAACTCTCACTGGCAACTCTACAGCATGATACTGCCACCACCGTGTTTCAGTGTCATCTGACCAGAGCACCTTATTCCCTGTGCTTTTAGTAAACTGCACACAGAAGTTCTTCTGGTTTCCACTCAACAATGACTTTGATTAGCCAAGATTTTTAGCTAACAATCGTCATAGTGCAGATCTGTGCAGCTCTGCCAGAGGAACAGCGGGTCTTAGGTGGACGACCATGTCTCCCTAGATTTGCTGTCATGCTGTAGTCTTCACATTTGTAGTTGATGGAATGATGTTCAAACCTAAGCATATTGTTTTAATAATCTAACCATGTTTAATCTTCTACACGATTTTCTCCCTGACCTCTCTGCTGTGTACCTTGATCTTCGTGATGCTGTTTGATCTCTAACAAAATCTCTGAGGCCTCAACAGAACAGCTGGATTCATACTGGGACTAATTTACACAGGTCTGTCAACCTGTTTGCTAATTTATTCAGGGTTACTGGATTACAAATCTACCCTCTTCCTTCAACTTCACAATTGCACACCACTTTATGTTGGACTATCATGCAAAGTCCCGTTAAAATACTCTAAAGACGCTCTAATGGGATAAAAATTGAATAGTTCAACGGGGAATGAATTTTAGGAGGCATTGTAAATTAAGCATTGGGAGAAGATGTGTATATGCATATTTGTAAACATCGTTCACCTTGAACTCCAGTTCCATAGCAGTGACCGTCTCCCCAGGCGGCGGCTGGGTGAGTTTCTGGATGTGGGCGTACAGGTTGCGCGCCGGCACCTCCGTGTTGCCACAGGTGGCGGCCTCCAGGAGGGCTTCGTGGATGAAGATGTACTGGTCCTCGGTTTGGACCATGTAGTTCCTCTGGGCGCGCATGCACGTCACGTGGCCGTAAATGTCCACGGTCTTCTCGTGCTTCATGCGCTCCAGCATGGCGTCGATTACGATGAAGCAGCCGGTCCTGCCAACGCCCGCACTGTAGGAGGGGGACAGAGGGAGATAACTAACGCTGTTTTTACTGAAGCTACATAATTAATACAATATGGCAAAAAAAGAGCTGTTGAACTCAATAAATAGAAATGAGCCAGATATACTGATAATGCTGTTGTGGGATAAATATCCCAAGTATAATAGTTTTTTTTATTGCTTTGAAAATGGATATGGAAGACAGACTGAAAGGTTACTGTTTGTAAATGTAACATTTCCAGCTTGGCCTCTCTTCCCCTTCCCTGCTGATTAATGCTGTTGATGTCTATTGGAAGTGGGATGTCTGCGCTTGAAATTAGGTCATTTTTGACCTTTTTTTTCCCGAAACCACACCCAAGTTAACAACAACAACAACAAAGCTTAATCTTCTCTGTGTTCTTCAGCTCCTCTTAGTTTGGAAAATCAGATATTCAGTAAAGCCAATAACGGCAAATGCCAGTACATTCTTCCAGTGCATATCATCTCTGAGGACAAGTGGAAGAATATCAAAATTGACCAAATGCAAAAATATGCATACCCTCTGGATTGTGATGCACAACACTATTCCTGTTTGCATTAACACAAAGCATAAATGGGCCTTTACCTCAAGCTGGCAGCAAAGTGCACACAGCAACACAATACCGAGGCTATTAGGAGAGAAACACTGATGCTGAGACCTTGTTGTTCTTTGCAATGTTTATCACAACAGATATTTTTCATTGATTTGCAAGTTTTCATATTTACAACCAAAAACTGGATTTTATTTAGGGGGAGGCTTAATGTAGTTTCTTGTCACACTTTTCCGATTTTTGATAGCAAAATATTTTGAAATGAAACATTTTTTTTATTCAATTTCATAATTTTCCACTTACGCTACACATTGAACTGCACACACCATCCACCATGGTGAAACATGGTGGTGGCTGCATCATGCTGTGGGGGGGCTTTTTTTAATTGGTAAAACATGCATGCATCTTTTTCCCTCCATTTCACAACTATGCATTACTTAATGTTGGTTTATCACATGAAAGTATCCCAGTAAAATAGGTTAAAGTTTGTGGTTGTAATCTGACAACCTTTGAAAAGGCTGAAGGAAAGTGAATACTTTCAGCAAGGCACTCAAGAATGATGTAAACTCATAAAACTACCATTATTGATCAGAGAAACACCACTACTTTTTTTTATCATTTTCTTATTTTAACGGCTGCTTGAGCTGTTTTTTTGCCATTATATTTAAATGTACGATTACTGTATTTATTACTTTAAAAATTTAAATATGATGCAAATATTTGATTTTATATGCAGTCCTTTGTAGAAGTATTTCTACCCTTGGAGTTTTTTCACATTTCATCATGTTAGAACCACCAACTGGATTTCATTTAGGGGCATCAGAGTAAATGGATATGAATACAAATGCACGGCAAATTTATTACCTCTACTAATCCAAGACCACCACCGTCAAGCATTGACAGCTTCACTCACCTGCAGTGGACCACCATGGGCCCTGCGTCTGGAGGATTGCAGGCCTTCACCCTACGTAGGAAGGCCAGGATGGGTGTAGGATACTCAGGCACCCCGTGGTCAGGCCAGGCCATGAACTGGAACTGTCTCACCTCTCTCTTCTCGCTGGAGCCATTCTGCAGCAGAATTGAGATGACCAGGCTTAGAGTGGTACCCTGACACTGTGGATTCTAATTGGCTGCTTTTTGAACAGAGTTTTCATGCTGAGAAACATTTCTTTTAGCATGAAAAAGGTCACGCTGCTTCCTTTGAAAGGAGCTGTGGGAGCTGTACAGTTAGGATTGGAAAAGCACAAGTTGATCCCATTTTATGTCATTTCTCTCACACCTTACAAAATTATTCAGCATTGTTGCATGTCATTAACTTTGTCTCCTTCCTGTAGGTTAATTTTTTTCCTTCTCCCTGTACGTTTCTGCTGCGATCATAGGCTCAGAGGGAGTGTACCTCTCATGTACAATTACTGACCCAACTGTACTTCATGTGCTGTCTTAGTTTTGTTGCTTTTGGTTTCAACAAAATGTGCTCTGAACTGACTTTTGAACAATTTACCAAAAATGAATCCAATAAATAGCTCCAACCATACCTAACCCAAAGAAATAATGTAGTTTGCCATATGACATAAGACAAATTACATCTTCCACTGCTCAAAATGAATGCGACATACATTTAGGAGTTTAGAAAAACCCACTCTAGATGCCTGAAAAATTAGCTTTTAAAATGTGATGCAAGGAACATGCTGATTATGCAGGTTTTTACCTTGTAGAGCGCGAAGGTTCGGACGCTGTAAGTTGCCAGCTCCACAGTATCCAGCATCGTGACCTGGATCATCCCGTACGTCTCTGTTCCTCGTGACGGCCAGTACTGGTCACACTTCACCTGGCAGGAGCAAGAGAGAGAGAGGGCTGCTGAGCTGATACCGGGCAAGAGACAGAGGCTGTGTGGGATCACGCTGATTAACAAGGAGGGAACATTAAAGAGGTCACATCAAAGCCCCTGTCCACTGTCTAATTAAAAGTTGAATACTCTGAGTCCGCTCCTGTATCACAGAAACAACGTACACCACTGAATCAGGCTTTTACATGCGCACTCGTGTGTGTCTCCATTTGAAGTGGGGCTTCAGATGGGTATTAGAAAGGCCCACTTTGTCTCTAACCGGCCTCTGATCATTTTTAATGAGCTAATTGTCCGGTGATTTGCAGCCCTTTGTCGTGCATGCTTCAGTGTGCATTTCTGATGGCTGGATTGAGATATGTCTAAATCCCTGTTCCTGCCTGTAATGAAGGAACAGCATCAGGATTCATACTATACCCCTTAAACAACCACAGTCTTGAAGGTATTTTATTGGGTCAACCATTTGCCTTCAGAGGGCAACTAATTAATAGATTATGTGTGTAACTTCCAACTAGTCTACACGGGATTGTTTCCAGAAATAATTTCATTCACATGAAAACAACGAAAACGGACAAAAACGTTGTTTTTACAACCCCGCACCTATAAGCAGTGGTAAACATGGATTATGGGACATGCTCATAAAGCCTCCACACAAGGTTAGCAGTAAACACAACAAGAAACAACAATGGCAAACAACAAGACGCAAGTGGAGTCTTTTGTAGACTTTTCTACACCAATAAGCACATTTAATCCGCCATTGTTGTTGTTATGTATGATGTGTCTGGTATTAAAAATCCTCCCGTTTTTAAAAAAAAGTTCCGATATGGACACGGCCTTAATCTCAGTATAAATCCAGATGCTCTCTGAAGGCTTTAGAGGTTCGTAATAGAACATTAGTAATTCAACAGCATCATGAAGAATGGGGAACACAGCAGACGGGTCAGGGTTAAATGGTCGTCCACTTAAGAAAGCCATCGTTAAGAGAAGGTCCTGTTTAAAGTTTGAAGTTAACCATTTTAAAAGCAGATGCTCTGGTCAGATGAGACCAAACTTCAGCTTGTTAGCCTTAGTGCTAAATACTATGGATGATGGTAATTGTAGTGACATGGAAAAGGGAAACTTCTGAGAGCAGATGGGACGATGGATGGAGCAAAACAGGCCTGGCTGGGAAGACGGCCTGTAAGAGGCTGCAGAAGACTACAGCCTCAAACTTTATTTTACTTAGTAGCTTCATGGCAGAGGGGATACAAAAGCACACTGTACTTATTGGATCTAAAGATGTGGCTCAGCAGTAGAGTTGGGAAACCAAATATGGAGGCTGTTAGTCTGCGGGGACCATTATCTGCTCTCTCTACCCCCACTCCAGTTGGGTTACTGTAAATAAGGGCCACCGCTTCCATCGGCCAATTATCCATCACTTTCTGTTGGTCTAGCACTTAAAATCCCAATGAAATACCTTAAAGTTCAAGGGTTATGAATACTTTTTAAAGTTGACACGTGAGCAGAGCGAAAACCTCCTTTCATGGTGGATCTTTTATGTGTCTCTCTACTTTAGCAAGGAGATGGTAGCATCAGGGTGGAGATTGAAGGCTGTTGTGATGTTCACCTTGAACTGCACATGACCTCCTCCTCCCCAGATTAATGAACAGCTTTACTACATGTTAGAGGAATGTTGTTCTGGTTTTCACAAGAAAATTATAAGGCATCTTGTGACTTAACACAGTGCATGCATCTGCACAATCAATTTCCAGTTAGTTTTTACAGCACACCATCTAACAGCTATCCACAAGGTGTCGGGGTTCACCGAGGAGATGAGCCACATCATTATCTCAGCGTTTGGAGGAGTTGGTGGAATGGCCTCGACTCTGGGCTCAGCATTTTCTTTCAGGATGTTTTCAATACTAAAACCATACCAAACCATTCCTTATTGACGTGTGTTTTAAACAAGCAACAGAAGCAATATTCAATGTTAAAGGCACCGTGGATGAGCAGCTATGAAGACAGGAAACACTTGTGTGTTAAAATAAGGATCATTATAAGCGGCTGCAGGAAAAAAAACAACAAAATATTCAGAAAGCCTTTAATGCCACAACTGCAGAGACTAGAATGTGGAGTCATTGATTCAGACGCCGCCAAGGAAAGGGATGTGCCGCGGGTGAACTAATCATATTGATGCTACAGTGCCGAGCTGACATTTGGAGGCACTTTGGCTGCCTCGGCGAGCTGCTACAAATTGAGAAACAAAATGTGCTAAAATTCTTCTCCTCACATTTCACCTCCCCTGGAGACAGCTCCCATTCAGATGCAGGGTGGAGAAACTCAACTGAGTGATGGGGAACTGCTTACACCACAAACATATGGATTAGCAGTCACCTCTTTAATGAATATCTCTGTGCTGTCTGAGGTTTGGTGGCATGTACTCCCTCATACTGACACACACAGGCTGCACCATCATCTACCTTCGCTTTGAACCCTTCTTCTTGGCCTTTCACAAAAGCCGCAGACCTTTGATCTACACACACACACACACGCACGCACGAGCACACACAGACACAGTGACTTGTACCTCTGGTCTCATTTCAAACCCTGACCTTTGTAAAGTTTTACTCTCTTGTAATGACAGTGTAAGAGGAAGCCAAAATCTGCCTGCTGTCAGATCTCATCGTATTTGTTCAGCTCCAGCAGTATTTGGCATAAAGCATTAAGTCTTGCTGGTCGCTGGAGGGTTGACTCATTCGCTCACAGTATGCGTCCGAGGGCATTTTTTCAGAGAAGTGAGCAAACTATGAGTAATTTATGCATAGAAAGTTGAAAAATAAACATCTCCTCTGGTTTCTGTGCAAACAACTTTTTGTTAACATTATTAAGCCAAATAATTGCAAATACAGAACCTTTAATGTTTATTTCCACTCTTGGTAAAGGTGTTTAAACACCCTTAAAATAATATTTTCTATTGTAGATGAATGTTCTCACTCTGGATAATTAAATGTTATTCAATCATTTAAATAGGGCAATCAAGATATTTTTAATTGGTAATCCACACCATCCTTAACAAAACTATACTTAAGCTCAGAAATTTTTTTTTACTTATGCAAAGAAATATTCAAACTTACAAAACCCTGAGTATTTATAAAACCCAGCTGCACACATTTTATTCACATTTTATAATCTCACCCGTCCTAGAAATGTGCTCAGCTGATTTTGAATCATATATCCTGACTCTTACACACCCGCATTCTGCCATAAGTGGTCAATGCAAATATCTTATGAATATTCTGTATATACATAAACCACCAGATCTGTGGCATTTCACTGGCAATCAAGGCAACCAAGAAGTCGAAAATACGCAATTTCACTGAGACTGAAATCGAGGTGCTTGTGGGTGAGGTAGAGGCATGGAAAAATGTTTTATTTGTGGGTCACAGTTGTGTCATCACAAATAAATGGAATGCATTCGAGAGGCAAAGCGTTGTTGCAGCAGTGAATGTTGTGAATGAAAGAGAGATCTGTGGTGGAAATAAAAAAGCAGTGGTGAGATCTGAAAGCAGAGGCAAAGAGGAGGATGGCATGATACTGCCCAGAGTCTCTGCCACATGTGGGGCATCCATTGTGAAGCATTATGCATGAGTGTCACTGCAGTATTTATAGTTCTAGTTAGCAATCACACTAATTGCTACACACCTTATCACAAATACTGTACTTATAAGTGCAATTGCTGTATAATCTGAAGACCTACATATGAACATACTGTGATATAATTCTTAAATGCAACATATTTTCACTCCGATTCTCATTTTTATTCTCAATTCAGAGACGGGGTTGGGGGCTGACTGTTTGTTTTGTGACTTAAATTCACCATTTTGCCATCTGACCGGCTGTGCTACCAGTTGACCCGTCTCCAAAATGTGCATAAGAAAAGGTCAGAATTTGCGTAAAGTTGCGCACATTTTCCATTCAAGCTTTTTTCTGTAAGTCACAAAGTTTGAATAGAAAGAGACTTGCACAACTTTCAGACCCTGTTTTGTGCGTAAGTAAGCTTTATAAATCAGGCCCCAGTTCTTTAACCCATTCTTCAAAATGGAAAGAACAGGAGAATTTGCAATTTAACTAAGACAGGAATTGACTACAAAGACTAGCAGCTTGTCTAAACTAGCACACACCCACAGTTGGAGCAATAACTAAAATGAGTACTAAAACAAGGTTTCATGAGGCTTTTTACATATCTTTAGCAGGGGTGCCAATCATTGTGGAGGGTGCTATATGTGAAGTAAGCTGCAAGGAAAATCTAAAGAAAAATGTTGACTTTAAGGAGTAGGAATGTTCTGTGGCGTATCAGGCCGCTGTTATGAAATTAATAAGACACGTTTAATTTTATTAGCTACTTTCCAAACACTATTTATTTGTAATGTGATTTGTTAAGATGGATCCACTTATTAAGTAATGTTTTCTGTGCCGGGGCAAGTTAATCAGCCTAATCCGCTGTTGGCAGAGTGTCGGCGGTCTCACACTGCATTGGAAAGTCTTTAAAGCTCGCAACAAACATTTAATTGTTATTTCACTAAACAATTTCTCTTCATTAGAATGCATGCTTTAATTGTGATTCATACGCACAGCTGTTTACAGAGTAACATGATCTAAATAATGTATTAAAAAGCTGAACAATATGGCTTTCTGCAGCTGGCAACATCTGTTTGAAACTGGAATTAGCCACAGGTCGGAGTTTTGGAGAGGAAATTGCTGACGATGACTCTTCTTTTAAAATGTGATAACTATAGTTTTTATTTTGTCTGATGTAGGAAATATAAATTCAAACCCTATTTTTAGACTGAAACATTTTGTTTTTGTGCCTTTCTTCTAATTATTTAAATTATTTATCCTCTAGGATTTAAATAGTAGCAGACTCCTTCAATAAACAATACATTTGTGTGTCAATTTAATATATGTACAAATAAACATGAATATTAATTCACATTTTTAACATTTTTTAAAATTATTTCATACTACTTGTGCTACTGTCCTTCATCAAAAAATTTAAAGTCTCACTTTTTCACATAAAACTGGTTGAAATATCCAGTTGCTTAACCTTCACAACACATCAACTGCAGACCAATCAACTTGTCTATAGCAGATTTAGCCCTGCCCACTGACTTTCATGGGTATGGCTGAAATAAATTCATGACAAGCTGCAACACAGAACTATAGTAAAATACTGTACTACTTATATAATTACAGATGTTTTTAACGTATGCCGAGTAAATTTTGAAAAATCAGTCATTTGTAAAATATTTTATTGCTAATTTATTGAATGTGCTAAATGATATATTTAAAGAGTTCTTTATGTATTTAATTGTGGCTCAGTTTGACCTTAATAAACCACAGAACTATAAACTAATTGTAGAAAATTAATAACAAAATTAAATTGGCTTTTACCAGACAATGAACTAAATTTCTTTCATTTTTATTCATATTTAATTATGTACTTAATAGATTATCTAATTATCTAGTTAATTATTGATAGAATTATGTTTATTTCACATATGTATTCACAGTTTTATTGTTTACATTGTCAAACATATTAATTGTATCTATTTGACATCTGATTAAAGTATTGCATTGTGTGTCTTTTGGGCCTAAACGGCTAGAGAGGATGATTCAACTCATTTGATGTTGTTGTTTTGGAGCAGAAACGCATCTAAAACATGCAGGACTTGTATCATGTTTGTTTAAATTTTACTAATCCTGGGATCAAATAGGGACTGTCTGTGTGTAAATTGCTTCTCAGACACACTTCATATATAGAAGGGAATTTGTGAGTACGCCTGTGTACTCACCATGAAGCGAATGTGTAATAAAAATCCTCTAATCAAACACATCCAAGCTGAAGATATTCTCCAAGGTCCAAATAAAATGAGCTCTGCTCCAAGGAGCTGCAATGTGATCATAATTTACCTAAATGATTGATTGCACTGATAGGTCCAAATTAAAACAGGTGATGGCTTTTTTTGAAGGATGGGAAACAATTGAGGTTCCTACTTTGACAAAACAATTACTTTCCTGTAGCCTCTGTCTATGATGCGAATGGAGCGTCAGGTGATGATCCTCTCCTGGAAACTGACATTTAAGGTTTTTCAAATGAGCTTTTTCATTTACATTTGCTGTTACTTGCAGTTTTTTTTTGTAAGCCTGGGGACTCCTTTATTAGGGCGCTGTGTGCACACACTAATAAAGCACCACATACTGGCAGGACTTCATGCTGTCTGTTTTCCCTCCAAGGAATTGGGGAGCATTATTTTTCGATGGTAATTAAATAAATCCGTTCCAGTTTGAAATCTCAAGTTGTCATACACTCATTTGTTTTTGCTTTTATTAGGCGGGGATGTGTTTAATGCTGTGGGGCCACAATCCTCTTTAAGCTCCAACTTTACAAATCTGATTAGAGCTCTTCAACTTTGGAGGAAAAAAATTCAGAAAGAGCAACGCAAATGAGACTCTGCGAAACCTTCAGTGTGCTGTTACAAAAATAAGCAAGCAGCAATTGAAACTCGAACTCCTGGAGCAGTTTCAAAATAATGACGGAGCTGGCGTTATAATGAAAGTCTAAAAATAACCACAATGTGCCTGTGCATGCTGTAATTTGGCTGAAAATGTGCTTCCGTTAAAGTAGAGGGTGTGCAAGTGTTGCTCTAGTATGCAAAGTTTCATCCCTACCTTCATAAGTGGCAAATAAATAAACAGGAGGGAGAACGGAGGAGTAACAGTACAAAGCCGTAGCTCAGTGTTTCTTCACACATTCAGTGAGAGTCACGCAGAAGACTGAGGAGCTATTCTGACCAGACAAAGTGGACTTTGAAGTCCTGCTGACTTTGATCTGGTAGACAAATCCAGCCTTAAAAGAGGGACCGGGTGTCTGTATGCCTGCAAACTTTCTCAGGTGTTAAAGAGTCCTTCTGTGCAGAGCTGTGTTAGTGTATACCAACATGGCTGGAAACCTTTCAGCTGTTCAGGTACACTTGGGAACAAACTGTTCTGCTAGGATTTTTTCTCTTGTTTCAAATCCACACTTTATACAAACTTTCTATTTTAAAATTCAGTTCCTTTGTAGTGTGACATTTCAAGATTTTAAGGGAATTTTTGTAAACACTGGAGCCCCTTCCAATCCCCGGTTCAGCATTTGCTGTTTTTTTTCGTAGAGCATATGAAATATTCAAAAGAAATGCAGCTTGGGAAGTTGAAAAATCTAGATGGTATGCTTCTTGACACGCTGGCATTTGCAAAGCAGCCATTTCAGTAGCAACATCTATTTTTCCTTGCCGTTGATTGGCTGTATTCCCAAGAATAGATATAAGGAAGGCAGTGGATGTTAGCTTCTGCAGCAGTGCTAAGATGGTTTCCACTGTCTATATTAATCTTAAGGCATATTTGGTGTTTGAACCAATAAAACAGTTCTAAGTGTTTATAAAAGGGGTCTCAAGCATTTGAGGCATTGAAACAACACAATAGTGAAGTTTGTTTCTAAATAGGTATTGTGGCTTATCCAGGTTTAAGCACCTTGAAATACCTTGTTATTGAAAGTGTGCAATACACATAAAATAGCCTTACCTTGCCTTTTCTTCCATCTAGACCAACTTAAAGGGTTCCTCCACATCTCACAGCAGTGAATCTCACAGCAGTGAATCAATGCATAAATGATGCAGTGTGCAGGAACTGGATGCTGAACATTGAGGGAAGTGACTGATTCTGCCTTTCCTTACCCGTGACTTCTCCTCCAGTCTGGTCATCATGGCGATGGTGTTGGATCTCTGCTCCCACACCATTCTCCAGAAGTCGCTCAGGGTCTCTGGCAGCGGCCCCTGTGTGGCAATGTAGGCGTTCTGCTTCCTGTAGCCATCAATGTAGTTGGCATTAATGTAGTCGCTGCCCGGAACAGCTGCAGCAAAAAGGAAAATGTGCAAAAATAACAAAAACTGTTATGAGAAATCAGACAGAAATATCTCCGAAGTAGGTCTAAATAAACGACCGCCTGGCTCAAAAGCAACTGTGAAGGGTTAAGTGCTTCCACGAGCTCTTACCATCAACAGAGGTGAGGACCACTCTGGAGTGGTCATAGGCGATGACGTTTGCATAGCGATTCTTTGGCTTGTTCACTTCCATGTTGGAGTTCTCCCAGGTAAACTGCTGGCCTGGATCGATAGACTGAGCGAGGACAGGAGATAGAGGAACAGAAAGCACACAGCAGGGAGACAGAGAGAGAATGATGATGAGAAAAAGATGCGAAGGGGGGGGACAGAAGCACAAAAGGATACTTGAGTTTTACGTTGGTAGAGAAATGGAGGGAAAATTGCTCTGCTGTCGCTCAGCTAGCAGAGGTGAGCTACAGACTGCAAAACCTTTTACCAGAAAATACTGTTTACCCTCAACGTGTCTCTAAAGATTCATTATCTAGCTGGTTTCTAGGTGGAGAAAATGACATAATGCTGCTTATCCTTCAGCTGCTTCTCCTGGATTATCAGGTTAAAGGTTTGCATGACATTTTATGTTATTGATGCATATTAATGAAAAGAAACCTCCAATTGTGTTGATCTAAATCAATTCCAAAAAGGCCATCATCAACAGACTGAAATCTAACAATTTCATTGCTTCTCCTCATCTGATCTTTCTATTTCTGTCGCCCTTCGAGGATTGTCGTTTCACCCTTCCTCCCGTTTCAGGCAATTTTCTCCTTGCGTCATTTGACTCCTGCAGGAGGCGATGGTGAACTGCATACATATTGATCCTGGGAAGATATGTGATGGTCTTCCACCCCTTGTTGGATAATGTCACAATGTCTTCTCTCGCTATGCAGGATCGATCCCACATTTTCTTCCGCACACCACAATCTTGTCTGGCGATTCCAGAGCAAATCCAGCAGCAGCAGTTACAACAACTTTGAACACTGCATAAGTTAAATATTGCAAATTTAACTGCCATGCATGCTGAGAGAACAGGTGAACTCAACGTAACAAGATCCCAGTTTGACCAGATGAAACTTAGAGGTGTGTCTTTGAATTAGAATATCACTGAAAGGTTCATTGATTACAGTCATTCAATTCAAAAAGTGGAACTGATGTATTATTTAGAGTTCCAATAAGAGGGATAATTCTTAATAATTTTTCTCTGTTCATTGTGGCTTTCAGCTCATAAAACCTAAAACCCACATTCCAAGGAAATTATTTTATTATAAAAGAGCAATAAAAAGAGTTTTTAACACTTAATTGTTATATAATGACTGTGTTATTGCCTAAAGATCATAGGGAAGACTGCTGACATGTGAGTGGTACAGCAGACAGTCGCTGACACACTCTAGAAGGAGGATAAGCCACAAAAGGTGATTGATAAAGAAGCTGACTGTATGCCGAGAGCTGTGTATCCAAACATATGAACGGAAAGTTAAGTGAAAGTTAAGGGAAAAGGGTCACAGGCAACAGGGACAATTGCTGTCCTTAAATTGAAAGCTTGACTTTTAGATTTTGACCATTAATGCTTTTGTTCACAATCCAGAACTGACTGAAGGCTGCAGGTATTCCCTATTTGTTAGGCACCCTTTTCTTTCCACTCAGGTTTCCATAAATCTGCTTGCATGCAGCACTCCATCCAGCAGTATTTCCCATTAAAATCCCTGTTTTATTGAGCTTTAATTTTGGGTTTTCATTCGCTGTAAGCCATAATATAAAAAATTAACTGAAATAAACACTTGAAACATATCACCCTGTGCTTAATAAATATGTCTAAAACACAAATGAAACTTTAAATTAAATTACAAAAATAAATTAACTTTCTTGTGATTCTATTTTTTTTTTGAGGAAAATTTACTTTCAGCAAAATCAAAGGCACACAGTATGTCAAGTCAGGTTCTCTCTGCAAACAACAGTCACAATGTGTTGACTTTTGCATCAAAACTGCAGCAATAAAAGTAGAAACATTCCCTTAAAACAGCTTCGAACCTTTTGAAAGCAAAATACATGTCAACACATAAAAATGTGGAGTGCTCGTACGCTACAAATTCTTCATCACTTCTACAAATTACTCAGCCGTGTGAGCGGTGGGGGTCGAGACCCGATGCTGCTGATGAGTTCAGCATAGGCAATTTCTGTGCCTGTACTCGGCACAGTGAAGGAAAAGATTTCATTTGCTGTCAAAATGTGTCATACTCATTTGAGAGCTTGGTGAAGACAGCAGGGCACACAAGAGGGGTTGACAACTAGCAAACAAGTTAGGTAGAAAGGTGAGGAGCAAATGCCTAAGGTGCTCCCAGTAAAAAACTGAAAATACTTTTAAAGGAACGTAATGATGGCTCTATGATGACTGCGGGGTGAAGCTGCTCATGGCAATATAAGAAAAGACTGTCTGGGGACTTGCACCATGCCTGATTGACAAATTCTGCTCATTACCCAGTGTGTTCATTGCTCAGCATGTTGCGGACTGAAGTCGATGCTGCGGAAACGAAGTGTCAGGCTGCCTAAAGTGTAGGGGGAGAGGAAGTGGCAAAGCCTCTACAAATTTTGCGCCTTAGGGTACGGCTCGATGGGAGCAGCCGATGAACGTGACTGTGACAAAGAGCCAGAGTTCTGCCATGGCGCCTCGGCTGGCATGGAGACGAAGGGCCATCTGCCCGGGCCACGGAGGGGGTCTCTCCTGGCTCAGAAGGACTTTTTGCAGAGACGGGAACGGACCTGGGCTGTTTCCCCACAGTCACTCAAGCTACTTTGTGTGGTTAGGTTCATTTAAACAAACTTAACAGTCCGGGAGGGCAACGGACTGGAGAGGCAACACATATAAACCCAGTTAATTGAGTGCAGAGGTTTACCAGGGCCTAATAATCTCCCTAGCTGGCTGTTAATTTCACAGTAATTCACAAGAATGGAGGGAAAAAATACATCAGAATTAAAAATTTACTTGGTTTAAATTAGGTTCCTTGCATAGTTTGTCACAGATTATATACATTAAACCATTTAGGTTCGTTTATGCTCACAAAATCATAAATAAAGAGACTCATGACCCCGACCGCTGGTTGAATATACAAAAGAATTGGCCAATATTGTGCTTCTATTGATGTTAAACTGCTTTTTCTTTAATCTTTTATACATTTATAGCATAAATATGTTCTAGAAAAGTAGAATATAAATTTCAAAATATGCTTCAATTATATTTATTTTAAAAAGACAGGTGATTCAGTTAACTACTATTTCTTACGTATGTAGGTATTTTTTTGCTCACTGAATTAATGAGTACGTATTAAAGGTTGAATTTTATGATACTGCAATAAAGGATGAATATAGTATATGTGTTTTTACAAATTTTTACCAGCAGTGTCAAAGAGATTGGGCCACACTGTATGTGTTGGAAGATAATTAGTCATTAGTCTTTTTCATTCCCGTTTGTGTTTCTTAAGCAAGAAGAAGATTCTAAGTCACTGTTGGTAGACAGAATATTTACAGTGGTATGAAAAAACCCCACTGTAAGACAAATTATTTCTGCACACATTTCAAAAACCTTCAATGTTCAGCTGCACAAGTCAACCTAATTAGATTCACTAGCTTCAACTGTAGCAACAGTTTTTAACTCATTTGTGGCAATTGAAAAATTATTTTCTAATTTAATCTTTGTGACAACATGTTTATTAGCTTAATGCTACCGCTACTTTCTTTAAACCAACATGCAAGAAAAGCCTTTTGGGACCTGTTATAGTAGGTATTTGTGGTATTTATATCATAAGAAAATACAAAGTTATGGATTACTAATTACATGTACCTAAAAATGCTGATTAACTAAACCAATGTTTCAGCAGCAGGATCAGCCGGGATTATGTTAGAAAAAAAACTGCTGTCATGCAGTTTCTTGTATTGCTGTTTTTGTTGGCGTTTGGGAAAACAGGCGTTAGCTCCGAAAGTGTCACATACTCAAAACTGTTTTGTTGCTTTTAATACGGTCCCAGTTTGAAATTGTGCATGTGTTTCAGGATCAAGATGGGGAATCCAAAGTGTACTGCATCATCAGGATCAGCTGATCATCAGGAGATGAAAGTTTGGTGAGTGCTCCCAAGTGGTCACACAATTATTAGCTGAATTATTCAGTAAGTAGGTTGATTTCTCTTTCAATTTTATCCATCCAGCGAGCAAAGGTGTGTAAATCTTTATTAGCACTGACTGAGCATCTGCATAGCATAGCATGAGAATAAGTAATGTTATTATCAGGTCACTGCTGTGACATCTAAATAGCAGTAGTATTGATATTGTGGTGGTGATGTACTTGTGCAGTAAACACAGCATGTGAGAGCTTCAATGTTCATGTCTCTTAATTTTACGCCATATCCGAAAGATGTGCATCTGTTGGCTCAGCTGGCAATCAAGCTTTGTCTGTTACATTTTTTTCACTTAAATTTTGATTGAATTTTCACATGTTTATAGGCAAAAAAATACAAAAATGTACAAATTAAACTAACAAAAATAACACTAACATACTGTCTGAAATTTTCTATGTCTCATGTTAATGTTCCATTTTTCCCAGTTTCTTTTAAATACATTCTCTTTGAGTCTCAACAGGTATGTCAATTTTTCCATAACAAAAATTTCCTGAACAATTTCAAACCACTGCTCCTGTTTTGGAGTGTTGACACTGAGCCAGTTTCTTGTGACCACTTTCTTCCTTGCCGCAAGTAATACTTTAGTCAAGTACATATCTTCTCTCATTACAACCTTCTCAATATTGCCAAGATACATCACTAGACAAGTATTTGGGATTTCATATCCCAAAATTTTTTTTACAACAGAGTTAACATTTTGCCAATATGTCTTCATTTTTATACAATTCTAGAAGATGTGCGTATGGTCTGCTTCAATGCTTCCACATAATCGCCAGCAGTCTTGTTGTAGCAAGCTGCCTGGATTTTATGTTTGGTGTTATAAAGTAGCGAGTTAGGTTTTTCCAGCAGAACACCTTCCATATTAATGAATTTGTTGATGTACATTGTGTCTCACACATGTGGTACCATTCCTCCTCTTGTATTTTGATTTTTAGTTCTGCTTCCCATTTTGCTTTTATATACAGCGTTGATTCCTTCCTGCTCACACCCAGAGCTCGATAGAAGGCAGAGATGGGCCGAGACCCCTTCTGTTTGTATGAATCGATAATAACTCCAATAACCTTATTTATAGTCTCATTTGACCTTATCTCTTTTTGTGAAATAATCTCTCAACTGCAAGTATATATAAAAGTCTTTATTTTTGAGGCTGTACTTTGTCTTTAAATCTTGGAAACTTAGAAATTGTCCTCCTTCTGATACTGTACATATTGCTGTCACACCTTTTAGAGTCCATTCATTGAATGTTGGATCGTACATCCCTGGCTTAAACTTTGAATCATAGGCAAACCACCCCATATTGCATACATCTCTTTTAAGTTTATATTTTCTAACAACAGTGCTCCATTTTTTAAGTGTAGATGCTAGTATTGGGCTCATCGCATGTCTCATGTCTGCTACATCTTAAATGCGTTTCAGCAGTGTGATGAAGGTATGAGCATGGTTTTTACTCTTCACTGAACAAATGTGAATTAAAAAGTTCATTTTACCTCAATCTTTCAGAGTTAGATTATGCTACTGCAATAAAACATGAATTTATTCCCATAATGCAACTAATTGTGGCCAGTGCAGCTAACATTCTATTCCTAGGAACATAAAACTGCTGTACAACCTTTATAGATACCAGTCGCAACCAGTGTCATAGGGAAGAACACGACCTTTAAGATAAAGCCAAGATCCACAACCCTTTTAACTGCTTTGTTGGAGCAATCAATTGAACAGCCCTGATTAGACCAGACAGATCCAACAATCGGAGCAAATAAATAAAAGACAAATCTTGTTTTTCTGTATTCAAGAATGCCTCTCTTCTTTAGCTGGCCTTGCTCAGACCCCTGAACCGACTATGTACCACTTTAAATGCAAATTTGCTCCCACCCCCTCTTCTTTTTTTATTCTTTCTGGTGAAGAAGAACACTGACAACAGATAATCCCTCACTGAGTTGCATCGGAGAGACCTCCTTTACCCCCCCCACCCTTCCCCGAAAAACCCCATTCTTCTGGGAAGCAGCAAGACGAACACAGATTGCTTAAGCGACTTGCCACCTGCTAGCTTTGTGAAAAAGCATCTCACAGCATTTAATGTAAGTGTTGGTTTCCTAGTGGGTCTGGTAATAGAGTTGTGAAAATGACTGAAGAACGTATGAAAGAAGTCTCCCATAACCCATTAGAATACATGCATATGAGATCAAAAAGGAAAAAAAAGGTTCCTCAGTGATATAACAAGAAAACCCATTTATATTCTTGAAAAAGGAGGAAACAGTAAAGCTTTGCTCTTACCTCATACTCCTGGGAAAAGCGGAGGCCGTCATTGGCCTTAAGTCGCTCTATGTGGTCAGCCAGGTCAATGACAGGAATTGGTGGGTGTTCCCTCATTCCTGGAGGAAGGAGCAGAGAAGGAAAGAGTGAGAAATGGCTGTGTCTGCATCAAACTCGCACATGGACTCACATAAACAATGGTCTGAGCACAGGGTGAGTGAGGCTGCCGGTGGGACCATGAGGTGGCTGTGACGGTGAGGAGAGTGCAAAATCTTCAACAACGGATGAAGAGACAGGAAAACAGGCTGGTGACATTTCTGTGATGTCGTCATGCCAAACAAGGGGGACAGAAGTGGGACTGGCACTGAGATGCACATGAGTGGAGTGGGTGAGCATGCTTCTTGGAGGATGCGCGAGGCAGACATCTCTCCGACCGACCCTGCACAGCTCAGCTGGTGGTAGAGGTGGTGGTGGAGACAGAGCAGGATCTCACAAGTCTCTACAGATCAGTCACACTGTCACTCCATACCATGAGAAGGCAAAAAATCGGACTGGTCGCCAGCCGAAACTCTTTGAAAATCTCTTTCCCTACAATAGGCTCTCTTTTGGCCCCGCCTCAAGCACTTGGGATGGAATAATTTTAAACAGCCCCCCTGCTGCTCTCTAGCTTCCTCATCGTTGGGTTATTGGATAATTTATTGCTAATCTACCAACACAAATTCACCCTGTGCTTCTGAACTTGGAGAGGGACTTAAAAGAACTCACAGTTCATGCCTTACATTTATATACACTGATCTCGTACATGAATATTAGAAAATTTGGAGATTTTACAGATGGATTTGAACAGCTCTTTTTCAGAACAGTGATACAAATCTGATGAATTTTGAAAACAGTATGAAAATTAGCTAAATTAGGCATAACCTTGCATGACTGACCACTAGCTGGCAGCAAAGTGCTTCTTATTTGATCAATAGTATGTGTTGAATACTGATGAACACGGCTTAGTACTCCATATTGGGTGTTAACACATGGATAATATCATTAGTAATTTCCTAACAAAATCTACCGTATGGAGAAAAATGTTAAAAGTCAAAATAAGCCTAAAAAAGAAAGTTGATCTCTACTTAATAACACAGGGTCAAATGTTTAAATACTGGTACAAATATATACATACATCCTTTGTAAATGAGAAAAAAAGATCCTGCCTAGGATCCAATGCAAGGAAGGTGCTATTTAAAAAGTGAATCAAAGTTGCAGTTGTCCATATAAAGAATCTAAATGTCTTCAGGATAAAAATGCTCGAATGAGACAGAGTTTGTGCTAGTTGGCCGCAATGACAAGATAAATGTTTGGAGGAGTCAAGGTGAGGTTTTAAAATCAAGTGAAACCTTGTACTAACTATCAATCATGGTGGTGGGACCATCATGCTGTGGTGGCGGTAAAACAATGGACAAGGTAGATGTAATGATGAAGCACGAAGATGACCTCCAAAGTTTTTAGCTTCACCTCAAATTAACAGTTACATGTTGAAAGTTGGACACAGCTGGTGCTCAGGTAAGACGACGACCCAAAGTTGTTCAACTCTCTAAATTACATTTTGCGAAGAATCATTGGGAGTAAATATAAGTGCTTCATGTAATTTCTGAACTAGAGAAAATCCTCAATAACTTAAAATATGTTTTCGAAGATGTTTTTCATACCATCCTGAAAAGAAGAACTGCTTAAAAGCTCAAAATATATAGAACCTTCATGCTGATGATGGGTCTATGTAAACTTATGACTGGTTGTACATTATGTATACAAATTTAAATGTATACAACACACGGAGAACCTTTAAGGTTAAACCTTGGATTACTGTCAATCTTACACAGTGCAGACACTTTAAAAAGGTCTTTAGCTGAGTGCATTTGTGAGGTCAAGGGTCAGGCTTTCAGGTGACAGACCTTTGCAAGCATTTTATTGCGTTAATGCTAATGGCTGATGGCCACTTTACAAGATGAGGCCTGACCCATTAGGCAAATTTAATCTTATCTCACAGAGGGGCCACTGAGCACATTACCATCAGTGTTCACGTGTTTGTGCAGGTGTTTTACGGCTACGCTTTTGGTTAAATGGACGGTGAACCTATTGATAACAAGGCTAATGTACAACAAGTGCAACTGTCCGCACTGCTCAACAATCCATGAAACCATGTAGGTCTCTGCTGCCGCGTCATAAAGGTGTTGTGGGAAACTTCACAGCCAGAGGAAGGCCATTGGCGCATCATTGGAGTGCTAGAGGCAACAAGCTTGTAAGCTTGTGATGTCTGTCAAGATTGCAACGGGGGAATGGGTTCAGGAGCGAGCGAGTGAAGAAGAAAAGACTGCATGTGTGGGAAGTATGCAGTAGGTGAGAAAACAGACTAACTTGGAGTGTTGGGGCAGCGATGAGAGCTGGGACCTGTTGAGAGAGGAGAGTAAAAGTAGGGAGGAATAAGTACAATCAATCAATGGAGGCGGCTAAGGATCACACTCAGGCCAGCTGTATTTGCAGAGAACCTTTGGAGCTAGTTAACTTTCAGCAGCAGATGGTGATGACCCTCTCTGGGCAATTCCACCACTGCAATTTGGACAGCTGAATACAAGCACAAACAGAGCTCAACCTTAAGAAACTTTCCTGTGATAGCGTGTATCAAGTCATTTACTAATAACTAAAGGGTTATACAGCATTTCTATAAGCATTTATACCGTTTGAAGTTTTCCACAGCTTGTTTTATTGGGATTTTATGTGATGAACCAACATAAACAAAAGCCTAATTGTGAAGTGGAAGGAAAATGATGTGTCAGTACTTTCTAGAACCACAATTACTTATTGCCACAAACTATCAATATATTTAGGTCTGTACTTTGATCTAAGCCATGCCAGGTAGCTTATGGCAACTAGAGCATCTTTTGGATTTTTCAACAACAATATTTGTGACAACAAATACTGTGGACAGATATTAAGGGTAAGTGGTTGGAAGGAATTTTGGTCTGGAATGAAACGTAGCTAAATTAAAAATTCATGTCACACTTTTCAAATTGTTACTTGTTAAAAAATAAAGTAAAAACAAACAATTGTTTTGTTTTTTCTTCACGGTTATGCTCTACCCTGTGTTGGTTTAACAGATAAAACCCCCAAAAAATACACTATGTTTTGAATATAAAATGTTTTGTTATTTTTCAGAATTGTTTTTAAATCCACATACCAGAAAGAAAAGAACATTAATCTTTCATTTGAATAAAATGTATAGATTGGCACAAGAGCTTTAGCAGTCAGACAAATATTGAACATGAATGCTGTAGCTGAAAACTGCAAAAAGGGGACAAACAATAAAGGGGCAGGTTAAAAAAATTGCTTGCTGTTAATCACTTGTTTTGTGCAATGATTTTTTAACAGATAATATGATCTGGTCAAATTAAAATCATTATGAGTTCTTTGCAGAACAAAATGCTATCAAATAGCAAATGTTCAGCAGATGCTTCATTTATTAACATCCTAAATGCAAATATGTTTGTATCTATAAAAAAATCCTCCAAAATTAAGAGAAAGCGGGGCCATTTTAAGCAGCCTTTCTTTTTTTTCTTTTTAGTGTGCTACTCCCCTTCCTTGCATCTTTTGTTGCATCCCTCCTTTTTGTGTCCTACCTTCCATCCATGCATTTTTCTTAGTCTTCTACTTTAATTTCTTGCACCTTTCTTTGTGTCCTACTACAATCTTTTGTGTCCTACCTCTCTCCTTACATCCTTCTTTAAGTAATACCTCTCTCCCCTTGCATCATTTTTGTGTCCTACAGTGGCTTGCAAAAGTATTCGGCCCCCTTGAACTTTTCCACATTTTGTCACATTACAGCCACAAACATGAATCAATTTTATTGGAATTCCACGTGAAAGACCAATACAAAGTGGTGTACACGTGAGAAGTGGAACAAAAATCCTACATGATTCCAAACATTTTTTACAAATAAATAACTGAAAAGTGGGGTGTGCGTAATTATTCACCCCCCTGAGTCAATACTTTGTAGAACCACCTTTTTCTGCAATTACAGCTGCCAGTCTTTTAGGGATGTCTCTACCAGCTTTGCCACAGATTCTCAAATGGATTTAGATCTGGACTTTGACTGGGCCATTCTAACACATGGATATGTTTTGTTTTAAACCATTCCATTGTTGCCCTGGCTTTATGTTTAAGGTCGTTGTCCTGCTGGAAGGTGAACCTCCGCCCCAGTCTCAAGTCTTTTGTAGACTCCAAGAGGTTTTCTTCCAAGATTGCCCTGTATTTGGCTCCATCCATCTTCCCATCAACTCTGACCAGCTTCCCTGTCCCTGCTGAAGAGAAGCACCCTCAGAGCATGATGCTGCCACCACCATATTTGACAGTGGGGATGGTGTGTTCAGAATGATGTGCAGTCTCTTAGACAACCTCTGAGGCCGTCACAGGGCAGCTGTATTTGTACTGACATTAGATTACACACAGGTGCACTCTATTTAGTCATTAGCACTCATCAGGCAATGTCTATGGGCAACTGACTGCACTCAGACCAAAGGGGGCTGAATAATTACGCACACCCCACTTTTCAGTTATTTATTTGTAAAAAATGTTTGGAATCATGTATGATTTTCGTTCCACTTCTCACGTGTACACCACTTTGTATTGGTCTTTCACGTGGAATTCCAATAAAATTGATTCATGTTTGTGTCTGTAATGTGACAAAATGTGGAAAAGTTCAAGGGGGCCGAATACTTTTGCAAGCCACTGTATCTCCTTTCCTTGCATTTTTCTTAGTGTCCTATGCTATCCCTTTCCTTGTATCTTTCCTTGCATCCCTCCTCCTTTATTTCATGTCCTACCTTGCATCTTCCTTTGTTTATACCTTAATTCCTGGCATCCTTATTAATGTCATACCCCCTGTAAGTTGTCTCTAAAGCCTTCATCAGGCTTCCAAAAGCAGAATCCAAACAAGGTCCATCTATGATGATGAAGCAGGTCAGTAACCTAAAAAAACTTTTGTTTCCGCTGTGCTGAAAGGAGCAAAAGACATCTATCAGAAACAAACAACGCGCTGCTGCTGTTTGTTCAATGATCCAACAACAATCATAATCAGAGCAGGAATGTTCACCTGCTGGGGACGTATTCCAGGGAGAAAGAGAGGGAGGATAAAGGATGCGGCTGTTCAATATTCACCCGGCTCAGGCTCAGAGTCTCATACGATTTCAGCATCTAGACGGAGCCTCTGTGGTTTTCGATAATCACCACACTTGAAGTAACACAGAGAGGCGGTGAGGGAGGAATAGAAGGAAATAAGTGTTGACGTACAGAGAGAGCGAGAGGGGAAAGAACGAGAGAAAAAGAAGAGAGATTACCCTACAGGGGGAAATGGAAGACAAAACCCGAGAGAGGTGGAGTGGGAGGATGGCAGAACAGGGCCCTTTCAAAGTGGCGGCACTGCTTAATTCCACTGCAGGGGTTCAAAGGGCTTTGTGTGTGCGTGTATGGCAAATGGGATCTTTAATAACCCGTGAGAAGGGGCAACACACACACGCACGCACACACACACACGCAGACAGACAGAGAGGGAAAACACAGCAACGCACGCTCAGACGCGTGCACCGTGGCTGACATTTTCCCTCAGCTCTATTGTTCCCTTGGCCCGGCTCACCTTGACATCAGAGGCAGCAGGACTCATTACCAGCTGGGGGGAATGAAAGGAGCTCATGGAAGAAGGAGGACGACTGAGAACCAGGGGAGGAAGAAGATCAGGAGGAAATAGGAGGAAGGCTGATGCTGAGGTGGGCATCCTAACAGAAGTCTCCCCCACCTTCCTCCTTATATCCACCCACTTCATTGCTGTGTGGACAGAATCTGAATCTCTTCAGCCTGACTCAACAAACGGTCAGCTGACCATGATAGGCAAAAAAATTAAGCTCAGCTCCATAGAAACTACCTTTCTATTCTCATTTTCCCTTCAAATACGTCAAATTATCAGCTTAACGATAAATAAAATAAGAATGAGGCTAGAAGATAATATGGAAATTCAGTTTGAAGGCAAAACGTTTGGAATCATGAGAATATTGACATCAAGGAACAACATGGAGGTTTTATGGAGCAATTAATGTCCTTCCTATACTTCTTTCACAGCTTATGAAGGACATCACATCACTGCCACAAGTGTTAAACATAAACAAAAGGATTTATTATCAATCAGGCATTCCTTGCACAAGTTTGAATATTCTTTAACATTTTTCAATTTTTATCACATTACAACCACAAAATTCCATGTGTTGTGTTGGGAATTGTTGTGATAGACCAAAAGAGTAATAACTGTGATATTAAATTGAGAAGAAAGTTGGTTTTCAATGTTTTTTTTTTGTCTTTTGGGGTGTTTTTCTACCAGCTTTGTTGCATCATATTGGAAAAGAGAGAGCAATTTTCAAGTCTTGCCAAATTGTCTCAATTGGGTTTAAGTCTGTACATTTGACTGGGCCGTTGTAACGCATTAAATTCCTCTGATCCGAACCGTTCTATTGTAGTTCTGGCTGTATGTTTATGGTTGGTGTTCTGCTCCAAGGTGAAACTTCACCCCAGTCTCAAGTCTTAGTTATTCTCTAATAAGTTTTCCTCCAGGATTGCCATTTTCCCATCATTTCTTAAGAAAACCATCCCCCACAGCATGATGCTGCCACTCAAAAAGTAAAAATTTGGTTTCAGCTGACCAGAGTCACTTCATCCAGATGTTTGCTGTGTCCCATTCATGGCTTGGCATGACTACAAACAGCTTTTGTTTTTGCTGCCGCTCTCCCTTAAGGACCAGATTTGGAGAGGGCAGGACTAAATGTGTGTCTTCCTGTTGACTTTATTCAGGAGAATAATACACAACATCTGTCTATTTCTTGATTATGGTCTACTTTGCATTGATTAAATCCTAGTAAAATACATTGAAGTTTGTGGTTAGAACAAGACAAACTGTAGAAAGGTTTAAGGAGTTTAAGTCCATTAGACAAGCCCTTTACTTTATAGTTGTATATGTTATATCTGTTATAATGTTTTACTTATGTAAGAAAGTAAATCAAAATGTAAACCTGGACTTTACAGAGACACATATGTGGTTGTTGTAGAGTTATTTATTACCTGGGGTCTGGTAGTTGAGTCTTCTCATCTCCACGGGGTCGGAGGAGTTGCCTAACAGCGAGTCCTTCACGCCGCCTGAGTGCTCGTCTTTCGGTAAGGGTGATGCCCGCTTTCTGGAGAGGAAAAAGGAGTAAACAAGGCAATGAATACATCCTGCTCATATTGTCTTGTCTGAAATGACTAAATAAATAAAGAAAGCTCAGATTTAGTCATCAGTTTTGCAAGAAAACTCAAAGCAGAAATGACAGGATGATTTAAAAGGACATTAATAATTACTATATGCACACACTTTGACTCATTTGCACGTTTGATGAGGTTAATGGTGCGTTTAATGGCTCTTGAAGCTACTTCTAAGGACAGGAAACTCAAGAGAGTGTGGGGGCCAGGGGCCTTATTCCCATTAGTTTGAAAGGAAACTTGAATTTAATGTGTTTGAAGAAGCACCATAATTTTGCTGGAGTGTGCTAGGTTGCGTTTGTTGTTGGATCGGTGACAGCTGCTGTGTGAGAAACGTGTGCATGAGAATGTGTATGCAGAGATTTTTATGTGTGCTGCTGCTGCTGCTTGTGTGTGTGCTAACAACACATTATGTTTTCTGGTTTCCCAGATTGAGAGGAAAACAGGCGGCTGCTGTAATTAGCTCATCAGCTGGGTGGCACAACACTGGATAATTAGACCAGTTCTGCAGCACCTGTGCTGCCAGGCCCAGCCTTGCTGCATCCAGCGCGCCACAGAACAGAACAGAACAGAGCCGCTTGGACTGGCTTAGCTCAGTCGACCGTAGGTTCGTCCATCAGGCAGAAAAAAGTAACAGCAAACGCAGCCTGCCTGTATTCAGACAGCCAGCATCTGTTGACACGCAAACAGGCAAAGAGATGCACACACGCTCACACATGTACAGCTGCAGACTCACAAACCTGACAGCAAATGGAAATGTGCAGAAAGAAGCATCAGGGCACCCCGCGGAAATTTCACATCTCATTGCACTCCATTTGCAAGTGGCGAGCATGGTTTTAAGAAGGAGCGGAGGCCTTCTGTTGAGGCACGTCGTGGCGAGAAAACACAAAGTCGGTGGTGCACAAGAAGCCTTAACCTGGTTCCCCCCACCCTCCTCAGCTGTTGGGGCTCGGGCCTCACCGCCACCTGTTATCTCTTCCTGCAGGGGCTTAAGCTAATGCTGGAGGCATGACAGCTAATCTCTGACAAGCATCTCTTCCTTTCCAGCCGAGAGCTGAGCCAGACCGTGTCCAGTTTTTCCCAGAGATCGCTGATGGTGCTGGGCAGGGCTGAGGGAGCTGGGGTGGGTGGTGTGAGTCTTAGATCCATAACGTAAAGAGCCTTGCATAAGTATTCACACAGGTTTAATATTCTGTCACATTACAACCAAAAACTTCAATGTATTTCAGTGGGATTTAATGTGATAGACCAACACACTATCAATAGTAGTATGCAGTAACACTTGGTACTCTTGGGGGTATTTCTCTGCAAGCTTAGCAATTTACTCATTCCTCTTAGGAACACAGCTCAAGCACGGTCAGCCTAGATGGAGAGGGTTTGTGAAGAGTAATTTTCAAGTCTTACCACATATTCTTTTTGGATTTTGGTCTGGACTTTGACTAGGTCATTCTAACAAATAAATATGGTTTGATCTAAACCTTTCCATTGTAGCTCTGGATGTATGTTTAGCATCACTGTCCTGCTAGAAGATGAACATCACCCCCTTCTCAAGTCGTCCGTAGCCTCCAAGAGTTTTCCCACGTAACTCACCCTGCATTACTTCCATCATCCCACCAGCTCAAGCATCCCCACAGCATCATGCTGCCATCACAATGTTTCAGTGGGAAGGTGGGAAAAAAGTTCTGTTTTGGTGTCATCTGCAGCGTTAACTACATGTTTGCGGTGTCCCCTGCATGGCTTGTTGTTAACCAACATTTGTTTCTCTTTCTCGCTCCTCTATAAAGACCAAGTTTGTGGAGTTTGTGACTAATGGTTCAACAGATTGGTTGACAATATCTGTTGATCACAGTATTCTCCCACATGTGCTGGGAGAATACTCCACTTGATTTTATTTAGGAAGATCAGAGTATAGGCATCTGAATAAGATGCCACACTGATTATTTATAAAGATTGGAGAAAATCATGGTTTTGTTTCCTCTTCACAATTATGCTCTACTTTGTGCTGATGTGTTACAGTGATCTTCCTCACTCCTACAGAACTAAATTCATCTAGATCTAGGTCCTCTAGAACAACTCATGTTAATTTTTTTTTTATAATTGCTATATAAAATGTGTTTGTTTTGTGTTAAGTTAAAAGGACCATCTTTTTTCCATTTTTAGGTTTAAGATTGAAATAAAAGTGAATTTCCTTTTATTAATTTGTTAAATTCATGTAAAGCTAAGAGGAAAAAATTAACATACTTAATGACCTAAGAATGAAAAATAGGATAAAAAACAGTAATTATTTTACCACTAGTGGTTCTAATGTGGAAATCCTATGTATATTTTGCTTGAAACTGCTAAAACTAGCTTTATCCCCTTTATTTATAAAACATACATCCCATTTCTTCTTGTATGATTCTGAATTGAGGTTTGTGCTTCTGACGTGACAGAATGTGGAATGACCCAATCTGACCCAATCATGCACCAATCTGCATGATGCTTTGGTGGCTGCTTTATCGTAAACATGTGTGGGGTTTTGTTCAGTTTTTTATCTCAAGCTCAAAATGAGGGTGAAGACAAGTGAAAAAGAAAGTACACGCAGAGTGTGCGGTACCGTGGAGTCTTAATGAGGGTAGAACAGGGCCCTTTGTAGAGACTCCTGCCACCAGGAAGCAGAGAGAGAGATGCAAAAAAAGGCTAAAAGTGGAGGAAAGAGTCTCAGTGGAAAATGTCAGCCTAAAAAATGGGGACGTATCTTTCTGAGCTGTCTACCCCCCCTCCCCCAGCCCTCCCCCACTCACAAGTCTGGCATTTACTTCACAATGGCCCATTCGGCAGGAGGAGATGCCTTGGCATATTCAGATGAGGGCAATCTTGGAGGGGCACACTGTGACTTGCTGGATAATGAAACACAGCATGGAGACAAACCATGGCAGACAGGACAATCTGAGCAAGAACACTGGCACTAGATGTGGAACATGCACTGGTACACGGATGTGACCCGGGGGTTCCCTCAACCTCAGCTGTCAGGGGGTGCAGAGTCAGCTGCTTTTTACGTTCGTCTTGTAAAGCTGACCAAATTGGACACGATACCGGCTTGATTTCTTTTTAATCCGGTGTAAAGGTCCCTTTCTTGTGTTAAATCAGCTAACTCTGTGCCTCTCCTGACCTCAGGACACAGATAAGAACAAGTAGTGGTGCATGAAGTTATGATGCAACGCTGAGAGTACCCACCTTTCCTGTTTGCTGCATTCACAGGGGCAAAAACAAAAGATAGAGGGGGAGGAGTTAATGTGTAATAGCTATTCATGAACTAAAAATATCAACAACAACTTGAAAGCACAAGGAGGGAAAAAAAAGACCATAATAGTTGCAGGAAGTTTTATAGAACAGGTTCATCACTGTTAGCTGCTGGTCTCTGTGGCTCTGCAGGAAGCAATAACAACCACAGCTACAGTGTGATTATTCCTATGCACATTTACTGCCAGTCCACAGTGAAAAGGCCACACCGCCACCTCCCCACAGTCCCTCCTGTCAATCAGTATCCACACGGAGAAAAGGACTTCCACACAAGAGGATGCGCTACTCAGCAGTGAGCTGTCTCAAGGCCTATTATTAACCGGCTGCTTTTTAAGTCTGCCGGAGACAGCTGCTGCACAGGCTGCTGATGGCAGCTCGGAGAAACAGGTATGATGCGAGACGCAGACTCTGTAATGGAGCTGCCAGGACGAGGTAGGACGTGGGACTTAATCAGCAGGAAGGGAAGGAAGGCAAATAAGGAGCTGCAAGTTCAAATGGGAACTTTATAAATATACGCATAACTATTTCAATCACATTCTACTGCAGACAAACAGTTGCAGGGCGCTAATGGGTAAATTTTTCATATGTCAATATTAATTCAATATGAAAAATTTGTGCAGCTATTTTTATTAACTGAACTGTGCCTAATGAAAGTAGTCATGCATCTTCAACCTTTCTCATTTTTTCCTGTTGCAACAAGTTCTGATGTATTTTACTCTTAGTTTCCATGTGTTGGAACAACACAAAGTAGTGCATAATTGAGAAGTAGATGGATACGTAAGATTTAAAAAAATGCAGCCTTTGTATTTAATCCCCCTACATCAAGATGAAATCCCAATAGATCAAAGCTTTGTGAAATCACCAGGAGTACGGATGTAGAGACTGAAATTTCTGCCCAGATTCAGCTGTAGCTTAGCCAGATTAAATCGAGGATACACTGATTGACAAATCTTTCTCAGTTGGATTTTAGGTCTGGACTTTGACTAGGCCATTTTAGGACCTGAATCTTTGATCTTTGTCACAAAAATTCCAGCTCTAGGTTTATATTTAAGTTCTCTGTCCTGTTGGCCCCAGCTTCAAGTACTTTGCAGACTCCTGCAGGCTTTCTGTCTAGGATTCCCCTAAAATAAGCCATCTTCTCATCAAGTCTGGCCAGCTCCACATCATGATGCTGCCACCAGAATAAAATACATTATTCACAAAAAAATCTGTCTCATACTGAGAATAAATTGCAAGTGGACTCTATTTACTACTTATCTGACTTCAGACGGCAACTCATTTCTATTTAGAAGGTTCAAAGTAAAGGGGTCTAATATACTTTTCAGATTTTTATTTGCTGAAAAAAATTAATGCAACCTTTTCTATCCACTTCACATTAAATCTGCCACTTTGTGTGTGAAAATTTATAAGTTGTATAAATATTTCACAACTCTTGCTGTAAATGCATTAAATGACTGAAAAGGAGCAATTAGAGGCGTAGAAGAAAAACACAGACAGTAAGAGGAGCCGGATTCCTCATTTATCTGACTCTCCAATGCACCTTGCTCGCCTGTTTATAATCATGGTGTGCTGCACGGAGGCAGCTCAAACGCTTTAAAGAGGTATTGACTGAGCTTTTAGCTAAGCCCTCTGCTGCCGTCTGTTTATTTTTCTGAAGTGACCAATGGTGTTGCCAAAACACATTTTTCTCTCCCACCCTAAGCTCATTTGACAGCCAGGCTGCGATTTTATTAAAGCAGGTATGTCAGCTGCCAGTTCATCTGACACTTAACATGGCGTTGTTGACAACTGCCAAGTGGGCCAAAATCTCGTTGTCTGAGTCACAAATGTAACCTTTTCTGGTTCCTCTCTCTCTGTGTTGATGCTGAGTGCTACAGTCAGAGAAGCTGGATGTTACTGTTTGGCTTGTGAGCAGTTTGTGCATTTTATTATGACCAGTGCTGATCCATCCAAAAGAAACCTACAGTCACAGTCTGCGTTGCAGTTTATCCTAAAGAAAAAAACAAAAGTGGAAGCCAAACGTGACGTACTTTTTAAACAGAAGGATGGCGATGACAATGATGATGATGACGACTACTGCCAGCACGGGGCCCATGACCCACAGCATCTCAGGTTGATCCATCCCCTGGATCATCTTTGATGTCATCTGGATTGGGTCAGAATAGGGACTGGCTGAAAAAGTCATCTGTCGGGGAAAACAAAATTTTTTTACTTTAGTATAAGGCACAGAAAACAATGTTTAAAAGTAAGCAGGACGATCAGGGCAGATGGTCCAATTAATAATACAGAGACTAATTAATTAATTAATTAAGATCATGAATATGTAATCTTAATTTATATGGATCAATTAGATAAGGATCAACATATTTTAAGAGTTCAGTTCAGGTAATAGGAAACTTGGATAGCATAATAACAATTAGAAAGGATTTTTAATACAGAAATGCTGGCAGACTGAGGAGGCATAACTCAGTCGCTTAACACAAGGGATGCAATGGTTGTAGTCCATGTCCTTGATAACCCTATGTTTGGTTTACGTCTTGTGAATCCCCTCCAAACTTTAGAATGGCTGTGCTTCAGAGTTCTTCCAAGGCTGCAGTCAGTGTTGTTGCTTTTGGATTTATTTCTACCACACTTTTTCCTTTCAACCAACTATCCATTCATAGCTGCGACACAGCACTCCTAACAGCCAGCTTCTTCAACAGTGAACTTTTGTGGCTTCCCCTCATGTGCAACTGTGAAGTCATCAGTCTTTCCCATGATTATTTATTTTATTGGTCTTAATGTATGGCTGTACAATATAATTAGAAATCCTATAATATATTTGGCGAATCAGATGGACTGTTCCAGATCTCATCTAGCATGTAGTGGTCAAGATGCTAAAGCTCACAAAGAGGGTGGGGAGACATCGCGAACATGGAAAAAAAATTTCAATATATAATATTACAATTCAATCATTTCCTAATATAATGTAACCCTGGTTTTATTTTAATATTACAATTTTTAGAACCTGAGATTTTTGTCACAGTTGTTCCTTCCACTAAACTTTCAATAAAATGCTTGGATGCAACCATCTTCTTTAGCATTATGGAGGGTGTCAGAATTAGCCTCTAGCTATAATCATCAACATTAATAGATATCACCACTGGTTAATATATCACTGCGTGTGGAGTGAAAATATATAATATTTGAGTTTCACCTTTTAACCCCAGTGACTGAAGTAAATTAACTTTTTGCTGACTTTCTAACTTACTGTGATGCAGCAGCATTAACACTGTTTGGCTATGGATGCCTTATATAAACATACGAGTTTAAAATGTTGCAGATAAACCAAAATAAGACTTGTTCTTCAAACCAACCAGACTAATCTAAATCCTTTCTATAAAAAACATTTCTGTTTGAATAAACTGAGATGCTTGATGACAGCAGGTGTGAGAAGAGAGGGTATGAGGGGTAAAGACAGAGAGATGGGGATGAGTGTGAGCGTCCCTTGGTTCGTTGAGATAAATGGGGGCACAGACGAGGACTCATCTCTTCTTCATTAGTGATCACACCGTGACGGAGGAGAGGGAGGAGGAAGGGAGGAGAGGAGGTGATGGTGAGGGTGCGTTTCCACCTTGGTTGTAAATGAGACATCTTTCCACTTAACGTCTCCAAATTACGGAGTGGGGGAGGGCTGGCGGGGAGGCACGTAGGTGTGTGTGAGAGTGTTTTTGTGGAGCGAGCAGACAAAGCGATGCAGTATGGTGTTTAAAGGAAAAAAACAAAAAGAGTGATGAAGAGAGAGAATAACTGAGAAGAACAAGCTGACAGACTAGAAAGAGGGAGGCGTGTGATGCATCTGTCATTAGAGCTCAGCATGCCACCTATTGAATGTTCATGGGATGTGCAGGTAGAGGGAAAAGGGAAGGGGTGTGCAGAGGGGAATGGGTGACAGATCGCAGACCTCGGAGGGAAATGGGCTTCTAGCGTGTGGCGGGAGTGGCGGGGCAGCAGGCAGCGGTAATCCGCATCATTAGCCACGCAGCAGCCCGCTCTTTGGCACACAGGCAGATATTAATTGGAAAGATAAGCTGAGATGAGCTCAAACAGTCCTGTGCTCTGTCATATAGTTCTGTTATCTCTCTTACTCTTGGGCAACTGCCGGAAAAATTCACATTATGGGTGTGTACGCGTTGCAGCATGTCTCAATCGTGTATGCGCAAACGGGCGTGAGCTGATATTAGGCACAGACGCGAGATAGCTCAACCAGGAAAGTGAAAAGATTCACATTTTCATATAATGTCGTTAGATTGCATAGCAACGTCTTTCATTTATCTTTTCTCACGTGCAAACACACAAACACACACACCGTGAGGCAAGTTCAACCCTGCTCCGAGCGCCTGTGGCAGGAACCTATTATCTAAAAGCAAAGGGAAAACAGAGCCGCTGCGGAACGCCGCCTGTGTGACGACACCTTCAGGCTTCCTGTTCTTTGGGGAGGGCCCAGAAAGAGGCTTAGGGACACAGCCCTGCAGGGAATCCTGGGAAAATGTACCCCTTTTTTGCTGCAGTGACAAATAACTGCAGCTGTGCCTTCAGAGAGGAGGAGAAGGGAGAGGAAAGAACAAAAAGAGGGCGTTTTGTCTGTTGGTCACGGCGGTGTAGTGGGATCATCTATTTGAACAGCCCTAATATCTGATAAAAGCTCAGTCACGCAGCTAATAATGCTCCTGGCCTCACGGAGCAGCATCACAAAGAAGGGATGAGGCTGTGAAGGAATGTGTGAAGTTGACAGTGAGTCAGAGACAGTGAGAGACATCAGGTTGTCTCTCAGAGCTCTGAATAACTGATTCTGTGTACAGTCGGACAATGGAGGGCTCTGCAAGGTTCACCTCCTTCACTCTATTACTTCGCTTTCATTAATGATGACTATTGTAAATACTGTACAGGTGTTGGCCTTGCCCTTTTGACCCCTGCTGAATGTCAGTGATCTGAAACACCATTGTAGCTTCAGACCAATCAATGTGTATACAGTGCTGTGCAAAAGTACTCAAATTACAACTACAAGCTTCAATGTGTGTATTTGTACTCTGATAGTGCAGTGTAATTTATTTGGCGGTATCAAACTAAAATGTTTATTTCAATTGTGCATGTAAAATAAAGCCAAGACCCCATAGGTCTAAAAATCTTTAGGTTATGAACATAACCCTTGTTCTCTGATTAGCATGAGTAAATGTCTCAGTATGGGGAATGCCTCCTGCCTGACCTCATCAGAAGCTCTAATTTCACTACGCAGGTCTTGAATAGCCTTGTTGATGTCTTCCACCCTATAAAAGGGGCCGAAATAGCATACGTCGCCATTCAAAACAAGCTTACCTCTTTCTCGCTTCAATAGCAAAGAGGGTGGTCTGGTGAGACACTTACTCATGCTAATCAGAGAACCGGGGTTGTGTTCATAACCTAAAGTTCTCTATCACAGCAATCGTTTCGTGTCTCACTATGGGGAGAAATACTAAGTCCTCGATTGCCAGACAAGCCTGATACGAAGACTGTTTCTCTGGGCCCTCATGAGAGGGCCACATCCGCCAGAACCGGAGCAGTCAGATCCACACTGTAAAACCTGGATAATTGTGTGAGGACCTTTAAACAGGGCCCATAAGGTTGATCAGTTTCCCTAAAGCTCTATGTTCTGGTCACATAAATCAGTAGTGCACGGACTGGACACAAATTATTGAGGCGCCTCTGCTCCTACGAGGCAAATGGAGGAGGAAAGAAGGCAGACAGTTCTATAGGAAAGCAATAACCCATTACCTTTGGAATAAAAGTTGGGTTAGGTTGGGGGCACACTTTTGTGCCGTCACTGGAACATTTAAGACATTCCCTATGCAAAGACATAGCATGAATCTCACCTACTCGCTTAGCTGAAGCCAAGGTAAGGAGCAAAGCGGTTTTCAGAGATAAAGGTTTTAGCTCGACATGTTCTAAAGGTTCAAAAGGAGGACCTGACAGAGCATCCAGTACAGCAGCCAGGGCCTGGAAAAGGGAAATTATCAGCATGCAACCCTCATAAAACAACAAATAAGGGGATGCTGGCCAATAGCCTTTCCCTCAAAACCAACCTGGCAGGCAGAAATGGCTGCCAGGTACACTTTGATTGTGGAAAACGGTCGTACCCTTCTCAAGCAGGTCCTGCAGAAAAGACAAGATCACTGTCATAGAGCACTGAAAGTGGAGGCCATGAGACTCTGCACACCAGCTCTCCAACACACCCCACTTCTGCTCTTACAGAGACCTCGTTGATGATGCTCTTGCAGACTGAAAAGCGTCAATAATACCATGGGGTGAGCTGCAGTCAGGTGAAACCATTAAGGGACCAAGCCCAGAGGGCAAGCCTCAATGGGTGTGGGTGAAAGACCTCCCCCTGGGATGAGACAGCATGTCCCTGCAGAGGGGTAGCTGCCATGTGGCTCCCAGAGGAGCTGAAAAATCTCTGCCAACCAGTGTTTTCCTGGCCAGCAAGGAGCTATGAGGATCATGGACAGCCCCTCCCCCGGGCCAGGGTGGGGGGAATGAGGGCCACAGGTGGGAAAGCATACCGGAGGGACTTAGGCCACTCGTGAGCCAGAGCATCCACTCCCAGCAAAGCGCTCTGATCGTGTGGAGAGAAAAAGACGGGGCACTGTGCATTTTCCGCAGATGCATATACATCCACCTCTGCTCAGTCGAACCTCTCCCAGATCTAATTCACTACCCCGGGATGAAGCTTCCAATCTGCATACAGCGGGTCACCCCTCGACAGCAGATCTGCTCCATGATTCAGCACCCATGGTACATACGTAGCTTTTAGAGACAGCAAGTTCAAACTGCTCCATATGATCAGTTTGTGTGCCAACATGTGTAAGTGGGGGGACCTCAGACCACCCAACCTATTGATATACGTCACTACTGTGGAGATGTCTGTCCTCACCAGGCGAGGAAGTGTTTCAGAGCCAGATGGAAAGCCAGCAGCTTTACACCATTTATGTGAGTGGAAGGCATGTGTGGTCCCCATCTCCCATTCACTGCCCTCCGCACCTGGGTTGCTCCCCATCCAACCAGAGTGGCATCTGTGGTGATGGCCTTTCGAGCTGGGAAAGTTCCCATTGTCATGCCCTGGGTCAGGAACCCCGAGCTCCTCCACTGATGGAGAGCCAGAGAACCTTGCGAGGTGACTCTCACGCGACGGGATCCATCTCGGTGGTGGTCTAAGCCCAGAGGACACTTAGAGCTGGAAGCCTCTCATGTACAGCAGTCCTAGTGGTAAAACTACTACAGAGGAAGCCATCAGGCCCCAGAGTCTTTTGCACTGCCTCAAGGACACCATGGGGCCTATGTGAAACAGAGCTAGACTGGATCATCAGTCATACCAGGCCGCGTCCCATCCAGTCCCTGGTTTCAGGATCCCCAAGGTGCCAAAAGCACAGGCTGCAGAACGGCGGTCCAAAGAACCCGTAGGCCAGAAAAAGGGCCTCTCAGACCCCGTCCCTCCGCCCAACCTCCTCCCCCGGCTATCGTGAGTGAACTTAAGAAGAAGTGGGCAGCCTAATGGCCTCCACCCTCAAGAGCACCAAACACTGTGTGCCAACCCTCACAGGCCATTCAGTCCTCCCCGTGCACAGTTCAAGAGCGTGTTCAGAGGGACGCGTTCCACACAGGGTGCTCATCCCCCGTTCAGGGGATAATAAGTGTGTTAAAACATTGACGCAGAGCTACAGGAGAAGGAGGTTGGAGTTTTCTGGGCAAGCAGATCTTCAGGGCCTCATCATCCCTCTTTTTCTCCTCACACCTCTTCTAGCCAGCACACCCTATGCCGAAGGACCAAGGCTCTCGCCGTGGCGTGGATCACCACCTTGTGGAGGCAGAGGACGTGGTCCGTGATGGCACAGGTTTGGAATACCGCCCAAAAATGCACTCTGCAATGTGAATATCTGTTTGAAAGTTTGCAGTTGAAATCCAAAACATCTAGCAAACCACAGTACAGGCTCTGAGCATTTACTCTACCAACATTCATGCAGAAAAGTGAAACATAGAAGTGTTGGAGAGGTATTATCTAATAAACGTCCAGGCGAATCTTTCACATTTGCCATTTTGCCAAATTGGAACCATGTCCAAATGCATTTGCCGTACAGCAAGAGAATTTGGCATCAGAGTATTCAACACAGTATCCAGGAGACACAAAAAACCCAAAACAGTTAGGAATCACATCAGTGTAACACATCGAATGGAAATATTTACTCTAACACTGATTATGATCATGAAACAGCAAAGGTAAGCCTAAGTTTATGTTTTTGGCTACATAACACAAGTCTTGTTTTTCCACTTCTTTGGCTGCTGGTTCAGTGACTTTTGTATGTGCTGTGGTGATACTCATACTTGAAAGGTTCTTTGTGTGAGTAGGACCTTGCTGTACTGTCGTTGCTGTGCGTTTTGCGGTATGTGACTTTAGCGTCTATTTATGTTTTTTTTATTTGGCTGCTTGGTGTTGGAACTGGGTGCTGTCGTGGCAGAAAATATTGTACCTGTCATTAAACGAGCTTCTCCCCATTACACAGATATGCAATATGCCTATATTGGTTAATGTATAGCATCTGTAAGGTTTGATTTTGATGGCGGAAGTGCCGTTGGTTGTAACTTGACAGGGTGTGAATACTTCTGCAGAACTCTAAGATCCACATCCGTTGCCTGCTGTTATACTTGGATAATCAAAATATTTTTAGTCATCAAATGACCGTGCGGCAGTTGGTAGGAATGTTACCAAGAAGGTCCTGGGTTCAAATCCTGGCCTCGGATCTTTCTGCTTGGAGTTTGCATGTAGTTTTTGTGCATGTGTGGATTCTCTACAGGTAATCTATCTACCTCCCACATGACTGTTAGGTTAATTAGTCTCTGCCCTTAGGTATGAGTCTGTGCATCTATCTTTGTGCTGTCTTTTGATGGGCTTGTGGCCTGTCAGGGAGTAACCTGCCTCTTGCCCAATCAACGCCGGACACAAGCACCCTCCCTACAACCCTACAAGGGTAAGCATGCATAGACGATACATGAATGGATGGATTTTAAATGACTTTTTGAAACCTAGTTGTGATTTCCAAGCACATAAGTGGAATTCATGGGTATTACAAACATACCCCGCCTCTAAATTGAAGAATTTTACGCCTCTTCAATGGCGAAATTGATCGACACAGGAACCTTGAATAGGGATTTGTCCCATATTGTAGCATTATCAAAACCCTATCAGAAGATCAGTAGTCTTCAGCTGTCAATAAGCTTTGTTTGAGTATTTAAGAGCTTGAGTGCAAGAAGTAGCAGTAATTTATTTCATTTTGTTAGTCACATTTAATCCCTTTTTCACATTATATGCCTCTCAGAAGTCGTTTTCAGCTAATTTAACTCAAGTGCTTACTCTATAAGTCTAAAAGTGATTACAGAATTGCTCAAGAATAGTGAGAGCTGCACCTAAACTGATCTTATGAGACAGAATTTAGAAAGCAAATGAGATATTGGACACAGATTTGATAAGTTTCTGTTAAATCCTGGTGAGAAGAGACAGCAGGAGGAGCAGCAAGTAGAAAATATGGATGCTTTGGCTTTGAGTGAGTCTCTTAAAGGAGTATTTGGTTATTTGTGTGCATCTGTTAGAGCAAGGGTTGTGTAACATCAGTTTTTCAAAGCCTTTTGTCAAACTCCTTTGAGTCTCTACAAGTGAACGTGTTTGTCTAGGTCGCAGCCACAGAGAGAGCGAGAGTGTGTGATTTCCAAGTGTTTGTCTGAGGCTCAGTAAGAGAACAGGAGCGAGGGATGAGGTGATGAGAGATGGCACAGAAAGGAGACAGACAGGGAGAGACTGAAACAGAGGTGTCATGGTAGAAGTGGCACATTCAGCGTGCTATCTTAGCCCGTGGGCTACACAGCAGCCTCCCCTGCCATCCCTGCCCCTCTGAGCAAGAGATATGCCACACACAGCATGGGCGCATTTGTTACGACTCGTCGCTGACCCCGCCAGCTCCCCCGCCTCCCAAAAAGTGGCTTAAATAAGCCGCAGGGTGTGCGCCAGACAAACAAACAAAAATGCAGAGACGCCTGCTATGTATCCACAGCTCCCGCCACCTCCCCAGGGAGGCTGAGGAGCCCACACAGTCCCTTCACACCGCATGACAAAGTGAAAGACAAGGAGAGGGCGGGCGACAAGATTTTAGTGACAAAAAGTAAGAGAAATACAAGATGTATGTCTTTATCTATGAGGACCAGAAATATGGCTACAGGGTACCATCTGCCCTTTTTCTTGTCCTGCTCCGCTATGCTATTTTCTTCATTCATTTAATGTCCTTGCATGTCCCCTCAGTCATTCAGCGGCAGAAAGTGCATTTCCTCATTGCTAAAAAACTGTCTGAATGCCAAGCAGTCATGTCAACTGAGGCAGGCCGTAACTAATTACATTAACTCAGTCACATTTACTTAACTAAAAAAATAACAAAAAAAACCTTTTGGAGTAGTTTTACTAGACTGTACTTTTACTTTTTTTACTTTTGCTTGAGTAATATTTTTCTGAAGTATTGCTACTCTTACTTTGAGTAAAGTTTCTGACTGCTGTACCCACAGTGAGTAACTTTACTGAATGAAACTGAATGGTTGTTCCAAACCAAAAATGCATGAGACTCACACATACAGTTTATGTGGAAGTGAGACCTCTTGTTTGTACACAAGCTTCATCATTTTAACATTATTTTCCATCTGCCAAGCATGTTGTGCCATTTGGATGTCGAGTCGGGGTTATCTTACCCTGGTCTAATTGATTTCATTAGTTTTACTTTGAAAAAACTGATGAAGAAAAATGTTTTGTCTTGTCACATTTGTTATTTTACAATTATATCATGTATTTCTATTTATTTGAATTCTCAGAATTTACACATAACTTTATACTTTTGTCCAATTACATAATTTTAAAAAAATATTAAATTGTATGTTATTTTCTCAAAACAAGTACTCAATACTTCAGTAGCCTTTTTACCAATTACTTTTTTACTCTTGAGTAATTTATTGGATGACTACTTTGTACTTTTACCTGAGAAAAATATGTTTTAGTAGTGCTACTTTTACTTGAGTAAAATTTTTGGCTACTCTACCCACCTCTGCATTTCAAATATAGTTATAACCAGAGTTTGCTATAAATCCACTGAAATCCCAAAATATAGGAAGGAAAATGCAAAATTACATCTAATGAGCAAAAAAACCCACAAACGACTTTCTGCTATACATTCTTAAGGCACGCAAACTAATTTGAGAAAGACAGGGATCCACTGTCTGGATGGATATAAAACAAGGCAAGAGTTAGAACTAAAGGACAGAAAGAAATATTAAATACATTGAGGAAAGTGTGACTCAAGGAAGAAACATATAAATAGAGCTAGGACACAGAAAGAACAGAAAAAAGAGTGGGAGGACACAAGTATGGAAGGAAATAAATAAATACGGGCACAAGACAGGTGGCCATGAAGGAGGGAGGACAGACAAAAGGAAAAAAAAAGAAAGTAGAAAAGATGGAGGCAGAGACAACATGATAAGGAATTAAGTCTGAAAGTACTAATATTTTTCAAGACTCTTGTTTTCTTTTACCAGACTTATCCAAACCTGGAAAATCCTGAATGAATTAAGTTAAAGTCCAGACATACATAAAAGTTTGTGCCAGTTGAATCTCTGCAACCCTTTACAACAAGAAGATCAAGGTTTTCCACCTCAATCATCAGGGGCTTTGACTTTATGCCTGATTGCTGTATACACATGTAAAATGCATTGGACACTGCTTTGGTAATTCTCTCTAGTTTTTTTTCCAGCTTGTCCCTTATAAATAAACTAAAGCATCAATAAATAAAACGCATCCAGATAACTGGAGGTGCTGCCAGGGGGAGGTGCCTCTGGGAGGAGATGCGACAGCACAGCTGAACACCGGTGGCTGCCACCCTTGAAAAACTGGACTTGAATTTGCTCAAAATGAAAAGAAAATGAAATAAAACAAACAAAAAAACACATCTTGTTTTCCTAAATCCCTCTTGAAACTGCTTTTTGAAGCCTTTTAAAATTTGAAAGGAGCTAGTCTTCAATGTTAGTGTTATCTGAAGCTGAAACCAACAGAATTAGTGCTACAAAGCAGACTCTCCATGAGAGTGAGGAGAATACAAATGCCTGGATGAAACTCCAAACAGCAAATCTGATCGCTCGGTTTGGGTTCCTCTCTCTGCCAAAACCTCAGTTTTCTCTTATCATGAGGACAGCACACGGTAGAACAATCGTCTCCTCTGCAGTTGGTTTGCTTCATCTCATCGGAGCTTCACAGGCTGGACTGGACACAAGGCTGAAAGAGACACAGCACCACCCCTCCTCTCTGCCTCAGATCACACAGTAGTTCATTCTACTTCCTCCCTCAGTCTCTTTTCGCATTAAATGATACTGTTTATACACACCCAGCATCTATCATCTCATTTCACACTTCCCCCGGCTTGTTTATCTGCCTTTGGTGCTGGGGAGACATGAAGGCGCATTCTCTCCTTTCTTTCTCTCGTTTCCCCTTCATTCTCAGATTCTCTTCAATCACTAGCGGCTGCTTGTGGCCATTGATATATGAGGGCTTATTAAACCCTGGCGGTCCTGTTTGATCCACAGTAGGGGAGTTTGTGGTGGCGGTAAGGAAGCCTAGTAAAGACACAAGTCATTTATTCCACTACTTGTTTTATTCTCCTGGGTCTGGTGAAGATCCTGCTCGAGGCGCCTTCTGCCTGCTGCACGCTTCCCCTTCTTCTTCTTTTTCTTCTACCAGCGCCTTTGGTAATAAAACGCCTGCAAGTGCCGCGTGGGGGCTGACAAAAACAAACACCACTGTGGCATCTGACTCTCATTGAAAGGATTCATGCTGCAATCATTGACAGACCACCGGTAGCCACCGAACGGTTTGCACACAAAAAGCAATGGAAGGAGAGAGTAAAGAAATCAAGGTGCTAGTCTATTGTACATTGCTTTGTAAGAGTCTGCATACTCCTTGAGCTTTTCTATATTTTGTCACGTTACAACAGAAAACATTAATGTATTTTATTAGAATTTAATGCGACAAACCAACAGAAAGTAGTGCAACTACAGCTGGAAGTATGTTAAAATCTATCTCAATCCATTTAGCACATAAGGAGACTGAATTCTTCTTTACAAAATAGCTTAACTTTAGTCAGATAAAATGGAGAGTGTCTTGACTTTGACTAAGCCATTCCAACAAATGAATATGCTTTGATCTAAACCACTTTGGCTTAAGGATTAGAGGTGATGGAAGGTGAACTCTTTTACAGCCTCTGACAGGTTTTCTTTCAAGATTGATCTGTTCTGACCAACTTTCTTGTCTTTGCTGAAGAAAGGCATCCCCACAGCATAATGCTGCCATCACCATGTTCCATGGATTGGATGGTGTGTTCAGGGAGATGTCCCCAGTGTTGCACATACCACAAGTTTTGCTTGTAAGTCAAAAAGATGCGAGCGTACAGCAATTTGCACAAAAGTACCACAACACATATCCATAAAAATAGATTTGTGGAGTGCCCAACTAATAATTTTCCTGTCAATATCTCCCACCTGGAATGTTGATCTCTACAGCTCCCCTAGAGGCAACACGAGCATCCTGGCTGCATCTCTGATTAAAGCTCTCCTTGGAGTTGATGCTTTGCAGTTGCGTCATAGTCTTTTAATTTACAGATAATGGACTGAAGAGGACTCTGAGTTGTTTGAACCTTGGGATTTTGTTTTATAACCTAACTCTGCTTAAACATTCTCCAAGACTTTCTCCCTGACCTGTCTACTGTCTTCCTGTTGCTGTTTGCTAACTAATGTTCTCCAACAAACATCTGAGGCCTTCAAAGAACAGCTAGATTCACACTGAGATAAAATTAGAAACTGGAGAAATGGTTTCACTTAAAATTATTTACAGGTATCAGAGGGAATGAGGTAAAGACAAATGGATGTTTGATGTTTTTATGCAATAAAAGAGAAAATGTCTAAAAACCATCCATCCGCTTCATTATCAGGTGCTACTTTCAGCTGGTGGCATAAAATAGCTATAAAATTAATTTAAGTGTCTGGGTGCAATGTGAAAAATGTTTGAGATTAAGAGGTTTGAATATTTTTGTATTTTTAAATTCCCATGATGCCATGTTTTAAATAGGTATGTACAGTTCTGTGAAATGACACACTGTAAGAAATAATTAGATTTTATTCAGTAGTTTTAACTAGCCACAGTTTTTGGCTGAAATGGATCATTTAAGTATTTTTTACAGGTTAATTCGTTAACAGACTGTAAATATATTTAGTTTACAAAAACAGCAGAAAAGGGATCCAATCAATATATTGTCAGAAAGGAGATTGTTCAGCAGAGCTTGTGTTTCTGTATCATTTAGGAGATGACAATGTGTCATTTGCATGAAGTTTATTGCAGAAAGGTGGCAATGAGGAGTTAGGCTCACTAATTGACACTTCCTGTGAGTGGAGCCCAATAAATCTAAGTGGTTCGGTTTAGAAAGTGAGTAACTGCTAGTCAGTACAAGGAAACAATTTTGAGCCCAGCTGATCCAACTTGCTGTGCTGTGCAGGTGTGGCAGTAGTGTAACGATGGGATTTGAGGATCTCTTTTGAAGTCAAATATATCATCGCTGCCCAGGACTGCCTCCTTTGCACGTCCGTGGCCTTCTCAGAGTGGAGGGATTACATGGGGGGGATATGGGGGGCTTTAGGGACATGTAAAGTAGCGCTTCGTGGGAATAAGGCCTGCCTTACGGACTGCCTTGGCCCTGTGACCAGGTCCTCGTCTCCCTCTTAACTCCAGCTGCACTAATCAATCTCCTCTGCCGTCTTCACGGTGGAGAAAGCGAGAGGAAAAGAGCTCAAAGGAGGGAGTGGAAGGAAAGAAATAGGTAAAAAGTCTGAGATTAAGTTTAAGACATGAAGGACTCTACCTCTCTGTGGTCGCCGAGGGCCCAGCTACTGAATATGCATGTCCGGGGTAGCAGAGGAGCCCAGAGCAATTGCAGACTCTCATTCCTCCTGCAGTGAAGTTTAGCCCAGACCATCCCACAGAGACACGGGCCTCCGTGTTAGTGATGCTCGACAAGTGCACAGTGCCTCCACTTAGATAGCCAAAAGGCCTGTATTAGCATTGTTAAGACATCTGTATGGGGCCCCCGCTGGCTGCAGCAAAGCCAGAGCTGGGTCTCTGATGTCATTGTCAACTGATAAGGGAGTTATCAGGACAAGCTGCAATTTCTCTTAGAGGCTGCTACAATAAAGGCTAAGTGGTGGTAAGAAAAAACAACCACTTGGCTGATCACTGCTGTTTTCCAAATGCTTGAGGGGTGGAGAGGTTAGAATTTGATGACAGGTGATAAACTTAACTTAAAATAAATTAACTTAGAAAGAGCAAGCAAAAGAAATAACAGTTTACACCTAAACGTACTTGCTAGTAATATTTGACAGTGAAGTATAATGGCCCCTTTGATTTCATAGACAATTTACCCAAAACTAGGTTACTGCCATTATATTTTATGAATAAATAAAGTACCTTTCTTAACTCAAGAATAAACTGTCCTTCAAAGTGACACAAGGCACCATTAAAACCAAGACAAAGGTGAAAGATACCCACTGATGAACAATAGTGCATAAAAAAGTATTCACTCTCTTACATGTCTAATTTTAATGTCAGACAAAGATAACTTGAGGAAATATGGTATGGCTTGTGTTCAATTACACAAGCCCTAGCAAGTACCTAATTACTGTCACACCTACCTAAATAAGAAATCAGTTGAGTAAAACCTGTCTGAAAACATGAAGTAGGCTAAAAGATCTCAGCCTACCAAGATTTATTTCAAGAAAGCCTTAATGACCCATCCAGGAGGTCACAAACGAAGCCATAACAGCATCTAAAGCACTGCAGGTCTCACTTGCCTCAGTTAAGATCGGTCAAGAACACAGCAGTCTGTTACAAAATTCACCAAAACATCTTGATGTTCCTCCAGAATTTAGGGAAAATATTATGTTGAACATTCTGGAAGGTGTTACATCTGGCACAAAACCAACATAGCATTTCAGAAAAACAACATCATTATTAAACATGTTGGTGATAGTATAATGGTCTACAGCAGTGCTTCTCAAATAGTGAGGCAAGAGGCAGTAGGACTTCTGTCTTTATTCATGCTTGAAGAACAATAAACAAGCCTCCAGTCACTAGGTGGCAGCAGTGCTCAAATTAATCAACAGGCTGCCTGTTTAAACCAGCAGAAGTAGTCTACACAGACACACCGGTGTACAGAATGACGAAAAAGGAGGGCTCTGTGAAGCTTGCAATGTGGGAATGGTGGACAGAATCGTGAAATTTAACAAAATGGAATACAAAATAAAACGCTGTTCCTATATTGTTTTGGCGGCTGTAACTCCTGTACCTGTTGCTATCTGGTTAGGCGGGGGTGAGGTCACCCCTCCTCTCCACACAGAAAGAATAAACCGGCCAGCCATGGAAAAAAAAATCACTGAAACACAGACGTCCTCCAAATACATAATTTTTAAAAACACGAAGCTTAGCGCCAGGCTCAGGGCTAGAGATGTCTATGAATCGGGAGAACAAACCTTCTATAAGTTCTGTCAGCTTACAGGCTGCAAGGTCTGCAGCAACATAAAAGCTACAGACAAAAACACTGACATATCATGTGGTTCAGTAGAGTCTGGGAGAGAGTTAGGAAATAAACATGAACAAAGTTCGTGATCATTATAGAAGTGAGAACGAGGATTTGCTATTTCCAGGTCTCTTTATTAGACATGTTTTAATGTGGAGTTCAACTAAATTATTTGTCAAAGGAGATTGTCTTTTTAAAAAAATTGAAAAAGATGAGATTCTTTGTCTTGAACATAATGTTTTAGTTCTTTTTAAGGGAATTGTTTGAACCAGTTATTTGTGAAAATATTTGTGAATAACAGTAAATGTGGGTCTTTTTGGCTATTGACTTCTTAAATTAATTTCATTCACAACATAATTATACACTTTTTGGTTAGTAGATATGGTCAGAATGAAAAAAGTGGAATTCAGAAAAATAAAAATTTAAAAAGTGGAATTTTGGAGAAAAGCTAGTGAAGCTGACATGTAACCTATGTTTCCAGTTTTAAAAAGTTTTGAATGTTACTGTTTAGTCTAAAAAGGCACATCCCAGAGCATCATTTGTGCCTTTTCTCTTCTTTTCCTTTTCTACTGATAATCACAGACTGAGCAGTTTGGATTAAATGTTCTTATTCGAGTTAATAAACAGAATTTAGAAATTATGTTAAGATTTGATACAGTAAAAAGAGCTGCAGCAACTTAAAATTGAAGTTTTTGCTGCTCATTTTATTAATCTGTTTCGATAATCAGGAGATTGTATGCAGAATGGTTTGTACAGATAAATAATTAAACATTATCAGGTTCTGAATACTATTTCAATTTGGTGGGGGGGGGGGGGAATTGAAGAAATGTGTGCTCTCTATATGGGGGCATGAGTTATACTCTTTAGTAAGAAATTCAAAAGGAGAATGTCTGACCATCAGTTTGTGACCTTAAGCTCATGCACACTTGGGTTATGCTGCCTGTTTTGGTCAAAATCTTACCGGTAATTTAAATCTGTTTTAAATGCTGTGGCAGCAATTAAACAAATCTTTCATGCTCAAAAAGCCTCCCATGCGGCTTAATTAAAACAACTGTGCCAAGAAGAATGGGAAAAAATTCCACAACTGTGATGTGAAAGACAGTTGGTTTGGAAAGTTTTTTTTTCTTTATTCATCACTGGAAACAGAATTTTGTATTAACTCTGGTTATTTAAAATGAAAATGTATTTGATCATCTGAAAACATTAAGTGTGACCAAAATCTAAAAACCATACAAAAATACATTTATATATATCCTTTATATAAAACAAACCATCTTGCTTCACAGAGGATCTTGGCATAAGTGCTAGGCTAACGTTAGCTTCCTTACTTTCTATTTTCATAGGACTTCAGCTCATAAGGCTTGCAAATAATTGGGTGTGGAAAAAACTTACAAAAGGTTTGTTCCTTATGATTCATAAATAAAATACATTGCTTTTTATTGTTATTATTACCAACCAATGTTATAGTAGTGGAGTTCCCTAAACATTTGGTACGGGCTCGGTCCGGATAGTGATACACCTCAGTCTGAGTCTGAATTTTGAGATTTGCTGGTCTAGAGCAGTGGTTCCCAAACTTTCCACCGTCTGACCCACATAAGAAAAATGTAAGAGGGTTGTGACTCCGACTCTTGGTTGATCATACAAACATTTTTACCTTGTCAGGTAAAAAGTGGTCACATAACACAATCAGGATCAAAAGTCAATATATTGGCCAATGTTTTGCTTTTATTTATTTTCCAACCTTGTTTTTTTATCTTTTACAGCATCACTACAATGAAAATGTTTTAATCATTTTTAGTATTTAGGTAAATTTATGAAAAGGACCTCATGGCCCCAGACTTACATACTCGTGACCCCAACTTTGGGAACTACTGGTGTAGAGATTAAAATGTAAGGTCCATCTGCCCTGGTCAAAGTAGAGAAGAGGGATTTTACTTACATAATTAGCTGTGCCATCGGTCCCCTCATTTCGTAGTACCGCCACGACAAAGCAGAGGTACTCCTGCTGGTTAGTTAGGGGCTTGTTTCTGAAGCCCATATAATCCTTGTCATCACCCAGTGTAAAGGTTGTCGGCAGGTGAGTCAACTTGGCTGCAACGTATGCCTTGGGGGGCTCCACATGACGTCTGCGCCTCAGGACTGGACCTTCTCTGGACCTGAGCAGCTGTGGGAAAGGTGGGAAAAGTTGGAAAGGTGGGAAAAGTGGAAAGGTTATGGTTTAAAATTAGCTACAGAGCCCAAGGGAAATGACCCGAGACCTGAAAACCTGCCAAAATATAGTATCCAAGGTGCACCATCAGCTCAGGTTTAAGTTCGAGCATAAACTAGCGCAGTGTTTCTTAACCCTGGTCCTCAGGACCCCACTGTCCTGCATGTTTTAGTTGTCTCCCTGCTGCTGCACACCTGACTTAAATAAACAGGTAATTAACAGGTTTCTGCAGCACTTGATTGTATGATGAAGAGGGTTTGGAATCATTTTAATCAGGTGTGGAGGAGCAGAGACACATCTAAAACATGAAAGACTGTGTACTAAGAAACCCTGAAGTAGCATATATAAGACTAATCAAAGCATCTGAACTCCTAGAATCTCAGAATAAGACGGCCTGTGCTTTTATCGGTGGTGTATGTCCAGGCTTGGCTGCAATTCTCAGTCAAAGATAATGACTCCACAGTGCTAAAATGCCCTTTGCACGCTGGCACAACAGCAAACAATGCAGCCAAGCTACGAAGTGAGCAATTAGCACTTAGTGGAGCACACAATCTCAGCATGACTGCCAGCCTGGTTAATAAATGAGCAGGAGCGTAGATCACTGCGGCATTGTGTTTTTCAGCAGCATTTTGTTTCCTGTCACTGATGTCTCATGTGCTGCTCCAGATGTAGCTTTATTAAATAATTATGTTGGAGGGAGGAGACAATGGCCTGCTCTGTGTTTAATGACTCAGGGAGTCCCATCTCTTTCCCTCTCTGTCTCCATTATTCCTAAGGGGGGACCTTGAGCAATGGTGATTCAGATCTCCAAGTTTATTTAAACATTTTGCCATTATTATTCAGGCATTCAGGCCTAAATTTCCCCTTTCAACTTTATAAAACTATAAACTATAAAAAGGTTTAGAAATGGGGCTCTGTTACGTCTTCAACGCAATATTCACGTGGCAAAGGATTATTTAGAGTGCTAAACTTGATAGCTAATATATTTGAGGTGTTAAAAACCTGCATTCTAAATATTAATTTTATATTTAAGCAGTTGGACAGAGTCTCACACTGGACAGAAATGACATTGCTCAACATATTAAAGGTCAAAGAGCAATGGAAGCTCGGATGAAAAAAGGAAAAAGGCACATGTTGCAACTAAAAGAAGTGAAACATGTAGTAATTAAATATTTCATACAGTTCAATAAATCTTTATGTTTCTTTTATTGTATGATAATTGCTACAGATCCAACAAAATGATAGCACCAATGATTTTGCAAAAACTTATTTCTTAAAGTCTTATTTTTTCCCCCTTAATGTATAAATGTATATATTCAAACTAAAAGTTGAATTCTTGTGTTACTGCAATAATATATTAATTTATTTAATGTCTTTTTTTTACATGTCCTCATCAGAGGTGCCAATAAATTTAAAAGTAAAGAGAGATTTGTAAGTGTTGCTTCTAAAGAAGTATAATACAGACAAAGTTAAACCCAGCATCACTTGTTACACATTAATACTATTATCGGAGCGCGCAAACAGTTTTATTCGACAGATGGCCGCTGTTTGCAGACCTGGCATCCAATCAGGAGACTCCCCACCTAACTGAGTGACTCACTGTTTAATATCTCTCTGCCCTGGAACCTCTTCCTCCCTGAGCTCAGGAAGGTAGAGCTAATTGGCTAACACCGGCGACTCCCTACCCAGTCGGAGCAGAAAATGCTGTCTGTGACCCCCCTAACCTGGGAACATTAGCCAATCAGCCCCCCGCCTGGCACTCACCTCTTCCAGGTCCACCTCGTCTGGATTCCTCCACCGCTGCATCGACTGGGTTCGTGGCACCACCACGATGTAAAACCATCTGATAAGGAATAAAAATAAACAAATGAAAATACCTCTGTAAACAAAGCATGACTCAGTTAGCACATTTAGAGACTAGGGGATGCTTTTGGTGTGGCGCTGTGTTGGAACAACGCCACCACACAAGTAAGTCCAACCAAGGTCAAACTCCAGCAGATTGGCGCTGCGTTCCCCAATTAATGGCTGAGCGCTAAGAACATCTGCCACACGGACCGGAACAAACACCATTCAGGAGAGGGGAGCCTTCAGCTAATGGAGATCCCTGTAGGATTCCTGAGGTTAATAAGAGCAAACATGTCTTTTTGTGTTGTTATTATAAAAGACCCAGATGGATGGAAATGAAGGACATCACTGGAAAGGGTCAAACTGAGTAGGTTAGGTACCGACTGAACGAGCATACATGTGAGAGCACACAAAGCAGTCATGTCTCTGTATTTATATTTGCGTTGGCTCCATCTTGCTGTCAAGCCCCGACTGTTTTCTCTCGGCTCAAAGTTTTCTCTCCACTGCGGCATTTTGTAAAATGAGCTGCTGCTGACAGTGAAAGCAGCTGCCTCTCTCCTCCTTCTCCTCCTCCTCTTCCTTGCTTCGCATCTGTGATTCAACAGTCACTCAAGTCGGGGAGTGGAAGAAGACGTGTATAACAAGGCTCCTCACCAACACAGGCCAACACATCCCTCGACTCCTCCATCCCCCAATCACTAACCCTCTTCGTCTGTCAGTCTGAGCTGGACCTGGCCCAGACTTGACAGCCAACTCGCCACACTCCTCTGACATGGCCATATCTGCGTGAGTGTGTGTACATAAAGGTAAAGGCTTTACCCAGCTCTTAAAAGCTCTTAACAATTTGCGTCAAAAGAAAACAACTCAACCCGATGTTAAGTCTAAATTATCATCAGCTTTCATGTGGAAAAGGCGTCTGAGAGTAAAAGCTACAGTTAAAGAGTTGGAGCAGTGCTTTGCTATCGATCAGAGATGTGTTTGTTGATTTTTTCTGCAGCTCGTCTTGAAAAGCATTTTAGTGTTCAGAGTTAAATGTGAATTAACTTCTGAACAAGAAAATCCTGCCATCAACCACGCCAGCATGCAAGTCAGGGTTGTCCAAAGTACAGCCCGACTACAATTGTGGAATGATCTGGCCCACCAGTACAGGTGCTCAATGCAGAAGGAAACGTTTTGTTTTAAATTACAGCTTAAAACCTTAGAATTGAAAATGTTAGATACAACAAAGAATTTGTCTTTTAATAACCACAGCTTTTACATTCTCTCTAATTTAATAGCAAATAGGATCACATCTATCCAACAGTTTTTAATCGAAAGCAGACTTTGGTGCACCAAAATCTGCTTGTAATTAATTGATTGAAATTAGCTAAATGCAGTAAGCGTTTTCAAAGACTGACCCAAATTCAATTCTTATTGCTGATATTTGAACTGTATCTATTTCTTTTAATAAGGCAAATTTGCAGTCTTTTGCAAGTCTTTTTTAACTTTAGCATCTACAGTGATTTACACATCTGACTGATTGTTTTATTAAAATATTGCATGCTCATATTTTGTGTAGCGGGTAAAGAGATCAATCTATCTATCTATATATAGATATATCTATATATCTATATATATATCTATCTATCTATATATATATATATATATATATGGAAGGTATGGTAGAAAACGCTCCAGAGAAGGCCGCAATTATTACTGCCTTATTAGAGTTTGGAGTTTGTTTGAGATGCTGTGGATTAGGACTGGAGTCAATGCTTCGACAACCACCACACACATATATATGTATCCAGGGCACAACTGTCATGTTCCTGAACCAGAGACGAGCCAAAAGCATCTTACTAAAGAGAGCTGGATTGTAGCCCAGTGGTCCAACGTTCTCTTTTCTGAAAAAAAATCAAGGTCCCAGATTCTGGAGGAAGAATGGAGAGGAAGTTTCTACAGGTGTGGATTCATGTCATCTTATGCTGTTGGTCTATGGAGCTTCATATAGAGCACTTAATGCTTGCTTCTGCTGACAAGCTTAATGGAAACGCTGATGTTATTGTCCAGCAGGACTTGACACCTGCCCACACTACCAAATGTACAAACACCTAAGTCCCTCCAGTAAGTTTTGGGTCTGCCTCAGGGTCTCCCCCCATTGGGATGTGCCCGAAAACCTCATCCTGCTCAGATCAGCAAACTACAACAGTCTACTCCTTTAAAAATGTAAAAGCATAACTTTCTGGTATAGTTATAAGTACCATACTTATTTTATTGTTTGTGGCATTTGTGTTAACCACTTTGAGGTACATTTGGAGGTATGAATGGTGTTATATAAATAACTGACCTGACGCGGGTGGTGGTCTGGACCTTAGGCAGGTTGATGGTCATTTTGCCATCCTGAGACGTTTGTGTGATGGGCTTGGTTTTAATCAGGTCAGGGGCCGTGCGGATGGACACCTGTTGCTGAAGACCTCCGGCAATGATACCCCTGCTTATCAGTACAAATGAGTAGTCAGTGTCTGGCTGCAGGTGCGTGATCAGCTTTCTCTTATGGCTTCCCTCCACCTCCACGCTTTGCTGGTTGTACAAAATCTACAAAAACACAGTTGGAGAAAAAGCGTAAATATTTTCGCCTTTCCACTCTCCACATAACAAAGCTATAAAAAGCCAACTTTACCCAAGATACTTTAGAAAACTTTGACTGAGACTGACCTTAAATGGAGCCTGAGATTTGTAGTTTTCTGGCAAGTCCCAGGTAAGGAGCACAGATGTTTTTGTGACTGCTTTGACACCAAAGTTGAGGGTTGGGAAGTCTGCAAAGACAATTACTTTAATTCATATCTCAAGTAAGGTCTTGCAAAAAATAAATACCACATATGCTTCTCTTTCAACTTCAAAATTATGCTCTACTTTGTGTTGGTGTGTCACATAAAATCCCGGGTGAAATGCATTAAACTGTCACCTTATCTTCGCAAGACAAGAGCAACACGCTGAGATCTCAGAGATCACTGGAAAATGTGTGACAGTAGAAATGGCAACCTGTGTCTTAAAATAGGCATCAATCCACTAATTAATAAGAAATCTTAGGTTTATAAGATTACAAAATGCATGAGGAGGTATGCACTGTGTATGCTTTAGATTTATGTGTAATGGGATGGAGGATGAGGACGCGTGGTAATGTGACTGTAGCGTGTAATGAGATTAGCACTCTGTAAATCAATAAACAGAGCTGCAGTACACTGCGAGACGAAGAAGAGAGACGTGGCAGTGATGGATACAAAACTGGTTCTCTATAGAAGTTAAGGCGCCAGCAAAGGTTATGAAAAAATATGGACTTGTTGACGGATGTAGGGTGAAGTATTATTACATGAGGGCGTTAAGCCCTGTGATCATGTTTTTAAAGCAAACATCCCTGGGTTGTTTTTGCATAAATGTCCTACCGTTGGACATGGTTCTGCTCTGGATGCTGGGGCTGAGGGGTCCGGCCCCCTTGCTGGTGAAAGCCTGGACACGGATGTCATAAGTGGTGTCCGGGTTAAGGCCCTCGATAGTCAAGTGTGTGTCCGTCGTGCGACTGGTGTTGTCTGCCTGATTGTTTATATCCTTGTACACCACCACATAATGAGTGATCTTCCCGTTCCTTTCTTTCAGATTCGGGGGCTCCCAGGTCAGCTGTGTGCTCGACTGGGTGAGCCCCGTGACTTTGAGGTTGAGCGGGAAGCCTGTGGGCACGTCTTCGGGGGTGCTGATCTCCTTCACGTAGGCCTCTCCGGCGCCGGCGCGGTTCCGGGCACTGAGGCGGAAGATGTAGGTTGCTCCCTTGTGCAGCTCGGTGACGGTGTGGTGGTCTTTAGTTTGGCTCAGCTCCAGCGTGGTGAAAGTCTCCTCATCTGTGCGCTTGTACTGCAGCTGGTAGCCCATCAGCTCCCCCACCATCTCACTGGGGCGCTGCCACTGGATTAGTGCTGTGTTGCCCATGGTGGTGCTGATCATCATAGAGGGTTTGCCTGGCACTGAAAAGATGAAAACACTTAGATCCACATTCTACAAGAGAACTAACATCTAAAGCCTGAGCACCGATCAATCAAGACCGGTAAACAGGTCTTGATTGATCAGGATGAATTTAACATGCTAATATTGGCACCTCTGGTAATGATGTGAATAAAAGCCTTACTTTTTTTTTACCACCTTCCATTTCATCCTCTTAGATAAACCTGGGTCCTCGTCTGGCCCTGTTTGTCACAGTTTAGCTTCTTGTTTTAACTGCTGATATGGGAAACTTCGCTATTTTCTGGTAGCTAGATTTTAGAGGTTCCCAGAGAAGAGAAACAAGCCCACAGCAGGAGATGCTTCTCCACAAAGTCCTCCCTGTTTAAGGCTAAACCTACTGAAGGTGTTCTTCACCAAGAAGCTCACAGTTCCGGTTACAGACCCAGAAGCTAATGGTAGGACAGAAAATGTTTGTTTTTCCTCACCGGGTGGTATGTAGTTTCAGTAATGGTTGACTTGTAAAAACCTATAAGAAATTAATTTAATTATTCTTCCTAACTACATGGAGCAGGGATACTTTAATTAAATATTAAATTAAATAAGTTCATATCAAAAGTCTTTAAGTAGACATAATATGATTGAAGTGTTTCAGGATTGGACCTCTTTTATGAAAATCAAAATAAGGTCACCCTATTTTATACTTATTTTGCCAACACACATTTCCTTTAGCTTTCTTTGAAAAATATGACCTTGATATGATTATGAAGCATATTTTGGACATGTGTAGGTTTTATTTGTGGTTTCACATAAATAAAAGACAGGACATAAATTTGTTGGGATACTTCAATTAATGGAAACCAAATGGATTTAAAAGTATAAAGTAGCCATGGAAGGAATGAAGAAAAAAAACCTAAATTGGGAAAAAATATGCAGCAAAAATAATCGTTTTATAATTGAATCATAGCACCTGAATCATAATCGAATTGAATCAAATTGTGAGGTACCCAAGATGGCACACCCCTAAAAGTGAGTTGAAGACAATTATGGAAGTGATGACCTAAAAAAAGGAAACCACTGGATTTTTTTCTTAGCTACTTAAATTACTCAAATTAAAGGCTGCATTATTCAACATTTGTATTTATGCTGCTACAATAAAAATATTTATTGATCTTTAACAGGGTTAAAGATGAGCAGAAGAAAAATTAACAGTTAAATTATTTATTCCACACAGGTACACATTAATCTGCAAAACATGACCACTGACAGATAAAACAAAACAATCCTGGCTTTACTAGGCAGTTATTATACTGGAAACCTGCATCTTGTCCTTCACACAAGTACAATAACACGACCAATCATAAGTACCTCACATTCCCAGACTTTAAAATAGTTTATCTGGCTCTCTAATTACCTGAATTTCCAACAAAGATTGGTTGGGACATCAGATAATGCATAATTATGTTTTTTCTTTCAAATTAAACATTATATGACTTATTGAGGCTCATCCTCTCCTTTTTTAAATGTATATTCATAAAGAAATATTATGCTGGGGTCCCAGCATATCTATAGGAGCGACCACTGTCCCTCTTGCACCTTGGTGGTTCCAGTACATCCCAATTACAAACAGAAACCCCCATAGTTGCTTAAGTGGCAGAACAAAGACCTATTGCACACTGAGCAGGTCATTGCAATGGTATGTTTGATTTGTGCATGTTTTCTGGTTCACATGAAGACGTTGATAAAACTGATGCTAACCTGCTCCAGTCGTAGTGATGACTTTAGCTTTGCTCCGAGCTCCGTCGCCCTTAGTGGTGTAAGCAGCCACAGTGACAGAGTAGGTGGTTTCAGCCTGTAGTCCACCAATAACAGCTTCCTGTAATATAGTGAAATAACAAGGAATCAGAAAACCTAAGTAAAAAAAAAAAAACCTTCTCCTTGATGAAAACCATAATAAAAGCCCCCTTAACGAGCTCATATCCCCTTAAAGAACACACAGCACCAAAAAAAAGCCATAATGAGATTAAACCCCCTTCTCCATTTCCTTATATTCCTTGATGAAATTACCTAGGACAAAAATTAAACATAAAAAAACCACACACAAACAGGAGAAGAAATTTTTCTTGGGTTAGAAAAACTCCTACGCCCAACTGTAAGGCACACGCTGCACCCATTAACCAACAAACCAAATGAACCAAAACATCACCAGTGTGTCAGTGTTCATGCCTGCCGCATGGATAAGCATGGGATTATACCCAGAGGAGCTTAGGATCATCACTGCACCGCAGTCTCTTAAAGCCCAACAAAAATCTTTACTTCTGACTGTTGAAAAAAAACTACAAAGTCAACCTTTTTGGTAACTAAATATTAGGCCTCTGATTTATAAAGCTAGAATCGTGGCTCCTCTGGCTAGATGACCATGCAGTGCACGCACAAAACACAGACACACTTAAGATGGTTGAACAAATCAGTAACTCAGCAGTCAGGAACAAACAGAGAAAAAAACAACTGTTATGTGTAACCTGCTGCAGTGCTGGCACTCACTACACCAGCCTGCATCAGTTGGAATAAAAACACACCCACACTCTGGAATTAAACACGGTGCGCTTGAACGAAGCCAATTTATAAACAAACAAACAAACACAACCACAAACACACACACACACACACACTTCTGATTACGCATACTAACCAGTACAATACAGGCCTATGCAAATGACTTAGGTCACTTCTGATTTCTATATATTTTGCTTTCCAAAAGTGACACCTGTTTTAGTGATATCCTAAAGTGGTAATAATCTTCATATTGCACTCATTTATAGTCCAGCATTCAACTGTAGTGACAAACTGCCTAAACATGCATTCTAAACTGCTTTTCACTAAGTAGTTTGTGATGTGAGGACACAACAATTAATTAGGTACCTTACGAAAAACTAAATGATTAATTAGTCAATATTTTACAACTTAAAATGGAACCAATTCATTGGCTTCTACACACAGAGGACTTACAGATAGGGATGTTAGATATCGGCTTTTTTAACCATACCCGATATAGTCTAAATCTGAATTTCCGATGCCGATATAAACCGATACCGCTGTTATATGTCTATTTAGACATTCAAGGTTGGCTCAGAAATGCAGAAGCCACAGGATATATTGCAAGTTTTGGCAAACAAACAAACAAAAAGATATCTCAAATACTATTATTCTGTCATATTTTGACATTTTGAGTTAGAGGAGAAGTAGCTGAAGAGTTTGATGTTTCATATGCACATGATATGAAAGTAAGGTATAAAGGTTATGTCATTCAAAAAGTAAAAACTGATACCGATCATTTCTGATATTACATTGTAATCCCAATATTGTTATTTTGATCAATGTGTCAGTGCTGGCAAGTCATGCTAAAAAAAAAAAACACTCTTCGCTGTGGGAGCTGGTACTGAGTGAAGAAGCCTCCGAGTTACCCTATTCAGTCTCAGCGAGGTGTTTAAAGATGTCAAAGTCAAACAAGTACCACCTTTATCTGGAACCTTTTTTAGAAATCTCAGAAGTAGGGAACACACACAGAGACAATGGTTCTTTCTAGTAAAACCAGCCTCTCAACATCTGACTATGCTGATCTCAATCGTAACTCGATTGGAGAGGAACATACTTGATAAAGATTGTGTTAACTTGGGCTTCATAAAACCGGATTTGTGTGTCTGTAAAATGCCCTTAACTGGCTCTTGCTGACTGTAAATGAGTAACAAGCAGCCAGTGCCTGAAGAACCTTGAAAGACCCTAAGAAAAGTTTGAGAAACCAAATTTAAAGATCACATGAAAATCTAACGTAACAAAAGTATACATAAAGACAGACAAAACTGTGCAGATGAGCAAGTACTCGGGAAGAAATGAATGCCTGAGGCTTAAGTACAGAAGCTGGAGTTATCGGGTTCTGGCTGGAGTTATTGAGAGGACAAGTACACAAATGCCTATAAGCCTTCCTGCTGGAACTCCTCTTAAACTCCAGATACTTGGAATATTATGTCTTTGCCCTATTGCTGTTTCTCTAGCTAACGAAGTTTTAATTTCCTTAACACGGAAGAACATTTAACATCCTATATAAGCAAGCTCTGTTCAACTGTGCTTTTTAGTGTCTTTCTCTTTAAGAGACATTCAGTACTCCCATGCTAACCTTTAAAAGAGATGAGAGAAAAATGCTAAATTACTGTATAATAAAACCATTTTAACTTTATGGAGGAAGTCTCATTACTTTATACATACAAAATGGCTTTAACAATCTCTGCGATGGCAGAAGCGGAGAATGCCCCTCCTTCTGCACTGGCAAGGTCGAGTCAGGTCTGGTAACACTTTTGAAACTCAGCACAAAGTAGAGAAAGCAAAGCTTCAAAGTATTCCTTTAGAGCAAATGCTTAGAGCAGCACCAAAGGGCATTACAAAGATTATCAAGTTATAGAAATGGATTCTATTCTATGAAGCTCTCTGCCACAATCCTCACTAAAATGGAAGGTGTCAAGAGACAATTAGTGACACAGATAAAAGAAATATAATTGCTTCTTTTAGCTTAAAGGTAACATTTGATGTCATCTATGTTAGTTGTTTTACACTAATGGTGTTTGCATTGTTTAAAATTTTAAAAACAGCTTTAAAATCTAACTCTCTGCTAAACAAGGGTCAGCACGACATGTTGATGTTTCTGTTGCTGATATCAGCCTGTGCCGTGTCCCACTGCATAAGCTACCTGGCAAACAGAATGCTAAGCAAACAACAGAGACGTGTGAAACGGGAGACATCCTCTGACGGCATCCGGCTCGGTGTCTGACAGGTGTTAATCAACGCATTAAAGGCCGAGGGACAAGAGCCAAGCCTGACTTCAGGCATGTGGCTGCAGGAGGAATCTGTGACCAGGTTTCTGCAGCTTAGCGTTATCGCGTAGAACCAACTGGCTGCACACCCTGCTGCCTTAGTTGTTAAAGGGACAGATTAAAGCACTGGTGTTAAAGCCATTTTACCAGTTTGACAGGCTGAAATTGTCGCAGTTGCAGTTTTCTAATTAAAGACTGCAGCAAATGTCTTGGGTAGGGCCATGGATGTTCAGGGGGTTTTTTCCCCCAACCCAACACTCAAAGTCTTTAATGATATAAATATTCTCTCATCAGATGCACACCTTCTAGTCTGCCAATGGCACTGCATTGCTGTAGGTAATGAATTCAAATCAGGGACTGTTTTATCCTAAGGCCTAATTTAACTCACAAACATTTAACTTTTTGAAAGCATTTCATTAAAAAATTATCAATTATTTGGAAATGTAATAACGTGCAATATTTACCCTTAAAAAATAGTAGAACTGCTAACGATGAGGACGTTAAAATTAGCTTTTAGCTTTTCTTATCGGTACTAAACTAAAACCTTAGTTTATGCTACGTATCATTTAAAAACAGTATTTGATCCATAAACTCTACTCTATTTGTAAATAAGTGTAAAAAATCTAGATTCTTAGTTTTCCAGGAAAATATTTCTAAAATATTGTCTTGTTCTAGATTTTCAAAAGTCATCTGGAGAGATGGATGTATCATTTCATCCCTAGTTAATTATTACACAAGTCCAGCATAAAAAGTACTTTACAGTTTTTACTAATAGAAAACAGTGAAAGACAACAATGATATGACTGGCTAACCAATTGATGCTAACAACCAGTTTCCTGTTAGCACAAAGCTAAAAGGATTTTTTAAATATTACAGATATTTACAACACAATTTGTGGATGAAAAGATCTTTACTCTGTTTGTAGAAAAGAAAAACATAGGATTCTTTGTTTTACCCAGAATATAGCTTAATCCCACTTCATTTTTGTGACCACAATTTGTGTAGACTGCAATCTAGTTTTCAAAGCTGGATGCCTTCTTATGCCTCCCACTTTTTACCCCCAAAATAAAAAATTGGGACAGAGTGTCAAATGAGACAAAATGATTTGTAATCAATTATTGCTAATAGGGCTAAAATTAATATTAGCTTTGAAGCTTCCTATTGGCGCTTCACTAAGAGGGGATTTCATATCACATTTCCTCTAAAGAATTTGTGATTTATGAAACAATTACTCGATTTGTGAATAGACACAATGTTTGCCCTAAAATATTATGTCTCATTTTTCACCTCCTTGTTTATCGCCTCATCATACCAGTACACTTATTTTAAAACCTCATACCTTTCCACGTTTTTCTTCAATGTCTGAGTAGGAATAGTAAGTGGCTCTGCATTTACAGTTGTGCCATACAACTTCTAGGAGGTAATAAGCCATAACAAAGAGCTGCATGACAGCCACGGAGCAGAGAGATGTCATCTAGGCGAATGAAAAGAACATGAAAGACTGGTGGAAACCTCAGAGATCTGCGGAGCTGATAAAACCCTGCAGCTCCTCCCCTCAGATAGATATGTCATCTTGAACGGTGGGGGGAGACAGCAGGTTAGGCGGGCCTGATTAATGTCAGCATCCCACTAAGATGGTGACACCCAGCCTTTTGACTGCAGTGTACACTCAGTGGTTGCTAGCACTCCATGCACACTGCACCACAGGCCTCCACATTTGCAAGTTACTGGCTGTTACTGGTTTGTCTTATTAAAAAATGTTGACCTGTACACAATCCTTAGTGGAATAATTCTCATGCTCTCCAGTTGCAGTCGTGCTGCAAAACAAAAAACAAAACAAAAAATAAATAAAATCGTCCACACACACAAACACACACACAAGAAAAAACATTTGGGCAGACGTTTCTGGCTGCGGTTGTGATGGGGTTATGATCTTTCATGAGGATTCACACTGAGTGGATTACAGGCATGGCTTACACAGAAACAAACACACATACACCGACTCGTGATCCAAAACACACAAGCACCCCTAAACACTGCAGAGGGGAGAAGAACCTGCCCTGCAAGACAAACCCCAGCAGCACACATGAGGGCTACTCACATGCTCGGTGGACTCTTCAATATTCCACTGATGGGAGAGAAGACACAGGACAACATGGCAGGGAGAGAAATGAGTCAGAAACAACACAACAGGCAAGGGAAAAAAAGCACTTGTCTTTTTTTCACTGGCAGATGAATGTAGGTGTCAATAGAGTCATGCTGCGGAAAAAAAACACTGTGATGGAAGAGACAGAGTGAATGAAATAAAGAAGGGAAAGTTGAGTGGCATGAAATAAATTGGAGAAGAGCGCAGAGGAATGGAGAAATTCATAATTGTTTGAAATGCACTGCCTTGTTTCCCATTCACCTTTGAATCCATGGAAATTTAAGGAAACCTCTGTTAGGTATGATAGCTGCCTCATTGTGGACATAAACTATGCAGAGTCTGTGAAGCGTTTCTCTTTCCACTAACGGAGGAGGGAAGAGCCTTTATTCATTACATTTCAATATATGTTTCCAAAATGTTCTCCCTGCTCGCTGTGCTCGGCCGAGTAATTCCCGGGGGGGAAGTGAAAGCCCATTTTGGTGCTGCGGGGCTCCGTCAGCGTCAAGCATGAAATCCTATTACCAGTGCAGCTGTGTTAGCCCTGTGACATCAAACCCCGCTGATGCAGAACGCAACGGCTGGTGTTCACCAGCTCAGTCACTGCAGAGGAGTTCACTGATGGGTGGCCTGGCTGACAACGGGGGCAGGAGAGATGAGACTGGTGACACTGATGAGGGACAAAGTAGAGAAGAGAAAACGGGTCGGGGTGGAGGTGAGGAAACGTGGGCGACTATTGTAACAGCATTGGTGGAGACTTTGGAGAGCAGAGGCAAACAGGGGAAGGGACTATAGGAGTGGATGAGGGGATTGGTAAGGCCAAAATAATATTGATACATCAAAAATAACTGTTAAAGTGCCAGATCTCCCATTTTATCACCTTGATATACCAATGAACAAGTAATTTCAGATTTCCTGTCTTTTGATTTAGGCAAAGTCTGAACATGTCAATTTTAACTGATTGTAATTTATCTTTGAGAACTATAATACAACAAGTAAGAATACAAGTCATGCTCTCTCTCCCCCTCCTACAGCCCAAATGACCTGCAGAGTGAGTGACATGTAGTAGAAAAAAAACACATTTGAATAGTCTTAGACAGCTTGCACACCAAATATTGTCTAGTATGGTGCAGTCACTGGTCGGGAAAAGATTGGATTTTAGAGTTTTGGACAATTTCTCGGTTCATTTCTATCTGCTTTTGTTTTTTAGTTCACCAGTGTTAAAGACAAAACTGCCCTGGGCAAAATGTACGAACTCAGTAAGATTTCAGTAAATATTAGCTATCAGCAGGTAAATAAACTTTACATTCTATCAAATAAGAATCAAATCACCAGGATATGGAACAGAAAACTATATATTTTTAAATAATGTAAATAAAAGTGTATTAGATTTGATTGATATATGATTTTTTCAACCACTTATTTCCAAAGTTTGTGATAATATTTGATTACAGCAAAAAATGTATATGTTGTGGTTCATATGAACAAGAAATGGTTTGATTACAGGTACCAAACTGAAATAGGCAAGGAAATAAATTGCAATGCATAGGTACGAACTGGCAAAAGGGGTGATTTGAGCCTTCAAATATATAAATACATTTTTAAAAACCCTTAAAACATTGTCAAATAGTAAAAATTAGATATTTTTGGAGAGAGCTTTGGGTCTATTCCGGTATCCCAGAAGGATTTTCATAGGGAGCTGCTATGAAGAATTCTAGCCACCCCTCAGAGGGAGCTACCTACTTACCATGCGTTGTAACCAAGATCAAGACAATAACTTTTTTGTATCTCTCAAAAAACTCTCAGTCAATAACCATCAAGCTTTTTGTAAACTAGAGAAACAACTTCTGAAGTTTACTCAGTAGAAATATAGGTTATTGCTATTCCTGAATTTGACAATTACACACCAGTGAGTCATACACTGCGGAAATAATGATCATAATTCATATAAAAGACAAAATAGTCTCCATCTGTTTCTCAGCGGGTGGTGTTTAACCTGTTAAGGGACATAAGAGCTAGGCCTGTGTGATGTCCCTGTTGTATCGAGCCCAAACACATGGCACATAAAAACTGCAGCTCTGTGCTCCCCTGACATAGCGGGGCACTAAAAAGTAGCGCTTAAGAGCAGCTGCTGCTTAACTCCACATCTAACAGTTTGCGATGTTCCTAATTGCTTAATTTGTTTGCCGTCAATTCAGCTCAGTATGTCAACAGAACAGCAAACACATTAAGGTTCACAAGTTACTATCTCATCTTGGGCTTAATCCCCTTTCAGCTGCAACTGCTTTTGCTTTCTGCCTAAATCCACAGGAGATTTATAAATTAGCCTCCATTTATCTTTTGAATACCAACGCAAGCTGAAAACACATCACTGCTGATAAGCGTCGTTTGTGGAAACGGAGCGGTATAATTTGCAGGCGGGTGAATGCAAATGTGATGACATGGGCTGAGATGTGTGGCTATAAAAATGGGAACGAGAGAAGAACGAGTGATGTGGAAGAGAAGGAGCTGTCATGATTGATGGAGTGAAACGGGCTGAGGTGCTTCTTTTCTTCTGTGCCCCCCACCCCCCACCGCAACCGGTAATTTCCATTCAACTCCAGTCTGGGGCAGCAAAGGCCGTAGAGGCAGTGAGGCATCACCTCACTCGCATAAACTACAAAAATGGATGAGTGGTCAAACCAAATAACCCTGGAAAGTAGTGCTAAATGAAGGTAAAACGACATTCGGGTAGAACCATGGAGTGAGGTAAATGGCTTCAAATATTCAACTATTTCCAGTGAAATTTCCTGGATCTCGTATGTGAGAATGAGCCTGGATGTAGCTGCGAGGGCACTATGATGGAGCTGGCTGTGTGGCGTGGAGTTGCCAGCTCAGGTTTGGGTCATTCCTCCAACAGGAAAGCGGCTGCAAAGGTTTGATAACATCACACTGTTAACACGGCCTCTGGTTTAAATTTAGCAGGAAAATGAAGGCGATGTGTGGGCTCCTGCTTGAAAAGAAAAGAAGCGCTTAAAGCGCCCACGCACAGGCGAGCTCTCCCTGTTCTCCTCCCAGTGTTTCAGCTAACCCTGGGAAAGGGTAAAAAGCAGCCAGAAACACGGACACAAAGAAAAGGGTCGAGCAGGGGGAGGTGATAGTGGTTGTGACAGGATCTGCAATTCAATCACTTGGCTTAGGATTGTGATTGAAGTCTACGGTGAGGTCGCGGTAAGCTTTCAGAGCTCTGCAAAATGTGGATTTTGCTTTTCCGCCTGGCAAGGCTCACTGTGCATCAAATCCAGGTGAAAGGGCGGCTATGAAACTGATTTCACAAGACATTAAGTGAATGTCTTTGGAGAAATACTTTGGGATGTGCCAACAAGGGGAAAAATTGTTTTCTCCTTTAATTCATCATCAATTACAGGTGTGCGTTTACAGGATCTGTATGACTCTTAAGATGAGTCACAAACTCTTTCTGACCAGCTGGAACGCCTACTACGAGGTTGATCTTTGCAGGAAGCATGCTGGCTCATGTTATCTTTGTTGTTGAACTACGTAAATGGGAAGACGTGTGAAAAAGGAGGGATTGTTCTAAAACCAGTTGAGCGACCAAGGATAAGAGACTGCTGTCTGACTGTGTGGTCTTTTAATGACGTCCGGGCAAGTCCTTGCAGGTTGACTACTCAATGATGAGTCTGTTGAGATGACTCAACCAAGGGGAACCGACCTGCACGCAAGACTCTGGTAATTACTCAACTAACTTTCAAGCAGAACAGGGGAGAAAAGAGGCCAAGTTTGGGAAAGAAAGGAGAAAAAAAAATTAACTCCGGGGTCTGCCAACGCTGGGGAGTTAAAGGTGTCCTGAACACAAGACTGAAACACGTGAGCTATAAAGTGCGCCATATTACAGGGTGCTCTCATATTTATTGTATGCCCCAAATGGGACATGGCAGGGAGTATTGTTTGCATAACAAGTAGGGTCATGTTCAGTTCAGTTTTCACAACTCAAAACAAAATCAAGCGGAACGTGCTGCCACGGAGATAAACACTCGAAAGAAGACGAGTAACCACCACCATGTTTTTCTCCTTTTCCAGACCAAATGGTGCTGTCCTGCCTGTCGAGCACTCCCCTACACAGTCAGAAAACAATGAAGTGTCAGCAGCAGCTGCCAGAAACAACTGCTCTTAAATAAAAGCTGCCCTGTGTTTGAGAGATCAGGGCTCACTTTTTGACCAGGTGTAGAGACACGACCAATGTGTTATGTGTCAGTCAGGTTTTTCATCCACATTTATTCTTAGCTATCTCCAGCCCAACCAAATGGGCTTACTGTGAGAACTATAGAAAATCTGTTTACACAAAATCCAAAAGGTCCTGTTCAAGTAATTTCAAATGCATTAGGCTCGTTGCACCAGTTCTGTGGTAATAAGACATACGTTAACTTTTTTTTAAAGTAGATGAAAGTTATCAGAAACCAGTAAAGATGTAAGCAGTCATTTCCTTTTAAACCACTGCTACCTTTTATTTGCAAACATGGCTCAGAGACCATCCAGGGTACGAAGCTATTTACAGATCTATGGCTGTTTTTTAGTGTTGCCTACACTTTTGGCTTTTCTTACTCAAAGACTGTACAAATTTTTTTAGCCAATAGAATTCGAGCTTCCGCATTTTCAGCTGTCAATCAACTTGCATGCAGTTCGCGCAAACATGTGAACATGGGGCCGTGCACACAGACCGCTCCGTGTCTTCCCGTTTACAGTCGCCATATTGTGAGAGAGCCTCGGGCAGAAGTTGCTTACCTCCGAAATGTCCATAGCAAAAGTACAATCGGGTGGTGCTCAATAGCGCTTGCTGCTTACTTCTTTGACTGGCTATGTCACCACAGGTCATGCGCGTGCACAACTGCTGTGGCAGAGCTGGAGGGAGGGAAGGAGGGAGTGTTTTGGGAGGGGCCTTGGTACGTCAGATTCAAGAAATCTCTCTCCCACAAATACTCTGGACTGCAGCTTTAATTTTGCGTTCTGTCTTTAGGTTTGTTTCTGTTCCACAGAAATAACTTCTGGCTGAGGGTTACTGTGTTTAACCGTCTCTTTCGTAGACTTGACAACTGATGGACTATTTGAGTATTACTTTTGTGTACTGTTTTTTAGTGCCATAGAAAGTACTCCTGCCCTTTGTTATTTTGTTCAGCTGATTCTTTTCCCTGAAGTGACTGACATCTTGATGCTAAAAATAGCTCCATAATCTTTGTGTTTGTCTCCAGATTATAACCCCCAATATGATTATTATAATTACTGTGTTTAACTATGTCTCTTTCATTGACTTGACAACTGATGGACTATTTGTGAACATTACTTTTGTGTAATGTGTTTTAGTGCCAGAGAAAGTACTACGCTGCAAAAAGTACTAAAGTACTAAAGAGCTTGGCTTTACTGGTGGTTTCTTCTTATTCACAGGGAGTGGCTCCTTTCCACTGTCACCAAATGCTTGCTCCGGTTGAGAGATTGCTGCAAGGTTTCGTTTTTTTTATTGCTAATCAGCAGTAAATGATCAGCTAAGTTTGACTGTGCTAAGTTATGCTATTATTTGGATTGAATTAAACTGTAAGTAATTGGTTCCGGATCTGACAGTGAAATTTAAGATTGCATGAAAATTAACTGTATTTATTATACTGGACTAAAAAATTTTATAGCAGACAATACTGTATATATAGACTAAATTGAACTGCATAGTTGGTATGAACCCAGTGGACACCAAGATGAATCACACGATTCTGTTAAAGGTGACAGAGGGTTAAAGTACATAAATACTAATGTTATGACTAACCAACAACCAGCAAGAGGCTTTTAAGCTGGATTCTTTTATTTGCTAAATCAGGATGCTGTGAGAGTTGGGTTTTCCATGGCTTAAGGATATTCATGAATCTCTGAGCCCCATTTAAGGATTACAATCTCATAGATCTCATGGTGTTGCACAGCTTTGGGCGATTCAGTGCGCTTTGCATTACCGTGTAAAGGGGCAGTGTCAGGGAAATAACTTGAATTTATAAACATGGTAACAAGGCAGTGCATATGTATTAATGTTAAAACCGCAAGGGGGGCTGCATTGATTTCACTAAGCCACATCCTGATGTTACGAACAGAAAATATATCCAACAGTTTTTACTGTAGAATTTAAGTGGATTTCATTCCGACAGCTAATCCAAAGCTGTAGGAGCAGGGTACCAATTTAGAGTCAAATGTCACATGTGGAAAAAGATTATGGGAAGGGAAAAAAGGGAGGATACTGCAGTTGACAGAAGGAAACTTCCACGTGTCTCGCCTGGTGTAGGAGAACAAAAGTGTGAGGAGGACAGTAGAGCGAGAGAATCACAGGAAATGAGCATAGGACAGTCAAGACAAAGAGACAGGGACAAAGAAAAGCTGGACAAGCAAAAGACTATCCATTACCTGTGCCTCCGGCAAAGCCACATCCATGATGTTCGGTTGGCCTCGTGGTTCGCCGTTTTCCAGCCGGGAAAATATTACTTGGTAGCCCCTGATTTGCCCATGCTGCTTCACCTGTACTGGAGGCTTCCAAGTAACCTGGATGGCTGTAGAGTTTATAGCCTCAACCTCTAGCTTCCTGGGAGGGGCTCCGGGCACTGGAAACCAAACATTAGTGTGTGTGGGACAAAACAGAGAGATAAAGTGGTTAGAGATAGCTAGAAGGAAAAGGCCGAGATTTAACAATCAAAATATTTTGCGATGGTGATCTTCCATGGTCAACTTGGCAGAGTATAATTTGTCTCATTTGGAAGTTTGTTCGCAAATCACATGCGATCGAATCACATGAGTCCCTTGAGGCTCTATTCTCTCACCAATTTTTATTCGATATCTTTATGATCCTCTTCAGTTTATATTGTACTACAACATGTCTAATGGTATGTATGCTGATGACACATAACTTTATAATCCTGCATCACCACATAACCATAGTCTATTACGGTCAGTGTGTACATGATACAAATGAATGAAAGGGTCAGAATTTTCCCCAACCTAGTGGAGAAAAAGAAAATTCCTTTAAGCCCCAATATGCGCAGAAACTGTTGATAACTCAGGACGGAAAACATTACTGGTTACTGTTGCTATTTTTATCATGTCTTGGATATTATTCTGTCTTGAATTACAATTTTAACACTTCTTTATCTGTTTGGTCAAATTTTATAATGTATTCCTCCTTTTTCTTGTAAAGAACTTTTAGTTACTTTGTGTATAAATGTTACAATACTTGTCTTGACAAATCTAAAAAGTATCAGAAATACATTTGTTGGGGTGAGCAATATAACATGTGGTCATAAATCCTATCATCACTCACTTCAAACTACTGTGTGAAGTGAGTGGAGTGTGTTTTGGGGGAAGACTACTGCTTCCCCCCAAAACACACCATACCCAACAGCATGTAGTCTAGTCATGTCAGTAGTGCCCTTAATTCCAGTAAGAAATTACCCGTGTTGCACCAAACTTCAAACACATTAATTATAGACGACTCTCTCTTAGGAGAAGCCGCCCTCTATCACACTGCAAACAAAATGAGAAACGTGGGGGGGGAGAGAGTGATAGAAAAGAAAGGCAAGATCAGCTCCACTTCTGTTCTTTAGTGTGGGGAGAAAAAGACACCATTCACACAGTACGAGCAGAGGAAAGTGACACAGCACTGAAACCCAGGGAGTGATGAGCTTCAAGGTGGAGACAGGAAGAAAAAGAAGGTGATCCCAATCAGCTACCATTGCCAACAAGCAGGAGGAGGGTGAAGGAAATTAGTGAAAGGCTGATTCGAAGGAGCAACGCGTAAACCTACCATCCTCCTTGGTTCTCATCTTGACCGGGGCACTCTCAGGGCCTGGGCCCACATCAGTGTGTGCCCTCACCCACACCTCATATTCAGTCCACTTCTCCAGGCCTTCCAGCACATAGCTGGTGGCATCTGCACCGATGTTGGGCACATGGTGCCGCTCCATGTCCTCCCCCACCGGAGCCTGGTAGCTGATTGTGTAGCGCACGATGGCACCGTGGCGGCTGTCGGCAGGCGGTGCCACCCAACTCACCTTGAGGCTTGTGGAGGTAAGGCTGACCACGTGAACTTCCTGAGGTGGAGCGGAGGGAGCTGCAGGGGAGGAGGGAGGGGAGCAAAACCACACGAAGGAAGGCCACGGATCAAGCAAACAAAAAATAAACTAAAAATGCACACAAAACGTGACAAAACTAAGGAAGCTTTTTGCAACGTAGTCAAACAAGTTTTATCTGAAGTTAGAAGTAAATCATTTGCATCAATTCCATTCTAAAAAATCCTACATTGTATTTATTATACATTATATAACAGTGAATCTATAAATGAGTTTGCAGAGATGTACATGTTACAATTATTTATGGCTATTAATGTGCATTCTCACCACTACACTTGTCAAAAACACAAAATTGCTAGTTTGAATGCAAAAAGCTTCCATACTAAACAGGATGCTACCTCCAGACTCAAGAGATTTGGATACAAAAAATCCCCCCAAAAAACAGCCTCATCGGTCCAAAGCTTAAGCCCTGTTTGGCGCCACGTTTATGCAGGAGGCAATGAAACCACAGAGTGAGGCGGACAGAATATAAGATGTGCCAAAAAGTTTACAAGGCCGTGTGTTTTATGACGACGTAATTTGTCCCTAACCGCCCCCTGTGCTGCCTCTTGCAGTGCGTGGTGGGAGCAATAAACGGGCCATGGATGTGTGAGCTTGTGAACAAGTGCGTGACAGTGTGGACTGGTGTTAACACACTGATGCAGAAGCTCTGTGCTTCGTTAGAAAGCTTGGCTGCAGCTGAGATGGGCAGTTTAAGACAGCATTCAACCTTGATTTTTATGATCAATTACACTTAAGATGGCTTCGGCTAACATCTGGTTTGTTGCCACTGCAATTTCAGCAGATAAAAAAGGAAATATTGAGATAAAATACACAATAGTCATTAACCTACAAATAAACAACTTAACTAATGGTTATGTATCTACATTAATAAGGCATAAAAACTGCAGTGATGCATAAGCATTTTTAAACCTGAAACTTTTTCACATTTTATAACATTACAACTACAAACTTCAATATATTTTAGAATCTGCGGCCAGACTTGGACACTGATGTTCACAACTGCTATCTAGCCAGTCTGGCTGAGTTTGAACAATTTTAAAATCTAAAATGTTTAGATGTGCAAAGCTGGTCAAAGACTGCAACAAACAATGGCTCTGAGTATGGACTCTGGTGATATGAATGCTAATGTACTTTACAGTTATTGCTAGTGAAAAAAATGAACGCCATGTATCCTTTTTCCCCATGATAAAACATGGTGGAGGAAGCATCATGCTGTGGGGATACAAAAATACAAAATGTAAAAAGTTCAGGTGGTATAAACACCATTACAAGTATCTACATTTTAATATGTCCTCCTCACTCTGAGTTAAAAATTACCGAAAGTATTTAAAATCATCTGTTCAACAGTTAATCTCTCGAGCCTGTAGGTAAAATCAAAAACCAAACACTTTCAAGAAGCAGAACAAAACTGAAAATAAAATACGACAGCATTTAAATATTTCATGCAACTAAATGCATCATGAACCTGTTCAACCTGATAAAAAAAACAAGATCTCTAAACAAATCAAATGACCAAAACAAATTTTTTTTGTTGAGGCATGCTGATGAAATCTAACAAACTAATGCCAACACACAAAACCTCACCTTTCAGAAGAAAATAAATCATAACAAAAAATGTGCGGATGTGTCTGAGCCACAAGAGAGTGAAAATAAGAACTACAAAGGCTTCACGGCAACTTGTGTACTGAGGAAAAAGTGGTCGACTATTGATTGGTATTGAGCTCCAGATCAAAAATCAGGAAGATCAAAGTGAAGGTGGACCTGGAGAGGACAACACCAAAAGGAAGCACAAAAACCTTGGAGGCAGCAATTAGGCCAAAGGACTGCAGGTGAAATCCAAATATATTTCATTTCATTAAATGCATATTCAAACTTTCAGCAATCTGAATTTCATCTGCTTGTAAAACAATTCAATTGTGAATAACTTTACAATTTTTCCTAACATTAATGGTGTAAACAAAACTCCTACAACCTACACGGTTAGCATCAACCTTTGCACATGAACTGCTGGAAAAATCCTCAGATTGAATTTTTGGCAAAGTGATCAAATCTGAACATGCACCCCACCTCGACCTATTGATTTTCAGCTATCTTAATCACTCCCACATCAATGCTTCCCCATTCAATTTTAGGTCAAGTATCATGCCGCTGTGTCGAGCGCTCAGCTGAGCAGGTGAAGCACCCCCCAAAAAATCAACAGAGATTACTTCTGATGCTTGCTCTGACTCTTAAAGAATAAAGCTGAACATTTAAATGCAGCCCTAGAGTGAGGAATAATTTCTAACCGCCTGTTCACTGCAGACCCTTCCCAAGGCTGCTGGCATACATTAAATCGTACCAATGCATACAACTCAGAGTTCTTTCACGAGTTTTGTGGAGTCACAGTTGGTGTGCTTGTTTGTTATTTGTTTAATCGTCGTGCCCCAGCAACAAGATTTCTACGCTTCAGGGCGCTGAGCATGATTTTGGTCAAATGTATTATTATTTTAATGAACCGTTGACCAAATAGCTAATTTCCAGTCAAATTTACACATTAAAGCACTTCTAACTGCAGACTACAGTGCTGTGAACAGGCTTTTGCCACCTTGCAAATTTATTCTGTTGTTTTTTCCAGACGTCATTGTTTCTGATTAAACAAATTTCAATTAAAGACAAAGATAACCATGAAAAAATACAAAATGCAGTTTTTGGGGGGAAATATCAGATCTTTGTGGTGGTGGTTTTCATCTTGGACACCCCCATCTCTCATCATGCCCAATCTCCTTTCTATAGCTCTTATGGTTTCTTATTGTTAAATCATGTAGACCGGATCTAACTGAGGTAAGCGAGGCCCTGCGGTGCTTTAGATGCTGTTCTGGGTTACTTTATGACCTTCTTGAGAAGTCTTCGATGCATTTTTAGCGTAAATGTACGCAAACTGGCCACTCCTGAGTAGGTTCATCACTGTTTCATGTTTACCTGAAGTCCCAATGCCTCTGTAACACTTTCCAGACTGATACCTGTCAATGACTTTCTAAATTTTTTTGTTGAATTTAGTTCAGTTCTGAGCCTTATGCGTTTGATTTTCAGATCTTTCAGCCTACTTCGTGTTGTCAGACAGGTTCTATTTAAAGTATTTCTTGTTTCTTCAGGTCAGACAGTATTCAGGCCTGGGTGTGGAAGTGAAATCCAACAACAACAAAAAAATGCATCTAATCCCAAGTAATTCATGAATTAACTGAGGAAAGGTTGGATTGGATACAGTCTCTTTTCTCAGAAAAAGCTTTTTGCATTTACTCTGGTTATCTTTATTTAATGTTAAAATGTTAAATGATCTTAAATATTTAAGTGTGACAAAAACTGAAAATCTATGAGGCAAATGCTACGTCTTCCAGTTACTGTACTACAGTTAACTGTCCATAAGTTCCTTAAAACGTTGTCAGCGCTGCTCAATAGCTAAACATATATACAGCGACTGAAAGAGGAACTTAGTCCAAATGTGCGCACTGGTGCGAATGCACACAAATCTGCTGCTGCTAATTAACGCTAACTCCATGATTAACTTTCATTAATCACAACATTTTTGATCACATTCCACAATTAAACACGTCCGCTGTTCTGTTTGATTGCTTTCCGTCTTTGCTCGGTCGGCATCCATCTTTTGTGAAAGAACAAGCTTCGTATTGTAGGATCTCTGTGTTGGTTTCTATTGTTCTGCCTCCAACAGAGTGATGTGTCCTCCTTCTGGTCCACTGCACTTAGCTTTTGGAATCACCTCACATGACTCCAAAAACTTCCTCTTGTCACTTGTATTACTTACTGAAGTATATATAAAGCTCGAAATCTTTCAAATTTTGTCACATCACAAACACTTCATTGGGATTTTTTTTGTCAAAGTAACGCATAACTTTGAAGTGAAAATAAATGATGCCTGGTTTTCAACTTTTGTTTAACAAATAAAAGTCTGCAAAAAGTGGTGTCCATCAGTATTTGGCACCAATTATTCAGATACCAAACCACCTGCCCACAGAAGTTAGAATAAACAGAGTCCAGGTGCACAATATATTGAATCGCAATTGTCAAGGTGCAATATTTGGCTGGGTATAACATATTAGAAAACGTTTTTTCTAATGTAATAATTGGCCACTTGGGCAGACTTTCACTGCTCTTTATGCCAACAACTGATTCCCATATTTGTGACTGAGATCAGAAAGCTCAGGGGAAGCAGTGGGAAGACTGATGGTGGAAGGTGCCCTACTATAATCATTGTAATATTCAACAACAGATTTTCTTTCCTAGCAACGTTGAGTCCTACCTGCTAGTGTAGTGGTTCTGTGAAAGCCTCAGAGGCGGTGGCAGCATCATGCTGGCATTACCGTTTTCAATAGGCTGCATATGACTTGGGACTGGGTCTGAGGTTCACCTTTCAGCAGAACAATCTTAAATATACACCTAAACCTACAACGGAATGGGTTAGATCAAAGCATCATGGGCTAGAATGGCCCAGTCAAAGTCTAGCCAGGATCTAAATCCAATTGAAAGACAGCTTTCCATCCAATCTGACTGATGTAAAGCAATTTCGCAGAGAAAGAATAAATAAACTTTCTAGTCTCTAGACCCGCAGCTGTAATTGCAGTGATAGACGGAACTACAAAGTATTGAATCAGGGGGTCTTATTACACATTTTTTATTTATTATTTAAAAAGCCCTCATTTTCCTTCCACTTCACAATTTTGGACTACTTTGTTGTTTATCCATCATATAAAATCCAAATAAACCACAAGTTGGTGGTAGTAGTGTGACAAAATGGGATTTGAATAGTTTTGTAAAATACTGTAATTCAAACAATCATAGTAACCAATAAGGAGCATCTGTTCTGTTCCTCTCGAAGATATGTGCAAAGCAAGCATGCAGTGCACTCAACCCTTCTGGGTGAGGTGGTACACGCATTGTGCCTACACAGCAAATAAAAAATAAACAAGTGACATTTTGAATGCTGGCACTGTAAAAGCACATAATGATATGAGGCAAAGCAATACAGCACAGCTCACAAATGTGGGAATAAGACACATTAAACGTACCTTTGACACAGGGCCTGCCCTCTGCTAGATGGACAGGAGGGTTAGTGCTGGTGACAGAGGGGAGGTGGTGGAAGCGGGGAAGCTGACCGGGATTGCTGCGCTGTCAGCATTATATGCTGCTCTGAGATTGATTTGACATTCAAGTTGCTCACACTCTCTGTTTTAAGGTCTATAAAACTCACATTTTGCCCCCCACTCTCTCTCTCCCTCACTCACTGAGGGGAACGACCTGAACCAGCTTTAGCCGCCTGGAGGTGACTTTCTGAAATCACTGGGTTAGTGGCTAACAAGCAGAAAAGACAGAGGACAGAGACAGCGCCGAGAAAGAAAAATGGAGCACTTACTGGACTGAGCAGTGCGGGCTTGGATGGGCTGGGTGTAGACGCCCAACCCCATTTCAGAGCGGGCTGCCAGGGAGAAATAGTACATGGTGTCAGGCTTTAAACCATCCACAGAGTAGGAGCCCGCCGGGTTGAACGTCACGTATTGCTGGAGAGAAAAACAAAACAAAAAACAATCAGTAGAAGAAGAGATGGTGCTGCACGAGCCAGTTCATGTGCTCTGCAACAACAAGATGATTTAATCTTCAACTGAAATGCAAACGGTCACACATGAATGCCAAAAGGAGTAGAGCCAGCTTGTTCCAAAAACAAGTTGGCCTCCAGCTTCCAACTGGTTCAGTCCGCCAGAGTCTAGCAAATGGCCACAACAGAAGTGAGTAGCGGTGCAGATTGTGTCCACGTTAGGTCTTTCTCATCAGCTGGGGAGCTGACTACATTACTACAATAATACAGCCTCAGCTGACGCTCCCCATTCAGAGGGGTTGCATCATAAAAAGTATGGCTCGTGTGCAGTTTCACAGTGGAACACGAGACAAATTCAGCAGCAGAAGGAGAGAGAGATAGCCGAGGTGTTGTGCGGTGGAGATAATCATGACATAAAACAATCTGAACTCTGTGTTCTTATTCTAACCTTGCTGTCTGAGCCGGCCTCCCAGTACTGCAGCTCGTACTTGGTGATTTGGTCCTGCACGGGCCACAGCCAAGTCAGCGTGATCCGGGTGTCGAGCTCGGCTTCAGCCTCGAAACTGGACGGTTGCGCAGGAACTGGTGTGGAACAGCAGGGAGAACACTTGTTAAAGCATATCAGAGGTTTTATTTTGTCACATACGACATGCAATTCATTTTAGTGGGATGTTATGCAATGGACAAACAACTAGTCCTTTATAGTGAAATAATATGATTTGTTGAGTGCATTTCCTGCTGAGTGAATATCATCTATGACGGCTTTTTGCTACAATTACAGTGGCAAGTCTTTTGGGGTATGTTTCCAACAGCTTTGCACATTTAGAGACTTTCTTTGCAAAATAGTTCAAACCCACATTTGACGGAGAGCATCTGGGAACATTAATTTTCAAATTATGCCCCAGATTTCAAATATCTGGATCATTCCTTTCTTTGTTGCTCTGACTGTATGTTTAGTTTCTAGTGTTTTGCAGCCTCTGACAGGTTTTTTTTTCCAGTATTGTCCAGTAATTAGCTGCATGCATCTTTCCATCAACCCTGGCCAGCTTCCCTGACTCTGCTCACAAACATCCCCACAGTAAGATGCTGGTACCACCATGTTTCTTGGTAGAAGTGGTTTGTTTGGAGTGTTAATTTTCTGACACATTTAACAGACATTACATTATAGCCTCCTTTGGCCAGGAGCACCTTCTTATATTTCTCTTCTGTTAATATTTCAACAATCTTTACACTTTTTGAAAAAGCCAGATTTGTTTTGTGCACAACTAATAGCTGTCCTGTCAATAGAATCTCCCACCTGAGCTGTAGATCTCTGGAGCTCCTCCAGATTCACCATGACCATGTTTCTCATGTCAGTTTAAGTGAATGGTATGTTTGCAGTTATGTTCCTAGATGATGGACAGGACAGTGTTTAAATGTTTAGAGTTTGGAATATTACTTTCCAACTGAAAGTTATTGTAGAGGAAACCTGCACTGGGTTTTATTTAAGGACAACAGAGTAAAGTGGGGGTCAGCATGAATACACAAAACACTCCACTAAAAATGAGAATGTATAGTTTTAAGTCCATGTCACGATTAGGTGTGACTATATCTATGTTTGTCTATCACATGAAATCACAATGAGGTACAATGCAGTCCGGACTATTTGGACTATGACTAAATGTGAAATAGTTCCAGAAGTAAAGCCCTGTAATAAGAAGGGACACCATGAAGTTAAATGCTTCTGTTGAATGATTGTTCCACTGATTGCAACTTAAAAACATACATGTGTTTTTAAGCTGTTACACAAACGAAGTCAGATGAAATGTCTTACACTGGTAATACATTCCTAGTTTTTACACACATGAAGAAGTTCAGTCTCACAGAGTGGCTAGATACTCACCTCCCTGCTGCGTTTTGACTTGCAGAATGTCAGAGGGTGGTCCGTCACCTGCGGAGGTGAAGCCCAGCACCTTGAGGCTGTAGGTGATATCAGGCGTAAGCCCCGAGATGGTTGTCAGGCTGCTGTCATCCGTGTTGTGTATCTGCCATTTGACGAGCGGGGTTGTCATGTCGGAGCTGTAGTAAACCCGGTAACCTCTTATCTGTCCGTTGGGCTCCTCTGGAGGCTCCCACTGGACCAGCATCGTGCTGGCGCTCAGCATGCGGGCCTGAACGTGGAGGGGTGGTGATGAGGGTGCCTGCTCGCTGGTGCGTGTCTCCACGGGGTCGCTGGGCGGCCCGCGGCCGATGTTGTTTACGGCCATGACACGGAACTCATACTCTGAGTAGGGACTGAGTCCGCCGATGCTGTAGCGCGTGGTTGCCACGCCCTCCACCTCCTGGAAGTTATTATCTGAGGACTTGGCTCGGTATTGGATCATGTAGTAGGAAACGGGTTCTGGGTTTCCAGAATCCCACGTGAGTGTCACGCTGGTGCCACCTGTTTCAGCCACGGTGAGAGAGGTGGGGGGTTTTGGTAAGGCTGAGGAAGAAAAGAACAAATCATTAGCTTTGAGTTTTTTACAAATGTAAAAATTTATTGGTGTTTTTGCTGTCAAGCAGATCCTAAATTGAGTAGAGATTGCTGACTTGAATATAGCACATGCAACAGATCGTAGCTAATTAGACATCAGGCCTATTTGGGCATAAAAGAGTAACTTAATACATTTTCCAATCTTAGGCATGAATTTTGCTGTTGCTAAACAGGGCCTTGAAATTCAATCAGTCAAAAAGCTTGCCTACAATACAAACATCACTACTGTATGTATATATATATATATACACACACACAGTCTGGATATCTGAGTACAAGATATGAGCCTTTAACAGTAGTCAGGTTTTTTTATCTCAAGTTCAACAAATCCTGAAACAAAACGATGCTTAAAAACGGTTTTCAGTCATTGTAATGTTCTACAGAGCAGTGATGTGTAAAATTATCTTACAAAGTTTGGTTAAAAATATAAAAATGCAAAACAAATAAAAATGCCAGTTAGCATTATTAGCAGTGTTTGTGCCAAACTTGCACCGTATTTTCAAAACAGAATGACACTAATAGTACTAGTAATATTTTCTTAAGTTATTTATTTATTTCCTAGGTCAAGATATTCCAATTAAAAGCTTTTTTTATGTTTTGACAGAAATAATGTTCCTTTGAACAAAATGTATGTATTCCCTTCAGAATGTTCCTTTATTTTATCTCAGGGGTACACAACCTTGGTCTTCGAGATCATTTTAAGGTGTGTCCCTTCTCATCACAGCTGAATCAAATGAAGGCCTCGTTACCAGACCCCTACAGATCAGACAGACTTCTGATGAAGGAATTGAATAATTTGATTCAGGTGTGTTAGAGCTGGGATACATCTAAAATTTGTAGGATGGTAGATCTCGAGGACCAGGGTTGGGCACGCCTGTTCTAGCTGGCCAGAATAAAAAAACAACAACATCTGGATTTAAAGGTTGCTAAATCATCACATTTGGCCATTTCATTGCTCCTTTGGCATTTGGACAAAAATAAAAACCGTCGATTTCATAATCTATCACTTTTATACTTGTAAGGACTTGCAAATAAACACTGGAGTACCCTACAGTGAATAGAGGCTCTTTAAAGCACAGTTTGTGAACATTGGTAGCTGTTTTACATTACAAAGAAAGGCAGTTTTAATATGTTTGCCATTTTAACCAAAGCCAGTTTAAGAACCCCTCCTCAGTTTTAACCTGAATTTAAAGTTGTGTAGATTCCAAATCAGTAGTGGGGAAAGAACCAGGAAAGTAGAGCACATAACCCCAGTTCTAAAGTCCTTACACTGGCTCCCTGTAGCTCAGAGAATAGACTTTAAAATAATTTTACTAGTTTATAAATCATTACATGGCTTAGCACCAAAATATGTTGAAGACCTGTTGTCATGGTACCAACCACCAAGACCACTCAGGTCCTCAAACTCTAGCCTACTAAACATCCCTAGACTCAGAACTAAACATGGAGAAGCAGCTTTCACTTTTTATGCTCCCCTTATCTGGAACAGACTTCCTGACGAGTGTAGAGCTGCTGAAACTCTGAACTGCTTTAAATCGAGACTAAAAATCCATCTGTTTAGAATTGCCTTTGAGTAAATGCTTGATGTCATATGTATGAAAAGTGTTCATGCTCTCTTGCTTTTTTAATTTTTCTCTTGCTTTATTGTGTATCATGTGTAATGTGTGTTTCTTTTATGTGTTTTTTTTTAAATCACCAAATCATGTAAAGCACCTTGAATTACCCTGCTGTTGAAAGTGTGCTATACAAATAAAATTGCCTTGCCTTGCCTTAATCAGTGTATGTTTAGGCAATAAGTAGAAAACCAAAATGCTGTTGGTTATAGGTTTAAAATCAAGGTGTGATAAGGTAACACAAAGATAAGGTAAGTCATTTAAATATAAACCATTGTAAAATCCTCTGCATTTATCAAGTATAGGAAAAAATGTCTGGCAATGAAACATTTTACATATTAAATTTAAGTTTTTCCATACTTCTCCAGACCTGAAATAAAGATAATAAAACAAATGTCGTACTTTTTCCAGATGGTGCAGGAAACTTGTCTTAATATGTACTTTTCAAGTAATTCTAGACAAAATTATACCTCTGACAAGTTTGATAAAACACCTCTAAATAGCAGATAAACAAAGCTCATTACAGCTCATGTCACACTAACAGGACTGACCTGATTGTCTGTAAGCCATCCCTTATAATACTGTCAGCAGCAATTAACCCAAAAAGACCAGCAAAGCTCAAGTGAAGTCACAATTGTGTTTAAGAAATAGTCTGACAATTACTGACAATACAAGAAAATTGCGGTGGAGTGGTTCCTGTTGTTGCAAATGCAAGCCAAACTAAGGGTCTGTATTAAGGCCTCCTCAGCAAAACAGGTCTGTATTGCTGTTGTCCCTCTAATGACTGTGACATTTTGTGTATCGATCAGCCTGAGTGGAAAGCCAGATCAATACGGACAAATACTGATACCAGAGCCCGTGATAGGTAGACAACACCTCCTTAAAGTCACGTACACACTTGGATATAGAAGCAGGCGCAGAAAAATATACAAGCAAAAGAGATCAATGCATTGACTAGGAAACTCCAACCCCTTGGTATTTTTTAACTTGTAACTGTAAAATGTTAAAAATTACTTTCAAAGGACATATAAAGGTGCTTTAATTTGTAAAAAAAAAATTTTTACAATCTACAGAGCCTTGCAAAGGTATTAATACTCCTTTGCACAGTTTGCCAAGATAAAACCTCATACTTTAATGTATTTTAATGGGATTTTAAGTGATAGATCAACACAAAGTGGCGTAACAATGAGAAAAAGGAAGAATCGTTTTTAAATACGAGCATGAGAAGTGCAGTGTGCATTTGTATTCCAACCCCATGAGAAAACACACTTTGTAGAACCACCAGCCTTGCACAGTTAGAGATTCATTTTTTCACCCCATTTATCTTTGCAAAACAGGTTGAGCTCTGTCAGATTGGATGGAGGAGGGTCTGTGAACACCACTTTTTAAGTCTTGCCAGAGACCTCGACTGGGTCATTCTAGGACATAAACCATCTAAACCCTCCCATTGTTGATCTCACTGAACGTTTAGAGTCGTTGTGCAACTGGCAAGGCAAGGCAACTTTATTTGTATAGCACACTTTCAACAACAAGGCCATTCAAGGTGCTTTGGGTGATTAGGGGATTAAAAAGCAGCAATAAAAGCGCAAAACAAAACATTAGAGACACAAAACATATGACACGTTAAACATTTGAGATTCCAGCTATTATTATTTACTTACTCAAAGGCAGTCCTAGTATTGATCTAAAGGCACTCAGTGTTTCTGCAGCTTTGCAGTGCTCTGGAAGTTCATTCCAGATAAGGGAAGCATAGAAACGGAAAGCTGCTTCTCCATGTTTGGTTTGAATTCTAGGGATAATTAGTAGACTAAAGTTGGAAGACCTGAGTTGTCTGGGGGGTTGGTATAGTGACAACAGATCTTCAACATACTTTGGTGCTAAGCCATTCAGTGATTTGTAAATTACTAAAAGTATGTTGAAGTCTATTTTCTGAGCTACAGGGAACTAAAGCAAGGACTTTAGAACTGGGGTGATGCGCTTTACTTTCCTGGTTCTATTGAGAATGCGGACAGCAGTGTTCTGGATCAGCTGTAGCTGTCTGATTGACTTTTTTGGCAGACCTGGGAGAACACTTTTGCAGTAATCAATCCCACTAAAGATAAACCCATGGATGAGTTTTTTGGGGTCCTGTTGCGACATTAGTCCTTTAATTCTAGAAATGTTCTTCAGTTGACCTTGTTACTGCCTTTATGTTACCCTGGAGGTTCAGGTATGAGTCCATTACTCCACCTAGATTCCGGGCCTGATAAGTAGTTTCTAGCTGTATTAACAGAAGCTGTGTGCTGACTCTAGATCGTTCCTCTCATCCAAAGATAAGTACTTAAGTTTTGTTTCTATTTAGCTGGAGAAAATTATGGCACATCCATGCATTGATTCGCTCAATGCTTTTGCTTAGGGTTTGGATAGGTTCAAAGTCACCTGGTGACATTATAATGTAATGTAGTGGGGATGACATTGGTAATGGGTTTGGTACAAATGTACTAACATGATGTACAGATGTTCCAAACATGATGTACAGATTGACTCTTTACAGTAAAAAAGCAGGCAAATTCATTGCGAGCCCTGGTGGAAATTAGTCCAGGAGGATCATTTAGTCTCTCAACTGTTGCAAATAAAGTCAGCACATCATTAATGGTTTTGTTAATGATTTCAGAAAAGAATGATTCCTTTGCTTCTTTTAAAGTTAAGTAACATCTGTTCAGTCGGTCTTTGTAGGTCTCACAATGAACCTGGAGTCGAGTTTTCCGCCATTTTTTTCACTACGTACCAGTTGATCGCTGCTAATCCACAGAGTTTTTATTCTGCCCTAGACTACTTTCACTTTAGTCAACTGGTAGGTCTCCGGTCTTTGGCAGTCTCAAGCAGGTTTTCTTCTAGGACTGCCCATTATTTAGCTCCAAACATCTTCCTTTCCACTCTGACCAGCTTCTCTGTTCATACTGAAGACAACCCTTCCAAGAACACGATGCTGCCACTACCAAAGCCATGTCTTGATGGTTTCAGTTGTGTCATAATCTTTCAATTTTCACATAGTGGATTGAACAGTCCTCCATTAGATATTTAAAACTTGGGATATTGTTTTATAACCTAACCCTGCTTTGAACTTCTCCACAAACTTTATCCCTGACCTGTCTGCTGTGTTCTTTCGTCTTCATGATATTGTTCATTCTCCAATGTTTTCTAAGATCTGAGGTGGACCCTATTTGCCAACTAAGTGACTTCTGAAGGCAGTTGGTTGCACTGGATATTGTTTAGAGTGAAGGGGAATGGAAACTGTTCAAATTAACAATTATGCATTGCTTTTTGTTGGTCTTTCACACAAAATCCAAATAAAATAGATTGAAATTTTTGCTTGTAAGGTGAAAAAAGAGAAAAAGTTTATGTTTAGAAATGACTACAATATATAAATTGAAGAGTAATCACTTGTAAAACCGGTACCTCACCTTTGACGGTAACCTGTGCAGTGGCCTCGATCATGCCAAGAGAAGATATGGCCACACACGTGTAGTTGCCTGACTCTCGGATGTTGGTGACCTCCAGCACGTTGCGGCCCAGGGGCATCTCCTCTTCTTTGGTCAGCTCCACCTCACCCATGGTCCATTTGACAAAGGGCATGGGTGAGCCTACCGCCACGCATGTCAGGTTGACGCTACCACCCGGCATCACCTCTTGGTTGGTGGGTGGAATAGAGAATCTAGGTGGGACTCTTCTTACTGAGAGGATTGAGAAAAGAAAAGAAAGGGAAGTGACTGTAAGAGTATGCGAGATAAATACAATCCTTCCTTGTGTGAACTCAAGAATGTTCTTTCTCCATGCATCATCACTAAGAAAAAAAATATCTCAGGGAGTCTAATAGAAAGGAGGAGCTGATTGCTTTTGTCCAAATGTGCGGGCGAGCACAATAGAAATAAAAAGGATTTTCACAAAATGGCTCTGGATATTCACGAGAAATCTTTCCGGGCATGTTTTTTTTTTCATCTCAAAAAAGAGAATATTACCAAAAATAGTCCAGTTTTGGAGGAGACTATGTCCGGACCTCTTTTGTCAAAGTGTCAAACAGTAGCGAGAGTTGCATCAGTGAGGAACCCTGTAGAGAAGCTATTGTTTGATTTCTCCTCCCTCTCCCTCTCTCTCTCTCTGGCTTCTTCAGCTCTCTCCCTCTGTCTTTTTCTCACTCTTTGTGCAGTTCTGATATGCAGATAGGCTGACATTAAAAAGAGGTTCCCATGGAGACAAGAAAGGCCCGTTGACGTCGCTTGGGACAAGGCAAACACCAATTCAGAGGGTCTACGGCGTACTGAACAGCTAGCCCGGGATAAACAGGCAGCAGGCATTTCCTTTACATATGACTTTCTGTGTCCACGAAGATGCATACTGAATGCCATTCGTATTTACACATTTTAGATCTCTTTCTGGAAACTTTTGACAAGAAAGTTATGACACTGTGGGGGGGGGGGGGGGACTGACAGACAACACTGTGTGAACAGCCTTTAGTGTCACACCTGTTACATTTATGACATGTTCCAGTGGTGTGCACTCAATCTAAGAGTTAGAGGCTCTAGCTTCTTTATCTTCGACTATGAGGAAAGTGAAGCTTCGCCAAACATTTAGCTTCCCACTGAGAACCCATTATTTCTATTCCACCTCTGCTGTTCATATGTTTCCAAGACACTAACAGCAAAATAAAAATAAAATACTCTCCCTGCAGAATTCTCACTTCTTGTCTCACCTAATGCACTACAGCATCTATGTGTCTCTCAGACCCCCCCCAAAAAAAACACTCAACTATAATTGCTCTTATGCTCGGGTCTACATGAAAATGGATTTTCAAATATGAGTCTCCCTTCAGCCTCCCCCTCCCCCCACCACTGTCAAAAGCCTTCACCCCCCTCTCCCGGATCTAATTTGAACCGGAACGTCGTTACAGCCGTGCTTGTTATTCCCCTCATTATGTGGTGAAATGGAAAAACACAAAAGCACCTTTTGAGATTCCAGTCAGGGAAAAAGGCTGGTTCTCTGGACCGCGCTGTAATAAGTAGGGGGTGGAAACCAGGTTCACATTCATCTGAATTTTCCCATAATAATTGAGGTTCTGCATGTAAACTTTCTGCTGTTTTAATCAACGGATTCACGTGGGATGAAACTACTTGGCTCGGTATCAAAAAATAATTAATATTCCAAGTTTGAGCCGCAGAACAGTTTGGCAGTTTTGCTTTGGAATTTGGCCTTGTAAGATTCTGTCACACAATTTTCAACACTAGAGACAGCCAAAGTTGGGTGAGACTGAAGCAAATTTTTCTCTACATTTAACTCAGTTTTAAAAATGGAGTTTCACGATGAATAGATTAGTCATATCAACTTAGGCAAGAAATACATGAAAGAAATAGTTGATTTGCTCCATGTAAATACTGGATAGTTGTACTGCTAGCTTAAACAGTACAGGGATGTTGGTCTGCACTAAAGCATGCATGAGAGCTGGAGAGTTTGGGACTGAACGAGAAATACACTGAAAAAACTTCAGCTTACTTGGCTCTGATAGATTATTGCTGGTTTGAAAAACCAAAAAATCTTTTTTCCAGTCAATGAATGCACCATTGCTAGGCACCAGCAGGTTATGGTAACAGCAGCACTCTTTGGTTTTGATGCTGTATTTGAGAGATCAGGAAAGATCTAAATTAAATTAAGTCAAAGAAAAATTAAGTAAAAGATAGTCCATACATGTCAGGAGCTATTTAAAAACACTATGCATTTTCTAAAAGATGTCAAGAAAAGTTTGAGTCAGTTCAGGCTGCCAGATGGCGAGAGAGAGCAAGACTTCAGAAGATAATAGGAAGGCTGTTTTATTTTTTTAAGCTTTCAGTCTTTCTTATTGAATATAATGGATTTGGATGTGTTATGTTTTACAGAGACAACTCTCTAACACACAGTGTGACATTGCCTTTGCTGTAAATATGAATTAGCAACCACACACAGCAAAAAGGTATTGAAAATATTTTGAATACTGTTCTTATTTTTTCCTTTATTATAGCTCTTTGGCAGGTCAAAGCTTAGCTAAAGTTGGAGATCAGAAATCAGCCACAAAACTCCAAGCAAGTGAGAGTACACTGTGGGTAAAAGGAAAAAGCAGACATTTTTGTTCAAATTTCTTTTATAATTGACTAAAGGACTTCCAGTTCGACTACTGAGATATTTTGTTGAGCGCTTTGAAATTCATATCGGAAGCCACGTGTCTTTTCACAGTACTGTTTCTTTTTTAAGTGCTGCTAATTCTCAGAACAAGCACAGGGATGTAGGCCAAATATAAAACCATACATCCATTACGCTCAAAGTAGCAGTTGTTCTTTCGCAATTCCATAGACTTAAGAGTACTATGAGCAGTAAGTCAATGGGGGCTTGTGTATATTGAACACTTAATGTTGTGAATAATTCATGGCACACGGTTCAGTTTGGAGAGGTGCTGTGGAACAAAATGACTAGAGGGCAGGTAATTGTTATCGATTCCCCCGGAGCCTCTCTTCTGTTGAGAGCGGCTCGGAGAGATGGGCTCCGGGACTCTATCAAAACCACAAAATAAGCCCTGTCTCCACTCTGCCTCTCTGCTTGCTGGATACCTATAAATTTGACTGCCCTGACAAAGTGCCCAAGGATAGCAGAACCTGTCCAGTCAATCAATATCTGGCACAACTGGCACAGAGTCAGCAGGGTCTGAGTCTTCCTGGCAGCAGCATCTCTGGGCAGCCATGATGGCTGATCATCCCCTTGTCAGCACCCTGGCAGCTCATTCTTAAATATTCTACAGGTCAGCTATTTGTGAGGCAGAGATGTGCAAATAGAACTCATAGAAATAATTTCCTAAGAATCACTTCCACCATAAATAAAGTGAATGGTATAAATTGCAAGGCAGAGTTCAGTTTGTTGCATCATGAAACAAATGTAATAAAATCACTATAAACGGTTGTAATGAAATCTCGTTAGATTAAAATGCCACAATATTTCTCATCAAAGAGTGGTCTATCTCACAAAGTGCTATCAAACGTGGTAACTCGGTAATGATTTGGGAAGACATACTGATGTGGCACAAAAATAAAGATTTTGAAGCAAGGGAGTAGTTACTGACTTGGCCTGTTGTGTTCATTGAAAGTTGAGTACACTCCCCCCATTTTAAATGATCTATCTGACAGCATTGTGGGTGTTCAATTGAAAATGGAGACAGTGACAGACAAGATACAAATAATTTGTGAGAAGGTTAAAATTCTAAACTAAATACAGATTCTTAAAGGTCTCCTTCACTGATAAACTGTGTAATACTCGTTCTTTTTGAAAAACGATCGGTCACTCGGAGTTGCATATGCATGTTGCACATGAACATTTTCTCCAACCCCCATTGGCTGCATTTTCATTAGTTCATAATTTGACTACAACACCCTTCACCCTACCGTTGAAAGCTACCCACCCTGGTAAAACACACATAATCCACATAGAAAGGCTCTATCAGCTCCAACACCCATGTCCATTAGTGGGAGAGCCGGGGTGTTGTATTAGCCACAGAAAAGAAATAGATGGGAAAAACAAGCGAGTCAGAAAAAGCCATTCTCTTGTACATCACGAAGAAAATTAATATTCATTTTCTTGCCTACCTTGGCTTGCGACCGCCTACAGAAGACTGTATTGACTTTGCAGCCAGGAGAGAGCAGAGTGCATCTAAGCTAGTAAAAGCTAACTGTTAGCAGCTCCACAACAAGGTGGAACACGTTTGAGTTATTTGTGAAGAGATCACATCATCGCTGTATTGTTTACCATAGACAGAGGAGCTGAGGACGAAACTAATGGAATTTGTCTTGTAAAACCATCAGCAACAAAGTAAATTAATTTTTTGTTCGAAGGCAGCATAAGACTCGCATTGGTGGTAGCCAATCAGACGTTTGCATATCATGAATATTAATAAATAAGACTCATAATCCTGATGTTTCGCCCCACCCACTTCTCCTTCAGTCTTCTGAAACAGGAGCGAGAAAGGATTTTTTCATACTAGAGACCAGAGCAACTTTATTGAAAAAAACGAGTGAAGAGACCTTTAAAATGCTGTTCAGAAGTAATACAATAATCACTTGTAAAAACATAAAACAGAAGCGCTTCCAATGGCGTTTTTCCTGTTACATCATGGACCGCAAATCATAAAAACTCCTATAAATACACGTATGCAGAGATCTGGTGTCACAAGATGTCTTGAAAATATTTCTTGTTAACATGAAATTTGTAATGTGAAATAAATTTAAACGATTTTTTGAATTAAGTGTGCAGGAGTGGGAAAACATCTAAAACATGCAGAACAGTGGGCAAGGGTTGGGGACCACTGCATTAAAAAATATTTTGACTAAATAAAATCTTTATTTTATTTGTGAATTGGGGCATTTTCAATGTTTTTGATAAAAGGAACATTTTAAAATTATAAAGACTAAAAATAAAGATATAGATTAGTCAAAGCTGAAAAAGCTTTTGTACATTGATTAGAGATTAGTTAAAACACAGTTTGTGATTAGTGAAGCGTTTATTTGTCTTGTCTCGTCTTATTCTCATGGACAGAATAGCATGAGCTAGATGTATCACTACACCCATACCAGTAAATCAATGAAAGACTAGAAGATGTTTTTCTCTTTTCATTAGTCAATAATGTGACCACGACATCCTTCAGTCTCCCGGTTGAAGCTGCCCACGCTGGTAAAACAGACATAATCCTCAGAGAAAGGCTTTGTCAGCTCCAACACCCATGTCCCTCAGTGGGAGAGCCGGGGTGTTGCTGCCTAAATACCTGACAAATTCGGTTGCCACCTGAATACCCAAGTAATCCATCACACACCTCTGATGGCCCTACACAGGCGGATGGAAAATCTAACGGTGAAAGCTGCTGTAGTTGTTGGGTGATACAGTTAACAGCAACAATGCGGCCGCGGTGAGGAAGGATGCTAATACAACAGAGACCTAATAATGACTTAAGCTAACTGCTCGGGCACTCCTTTATATGTTTTGGCAAAACTAATTGAAACACAGTTAGGAGGAGTGGCACTGGAAAGCATGCAAGCTGGTCAGGGATCCATGCAAATATGTAGACAACAGCACACAATTGAACTGAGAAGGATTAGGGAGAGCAATTAATTATATATTCATCTGTAGGGGAAAAGGATACCTGTGTATTCACCACAGGAGGTAGGTAGAGGGGGGAGGGAGGTGGGCCTTTCTCTAAAAAAACAACAACACAGCACTAAGGGGGAAAAAGTGACAGAGAGTGAAAATGACCAACCTTCACGCAGACCTGTTTTTGGATCAAATGATTTGGTGATTGGGGCTGATGGAATGAAAGAGATACAAAGTGAAGAGGAAGACAAACAGTGAAACAGACATGTGATTTGAAGCGTTGTGTATGAATGAAAACCCAATTTTATTTATTTTTTTAAGTCTGTAGTTTAACATCTAAACTAATTTTACACTAAATACAGATTTTTTTTTTCAATGTCCGTTTTCATGTTACATCATTGACTGCAGGTAATAAAATCTCCTTTAAGTAGATGTATAAAGTCAAGTGATGCTACAAAATGCCTTGAAAATATGTGTGGTTAATATCAAGTTAGTATTTGCATTGTAAAAGCTGTAACCACTTGTTCAGACTGGATTATTTTGGGCCTTTGGTAAAAAAAAAACTATGTGGCAGTAACAGATGAGAATGATTTCTGAGCACTGTTACGATACTGTGAATAGGTAAGTGTTGGCTGCTAACCATGCTAACATTAGGATCTGCTTCAGAACTTCATGTCAGCACTGAACACCTGTTTTCCACAGTTGTTTTTAAATTAGTTTGGATTGTATTTTATCTTCTCTAGGTTGAAGCCTACAATAGTTTTAATCATCAAACCAAAACTGAATAACTACGATGATTGCAGATATTTCTGTTACATCACAGTTCAGAGGTCATTAAATCACCTATAAATCAGGGTGTAACAAGATCTTCCTATTATTTAGCTAATGAAAGCTCTATCATGAAGTGTAAAAACTGGCAACACTTAAATCGTGTTTAACTGGAACTATGGAAAAATAAATAAGATTGGGAAACATTCACATCCACGTTAAGAACAGTTTGTAAGCACTGTGAGAATACAATTACTTGCTAAGCATCAGTGGTTAATGCTACAGTTAGCATCTTTTTGGAACCTATGAGACTCATACTATGTATTTCAAGGTTTTCTAATGGGCATGGACTGCATTTAATAATTTTTATTTCAAAAGCTAAAATATAGGGGCACCATGTTGTGTTGCATTACATCAATAAAGGGACATAAACTGGCACCCCTAAAACACATTATATGCAGCGTACTAGTTCTAGATTGAACAGATATTCTTTAAAATATACTTTGACTACATAAAACTATTATCCTTTTTGTGAAAGAGGCCACTTTCTACAATGTTTTGATATAATGACCAACTTAAACTTAAAATGGCATAACAAATGAATATATGGATAAGTAAAAGCTGAAATAAGCTTTTGTACCCCTATTAGAGTCTAACACAGTTTGTGATTTGTGAAGCCTTTATTTCTAAAAACAAAAATAGGCAGTTTTACTTTTATCAAAGATATTGCTTAACTCTTGTGATACATCAAGCTCACGATAGTGAGCTATACCACTACACCTATACCAGTAAATCAATGAAAGACTAGAAGATGTTTTTCTCTTCTCATTAGTCCATTATGTGACCACGACATCCTTCAGTCTCCCGGGGGAAGCTGCCCACGCTGGTAAAACAGACATAATCCTCAGAGAGAGGCTTTGTCAGCTCCAACACCCATGTCCCTCAGTGGGAGAGCCGGGGTGTTGCTGCCTAAATACCTGACAAATCCGGTTGCCACCTGAATACCCAAGTAATCCATCACACACCTCTGATGGCCCTACACAGGCGGATGGAAAATCTAACAGTAAAAGCTGTGTAGCTGTTGTTGGATACAGTTAGGAAGAATGCTAATACAACAGAGACCTAATAATGACTTAAGCTAACTGCTTGGGGACTCCTTTATATGTTTTGGCAAGACTAATTGAAACACAGTTAGGAGGAGTGGCACTGGCAAGCATGCAAGAGCTGTTCAGGGATCCATGCAAATATGTAGACAACAGCACACAATTGAACTGCGGAGGATTAGGGAGAGCAATTAATAATGTATTCATCTCTAGGGGAAAAGGATACCTGTGTTTTCACCACAGGAGGTAGGTAGAGGGGGGAGGGAGGTGGAACTTTCTCTAAAAAATCTGCGCTAAGGGGGAAAAATGACAGAAAGTGAAAATGACCAACCTTCGCGCTGATCTTTTTGCAGATTAAGTGATTTGATGAAGGTGACCGATGGAATGAAAAAGATGCAAAGTGAAGAGGAAGACAAACAGTGAAACAGACAGGTGTGTTGGAATGCACAGAGGCAAAGATACAGTGCTTTGCAAAAGTATTCACACACCTTAAACATTTTTTAATTTTGTCATGTGACAAACACAAACTTTGTGCATAATTGGTAAGTGTGTTCAGCAGATGTGAAGTCATCCTTCCATGTTTCCCAAGTCTGGATTTTATTCAGGAGATCACAGTAAAGAGTAAATTTAAATCCACAGCACACTTTTTAAATTTTTCATTTGTGAACAATCTATTTTCCTTCCACTCTAAAACTATGCACTACTTTGTAAAGGTTTATTGGCTAGAATCCCAATAAAACTCACTGATGTTTGTGGTTGTAACATCACACAATGGAAATAAAGTAAAGGGTATGAATCCAGCATCAACCAGAGAAACTAAATCTTTATAGTAAACCCAAATGTTTTAGCCTAACTGTTCAAAGGGTTTTCCAATAAGTCTATGTTCTGACATATTTAATCATAAACTTTTATCATCACAATGTCCTCTTCAATCTACAACATTCTTATAATTGTCAGTGAATTTGACAAATTCTTGTATCTTTTACTTCATGTGCATATGCTGATGTCAGCGTTGCTCAATATGCTCTTGTTCCTAATCTCCCCCTCATAAATCTGACCTGAATTGATCATATTCCAAGTTTCCCTCCTTGACACACACACACACACACACATAAAACACCATGGAGATATTTTGGTGACGAAACCCCCCCCCCCCCCCAGCTGCAGCACTTTATCCTCGGTGACATATTGACATGTCACATGGATATATGAAAGAGTGCCAGCAGACAGAAGCTGACATCCCTCCTGCGTTGTGGGATAAACGCTTGACAAATGAGCGCTCAAGCACGATCACAGTGCGTCGTGTGGTTCAGCCCTCATTGATGGAGTTCTCCCTTTTTAGAGGAGGGTCACAGAGAGCGACCCGCAGCTGCACACCTTCAAACACGGTCACACTCCTTAATGGATAACGAGGAAAAGGACATACTGTAAATTGATACAAAGACAAAGGGAAAAACAATCCATGAGCAGACTCTTCGTCCTCAACACCCCCTACCGTTGTCTTCTTTAGTCTTACTCCTCCCACACGCTAATATGAGGACATCACTCTCTGGTGCCTCTAAAATGTCAAGACAAGGGCGGTGACGGTAGTGCAGGCAGCGTGTTTGTGTACCCGCAGAAAGGAATCAGATCCGGTGGTGACAGAGCAAGAGGGAAAAAAAACACAGCCAGGGATACAAAACACCAAACCATAACAAGAACATTTAATGCATGTCTGACAGGTGTGTGTTTGTGTGTGTGGGGTTGAGTTTCTCTCGTGGTTTATTGCGCGCCACCTTAAAAAAGCTCCACATTTTGTTTTACACAAACATAAAAAAAAAGAAATCTAAATTAAGCATTACTTTGCTTCATATTTTACATCAAAGTTTTCTAGATATAACATAAATTAGTTACTATTAGGTAACAGTGCCATGGAATAAAATGAAGAGTGAGAAATACAGTGCTGGAAAAGCATTCGTAATGCTTAGATTTTTTTCACATTTTGACACATTACAACCACAAACTTCAGGGCACCTTTAGGATTTTATAAGAAAAAACAACACAAAGTAACATAGCATAGCATAGCTATGAGCTGAATGGAAAACAATTCATGGTTCTCAACATTTCTTCTAAGCCTCTACCATAAACACTCAATAACAACTATAAAAACTGGTGGTAGTGGCATTATCATGCTGTGGGGATGCTTTTGAAAAACATGGTTGTAAAATAATTTAAAGCCTCGTTACCACTGAGCGGAATAGTGCCAGACCGGACCGCTCAGTGGAAATGAGGCATAACTGAATGTTTTGGCCAACATGGAAAATTCTCTGTGTGGCAGAAAACTGACACTGCACTTAATCCTGAACACGCCAGTTCCACAACGAAACATGGTGGTGGCGGCACCATACTGTGGGAGTACCTTTCTTAACCAGAGACAGAAAAACTGAACAGAATTCGTGGGAAGATGGATGGAGCTAAATACAGGGTAAACCTGAAAGAGAACCTGTAAGAGACTCCAAAAGACAGAGTGGGTAAGGCTTGACCTTCCAGCAGGACAACAACCCTAGACATTCTAACACCCATTCACTCAGTATGATACTGCCACCACTATGCTTCATAGAAGAAATGGCAGGTCCAGGATGAAGTGCAGTGTTAGAATGGTCTAGGCAAAGTCCTTGTATTAATCCAATTAAGATTCTGTGTCAAGAATGCTCCATCCATCCATCCATCCATCCATCCATCCATCCATCCATCCATCCATCCATCCATCCATCCATCCATCCATCCATCCATCCATCCATCCATCCATCCATCCATCCATCCATCAACTTGCTCAGGTTTCTCTCTCTTTGCTAAAGAAAAGCCATCACCACATTTTACAGTGGATGTGTTGTGTTCAGGGTACAGTTTTACATTTTTATTTGTAATCAAACACATTAGGAGTCTATTTTTTACTAATCATGTGATGTCTGAACGGAATGTATTTATTTCTGTCAATCACATGAAATCCCAATAAAATTCCCTGAAGTATGTGGTTGTATATCACAAGTTGAAATGAAAAAAGTGAAAGTGAAGTGAATACTCTTGCAAGGACTCACATATTTAGAGCTTGGCAAAAAACACATAGTTATAGGATGCTAACTGCATCAAAGTTAATGAATTCGTGGTTCAGTTTAAAATAAAAATAGACTCCAACAAAAACAATAGGAGAAGAAGACAGGCATGTCAAAGGCCACTTGTCTTAAGTCGCTCATGTCTTAAACCCAATCTAGCAGCAGAGTGATTGCGCTGCCCCAGGTCTCGTCTCCCCCACTTCAGCACTGGCAACAAAGACGGAGCGAAAACACGGCTGCGGCCTTTGTTCTCCATTCCAGTCGAAAATACGTCTAAAAGGTTACGCTTGGTTTGATTTCTATCTCTCCTCTGGTGAGGTGAGGCTGACAGAAAAAAGTCTGGTATTAAGGCCAGTGGGTTGACAGCTACCTGGGTGGTGTTACGGAGCAGAAGGGCCCCCAGGCCCTGCTGGCGCCACGCCACACAACTACTGTAATTACCTCTGAGGGGGGGAGAAAGCCGGTGTCTGCACCTGTGACAAACGTATACTGATTAATAGACGAGACTTACATCCCTTCCTCGTCTTTGCTGTTTGGCTGTCTACTTTCTACCTCTGTTGACATGAAAGATGTAAAGTTTTTAAGTGATGTTTAATCTGCAGATGTGATCTCTCTCCAAACTTAAAACGGGATTTCACCTTTGATTCAGAGGGAAGTTTTTTGTGTTAAACCAGACATTTATACTGCTTGCATGGCCACTGGAGATAATAATTGCAACAGAAATCCTTTCTCTTTTTTTCTTTTTTTTTGGGGGGAGGGGTATATAGGACACAGTAAGTGGTAATTTACTTACTTTATCTTGATGAAAGAAGAAAGACACAACAGACTTACTCATCTATTAAACAGGCTGCACGCTCCAGTACTGTACGCTTTTAACGAAATTATAAAATGACATCCAAGCGTGTCCCTTTCTTACCGTGACACTTTCACACACTAACAACTGGAGCAACTATTGTGTTTCATGTACATCAGCCATGCTGGTGTTATCCACAGGGGCTGACCTCGACTGCTCACTCCCGCTATAGCAGCTTTTTCCCACATGGGTACCATCATGCGCCTGCATTAGTCTGCTCATGGAGACGTTACAGAATAAACAAACTCTGGGAACCCAAGGCCCCCGTCCTCATCTTTAGAAGCTAGGGGTTTGTGCGGAGGGGGAATAATGGCCCCTTTCGATACAGTCAATATAAAAAAAAGAAAGGAGCCACTGGTGTCGGTGCCAGCGGAGGAAACGATTTCAATGCAGCTGTTTTCTCGGGGGCTGCACCTGGTTGAGTTTGCAGCCAAACTGGAGGCTGAGGTTAGTTCAGTTCATTGGAACAGAAGGAATGACAAAAGTGTGGTGAAGACAGAGACAAGCAAAGAAACAGATGTAAAAAAATGGTGGAAATGTTAGAAGCTGCACAACAGTTTGAGGAAATCCAAGTTAGTCCCACAGGGAACAATTCTGAAAAAAAGTATTTGCCCTCCTTTCGGATTTCTTGTATATTCCCTTTGTTTTGTCACACTTAAATGTTTCAGATCATCAAATTTGTTTTAATATTAAACAAAATTACCCTGGATAAACCCAAAAATCACTTTCTTAAGAAGCTATCCAAACCAACTTGGTCCTTTTTGGAAAAGTAATTGCTCCTTAAACCTAATGACTGGTTGTATTGCCCTTGGTGGCAACAACTACCATTACATGTCTGTGAAGTCTTTTAAGTCACTGTGAGGAAAGTTTGTCCCACTCTTTCTAGCAGAATAGTTTACATTCAACCACATTGGAGGGGTTTTCAGCATAAGCATCCAGTTCAAGGTCTCAGTAGGTCACAATAACACAATTGGATTTAACTCCAGACTTTAGCTAGGCCACTGCAAAACCTTCATGTTGGTTTCTTTCAAAGTCATTCAACAATTTATCTGCCTTATAACCCAGGTTAGCTTAAGCTCAAGGTCATAAACTGATGGCTGGACTTTTTCCTTCAGGATTTTCTGGTAGAGAGCAGACTTTATAGTTGCATCAAATACGAAAATTCATTGAGCCCATGATCATCACACAACCATTGCGATGCTTTATTGTTGGTTTATTCCGAAATGTGAGCCATTGTGTTAACTTTGTTAAACAGTGGTTTCACCTTGGTTTCTTTCCTATTGTTACATCATGAACCGCAACTGAAGCTAATAGAGCTTTAGACATTGTTCTGGGGTTTTTTGGACCTCCTGGATGAGTTGTTGGTGCACTTCTGAAGTACAGTGGACCCCACCTATTCATGCTGCAGTATTCGCGGATAAACCCATTCATGTATTCTTCTGCGGAACATAACTCCAAATTATCTGAGGAAAATATGCCTAATTGCATATTAAATATATACGAAAAATATGCAGCTTGGGAAGTTGAAGTACTTGACACACTATTGGCTGTGTCTCACGGACAGGCAATTTTTAACACCTTTTTAATTGTGCCGTAGTTTTGTCTCCTAAATGCCCTGCTCCTTCTAATCTCTCTGATTTTGTACATTTTTTCAATACATATTAAGGTATATTTGGTGTATGAAATCATTAAAACTGGCAGTTATAAGCGTTTTTTGGAGGGAGTCTCAAGTATTTGCAGATTTTAGCTATTGGTGATGTGCCCCATTCATGTTACGAATCACTATATTTCGAGCGAATACCAGAGGTCCACTGTAATTTTAGTAGACTGGCAATTCCTGGGAAGGTTCACTACTGTTCTATGTTTTCTCTATTTGTGGATAATATCTCTTACTGTGGTTTAAGGGAGTCCCAAACAAAATGGCCAAATGGATTAGGTAAAATATGGACTAACAGATCTAATTTCTTCTTGAATTTCCTTAGATTGGGGTAAGATGTTTTGTTTTTTAAGATATTTTGACCTACTCTGTCATGCTCTAGTTAATTGATTTTCTGATTCTACAGATTAGACAGTATTTCTTTTATATTTTGTTTACTCAGGTTATCGTTGATATTAAAATTAGTTGGAACCCCAACATTTATGTTCAACAAAGAAGCAAAACTAAAGAAATCTGTAAGGGGCCAGATGCTTTTTTTCACAGCATTATATTTGAAACAGCAGAAATAACATTGATAAATAACTCCCAAAGTGTGTGAGACATTCGACCTTACCTCTGACATAGAGATTGGCAGGTGCAGAGTACCGGGTTCCGGCGCTGTTCATGGCTACACATTCGTATTTTCCCTGGTCAGACTCCTCGCTGTTCTCAATTTGCAGAGCTCCTACATAGAGGATTAACAAGATTTTAGCCTTCTGGACAGACGACAGAACCAATGCACATATTTAAATACAATCCTTCAATTGAGAGACTGGGGTCAGTTAGACTGACCTAGTTCATGCTCAGACATGATGGACATGGTTTTGCAATGATGCGACACAAACAATTAGATGTTCTGGTGAGTTTCAGTAAAGCTGGTAATTAAATATTTGGCCTAGTCGTGTTAAGAATGAAAACGGAGCATGTCTGAGGGTTGGTTTAAATCACATGTCAAAACCATCACTGCCTGAGCAACTCTTTAAGTCATAGAAGTGTGAAGCTCCCTCCACATTTATTGGCCGCAATGAAAAAAATAAATAGAAACCCTTAAAATAAACTATTTTATTGCTGTAACATAATCCCACACAGGATTATTAACCATTAATCCCATGACATTTATTCAGTAAAGTAAAATTAAGATTAAAATTCTGGTGTCACAATTATTGACAATATCACATCATCAGTCAGGAAATGACTCCAAGAAAATAGCTGCTCATCGAAATCAGCCCATATGTACATTCAAGGCAATATTTTAAATCTAGAGCAACTTGTGTGTAGATTTGGATACTTTTAGTCTTTACCTACAGTTCCACTTACAACTATAGTCTTGAGCTTTTCGTCTTCTAGACTTGCTTCATATTTTCCTCTCACTCCTGTGTTGTTATGTCTTTGTTACTTGTTGGTTTCAGTCTTTCTTGAGTTAGTGATTGTATAGTTTTCAGCTTTTTGTAATTCCTTCACTTGTCTCAGCTTACTGATTACCAACTCTGCTGCTTTCACTTGATAATTAGGCCTACCTTCCACCAGACACGTAAGCAGCACATAATGTCTGGGAAGCTTAATATGCAGCTGATAGCCGCTTTTATAGTCAATAGGTTCCGTTACCACCAACCTATGCATCTGGTGGAAAGCAGGTATTTGCCTCACCTGTTCCTCATCCCAGTATTTTCTTTGCCCAGTTAATATTGCTCATTGGTTCAGTCCCTCAATGCAAAATCTTACTGTCCTTAATGCCCAATGCCCATGATTCAGTGGTTTCTGTTGTTGCTTTGGACTTTGTTTTGATAAGCTGAAGTTGAACCTTCATTTTTATTGATCCCTACTGTATTGGACCCTCCAGTCAACACCATTAGTAGACAATAGCAAGGTTTAAAAAAAGCTCCCTGTTGGAGAACTGCAGCCTTTGTTTGTCCGTGAGAGATTATGTCACTCGGATACAAATGTGTAGCCTATTTTACATACCTTTAACATGAGTGCTAATAACTGTGGTGGGAACAGAATGTGGCAATCTCATCTGTGCCACCGATGATTAATCTGCAAAGTATGGCCAAGGAGCTAAAGACAGCCAAAATGTAATCTAGCTCCTTTTTGAACAGCTCAATAATACCTAAAAATGAAAAAGAATGTTACTTCCTGAGAGTATACTGATTTTTAACAACCTGGCCAAAAAAGTAATCACAATTCCCTGAGGAAGTGAAGTGTAGTGAGTATTCTGTTTCAGCTAGCAACCTGCTATTAACTTATGTTTGATGTTTGATGTGAGGTTGATGAAACTGCAAAAAATGTTTAGACACCTGTTGAACACATTGTTCAAACGTGGGAAGATAATGGTGAAACATCTTCCAGCAAAGATGTGGTAGGAAAAATATCCCAATGATTAATGGAATCAACTGCAGAAGGATTTGAATATAATGGGAACTTGGGGTATTGGGACCAAACAGCTGTGTAGCCTTCAAAAAAAGCACTCATCACTGAGGCTTATGGGGGGGAAAGCAAAAAGGCTTTCATTTGTTAGGGACTATAAAGACTGGAACAATAAACCTTGAGAGCATTGGAAAATCCAAGTAAATGTGAACTTGTTTGACCCCATGTCATTCCACATCAGAATAAGAAGACTGATGGATGAAATGATGCACAAGGCAGCACTTTCTCACAAGGATAGTCACAAAGCAGTTCAGACCCTAATGCCATTGGGAGTCTTTGGCATGTACAGGAAGATACTTTGTGCAGTGGTTTAATCCTTTCATCAAAGAAAAAAAGTTTATAGCAAGAACGGTAATGCTACACTAGCTGAAAGTAAACAGGGTTCCACACTTCTCTGGACAAGAATATCCAGAACTATCAAGCCTTTTTAAGCTAATTGTAGCATAAGGTAATTAGGGGTAATTAAAAGAAAACTTTACAGTGCATTCTGGAAGATATTTGTATGGATGGATGGATGGATGAACTGAGAACTTCTATTAAATGAGATATGGAATAAAATCTGAAAGTATTGTCCTTTATCTAATTTATTTTTAATACTTACCCAGACATTAAAAAACCCTTAAAACTTTAGCTTCTCTAGACTTTTCCAGAATGTGAAGGAACCCTGAGTAAATGCATGACCTAAGCTCTGAGAAATGATGCCATGGTGGAAAAGAGGCAGGATCAAAGCTCAAAGTGTTTATATATAATATATTAAGCATGTGACTTTTTCTTTTTTGGCCAAGCAACAAAATCACTGAAGAACAGGTTAAAGCAATGATTTGCTTTGCAGCTCCTAAGAGTCTGTGGTATAACAACTACCAGTTCAGTTAACAGTGAGAAATTTATTGACCAAGTTTCGCCAAGGGGAGCCTCTCCTCTGCCAGATGGCTTTGATTTGTCTCCACAAATCCAAATTGTTGCAGGCATCTGAATGAAGGCCAACATGTTGTTTCAAACAGAGTATGAAAAACCCTGGAGACCAGTCCAGGGGTGAGTTTTTCCCCATTCCCCATAAATAGTCATCGGTTAATAATTGCTATTGACTTGCAAATGGAAGACAGATGAAGCAAGTCATTTATTTTGACAAATTAGGAAAAGCAGTAGTGAACTTACCTGAACCACTATTAAGTGAATGAAAAAAAAAACACATAAAAAAGCTAGGTCTCTCAGCAGAATATATGTAGTGTGGTGATAAAAGTTATCACATCTCCAAAGCAGCATGGTGCTCCCACATGCAGTTTGTAAAATGACAAAAAATATACTCCGAATACAATGCATTTTTACATCATGCAGCATGAGATGAATGTACCAAACAGGTTCACCAACCATAGGGGATTCGACACAAGACAAGACCGAAACAACAGAAGTAAAACAGGGGCGGAGCAGTGACATGTTGGGTATACGACTTCAGATCTCATGACAACACATCCCTCCGAGGTGTTTGTTCAGCTTGCTGAGCTCATCAGTGTCTGGTTCAGCACTGACATGAACCTGCATACTAATGTCAGTGTCACCAATCTGTCAATCTGCCAGGTCTCCTGCAGGAGACAGCAGTTTGAGCCTGAAAAAAGAAATGTAGAAGGTTTCTGCTTCTTGTTGAGATCTAACACCAACAAAACTGCTTCCAACCACTTGGTATATTTGAAGATCCAAATTCTACCCACAAGGCATCAGCGGCTTTAACAGTGACCATATATACAGGGGTGGACCTTTGGAAATCTAGTTCAGTTTTTTGCTAATTTCCATAATTAATTACAGAGTTCTTGAGTGGAAATCATGCACCGGACATCGAAAAAAAATAAAAAATAAAACAAAACAGGTTCAGACCCCCTTCTTAACATTCTCACACGAATCCTGTTTCCATTCAATGGCAGGGAACGCGGTAAAGGTTCTATGCAAATCTAGTCACTTCAATATCCCATTAAGACTGCATTATAGAGGCAGGTAAGACCCCTTTGAGACGCCTTTCTCCTTTAGCTATACATACAGGTAAATTATGTTCTGTTTATTAAGTCACTTTAACATATTTTTTATTTTATTTCATTGGAATTGTATTTGATAGACCAGGGGTCTGCAACGCCAGTCTTCCAGTGCCACTGTCATGCAACTTATGGATGCATCCGTGCTCCAACACACCTGAATCAACTGTATGATTCTCTACCAGGCTTTAGCAAAACCTGCTGACATGTCAAGGTGGTATTTCAGAATTCTGGTTAGGTGTCTTGGAGCAAGGATACATCCAGAAGTTGCATAACAGTAGCACTCGAGGACTGGAGTTCCAGACCCCTGTGATAGACCAACACAAAGTAGTGTATACATGGAAGGAAAAGGTCTTTTTTTAAGTGCACAAATAAACACCTGAAAAGTGCATTCGCATTCAGTCATCTTTACTCTGACAGTCCTAAATTAAATCCAGTTCTGCCAATTATCTCCAAAATCCATGCAGTTACTACATAGTCAGCAAAATATAGGTATGAACTGACTAGCAGTTTTCATCTCTTGCCACAAATTCCCAACTGAAATTCTGTCTGGACTTTGACTAGACCATGGGTGCCCAATTCCGGTCCTCAAGGGCCAGTCTCCTGTGTGTTTTAGTTCTTTCCCTGTTCAGCACATCTGAATCAAAGGATGGCTCATTAGCAGGCCTCTGCAGAACTTTGACATGCTGAGCAGGTAGTTGGACCATTTGAATCAGCTGTGTTGATGTAGAGACACATCTAAAACTGGCTGGAGGCCCTTGAGGCCTGGAATTGGACATCCATTGAATAGACCATTACATGTGTTGTTTCAGCTTGTAGCAATATCCTAGTCATAAGTCAGCAGACTTTTGCACCCCTGGTTTTCTTCCAGGATTGATCTACTTTTACTCTGAGGAGCTTCCCTGCCTTCCTGCATCCCCAGATCATGATGCTGCCAACACCATGTTTCATTGTGTTAGCTTTCCTCTATAAATAGTATTTTGCATGTAGGCATCAAAGTTTGATTTTGATCCAATATGATCTAAGCCTCTGCTTCCACATGAATTTGGGTCCCCTACATCAGTGGTTTCCAGCCTGGGGTTCACCCCCCCCCCCCCAAGGGGGTCCATAGAGATCCCATTAGGGTTAGCACAATTTTGTCTGTGGTGAGGTTACGAAAATTATATTAGTAAATATTACATTTATACAATCCAAAAGTCCATAAGAAAATTGTCTACATAACCTACAGTGTAAACCAAAAAGCATAAGAACAAAAACGTACAATTTGTGTTTATCTTTGCAAGTAAAAGTTTGTAATTAATCACTTTTACTGTGTGTATGCGGCTAGCAGTTAGGGTTGGAAAAAAGGTTGGGAATCACTGCTCTACATGGATGGAGCAGCATCTTATTTCTCAAACAGTAGATTTCTTCTTGCCACTCTTGTCACAATGGCTTTTTTTTTGGAGCATGATGAATGACTGTCCTGTTTTGTCCAGATTTTATTTAGGGGTAACAGAGTGAAAAAAGGAGGGGCTGAATACAAATGAATACATTTTGCAATTATCCCTTACTTTCTGTTGGTTTGTTTCATAAGGCCCTATTGAAATACACTGAAGTTTGTAGCGATGATGTGACAAAATGTGGAAAAATTCAAGAGCTGTGAGAACTTTTTAAGGCACTGTACCTGTTACCTTATTAAAGTGGTTCAGATTTCACACAGTCATGCTGGTTTGGTGCACTTTCCTTCACACGACGAGGTTGGTGATAATTTGTTTGCAAAGGATCAGAAAGCAGACAGAACATGTTGGAAGGGGGAACGCAGGAGACAGTGGAAACAGGGTGGGCTGATTCGCCGACAGTGAGGATGAACTTGGCGATGTGGCAATGGTGGTGGTGGGGTATAAGGGGGGCAGATGTGGGCGTGAGGGCATGGAGTGGACGGTATATTTTCCAATACACTATTCGTCATTCTTACCTCTAATTGGTGTACCACCTAGGTGGGAGTAATTTAGATGAAAACAGGGTTGAAAGATTAGTTAGTAATCCACTTACAACAGTGGGAGAAAAAAAACATGTCTTCTGAAAAGCAACAGATAGAAAGAAAATGACAGAGTAGAGGCCACCTAAATGTGATTCAACAAAGCTCAACATACTTAATCAGTGTTACAAAATACAGCAAGTATGAATATTGGATTGTCCAACTTGTCTATAATCACAGAAAACAGCAAAGCCTTTGAGAAGGGTCCCTTCCGTCAGCCGAACCCCTTGAAATATAATATTCCCCATTCTGTTTTAGCTGGCAAAAACCCTGAGCACAATTACATGTACACCACAGTAGCTTTAAATTAAAACAGAAAATATTTTAATTAAGCTTTATAATTGAAGATGGACTTCACTCTCTATTGCTGTTAGCAAAAAGGACATGGGTAATTACTGAAAAGAAGGCTGAGTACAGTAAATAGAGTGATGGATAAGAAGAAGTATTTATGTCAGATATTTTAACTGAAACTGAGTTACTATCTTTGCAGCATAAAATGAATCAGTTTGCCTTAAAAAGATAAAAAAAACGGGTGTTATGATAATAATAATAATAAAAAAATCTTGGGGTGCCTTTTTTGTTCAGCTCTGGCAACAAATTAGCACGCTCCTTTTCTGCAGTTGCAGTTTTAGCCTCATTTCGTGTCATATTCAGTAATGTAAATCCTGATGCAGCAGCAGATGTCAGGAAAACGGTGGTGAATAAAAAGAAATGTTAGTCTGGGGGCACTGCATATCAGCACATTTGCAGGCACTCCAAATGTATGTGGAAAAGAAAACTAATTAAAAGTTGTTGCTGGAAGTAAAAAGGAAAAAAAAATCTTCTCTTTTTCTGCACAATTTTATACTTGCACTAAAAATATCAAACAATTAAGTAGCTGAGTTAGTACATGGTTTCTATTATATGATGATTTAACAGTGATAATAACATGGACTGCCCGAGTAAGTGTGCAGCTCTTCTTTAAATGGCTATGTCATCATATTTCCCGTATTTCTTTGTTACAATAATTATGTTCAGCTGTGTAGTATTAACTTGAACTGATGTTTAAGGTCAAACAGGGTTTTTGTGAGAAAACGAACTGAAGCTGGAGCAGAGACTGAGGAGCGTGACAGAATTTTTTTTCGAGAGCTACACTACCGCATTGTAATTAAACCTGCCCAAATAAAAGATGGAATTATTATGTAGAGAAAAAAAGAGACTTACACAATCAGAGCATTGCCTTTATAATATAAAGTAGTTGATGGTGGTGATGATAATTTTTTGAAGTCCTTCATGGCGTTCTGGTTTGTTAGATAGCCATGGAGGAGCTGCTGCTCACACATAACATTTCTCATCCTTATTGGCTAAATCCAGGAGTAAATTTTTATTTATAAAAGAAATTCGAGAGGGAAACCTTGCTGTCACTACTTTTGTTTTGGGTGGATTTTGATATATACATTCAAACAAAACATCACCCTTTAGCAAATTTTATTTCTTTCTCTGCTGCCCTGTGGTTTTTAAAAAAATTTGTTTTATATTTCTCAAATTTTCCTCATGCACATTTAAATAACTATCTCGAGCTGTGAGAGCCTTAAGATGACTGAAAAGTGGTAAAGAAAAAAAAAAGATGATATATGCCTTTAAAGTATCTCTTATGTTTGACCTTTTTGCTCCTCAGACCTGCAGCCAAGTCTAACACTTCATAAGCTGCTCTTCCATTACAGAGGCCTCACAAAGTAAAATCTACTTCATATATAGTGGGGTTTACTATCACACAAAGTAAGACTTGGCTTAGAGGAGAGTCAATGACTGAACCTGCTCCAAAACCCACTAATCTATCTACCACGCATATTTCCCATCAAACCCAGGTCAAATAAGGCTGTTTATATATCAGTGAGACTGTTAGTGTGAACAAAGAGTACCTCATTAGGTTAAGGTTGAAATCCTAGCTAATACATCATCTGCTGGCCTCATTGTGACCCAGCTGCATGTTTAAAAGGGGATTAGGGATTATTTAATAGGGTGAAATTTTCTCGCTCTGTACTTCAAAAGGTTTTAAAAGTTCATGCGTCACTGTCAAACACTGCAGGAAGACGAAGACTGTGTCATTTCAACTTCAGTAACTCTGTAAGTGAGGACTGTGTGGTTGTGAAGAATAAAAGTCTAAGGAGTCAGCAAAGTAATCAAGGTGACAATGACGAGCCAGGTAAAACTTTTATATCCTTTGTGATGAAAGCAAATGTATGAAATCTTAGGTGACAACAAAGGCCTTTTGTTTTTCTCTCATTGGCATCATGTCTTAACAGGATGTCTGCAGGTATGCAGTGACATCTTGCACCTTACAGCTCGGCTTTCTTGTGTTTATATTTGCAATAAGTCATGCTGAGCCATGAGATCAGATAAATTTGTACCTGAGCGAAGCTGTTTGATGCGCCCGTTGCTGCTGTTGATGTCTACGGGGAGCATGTCCTTGTACCATGAGATCTCCGGGTCCGGGTTTCCACTCGCGGCGCACAACATCGTGGCAGTCCGAGTCTTTTCTACCACTTTTAGCTGAGGGCCCATATCTATGGTGGGAAAGCCATGTGGGATCTGGTTTTCTGAAAATGTGGGGGAAAAAAGATTTCTATTAAAGCACAAACATGAAAAATAAGCAAAAGAATACTAACATAAATTGGAAAATGTATGTTTACAAATAGACTCTGACACAGTTGTCTTTCAAAGGATGTAAGAGGAGTTCATCAGAGCTCTTTAGCTGACAAGGTCAGAGATGAAGATGAAAGAAGTGCCACAGGCCAAACAGTAATCTGAGCATATGCTCACAAGCAGCTAATATTAGTGTGAGGGCAAAAGACACTACAGAGGAAAAACAGATCTGGGGCTGATTTGGATTAGATAAGAAAAAAACCCAATCCTGTTAGTAGCTGATTATCATAGCAAGCTTATTACCCAGTGCAGGGAGTCTCCGGTTCAGACAGAGGAGTGACGGTTGCAATCTGCCTCTGGGCACTCAAGCAAAGATGAGATGCCTGAGGCTTAGAAAACTAAATAAACCAATTTTTGAATAATCCAGCTCGACATAATGAACGGAATGGAATATCCATGAAATGATCATTAAACCAGAAATTGAAATTCTACAAACGAAAAGTAGAGCTGTTTATGTCACTTGTTCTAAAACCCTTGGTAGGTGTTGACTTGACCTGGTAGATAATAGTAATATCTTCCCTAAGCCTGGGTGTAAAAAAGTAAAATGTCAAGGAAATTACGTATGTCTGTCCAAATCACATGAACTTTAATTCCATGTTGGATGATGATGGATGGGTTGTTGTGGAGGATGCACGGATTGCGGTGTGCTTTGAAACTGAGGTCAACGCCAGTTTAAGGCTGACCTGTTGGAAACAACTACGCCGCTGCTTATAGTCATCCCTTGGATAACAGGTTGAATTATTTAGAGATGCAAGTGCACATTGAAAAAAGCTGTGTTTTTGTATTTGGTCATTTCCCTAGCAATGTCTCTAAATCCAGCTGAATACACTCAAAGTCTCATTTAAACCTAGATTCACTAATGCAAGCAGCAGGCCTAGAGGCTACTACCCTTTTGAGACCAAAAGCCGAACTTAAAGGGTTCTGTCTTGAACCTGCATGTAACATTTTTAAAACTTATTAGTTATTTTCGCAGAACTTTATAAATACTGGGGTATTATGAATTTACAATAGTGTTTCCAGAACATATGAGACTCTAGTTCCAGGAAGGTACCTGGTATGTTGCAAGAGAGCAACTGCTAAATTACTGGAAGTATCTGGTAAGTTTTAGAAAGTAATTTCCAGGTTCTGGGAAGTAACCTGTACATTCCATGAAACTTCCAGAGAAATACCTTGTAAATGCCAGAAAATGCCTGGTAAACTCTGGAAAATAATCTCTAAATTTTGAGCAGCGTCTAGAGTTCCAGGAAAGAGCTTTGTAAATTCTGGGAAACTTACCAGTAACTTCCATGAAAGTTTCAGGAAAGTGTCTAGTAAGTTCTGGAAAGTAACTTTAAACGTCCTTCAGGGTAGCTGGTAAATTCTTGTAAAGTAACCAGTGGTACCATAAAAGTTTCAGGAAAGTACCTGGTATGCTCTGAAAAGGAAGCCGTTAAGGTCTGGGAATATTACAAACATATTCTTGGAAAGCATAGGTTGTAGTCTGTATTGCTTCCCATTACTTAAAAATATAGAACCAATTTTGAGATAGTATAGTCTGGTAAACACAAAATTATAAAAGTGATAATCAGAACCGCATAACCCTGTAACAAAAAAGAATCCACAACTTTTAAGGCGTTATTAGAGACAAATACAGAGTTTAACTTAAAGGGGCTATATGCAATTTTCTGAAATTTAAACTCGCGACTGACACCTGTGGCCAAAAAAACGGAACTGCTCTTCCTTTCTGCTCGTACGCCTGTCGCTCTCAATCTTCGATCTTTTTCGGGCACTTGTCAGGGGTTTAACTTTTTTAGTCTTATGTGGAGTTACTGTTGGTGTCAGAGTTGTCCTGGGTCTCTTCTGTGTATTCGCACAATCCATTGAACTGCTTGCAAGTGTAATTGCTGACAAGCGGTGGTGGCAGAGTGACCTGAAACATTTAACATGAACGCGCTTGATGTCAGATCCGCAGACAGCGTGGGAAAAATCACACCCGACAGAAAATAGGAAAAATTGGATACAGGCTTATAGGTGCACCCACTGTGAACTGACAAGGTATCAGTATGCTCATCAGGAGATGTTTGAGTCATAAATGTTCAAATAAAAAGGCTATTGTTACGTTTATTTTGGTGAAAAAGTTGCATATAGCCTCTTTAATAGAATAGGAAAAGAGAGAAAGAAAGAAAAATTAGGTACAAATAGTTGTTATGGAAAGTAGTGGTAACATTAATATGTTAACAAAATTAATCTCTTTAATTATTTCTCTTCATTGATTCAAATGTAGACAAGCTGTCAGCTTAATTGACAACATGGCATGTCAAACAGATGCCCAGCTACAAACAGATCAATGTCAGGCAAAGAGAGTTGGGCTGTGGGTGTAATGATAACTGTCACATTCATTTCTTTGAAGTACTTTCAGATCTGCAGCATAAAGCCAAACTAAATCAAACAGATTCAAAGGTGAAAGGTTTGATGTTACTTTCACATCTGATTCCATCTGACCAAATTCTTTATTAAGTTACTGCACATATGATTAGAGCACACATCCATTATATTGGGTGATGCCATGTTAGAAAACAAACAGCTGAGTCATGGGAGCAAAAAAAGCTGCCTGGCATTTTATTTTATTTCTAATGTTAAAAGTGAAAGTTTCCACTTGCCACCCGCTAGCGTACAAATGTGACTTTGATTAATTGTTTCATTGTGTTGAGGCCAGATCTTTTCAGCTTGATAAAGGTTTGCAAATAATGAATTATTGCACAAATATTTAATTCTTTGCTGTTTTCGCATGAAGAGAAAGCAATTTATCTCAATGTGTTGGTGTACAAACAATAATGCAAAACTTATGACATAGTCTAATTGTGCTCGAAAACCACAATCATCGCCTTCAATTCAAATAAATAAAACCAGCATACATGGTAAACATGGTGACCCTTGCAAAGTCTGCATTTGAGGTTTGCTCTTTAACAAGTAAGCTTTTTTGATCTGTGTCCTCATGTGTTTCACCGGGGCCAAAAATGCCAAGATAAATCAAGCTTTAATTATTGGTATTTCTGCCTTGGGTTAAAGATATAGTTATATAGTTAAAGATTATGCAACAGCAGACAAATAAAGAACTGCTCTGATGGATGACAATATTTAGACAAAGTGTGGATTATAGTGTAAAAGTTGAAGCAACAAAGCTGGTTCATGTATTTCTCTGTTAATCAATTATATATGCCCACTCATCCTTTGAAAGGTACCAGAGGGCTTGGAACCCGTCCGAGGTCACATCAGGTAACAGGCAAGGTGAACACCTGACGTGTTGCCAATCAGTCAAGGACCAAGAAATTAATGATCTAAAAGTTATGCTGATGGGTCATAACAGACTGGTTCGCAAAACATGACCTTCAAGGAAAGTAGGTGAAGAGAAAAATTTGAAATAAACTGTCAGCATGTTATTTCAGCATATAGTTCAATCTTTTATTTCAACATACCACCCTGGATTGGATGCACATGTAAATTGTGATTATAAATATGTCATGTTCATTTTAGTGGAGAATGTAATGATTTTGAGCAGAACTACAACAGCAAGGAGCATTTTGCCTATCTCCAATGCACATAAACAATTAGTTTTACAGAAATTGAAAGGGAAACATTGCCTTTCGTCTGTACAATGTGAAAGTGTGGTTGAAAAGATAAAGAGTAAGTCACATAAATGTCGGTAGTTTCAACTGTTCAAATTTTTTGACAAAGCCTTACTCTAAACCTCTTTAAACAAACTTAGGCTATATTTGGAAAGGATCTGCCGGCTAGAAAATGTCAGTCTTTTTCTGCACTTACTAAAGACAAACACTGGTACCATTAAATAGACATAAAAAGAAGTCCACAGACATCAAGTGTTTGCTGGGGTGGTTTCAATACATCATCATCTCCTATACTGGATTAAGTAGCCCACTACCAGTCCAGTGATACCTCCATTTTGTCTGAGTTAAAGATCCATATGTAAACTTATATGACCTGAGCATAAAAGGTGGATGGGTGTTGTTTTGTTCTTCTCCCCAGTAGAACAGTTGTTTTCTCCTTTCACCCTTGTGTTTGGCCCATAGCCCAGATAGTCTCATGTTCATACCCAGGTGGATATGAGAGATCTTTGAGGTGAGGCTTACTTCCTTTGCAACGATACAGAATTAGTTTTCAGACATCCCAAATGATACCTCTACAGAAGAGGATACCTCTATAATATAGTCTACTTGGCCGTATGATTTGTTATTGAATGAATAGTGGTAGGAGTATTGATGCTCCCTGTGTTCCTCTGTGGTTTGCTCTTTCGCTTGCATTTGAAAAAAGAGAAGGAAAACATTGGAGTGAGATAGAGACAAACAGGAACGGGAGGAGAGAGCAATGCTTACATAATCTTATGAATACATTTGTTCGAATCAGTGCATATCCAAGAGAAAACGTTGAAATGCACATTATTGTGGAAAAGGATAACAGATCCCTGAGTTGTTCTACTTCTGAGAAAAGAGTGGGAAAACTACTGAATTATGCTAAACCTTGAGGGGGATGAACTCCACTCTCACCTACTTACAAAACGCTTTGAATATTTTCATCATGTATCACCTCGGAGGATATCCCTTTGAGGCTGGACCCAGTTTCCTCATGTATGCCTTCAGTGGGCAGCGTCTGTGGGGTCTGTTGGTGGTTGTGTTCCTGACAACACGCTAAGATTGATTGTGTAGTGATGCAGCAACTCGATTCCCCACTCAATTTGTGGAGTCTCCTGCACTGATACATTTAAAAGATTGCTTTTGCAGGCAATTAGGAGTATTGTACCGCTAATTAATTGATAATGACATGCCGCAATTTCACATTTTAATAGTCAAGAATAATCCTAATGTGAAATTATCATAAGGCTGGAATTAAAAGTTAATTGACAGTGCCATGAAAAAGTATTTGTGCCTCTTATGGATTTATTCTGTTTGTGCGTTTTTGTCACACAGAAGTTTTAAATTAAAGAATTTTAAATATCAGATAAAGATAAGCAGAGGAAATACAAAGAGCAGTTTTAAAGTGATGGTTTCATTTATTGAGGGAGAAAAAGCTATCCAAACCATATGTAAAAGAATAATTGCCCCCTAAACCTTCCTTTTCAGGAATAACTGCCATCCAGTATTTGGTCTTTCCAGTCACTATGGAGGAATGTTGCCCTAGCCTGCTTTGTAGAATTGTTTTAATTCAACCACACTAATGGGTTTTTGAGCATGAGCCGCCTTTTAGGGTCCTAACACAGAATATCAATTGAATTTAAGTCCAGACTTTGACTAGGCCACTCCAAAACTATTATTTTGTATTTTTTTAAGCTATTCAGAGGTGGACTTGCTGGAAATTTTTTGGATCATTGTTTTGTTTCATAACTAAAGAGCACTTAAGCTTAAGGCCACAAACTAATCACCGACATCTCCTAAAAGATGTTCTGCTAGAGAGCAGAATTCATGGTTCCAGAAATTATGGCAAGTCATCGAGGTCCTGAAACAACAAAGCAGCCCCAGACTGTCTCAAATCTATAACTATGTTTGACTGCAGATATGACGCTCTTTCTCTGAAATGCTGTGCTAGTTTTACACTAGAGAAGCCTGCAGTGCTATGACGTTCTGGGTTCTTTTGTGACCTCCTGGATCCGCCATCAAATCACTTCTGTGTTTCACTGGAGTCCTAAAGCTTTAAAATTTACATTGTAACCCTTTCCAGACAAATAGATGAAAATTACTTTGTTTGCCATCTGCTTCAAGATCTTTTAGCCTACTTAATGCTACCAGATAGGTTCTATTCAAGAGATTTCTTGATTCTACAGGGTAAGTTAGTCATCAGGACCTGGGTGTGGGTCATAACCTAGTTTGCCTTTAGGCCCAAATTAGTCTGGATAGTTTCCCTCCCTTGCTAAATGAAATGAAAAATTAACTTTTGCTCAATTATATGAAGAGCTGAATTGTCCATTTTTCCATCCATTTTCTTCCACTTATCCGGGGTCGGGTCACGGGGGCAGCAGCTTAAGCAAGGACACCCAGACTTCCCTATCCCCAGTCACTTGTTCCAGCTCCTCGGGAGGAATCCCAAGGCGCTCCCAGGCCAGCAGAGAAACATAGTACCTCCAGCGTGTCCTGGGTCTTCCCCTGGGCCTCCTCCCGGTGGGACGCCCGAAACACCTCACCAGGGAGGCGTCCAGGAGGCATCCTGACCAGATGCCCGAGCCACCTCAACTGACTCCTCTCGATGTGAAGGAGCAGCGGCTCTACTCTGAGCCCCCTCCGGATGACTGAGCTTCTCACCCTATCTCTAAGGGAGAGCCCAGACACTCTACGGAGGAAACTCATTTCAGCCGCTTGTATCCGTGATCTCGTTTTTTCGGTCACCACCCAGAGTTCGTGACCATAGATGAGGGTAGGAACGTAGATCGACCGGTAAATCGAGAGCTTCGCCTTTTGGCTCAGCTCTCTCTTCACCACGACAGACCGGTACAGCGCCCGCATAACTGCAGATGCCCTACCAATCCGTCTATCGATCTCCCGCTCCATTTTTTCCTCATTCATGAACAAGACCCCCAGATACTTAAACTCCTCCACTTGGGGAAGGATCTCATCCCCGACCCGGAGGAGGCACCCCACCCTTTTCCTGCTCAAGACCATGGCCTCGGATTTGGAGGTGCTGATTCTCATCCCAGCCGCTTCACACTCGGCTGCGAACCGCTCCAGCGAAAGCCGTAGATAACGTTCCAATGAAGCCAACAGGACCACGTCATCTGCCAAAAAGCAGAGACCCGATCCTGAGGCCACCGAAACGTATCCCCTCAACACCTTGGCTGCGCCTAGAAATCCTGTCCATAAAAGTTATGAACACGATCGGTGACAAAGGGCAACCTTGGCGGAGTCCAACTCTCACTGGAAACAAGCCCGACTTACTGCCGGCAATGCAAACCAAACTCTGGCACCGGTCGTACAGGGACCTAACAGCCCGTATCAAGGGGCCCGGTACCCCATACTCCCGGAGCACCCCCAACAATGCTCCCCGAGGGACACGGTCGAACGCCTTCTCCAGGTCCACAAAACACATGTAGACCGGTTGGGCGAACTCCCATGCACCCTCCAGGACCCTGCTGAGGGTGTAGAGCTGGTCCAGTGTTCCACGACCAGGACGAAAACCGCATTGGTCCTCCTGGATCCGAGGTTCGACTATCCGTCGGACCCTCCTCTCCAGAACCCCTGAATAGACCTTACCAGGGAGGCTCAGAAGTGTGATCCCCCTTTTTAAACAGGGGGACCACCACCCCGGTCTGCCAATACAAGGGAACTGCCTCCGATGTCCACGCAATATTGCAGAGTCGCGTTAACCAACACAGCCCCACAACATCCAGAGCCTTGAGGAACTCCGGCCGAATCTCATCCACCCCCGGAGCCTTGCCACCGAGGAGCTTTTTAACGACCTCGGTGACCTCAGCACCAGAGATTGGAGCTTAATTGTGAAAACAGTAAAAACGGAGGATATCTGCTTTGTATCAAGCACTATATCATCCACATTCAAGCCCAATTTGAGTCTTCTTTCCACAAAATCAAACCAATCAGATTAATTAGACATGAACCTTTAATGTCAATTACACCAAGCAGGTTACCTTGGGAGGACTGAAAAGTCTGTCATGCCTTCTTTGAAGTGAACTTTTATCTATTCCCTCCACACACCCTCATACCTACAGCAGTATTTAAGTTTGCAACAGAGTTCCCAGATGAAATAAAAGCTTTCCCCTACTGGGAGGAAAAGCTACTTATACTATCGTTATTTGGGGAATGAGGTCTTTTTTTTCTTCACAGAATGAAATGGGAAGACACATCCCACCTGACCTACTTGTATTGTTGCGTGGAAAAATTTATGATTAACATTATTGGCAAATGTTGGCGGGCTGTGAAAAATGCAAACCAATGTTAAAACAGGGTTAGAGACCCCAAAGGAGTTATTACACGAGTCAGCGGCTCTGTCATATCAGGAAGCACAAACAGGGAATAATTTAAAAGCTGCTGCACAGCTTACACAAATACTGTGTCCTTGACTTCTGCTTAATGTCTGCATCGCAGGTGAAATATTAAAAACAAGTTTTTTTTACGGAGTGTATGATTAGGAGAAGGTGACCAGGGTGTTACGACCTCTCTATGGGAATAAGTTAAACTATGGAGTATTTATGCCCAAAGGAGATACAGCATTAATTAGCTTTACAAATTATTTTATTTTGTATAGCTGTAGAAGCATAAATACACCACCCTCAAGAACTACTGAAAGCCTTGCTTAAACATGTGTAAAAAGCCTTAAAATAAACTATCATGATCACTTGGTGACCCCAAGATGCTTTGCCTTGCTGCTGTCTAACTACTTTTACCTCCTTTACCACCCTCCTCACTTCCAGTGGTGGTGAAATAAACCTGGGTCCTCACCTCGCCTCATTTAACACACTTGCAGTTGTTTTAAACTTTTAATTAATACTCTTACTGTAGATGTAGGAAAGTTTAGCAGAGTAGCTATTTCCTAATGACCACGTCCTGTTTTATGAAGACAAAGAGGCGAAGAGAAAAGCTGTCTCACAACAGGAAATAAATACTTGGATCAACTTAGAAAACATTTCAATTTAACAATAAACATATACAAATTACATTCACTTTATTGGAATTATTAGTGTGTGTTATTTTAATTTTAGCAAAATATTGCATTTTTGTTAACGCTGAATAAATGTGCTCAAATTAAAGGTTGAAAGATTTTCAGGGTGGGATAATGCTACTGCCATGCAATCCAAAAAAGTGATAACAACTAAATTACACTATATAACGTAATAAATGTATCTGTAGTTAAAAAAACCTCTGGGAATTTTTTTAAATTGTCTATACTAATGTTTTGCCATGAACTATAACAAAGTTTTCAGTTGTTTTATTGCTTTGCCTAAAGGACCTTTACTCTCAACCAGCAGACCACAGATATGGGCTGAGTGTTAGTTAGAAGTCAATTTCTGGTAGCCACCCCCCTATCCTATGAAGATAACATACAGGGTGTTTCTCAATGCCAAGGAACCTCGCCTTGATACCTTGGTCCCACCCCGGTTGCCTAGGAGACACGTCATCAGGGACCGCCAAGGTGTGTTCCAATGTTCATGTGCTACCGAGGCGTCTGTCCTCCGTTTGTCTGCCGTTTAGCTAACTGACCGGGGATACATTGGAGGTTCCTTGATGCCTTCCCCCGGTCAAAAATTTCCCAGAATACATTGCAGTATTTTCGAAGTTGCAGCTTCGGTTGCTAGCAGGTACTAACTCGCTTTCACATTTGATTTAACCAATATATACACAATTAAAAAAGTAAAACTCTCATTATACATCTATTTTGAAACTTATACGTATAAAATATAATAATGGGCGGGACGTAAACAGAGCGCGTAAGCAAAAGGCGGGCCCTGGGCAGCTGCGGTCAAGTGATGTAAGTCTGTTCCATTTAACTGTTTTCTTTGACCAAGAAGGACAGTGTCCTCGTAAGCAAGTATTGCCCTTACTTGAAAAGCATTCCCATTTTGAAGATTTGCTAAGAGTCACATCATTAATTGTTTCTAATTAAAATATTTTAGATACTTTAAGTAAAACAAGGGGTGTAGATGACTCACCTTGTTAAAGACAATTATTTATTCTTTTCTTTTTTAGGCTACGTGTCCTGTTTGGGAGTGTGGCACTCAGAATTGGTGTCTGAGTACCAAGTAGAAGCCCAACAGATTTACTTTCGAAAGAGGAGCATTACGGCTTTTGCTATAGTAGTCCAGTTGATATATATATATATATATATATATATATATATATATATATATATATATATTTGTAAGAAAATCTTTACTAGAAATTGCATTGGTTTTTTTATATTATGGACACGGAGAAGAAGAAGAATGGGGAAAAAAGAAAGAAGATGAAGAGAGGTAGAAAAGAAGAAGTGTGAGATGGTGAGTTGAAGACATACAATTAGAGACGAAGGGGAATAAAGAAAATGCAAGAAAACATCCTAGTCTGCTTCTACACCTACAGGATGGGAGATAGAAGGAAAAAAACAATGATAAAACAAACCAAACAATCCAAACTGAGAACTACACAACCACAACCACAACCCACAAATAGATATATAAATACAACAACAGCTTCACTGAAAAGCTCCTGGTACAGATTATCACAAGATCTATTTGTGCTAACCTCAGCCAGAGAATGCATCTGTAAACACCTGAATCCCCACACCTGTGTGTGTGTGTGTGTGTGTGTGTGGGTGGGTGTGTGTGTGTGTGGGGGTGTGCGTGCGTGTGTCTGTGTGTGTGTGTGTATGTGAACATGCTGATGCACATAAGGTTTCTCCAAACACAATTATTTCTTAACATTGGACTGTATAAAGCAATTCAAATTAAAGCTATTCAAAATAAAGGTTGAATTTCTTTATGTTCTCTAGTATTACAAAGGTTTCTATTTATTCAACACAGATTGTTAGAAATGTGAATGGTACTATGGTGGATAAAAACAACAACTTTGGTTTGTCTTTTAAACACCTTGCCTCGAGGAGCAGAACTATACAAATAAATTAATAAAAAAAGATTTTGGGGGAATTTCATATTTACTAAATATTTATAAAGAACTTTGTGACTTTTGCAGCATATCTGCAAAAGATTTGTTTATTTTTTATTTATTTATTGGGTTAAAGTCACAGTGAAAAGTGAAAATATCTAAAAACTTGTAGACAGATTTGACAATGTCCGTGCCCTTGGCTCTTAGTTTTAAAAAAAGAATAACCGAAGGCTCTTTTGTTGGACTCATCAAAGGGGATGTCAAGTTATCGGGAAAGATTTGCGGTACCCCGTCTGTCTGTTTCTAGAACTGGAACTCCTGTGTCTGGTCTTGTCTGCTAATTTGTCATCCCGAGCAGACAAAGACGAGCCTTTGTTCAAAACTCTTAAAAGGGAGAAGATAAGGGATGTGTAAAATTTGGAGAGAAAAAACAGCCAAATAGTGTGAGCAATGCGGGTTGATGTTTGGCAAGATAGAGGGAATTTTTGATATGACTTCCTTGTGTGAGAGTAATTTATAAGAATAATTAATAATAAAAAACTTCAGTTCTTTGTCTATTTCAGGAAAGAAAACACACGTAAGGCAAAAATCTTCTGATGTTGTCAAATTGGCTCTTCTTTAAGATACACAGTTGCTCCAGCAAAAAATACATCAAATATCCATTCTTACAGGTATTTTTATATTCAACTAGCAGTCTAACAAGTGTGTAATAATACTTCCAGCTCACTAGATGAGATGATAGATGATACTGGGTTATCAAGAATAAGACGAGATTTTAAGAATATTTTTGGGAAAGCTAAGAGAACCCATTTTTTGTCTTCATCAATGGAGCAAAGGTGTCAAAAATGTTTCAAAGAATCTGTAATCAGTGGAGAAGATTTCAGCTAAGGTTGAAATAGATTAGAAAAAGCAATTTTTATTCTTGTTTCTTTCTAAGCACTGGAATGCATTTTGACAAGTAGAATAAAACAAAACAATCAAGAACAGGTCTGATCATTAAAGTACAGTGCTGCGAAAAAATATCTTTCCCCTTACCGATTTCTGTCATTTTTGCTTTTTTATTTTGTCACACTCACAGGTTTTACATCTAGGGTTGGGTACCTTTTTTTCTTGATACCAGAACTCTAACTATACCTGGTTTTTGATACCGGTACCTGAAGGATACATTTTTAGGTACCAGACACAGAAAACAGAAAACTTTTAGTGCAAACGGTAAACTATAATTTAACAAACATCTTTCTTTTTAGAGTAAAAATAAGACACACAATTCAAGTATTTGTGTAAAAAACAAAAATGGTGTTGTTTACCAGTCTGTGCAAAACAAAAGTAAACAGTATGAAGATAAAGGGCAAACTCTAATCTCGTCTTTGGTGCAAGAAATATGAAAAATCTAATCTAAAAACCTGAAATAAAGATTGTTAGATTATTTTTATTTTTTTGCACGCTTCAGTTTGGAAATTGATGCCATAAACGATTAAGTGCTTTGTTAAATTGCTGCCATTTCCACATTTAGCAACAAATCCTATCATAGATGTTACATTTAGCTCAGTTGCCGTTTACTTTTACAAAATGGCGCCAAATCTTTGATGTTTTTGGCAATTTCTTAGTCCACAAACCCGTGCTGTGCTAGTCAAGCAAGTGGAGAACTGTTGTTGTAAACGAGAGATGGGGCTGTGTGAGTGAGAGAGCAGCATCTCCTAGTCATGTGACACGCAGCAGCAGAAAGAACTGAACCGTCTGGCTAGCTACAGGGACATTTTATTATAAAAGTACCAAAATCTAACACTGAAAAAAAAAATTTATTCGGTATAGGTACCTACTAAATGTTTTCCATCGGTTTCGGTGCCCAGCCCTATTCGCATCAATTCAATTTGATTACCATGAAAAGCATAACCCGGGTAAAAACAAAAAGCAGTTTTCAAATAAATAAATATATTACAGTGAAAAAGGCTCTAGAAACAAACCTGTGTCAAAAAGTGCCTTACTGATCGATTTCCCTAGCCAGATCAAGGCCTGATTACTGACAGACCTGTACAATCCATAACTCACACAAAAAGAGCCTGTATGACAAGATGAAGTAGGCTGAAAGATCTCAAAAAGAAACATTGGGCCAAGATCTAATGAAATCCATTACCAGATGAGATAAAAGTAATATTATCCACAACATGAACCAGAGGCGAACATTCTCTGCAGTGGCCAACCTACCAGAATGACTCCAAAAACACACAACATCTGAAGCTCAGCAGGCCACACTTCCACTTTCTCAATAAATGTCAGTGTTCATGATTAAATAAAGAAGAGGCTGAGCAAAAATGGCATCCATGGGAGAGTCCCAACAGTTCAGAGGCCCGTCTCACATTGGCCAAGAAACATCTTGATGATCACCAAAACTTTTGGTAAAATATTCTTTGAGCTGTTGAAACAGAAGCGGAAGGTTTAGCAAGGTGAATAACCCAATAGATCTAAAGACTAATAGAAAAAGCCAAACATGGAGATCTCCAGGTCTCCAGGAGGAACTGGGGCTGCTTTAGGACCTCAATGACTTGCCACAATTAATGGAACCATGAATTCTGCTCTCTAGGATAAAAAACAACAAAAAAACTACTAAAGGTGAACAACAATGGTGGGACAGCAGGTCCACCTCTTAAAAGGCAGAAATAAATGAAGGATTGTGAGTGGCCTAGTCAAATTCCTGATTTAAATCCATAAACAGGCCTTCATGCTTGACAAAACCTTCAGTTTAGCTGAATGAAAAAATTTCTATGAAGAGGAGTGGACCAAAATTCCCCCACAGTGATGTGAAGTCTGTACGAGCACAAAAACTTTTACAGAGAACTGCTGGTGATTTTATTCACTTCGATGAGAAACATCTTGCTGTTTTAACAGCAGTACAACCCGACTAACTAGCCACATGCAAGCCCTTAATCCTGCCACCGACCTCATGAAGTGTTGAGTATGAGTTGTGGTTACAAGATCGTTGTGTTTTTAACCAGAGTCACTGAATAAACGCCCTGGGTTTGCAAATATGTAAAGCCAGTAGCAGAGTCAGTAAAACAGTCAGTTTGGCGCGCAGAAACTGGTTCTTCCATGTCGGGGAAACACAAAAAGGACTATTGTTCTCTCAGCAGACGTTTATCACGCAAAGACTCCCTCTGCAACCTGAGCAGCTTTGGCAGATGAACTCTGAGTTTACATTGACTGTAGCAGAAAAAAGAAATGGAAAGGGTCGGACTTTGTGGGATGTTGTTCTTGCACCGATTAATTAGGGTATACACAAAGGCCTGGGGAATTTGGCAAAATATTTAATTAGGATAAAAATGTCCAAATGAAACCATAACTGGGTAGATTTGAAAAGCCCAACACAGGAATCATAAATCGCCGTGTCAAAGAGGTACACCTCCATGACAGACACAGGCAGGTAGATGTAGATAAGAGGGGAGAGTAAAACAAGTAAAAAGAAGAGAGGAAGGGAGGAGAAGAGGAGGGGTGCATGCCAACCTCCTGCCAGCTCCAATTACCAGTGTGAGTGGAGCGTGGCAGCAAGGGTGATGGGTCTAATCAGAGCCCCGCTGAAAGAGACCCATCCCCGCACCTCCTGTCCCAGTGGGAGGCTGCTGGAGCTCAATCCCGCACTAACATCAGCCAGCGTCCCCCCCCCCCACACACACACACAGACACCCCACGCCCACAGCCAGAACCCAAACACACTCATCTCAACGAGGGCAAACACTCCAGACACCCCGCTTCCTTTCTAACAGGGGAGCCCTGACACGGTGGCAGTTGATCCAACTCCCGCCTGCCTCATCTCCATATCTGCCTTGCTCCTTATAGTCTTAAGTGCGAGGAGAGGGTGAATGTCATGTGCTGCCATGAATCTTTTAAGTAAGGATGTTGGAGAGAAAATTAGAGTTATGAAACATGGAGGGGGAGCATATGGCTTGGAATATTAATGAGAAAATGCTGTTAAGACTTGACGAGGACTTGCATCGTTGCGCATCAATAGTTAATCTGTTATAACTTCATGTTTGGCCCAACATATAAAAGTTATTTGGCCTGTTTTACATTTGTCAAATTACAACCGCAACCTTCGATGTATTTCATTGAGACTTTATGTGATAGACTGACATGAAGTAGTGGAAGTAGAAGGAAAATGTGTTAACGTTCAATTTCAGTCCTACAGGACTCATGTACCCCTACATGGCACATAAGTGAAGTTGACACATTCTTCTACATTTGTTCTGTGCTGGTCTACTTTTGTTCTGGTTTGTGCTGCTTAATCATATCATTTTAAAGATATTAAAGAAAGAAATAAAGCTTGTCATGTACCTTTTATTTTCTACCACCAGGAATGGACTGTTTGACATTTAGAAGACCATTAAAGTTTAATGTCTTTAAATTATTATAATTATAATTATAATTATAATTATAATTATTATTATTATTATTATTGTGGCACAATCAAGGCTACAAGCAAGCAGGGTTGGGCATCGAGAATCGAGAATCGATTGGAACCGGGACTCATAAGTCGATTCTCCCGGAATCGTTCAATTTTTAAAATTACGATTCCTAGTTTCGATTCCCAGTCCGCCGACCAGAAGAAGAACCCGCGGAATACCAACGAAGAAGAATCCGCCAGAAGTATTAGCGTTACTGCGCAATCATGGAAGGTGTGTGGAGACACTCTAAGATTTGTCTTCACTTTAGCAAACAAAACAACAGAGCTCAGTGCTATACTTGTATATAACCGACCGCTCTGTGTTTGACGCGCTGGGCCGGCTTACCTCATTTGCTCTTCCTCCCGGATCCGACAGTCAGCCCAGCGCCACACTGCAGTCCAAATCCGGTCAGTAAAATGCGTCTGATGTCAACATTACGGCAGCAAACAAGTTATACTCTAACCATTGTTCAACTCAAGTGCAAATATCCAGCTAACGTTAGCTCATGTATTTGTTTTCATAGACAAACGCTCTGAGATTGCCAAGCTAACGTTAGCCAGGCAGCTGACAATACTCCGATGTGCTCCGCCTCCTCCGTTCACCATAGCAAAACGCAACAACTAGATTTTATAATGTTCCTGCAGCTAATATGAACAGGATTGTTGAAGTTGTTTCTTATTTTTAGTTCAATATTCTGCAGACAGACATGCAGGATGTTTGGAAATCGGTTTTCATGGTTTTCAAAAATAAAGCTCTCCTGTAGAAATGTTACCACTGTGGGTGGGTGGGTAGGTAGGTAAGTAGGTAGATAGGTAGATAGAAATACTTTATCAATCCCATAAGGGAAATTTCCTTGTTGCAGCAGCAGCCCTCAAAAACACAAATGAAAACAACACACACACAACAAAAAAAGAAACTGTGCAAGTAAATAAATAAGCTCAATATACACACATGTAGGACCAACACACAATAATTAAGAAGAAATATCAGTGTAAACAAGTAGTGTATTTTGGAGTAGGTAATTTAAAATATGCAAAATAAATAAATGACCCTGTCCTTTTAAAGAATCGGAATCGAGAATCGTTTGGAACCGGAATCGAAACAAGGAATCGGAATTGGAATCGTCCAAATTCAAACGATGCCCAACCCTACAAGTAAGTCTTTTTGTAGCTTCTTTTAAGAATGGGACATCTTTTTAGAACCTGATTCTGCTTTAAACTTCTCCACATCTTCATCTCTGCGGCTTCTGCCGTGTTCCTAGGTCTTCCTGATGCTGTTTGTTCACGAATGTCCTCTAAACAATCTCTGAGGCCTCCACAGAACATCTGGATTCATACTGAGGGTGAACTACACAGAGATGGTCACTATTTACTAATTAGGTGATGCACCGGATTTTATTTAGGGCTTTTAGTACAAAGAGGGCTCAATACAAGAACATGCAAACGCACTTTAGATTTATACACTATTTTGCGTTGGTCTAAATCCCAATAATAAACAGTTTTAAGTTGCAGTCGGTGCAAAACAAAATGTGAAGAAACTCAGGTTATATGAATTGTTCCTTCTGAGTCAGTCTCCTTTGATTATATGAACCCAAGGACCACAATGGCAGCACCTCATGAAATATTACTGCTCTAAAATCTACTTTTAAACATACATCAGTGCAGTGTCTATTAAAAAAAGCTTTCTCAAAGACTGCAAATGCTCCTAATGTTTTAAAAATGGATCCATCGTTCTACATTTGTTACGCTTAAGAACTAAAACTACTTCAGTGCTTCCAATTTGTTTAACTGATGAATTTTTAATTGTTCTCCTTTATGGAAGTCCAACCTTTGAGGCAAACTAAATATAGCCCATTAAATCTGGTCTGTCTCCGCCTGTCTTGAGTCGAGCTGGCACCCGCAAAGCATAGGAGCGGTGTGCATCAAACAAAGCACATGGCCTGCAGCTGTTTCTGGGCCAGAACGTTGTCGAGACAGACATTTGCATCTGCCTGAGACACGGAAGTGTGTGAGAGGTGTCAGCGGGTGGCAGGAGGTGCAAACAGAAAAGCCAAACCTAAGATGAAGCTGAAAAAAGGCCCCTGTAACGGCCAGGGTTGCTGGCAACGAGTTCACTAGGACAAGTACTAAGGCACTGGCGATGTTAAGATAAGATAAAAACAGTAGTAATGGCAAAAAAAAAAAAAAAAAAAAATCAGGGAACCTTTTCCAGACATATTAACAACACACAGTTAAAGCTGTTACTTATCAACATCTCCTTGGTTTCTGACAGGTTTCTCTATCTGCAGTGGATGCTAAAAAGTTATATAAACCCGGGTAAAAGTCCAGCTCTTTGTGTAGAGGTTATTCCACCTTTAATGTAACAATCTCTGCGCATTAGCCCTTAGATTCAGATGTGTTGGACCAGAACACCGGTCAACAAGGACTACAGTTTGATACCGCTTTCTTAAAAGGAAATCTAAAATAGAAATAAAAAATCTGTAATCACTTGACTGCATAAGTTGAGTCAATTCTGTCTGATAAACCCTAAACCCAACTCAGTTTTCCCAGATGGATTTCTTCAGTCCAAACCATTTCTGGCACAACTTCACCAACTTGCAAGGTGCATGGAGAGCATTAGGGTTAATTTTTTTCTGTATATTTCCTATTTAAACATGAACTGTTTGGTGTTTGACCGTGATGAAGGCCACAAACCGAAGCATGTTGGTCTACCAATGAAAGTTGTTTCCTATTACTTCAAATGTTGCTGGAGTCTTCCTCCCTGTAGTATTTCTTGACATTTTCTCATTTTGCTTTTAGACTGCACAATGTATTAAATTGCAATTGTTAGCGCAATATCACTGTGTGAGTTATCGCAATCAAGGAGGACTGCTTGGATGCAGCATCTGATGGGATGTTATTTTTCATGTGTCCCGCACATACAGTTTACAGCCTAAAAATGAACTTGGCCTGTTGAATAGACTATCACGGTCCTCAATGCTCAAGGCATTAAGTGCACAAAGATTGGTAGGGAGATTGTGATGAAGGAAAAGAAGAAAATGTTGCTTAGTTTTAACTGTGATCATTTTGTCATAATGTTCAGTCCCACTTGTATTTTGTAGTTTGCAGAGGAGTTACCACGAAGCAAAACAATCTCATGTTGCAAAGATATCAATTCGGACAGAGGGCATAAAAACAAATCTTCAGCCTTATACTGTACATATACCGTGCTGCAGTGAATCATTGATAATTCAAGAACATATGGGACAACTTTGGGTCAACTTTTAAAACTGGTCTGGGAGGGCACCAGGAGCCTGACAGCAACACTGGTTACTGGTTGTGTTGAACATGTGAGAACAATCTGCTGTTTCCTATAAATCTGGACTAAACAGAAGCCTTTTCTACAAAATTTGAGCTAAAAGGTAAGTTTGGCACAGAGGAGAACCACAACTAAAGTGGAATAAGCTAATGGCTGCATCATCAGCGATAAATACCAATGAGTCTTGGCTCAAAACCTTTTGGTGTAGAAAGTTGAAGGTGGAGATGGATTTCCCTTTTGAGCATCACAGTAGCATATGTCCAAATCAACAACAAAAGGGCTTCATGAAAGGAAAATTAAAGGTTTTTTAAAGGCAAGAGTTCCACACTTTTGGGGTTCCTTGAAGAGAGCTATGGACAGGAAGGGTCTTTTCAAACTGATGGATCTGGAGAACTTTTACCAAGTAGAGAGGGTAAAAATTATCAAGTCAAACGGTGAGATTCTGATTGATTTCTATCAAAGATGACTGAAAGCTGAAACTGAATCAAGAGGTGCTTCAACAAAGTGTTAGTTCAAGGGTTTGCACTTTTTAAATATTCTTTGTTTTCCACTCAAAGAGATTTGATTGCACAGGAAATATGTCACGTTATGTTAGGATGATGAAAATTTCAGAAATAATTCATTATGGTTGTTTTTTTTCGCAACAGAAATCTATTTTACCAGGGGTATGTAGATTTTTTTATATCCTCTATCTGCTTGACAGAGCCTCTGGCTATTTTTGCTGTGTGTGTTTATTCAGACATATGGAGTAAAACACAGACAAAAAGGCCCTTCAGAAAGGCAGGCTGACCTGACTGGTATTCACATAACTACCTCTATGCATTTTGACTTGCAAAGCATCAAAGTTTCCTCACATGTTCGCCACAGAGGGCATGTGAGCCGGGCTTCTGCTCCTCCTCCGGCGGAGATCCCGCTGCAGAGGTCTCCTCAGCGGGGACGACACGGATAGCCCCAACATCAAAGACCCCAAACGAGTAGATCATTGATGTAATGCTGTTGTAATGACATGAAAATATATATTTTTTCAAATCGAGAATATGTCCACGGAGAATAAAATAAAGACAAGATGCAAATCCCGACCGAGATAATTATCTTCACAGATGAGTCGGTGGGGTGATTAAATGGCAGCCTTACGAGTCTGCTCACAACAGTTGGGATCAGGTAACAGAATGCAACTATACAACGTGCATTTAAACGAATGCCGAACATCTTGTCAAGTCGGCTTTGTCTGGCACGCCATCTCTCCGAGGCCGGGGTGTTGTTGCAGTTGCCATGGCGACAGCCGTGAATCAAACAAATAGGCCCCGGGAAATATGAGCTGCGTGCACAGACACACCTGCACGCAACGGACCATCACAAAAGACATAGCCATAACAAAAACACTCCTAATGCTGTTGTTAATACAAACCCGCGTGCTTGTGGGGGTATCGCTGACTGCCGATGCTTCCGTTTATCTAGAAAAAGGGTCTGTAATGCATGCCATGACCTTTGAAATAATATACTTTTTTTGTCTTGCTGAGCAGAACATTTGGCCTTACTTCCTCGCCTACAGGCATATAATCCATAACAGTCATCTAAAAAACCCCACCACCACCCCCAAACACACCTCTGTCAATTCCTTTTTTCTTTTTTTTTTTATAATTTCTCAGATTTATCTTATCTTCTCCTTCTTTCACACATCTGATATCATACTTCCTCCATCGTCAGGATGATCTACAGCCCTGCCAGATGCCCCCACGCCTGTTATTTATGCTGTGCCGCTTCTGTTAGTACATCATTCTGGCCTCTAACCCGTTACTGCAACCCAGGGGTGGTCCTGTGAGTTTTTGCATGGTTATGCTGACTGAGTCACCTTGCGGGACAAGGGCGACTGCACAGAATCACATCCTCCATTAACTGGCCCCTCCATTTGTGCCGCTCTCGGTTTGGGTTTTCATTTTGGTGTAGTGGTATGGCAGCTCGGCCCTCCTGCCTTGTGGTCGTTCTAACAGGAGGCTGATTGAAGACTCTTGAGATCCTAGCATTGCAGAGTACACGGTTTGTGGTTTACTGTTCATTTTAATGTAACTGCTTCTAGGATAGGGAAGAAAAAAAATGTAATTTCGGTGGTAAATGCAATGTGGCTAATCAGAGTGTGGCTATTCCTGTCCAGAGAAAAAGAGCAAGGAATGGGCTAAAAATCAGGAAGTGCGACAGGTAATGAATATGAAAAAAGAAGTGGCAAAGGAGTGGTTTGCAAATAAATAAGTTAATTGATCCTCTCCACAACTCAAATTAATCATCGGCAGAAGTTTATTGTGACATGTTTAGTGTAATTATGGCAGATAGGGATGGCTTTTATGAGTTCTGGGAAAGGCAGTCAATGTAGTGGAATGTGGCAGGTTCTGTTAATTAAATCCTCGCTGACTGGGCTCCTGTGACAGCCTTTCCTTATTCTCTCAGTCAGAGATAATGAATAATACACCGAGGCTTCAAGTCAATGTTGACGAGCTCAACTCTGATTACATGGAGGTTTGCAGACCTGATGGTTGCTCAAACACATCACAGAGCCGCTTGCTCACCTCACAAGAGGTAAAATGCAATAATTTCATCAATAGTCATCAGTAGCAGAGAGGTAAAGCAAACAATTATTTGCTGTAAACTGTTTGATGGCTGGCAGCTATGTTGTGAATGTATTGACAATGATTGGACAAACATTACTGTTACTAGAGTTAGAACAAATATTATTCTACCTATTATGAGCCAAAGAATTCATTCACCACTTTCTCTTGTTTAAATTGCAGCAAACTGCAGAAAAACAAACCAGGACACAAGAACTGAGGTTCTCCTAAAGGCTTGTTGCAAGTATAATCTGGTTCTGAAGCACGCTCTAGATGGAAGTGAAAGGATTTGAACAGACAGTCATGTTTACGTCTAAGTTACTCACAACAACATTCAGATAAGCCCACAATGCTGTTAGTGAGAAATGTGTGTTGAGTTGAAAATAGACTCAAGTCAGTTACCAGCGTAAGTAAACCAGAGTTTGAAGAAGTTAGGGCAGCAAAATGGCAAATGTTTCTGCCGTAAATAACTTAGATGCTCAACCCACTGATGTATTTTTCCTTTAAAATATGCTGCATTTAAAAGAAAAATAAACTTTCCATTGGCATAAGACTTATCGCCAATAAGCATTGTTTATTGTCAACAAAGAAATAATTAACCAAACACATTTTCATTACTTTCACTTTCATGTTACATGTAGATAAGAGCAAGATATTGGCTCTTGATCCTGTTTGTGTTGTCATTGTACTCTTATACTTTAATCAATAGTGGAAATCGATGAATGCTCAAACAATTGTCTAGCTCACAATTCTCTTCTACTTCTACATGTATTATAGTAATGCCTGTGAATGCAGAGTTGGACCAAAGAGAAAATAGAAGAAGGAAGCAACCATCCTTCAGCGATCATAAGGGGCACGGATCATATTCCAGGCTCCAACGTCTCGCTGCTCGGCTTTTTAACCATATGGCCAGACAGAGATTTAAAGAGGAGCGGCAAAAGCAAATGAAGTGGATTAGCAGAGCTTCCTAACAACTGATGGTGTCATCCAGGACATATTGCTGAGGAGTATTGTAGTAGAGTATCAGTAGTCTTCAGTTAGAGGCCTCTTCAGATTTGTTGCAAGACTGACCTGCATCACAATCCACAACGACTCTTTTATGATACTTTGATCATATGAGTTATAACAACATTAAATTTAGTTTGGGATAAAGAAAGCATTTTTGAAATGAATTTGGGTGAAAAGGGATGATTTGGATGAATGGATGGATGGATGGATTGATTGATTGATTGAGGCAACTTAATTTAGTGAACCCAATTAATCTAAAGTGCATGCATTAGGACTGTAGGAAGAATCAGGAGTACCCAGAAAGAACCCTTTTTAAGCATCCCGAAAACTGGAAACTCCATGCAGAAATTGCCAAAATAGGAAACCCAATTTATATAACATAATACTGAAGCCCCTTTCAAACCATGAAAAACTGTAATTTTCCCGACTTCGTCTGTTTCGCTTTTGAGTCTGAAAGCAATCTTCTGGACTTTGTCCGGATACCCTTTACCGGTAATTTTATGGATGAAGACCTAGTAACAAGAGCGGACTTTTTGCGGTATGGGGTTTGCGTGTATGGGGTGTGGGGCGGTGAGGAAAAGGGGAGAGGGGCAGGGAACGCTGTAAGCGGACGCATTGATGACGTATAAATGTCACTATTTTCCTTTCAGCTTCTTCATCGATGTCTCTTAAGCGTTTCCATGTGCGCAAAATTGCACAGGTCACAAGGATGAGCACTACAAGTAGATCTGCTGTTTCGTCGCCATCTTTGCAATAATCTATTTGTTTAGGGAAATGACATGTACGCCCGTCGCACTAAGTTAACGTAATATCCAAATACAACCCCCCACTCCCCCTCATCCCCCACCCCCCAAGACATTCATCAGGATCCTCCTGTACATTTCTTGCTGTGTGAAAGCAGCCAAAAGGCAATGTTCTGGAAAAAAGTGGTGTGTTTGAAAACACAACTCTGGTTAAAGACCGGATGCAATTGTCCGCAAATATTCCAGAACTTCTGTCTGAAAAAGGCTTTAGAGACTGTTAGAGTGACCTATGCCTGGTTGGGAACATTTTATGTCCACATATTTTGTCTGTCAAACATGTTACAGGACTCATTTTGTCCTTGTATTTGCAAAGATTTTTATTCATTTACACCAGGAAGTGTAGCTGCATTTAAGCATAAAAAGACCAATTTGATTTTGCTTTAACCTGTGTTCACTATCCACAACACCACCTCTTTGTGTAAGAGGCTAAACAATGTTTTCTGCTTTAGTCGCCTTAATCGCAATGAAAATTTGCCTAAACGAAACAATATGACAAACCTAAAAGCAGAAACATTTTAACGGGACTCATCATTATTGATTTGACGCTATGATGAAAACAAGAATCTAAATTCAGAATTAATTCCACCTCACCTTGCCTTTTATGTCACTGCAGAGGTATAAAATCATCCATTTAAGGTGAAAGTGGGACCAAAAACAAGAGATTATTGCAGCACATTTTTTTGTTAAACGGGGCAATTATTCAGACGTTCTATTGACACATTGACATCCGCTAATGGAAAAGGAGTTAGAGTCTGAAAGGATCTTATGAGCGTTAGGGAATGCAGACCTGAATTTCAGGATGCCTGTTTACTCAGCCGTACCTTTCATACAGGTGAAAGTATATACAGATGTGATCCATAGAAACTCAGCTGGTGACAACTGTATGCAGACTGCTCACGCAAACCATCAAAACACATTGCTTAGCAACTTAAAGAAAAAGCCTCTATGTTTCTTTAAGCAGGAGACAAATGAGAGGCTTAACAGGGACAGGCCGATGGTGAGACGGGCCATCCACCGCTGCCTCGAATGGCACAGGGAACGAAGCAGAGAGGTCTTGGTGTGTAAATGTGTGAGAAAAAGGGGTCAGGGTGAAAGGACTCCCATTAGCCAGCTCATTGAGTGTAGGTATTAGAACCCTCCTGACATGCAGCAGGCCCATCCATCCATGGCCAGTCAGGGCCTGGGGAGCCATTGACTCATTGGCCTCCAAAGCTACGAGGTGGACTTTGTGCTTTTACCTGCAATAAGAAAGCCCTGGGCTGTTGATTTAATAGAAGTTAAAGAAAAGAAACGTGTCAAGTACAAATTTGTTTGATGGGCTGAGTTTAGTTGCATTTGATCTTTTTTTCCCTCTAAAAGTTTCTTTTTTTGTAAAATGGTAAAAGAGGGTAGTCAAAACAATAGACCCACAAAATATTAATGATAAAATGTATATAAAATAGATATAAAACATATAGATATAAAACTTTTTGCACATTTTTGTATATTAGATTGTTAATTTTTACCATTATGTGGGAATTATTTCTCTGCTATGGAAGCACTGACTAAGGCAGCTTTCACTGATACCAATATCAAAGTGTTTGAATAAAATCACTCCCACAAAACCAACCAGTAGAATGAGCAATCATGAATAGGGATTGCTTTATGCAGCAGTTATTAGAAATCTGTCCCATAAAAAAGTTATTTTCCTCTAAGGTCTCTGGGATTTATGGCAGTCATTTATGGCTATACCATATTTTCAAATTGGATTGTTACTTTGTTCTATGGAGAGGATATTAAGTGCAATAGACATCTTTAATAACAATAAATAAAAAAAGAATAATGGTAAAAGCTTGGAAGATGTGAAACTTAAGAAACAATATGGCTGTCTAGGAGGTGGAGATCCTCATCTCTAGGATGGAGCAGTGTTTAGACAGCAAAGGTTCAGCACTTTAATAGTTTCGCTCCTACTTCTCAGATTAACATTAATGGTTTCAACTCCACCTCTGGTGAACTACCTTAGTGGAGTACCACAAGGCGGAATTTTTTGTCTTCTTTTTTTCCAAAGCACCTGCTGCCACCTGGCAATATTTCTTAAGCAGTTCCTTAAAGTTTTATGCAGATGACTTCTCAGTTTATGTTTCGCCGAAGGACATTGGTGAATCATTTATCTAACCTCTTATTTTTAAAAAATGACCCTAGTAAGAGTCAGCGTCTCAAACGTTTCTTCTTGACCGCATACGAAAAAACTATCACAAAATTGGGTAGGAAGACGGATACCATCTCTGAACTTCACAGTCATGTAAAAGAGACCAGTGAAAATCTGTCTTTTTCCAGCTGAATCATTTGTAGAGAATAAGGCCAGTGTTTTAAAAAAAACTGCAATGATGTCTGGTTTTGCTGACAGTGATCAAGTAGCGTTGGTCATTCAAAATTGGGATTCAGGGGCACCTTTGTGAGTGATAGTTTTCATCACCATGTGAGCATAAATTCAATGAGAAGGCTTATATTCCTGACAAATCTGATCATTGGATCTTTTCATTTTGATGCCTCACTCTATCTTCAGGTCTCTGTTGGTTCACAGAGACGTGACAATGCAATATCCTTAGTCATACAATCTAAGAGAAACTTTCTAAGAATTAAAGAATGCTTTCAAATCAGCCGTGATCTCAAAGACAAGCCTCCTGTCAAATCTGCCACTGAGCGATAAAAGCCTGTTGCACCTGTTTGTGTCAGATACTTAACAGAAGATGTCGATTCACTGATATCCATCTGTTCCGGACGAGTGAGTGCACAGATATTAACAGATGTACAAGTCTCGCCACATCTCAGGTTTCTGCTGAAATCCAGAGACAATGTCTGGATAAGAAGAGCGATAAAGTTGTGACTGTTAACAGAGGCCGCAAGTGCAAGCTTAACAGGAATAGGGCTGTTGCTACAGTTTCAGGAAGTGTGACAGAAGCCAGGAGCAACAAAGTTTCTCTGGACACAATGGACAACATTCATTAGCTGCTGAATGTTACAGCAGAGGAAATTATTTCATTCCATTGTAATTTTGTGATTGTAATTCGGAGATAAGTCCATTCATTGTAGGAAGTATATTTTATCGGTGTTAGCAGTACCAAGTTTAATGGGGAGCTGTGTGCACTCACATTATAGGGTTCTTGCAGAGTCTGGAAAATGATGGAGTTTAAATTTCCAGTATAGAAAAAGGAAAGATAGAATTGCTTAATCCCTAGTCCCCTTGTCTAAAGGTTGCACAGTGGCCCCCTGGTTTTCGTGGGGGCTAGGGACAACTGCTGCCAGCGACTTGTTAAAAATCCACGAATACTCGAGACCCCCCTCTTAAAACACTCATACCTGCCTATTAGTTCAAATATGCCTTAATATGCATTATTACGCACAGTGGAATGCAGCCCTGGGCATGAGCCACTCTACACAATAAAAACCACCACTGCATCCATCTCAAGTCTCTGGCTTTAGGATTATTTACAGTCTGACCTTTGTTTAAAAGTATGTTGTAAATTTTTAATCTTGTTTATTTGTTGTTAAAAAAAATCAAAAAGTTTAAATCTGTGGAAATTTGAGTTTAAAGAAATGCGGGTCTTAGAAAAATTATGAATTTTGGAATTAAATGAAATGTCCACAAACATGAGGAAAAGTAAGATGATCTTCCTCCTGTTTATAGTCACATAAACTAATTACTGATAAATAGTACATAATTGTAACAGGAAGGGATTTATCCATTCAGTCTAAACCAAAAACAAACTAGTTTCCTAACAGAGTCTTAACTAAAACAACAGTCATAAGACCCTAAATTTCTAAAAATGACCCACTGCTTTAATCTAGAAACCAGTTCTGTTGTGTCTCTCCCGGTCCCTTTTTTCCCTCTCCATCCCTCGAGGCAAACGACATGATCAGAACTGACGGCGCAGACATACCAGACATTGCACTTACAGCTTGCTCAAAGCACCAACCTATTGATGGACAAGTACAGATAATAAAATGTTGCCTCAAAACAAAAATGACTCCATCCGGATATCTTACAGATTTAAATAAAGCGGACTGCTGCCAGATAAATCTAACGAGACACACCAGTAAATGTAAGTCGATTGTAGACAGTAATGGAAAGTTATTTACTGATCATATTCCCATATTTCAAACTGAAACAGAGTGTTATTGGGTTTTTTTTTCACATTTCATTCATATGCACTTGGGCAGAATGCTGACTACGGATTAAAGCCATAGGATCCAACAGCTATAGACTGTTAAAATATATCTGTAAGGATGCAGGAACTGAGCTTCTGACTTACCCCGGTTCTCAGAAGCTACAACATATACTCTCTCTTTTTGGGCATCATATAGGACAAATTATTAGACAGATTATTTGAGCCAAGAGAAAAGAGATATTTTTTCTTGCTGATTTCATCTAAAGAAAGCAGTTACCCTAATTGCAAAGGTGAAAGTTTATTATACTTCCCAAAAACTCAAAAAATCCACCTGTCCTACTTATGATACCCGAGTCCTTGGGAGCTGGGATACAAGGATGCAGATTGTGTGGCCAGGAGAGCGATTCTACCTCGCCATATTGCCAGAGTCCTTGGGAGAAGCATGCATAGACAGATGCAGTTTGTATCTGTCAGGCTTGGATATGATCTACAATGCTGGGCCGGCAGCCAGCAGATGGTGGGGGAAATTAAATCTGTGACACAGACCGTCACAATGGAGTTTAAAAATACACCTGTGGATGTGTCTGTTTGAGGAAGTTTGTCCCTTAGTTGTTTTGTGACCACAGACAGATTTAAATTACTTCAGCGGGTCCTGGAAAACACATCTCATTAAGAAACTGTCTCAAAACATGAGCATCTTACGGTATGAAGTGGTTTAATTTCATTGATTATTCACCTTCTTCAGGAATATAAAGAAACAAGTATGCAACATAATGGGGAGGCCAAAAAAAGGAGTATGAGAGAAAAAGTAATGGTGGGAAAAGAAGTTAAACTACAAACCTTCTTTTGGTCATTGTAGCTGATCTGAATAGCACCAAGGAAAAGATAGGATTAAGTTGTCAGAGGAGCGGGCTTCGGTATTAAATCATCCCCATAAAGCTTCTGCATGTATTTATCTTTCCTGGGATGAGGCGCACTGAGATTTCTATGCTGTTTATCCAGTCAGGTTTGTTGTCCAGACTTGCCTGGGCCCTGAGATATTTATTTCTGGCATTGTGTCACAGTCATTTTCTGCCTCTGCACCAGGGGGACTATAATGCATGGCGAGCTAATAAAGGTATTTTCTTACTGGCGAGGCTGTAATTTGCTTACTGCCACCAAAGCACCTCGCCACTAAACACAGTTAGCAGTCAAGCCGGAGACGATTCTCACCAGTAAATGCATAATATGAGCGTTTATCTGCAATCTCTGAAATCAGGAGTTTGATGTAGTCTTTCAACGATTTAATTTCAAACTTTTTCGGACTCAAATTCTTAGAGATCTCAATCTGTTTTTGCCTGTTTTTGTATCTCTAAATACACTTTTAAGTTTACTACCGACCCAATGAATGAAAGGATGGATGGATGGATGGACAGACAGGCAGATGAGTTAAGAAATAGATACATGGATGTACAGATGGCTGGATAAACAGACTGATGGATGGATATGACATTTAGAGACTGCAATTGGATGTAAAGCCTAGTTTTTACAGAACAAAAGACAGCAGCACTAAAACATGAAAAACAGCAGTTCTCTGCTCACTGTTTAAAAAGCTTGACCTGAGTGTGCGTTGCTACCAAAAAAGAGAAAAAACTGTGACATCCTCCTTCTTCCTTACAAGCAAATATTTACCCTGTGACAGGATCCAAAGACAACATAGTGATCGACAACGTCATCATGAACTAACTCATACTAAACAATGAACAGGCTGTGTAAAACAAGTTTTAGGAATTCAGAACTACAGTACATTACAGTCGTGCCTTATTTACCGCAGCTTTGACTCTGGTTATTTTTTTTATTTCTCTTTTTGGAAACATAGTTCTAAAGGTAGAAAAGTTGCAAGGCGAGTTCAGAATATCCAGTCTGAATCTAAAGGACACATTTTCTCATTCACGCCCTGACAGTGGAAGATCCTGGTAATGAAAGCCCTTTTGATCTACTTGCTATTAGATAAGATTCCTCCTATCTAGAGATAGGTCCGCTGTCTCCCAAAGGACGAGGGAATGTTCTCCATTATATAGGTACTACAAAGCCTGAAAAGCCACTGAGCAGGCTTGAATTTCTTCCCATATTCAGAGAAGAATCTAAGTCATAGGGAGCTCTCTGCTCTACAAGTTTGACATTTTTTACTTAATTTATATTTTAATGCTGTGAGAATAAAAAACCCCAGAGAAACTTACTGAAGTGAGTCAGAAAATATGAATATTCTATCTACAAAGATCTGGTATTTGATAAATACAAATGACTACAAGAACATTCGCTGTAGTTAATGTGTCTAACTTTCAACACTCCCTTGCACTTTCAGTTTGGAAATTCTGAAGATATGTAAACCAAAGAGGGGTGTAAATTATTTTATTCCCACACCTCAATTCTCAATAATTAATCCCAGGACTGAATACTGCCAGAATTGTAGAATCAAGAAATTAGTTAAATAAAACCTGTGTGACAACATGAAGCAGGCCAAGAAAATCTCAAAAAACAACACCACATGCTCCAGTTATTTATTAAAACCACAAATTCTGCTCCATAGCAGCAAATGCAGAAGAAGAACGTCTGACCATTAGTCCGTGGCATTACGAACGAAGGCAAAGGTTATGCAGCAGGAAACTGATTTAGTGCACACCAGTAAATTCCACCATTAACAGGCCATTAATGCTGGAAAACCCTTGGGTCTGGCTAAATTTCAAAAATTCTGCAAAGGAGAGTGGGCCAGAATTCCTCTACAGCAAAGAGTCATTGCCAGTTATCGAAAATGCTTGATGGCAGTTGTTTCTGACAACGGTGGTAAAACCAGAAAAAAAGACCAATAGAAAACTACTTTTATATGTACTTAAGTTCAAAATTGTTTAATTAACCAAAAAAAAAATTGTGGGACAAAAAAGCTAAACAGTAATAGAATAAACATGTAAGGGGACAAACACCTTCACATTACTGCATGTAAAGATGTATAGATTATTGGCCTTTTTGATTTCTCTAAGCCACAGAATGTGATTTAGAAAGATAAAAGAATCCTCTTTTTAATTGGTTGTCTAAGATAATGTACCTTGATACATCATTGATTAGTCCATGGTGTTGATCAGCCCATGGTGACGACTCCTCTCCTGGAAGCATGCCCTGACAAGAGGGGAGATGAGTGCATGGAGACCAGAGTCTCATAACCCGCAAAGAGTGAGATTGATTAGTTTATAACCTTAACCTCACCAATAATCTTTGTGGTTCATGCTTATTTAGAAAACATGCATATTTTTAAACTGATCTCCACAGCTGTAGGCCTTTTTTCCCTCTAGGTCCTTGGTTGCTGATAGAAGCTAAATAAAAGCAAATACTTTGCTTACGTCATCCAGATCAGATTTTTCTTAGTGGTTTTGGAGTAAACTCGCCTTTATAACCGAGCCACATCAGTTTTATTATCACCATTACTGATGTGTGACACGGTTTTGACACCAACGTAAGTCATTTCTAGATCTGAGTCATTGCATTTTACATTTTACATGCTCATCAAATGTTAACGCCGTTGAAAGTGTGAAATATGGCCTTGACACGGAGCGGCGGCGGCGCACTGCATCGAAGACTGATGTTGTGAGCTGAGATGTCTTTTCTGCACCGCAGTGGTTTACTTCATACATCACAGAGACAAGCACCATTTACCTGGACATTTACTGGGGCAGTTCAATTCAAGGGGGGGGGGGGTGCTCAAGGTCAGAACATTGGCATCGTTACCCAGGTAATGAGTCATTGTCCCCCCAACCCCCACCACCACCCGGTCATCGCTCTACACTGGCCTGCCGTAATGGCAGCACAGCACCACCATACTGTCCACCACCATCAGCATGGGGCAGATTCATAGAGATCGACATTCAGAGACAAGAGGGAAGGCACAGAATTAAAAGACAGGGTGAGGGATTTCTTTATCGCACCTCCCTTAGTCAACTGTTCGAAATGTTTGAAACACAGAACAGATTTACCAAAGCGTCCTCATAGATTGATAGCATTAATGATAAACAAAAATATTTTCTTTTGTTTGTGTATGTGTGAGGAATGAGAAATAGCTGAGCGGTCTTCAGGGCTTGTATGCAAGTCTCAGTGGTGTGACCTCTCAAGAGGGGGCGTGAGAAAGGCGACGAACAAAGAGGGAGGCTGTTACAGCGTGACAGAATTACAGAAGGACTCGGGGCTTGGGCTCACAAAATTGCTAAAGCTCAACTTGACTGGTGTGAAAATGAGGCTTTGGAGCGCAGCGTCAGGTGAGCGGCCATCAAAAGGGCAGCAGAGCCGTTCATCTCGGTGAAAAAATGTCAAATGAAATTAGGCCAAACTCTCTCGTTTCAAATAATAATTTCAATTAAAATGAAAGAAAAATTACATTCAATTGGAAAATATAAACACTTAGAAATTACATGAACCACAGTAAATAAATAATTTTTTAAATTTGGGCAAAATTTGAACAACATAGCTATAAACTTTAAAGATTTTATATTGTTTTAATTTTTTAACAGCATGGGCTTGGTGGTCTGTGAAGGATCATGGGGACACATCCAGTTTGGCAACGACTAGCACCAGCCAATAGAAATGTTTTGATATTGGCTCTTGGATATAAAGGGAAAACCTTAGCAAATGGAAGGTCATTTTTATGTTAACATTTATTAAAAAACAATTTTTAATAGTTACTGTCCCTCCTGTCTGGTTTGTGGGTTTTTGACATAAGAAGAAATCAACATTGGCAATATTTGGATGTTGTAAAATAAAGTAAAAAAAGAAAGTAAAATAAATTGGATGACTTTATAAAAACAAAAAATATAAATAAATTACCATTTCTACAGAAAAGGTTTAAAATAAAAATAATTATAAAACTTATAAAATATAAACAAATCAATAATGGGATATTTAAAGTCAAAACTTAAAGTGAAAATAAAAACAATTCATAAAACTTTTGGTTATAGATCAAAATTAAATAAGTTGAATATAAAAAAGATTAAATGAAAACAAAATCTATACAATTTGAGTTTCAAAATAAATAATTAATTAAAGTAAAATGCTAAATCTACACTGACCGTAATTTGAGTATATAAAAAAATAAGCAAAACATGAATTAATTAGGTTTAAAACAAAATCAACACTGAAAACAAACCAAGATTCAAAATATAATTAACAAATACTAAAAATGTCAAACTAAGATTCATAAATTTGAGGTATTTCTTGAGGCAACACTGACCCAGAGAATCAAAAAAAGCAACTCTAACAGCACATTCCAGAGACATGTACTTTTGAACCCTGAACACTGTTATTTAGCACGTGTAAATCTGCACCAGTGTGACTGTCATAATCCATATTTTGTAGGATTGGCAGTAGAAAATAAAGAGCCAGTATATGAAATAATCATAATTAATGCTCGACCTTCCTCTGCTCTGCTAAAACCTATAATCCAAATCGACTTAGTGCTGTAATGACTTTACCGTTCTCGCTGAATCTCTTGGATGATGGGGTTGCCCTGAATGCGAGGAGAACTTCATGTGTACGCAAAATCACATGTACTCACATTCACATGCGGAGGATCTTGCAGAAAGCAAGACATTTTTGCATAGAAAGTTATTTCCCCCCAACTTTGACTGAGATGTGACGTGATTTTCAACAGTGCTCAGCTTCCTTTCTCTCCATGCATTTGCCTAGCTGTATGAATTCCTAAAGGTTAAGTGCAAGATCTGAGTCAGTTTATTGGTCACGTTCACCGTGTTTTATCATCTGGTCCACTGAAGTGAAAAAAACACCTTTGACATGCGACGCAAGCTTCTCAAAGCTTCAAGCTATCGCAGGTCCATTAAAGAGCAGCATCATTAGTCTCCATCATTTTGGTGCTGCCCCGGTGTTTTCCTGCATAGAGCCATCAATATGAACTTGATGTATCACCGGGCGACAAACAATGGTCTAAAAATAGAGTCTAGGTGACATGCCAGTGTGTGTTGTTGTGTTCATGTGTGAACATAAACTCATCCTCTGGGTTTGCATTGAGCAGATTCATGAAGTTACTTTGAGTAAGCATGATGTTTGTTTTGTTTCGTCCCCAGCCTGTGTGCGTGCATTAAGAGGGTAAAAAAAGATAAACGATGTTGACAGTAAAGGAGCAACACTTTACACTGTTTATCCTTCCACTACATTTATAATCTATGAAGGTGCAATAAAAATAAACTGGAAACTGATGCTTAAACCCATAGATTCCCAAAGCTGTTAGGATACAACAAGTGGATGGGTCTTGAAAAGGTCTTCAGACCAAGCTTTTTTGGGTCAACCACAAGACGTTTCAGGACACCCATGGATTCATTTTTACCTGCCAGTGAGACACTTTGAGCCTTCTCTGACATCTCTGAAGTAATTTTCTTTATTTCACTCATCCTACTGTAACCAACTGTGCAGATAGGCTCGAAAATAGACTCAAATATCTAAAATGTATTCAACATTCTAGATATTAGTCAACTGGCCTAATATGAAAGCAAAGTAAATGGGAGAGCAATACAAAGTTTTGAGATGATAATAAGCACTTAAACAAACTACATGTGGGATCTGAGCAGTCTTCTCAATATGTATCTTCATAATTCATGGCCATATCTAATTACCAAAACAAATTTTATGTCTAAGTTACAGGCACTAAATTGTATGTTTACAGGTACAAAATGAAAGTAGTAATAGGCGATAACCTCAAATCATTTTTAGCATTGTATGTTTATCATGAATGTCAGAAATCGCAAAAAAGCAAAAAAATGGTTTAAAAAGTACACAATAGTGGTATTTAAATAGATTTTTTGAGTATTGAAAATCTTCAACTAATGGGAGTCGAGCCTCGACAGTTTGAGAACCATTGGTCAAACTCTGATTAAGATAAGATTAAGATTAAGATTAAGATATCTTTTACTTTTCCAATGGTTTCTTCACACTGGAAGTGATATTTTTTATACTTATGTACCAGAAAGATGAACTGGATTGGAACTAAACTAAGTGCAGTGCCAGGTTTATCAGTGAACAGATGTCAACACAGAGCGCATGCAACCCCCGCTGCAACAGCGTCATCGTAAAAGCAGAGAGTTTGAGGCATGGTTTGATCAAACACCACATGATCGCACTGGTTCGGATAACAAGCCTGAAACCTCAGAAGCACTCAATAACGTCACAGCCACATACCTTTACATAATGTCATTTGATCAGTTCTAAGCTCTCGCACACATTCAGTGTATACAAACGAGTTTGAAACATCCTACTGTTGACCAGATTCACACACAAATGTGTGTCTCCGTGCATCTTCTTCTCCGAAGCTTTGACAGAGACATCAACTTCACCAGTTTACTCTGGCTGCCTGCCACTTTGCTCTGGGCAGGAAACGTAGAAGTAACCTGCCTGAGTTTGTAAGCTGAGAACAGCTGTCCACAGGTTTTATGATGCTTCACTGTTTTGGTATGTGCGACCAAAACAAAGAGCTGAATGAGCCTAAGGTGTTGATACAAAGAAGAACCACCACATCTAGCAACATCTTGGTTTAGTTTTGAATAAAAGCATTGAGACAAAACTGAATGCAACAATGTATTTTATTGGGATTTGTTGGATAATTGAGTGGAAGAAAATCTGAAGTGTTGCTCTGCAGCTCTGGTTTTGTTTAGGGTCGTGACCCTTCTGGAAGGGGAGGTGTGTGTGTGTGTGTGTGTGTGTGTGTGTGTGTGTGTTCGTGTGTGTGTGTGTGTGTGTGTGTGTGTGTGTGTGTGTGTGTGGTCTGTCACCATTGCAGTCACAACTTTGGTCAATGACAGTGTATTTACTTTTTTCTTTTTAAACCAAAACTCTTCACTTGAACAACTTCCACCTCATTTAATACTCAAATGAGCTATTTGTACACAAACATGATAAAAAAAGCTCCTCACTATTGTAACGGATGCTAAACACCCATAAATTGTCTCATGCAAAACGTTCTTCAATCTGCTCCATGTCTGCTGCTACATATCTTCAGTATTTTTTGTAAGTTGCGGTACTGTTGGCAAATATAAAGGTAGTGGCGTGCTGACCAATCACAGGCTTGCACTCTTTGCAGCTTTTGACAGACATTTAAAAAATTGGGCATGTCTCCGTCACCCTCTGCGGGCCTGCTGCAGAGTGCTTGTGTCGACGGATGATGACGCTGCGTGTCTCCGCACCCCCGCTGAGGGAGGACTATCATCTAAGCTTTAAGTTTCTGCAACATGTAGCATTTTGCATGTTGTCAAAAAACTACTTATTGGTCTCATCTGACAAGAGCTCCTCCTTCCCCAGTTGCTGTGTCTATTTATATTTGATTTGTGGCAAATTACAAGCTAAATGTCTTGCGACTTCCTTCCAACTACAGCCAATCAACTGTCCACCGTTGCTACAGGCTCATTTAGGAGGAAGGGTTGGTCTAAAGTCAGTAAATCAATTCAAATAGTTGGGCCTTCTCGGAAAGACCAAATCTTACCATGTGGCAAAATAAACTGAATTTGGCTGATTTTTGTACCACGGGGCTGCTGATTCAAATATATACTTCTGTATATAAAGTTGCTCTGTTTGTCCTCTACAAGACCTTGTGATGATTTTTGGAGGGCACGACTGCTACCTGTCCTGTCTTGTCATTTTCAAATGAAGGCAGTTGGTTGCACTGGATTTTATTTTGAAGCATCAGAGTAAAAGAAATTTGACTTTTTACAGAATGATAAAAATATAAAATGTATGGACACACAAGCAAGTCCCGAGAGTAAAAAAAACAAAACATACACAGTGTCTCTGTTTGGTATGGAAGTGCATGATCAGGCAGAGAACCCCAGATGAGAGCAGTGCTGCTGATAAGAACAGTTTTTTCGCTGCTGACTATTAATCTTGACAGTCCATGTTCCTCTAACAGAGGCAAACCAACCCTCAGTGTCCTATTTGGCCCTCTAACACTAAAACTGTGATTAATCTCATCACATTTACAAGAGCTTCAGGTCACGTCAAGCACTGTTTGCCTTAGGAGCCAACAACATTCTTCATGATGCTGTAAACAGGGAAGGGGGTAAATATATAAAAAAAACAAAAAAACTTTCTTTGCAGTGGAGAAAGTTCCTTTGAGGAGGATTACGTAAGCTGAGATGATATCATCAAACCAGCACGGACAGCGCAGAAAAAAGGGAAGTGTGGGTGTAAGAAAGACGAAATTAAAGCACAGGATGCAAAGCTGTGTTTGAATCACAGAAGATCTGATTTTACTGTGAATGCAACGGAAATGGACGCAGATAATCTGCCCTCTGCTTAGCTCTGCTTTGAATCAAAAGCATTCCACTTGTGCAAATCACTGAATTAATGTACAGTATAGTGAAACAGTATTTGCACCATAAACAAATTCTCATCTTTAGGTTGTTTGTCACATTTAAATGTTTCAAATTTTAGGATCAGACCAAAGTAAGCTGTGATAATACCAAATTAAGTTCTAAACAACCTGGTTGTATTTGGAGTAGCAAAACTCCCTGTTAAATCCTCAATTAACAATGATTAACCAAATGTTATTTAAAGCTGAGATGAACTTGCCACACCCAGGTCTGACTGCATGAAGTATGCTAAAATATCTTAAAAAGCAGTTGTATAACAGTCTCATGAAGAGCATCCTCTTCATTTAACAGCAGAGTGTCTTCAGTAAGAGGCTTCTTCAGAATTCCTGTGATACTGACCACTACAGAAGATCCGTCCTCCCCACAAAAATCAGCATCTACAACAGTTCTTTGAAAGAAATTGTGTAATATGAGTTACAACAACATTTAATTTCTCATCGGGATTAATAAAGTATTTCAGAATTGAATTGAATAACATCATTTCCCAATCTGAAAGAATTCAAGAACAGATCTTCTAAGGCCTAGAGATGTCAGGGAACCACAGTGGGAGTAAATATCCACAAAAACTTGGAACTGTAAATCAACCACAATTGCTGGAAGAACTCATTAACGATTCATCAGAGAGGTCATAAAAGAAACCAGAACATCATCTAAAGCTCTGCAGGCCTCACAAGAGATTAAGCTTAATGTTCATGATTAAAATAAAAAGACCAGGAAAATATGGCCTTAATGGGAGTGTTCCAAGATGAAAACCACTTTTGATTTGAAAAAATCACAAAGGCCCCTCTCACATTTACCAAAAAACATCCTGATGATCCCAAAGAGCTTTGGGAAAATATACCTTACATAAAATATATAAGGTGGAGCTGATTTGAAGGTGGGCGTGTCATTTAATCTTTAAAAAAAAATCCCACCAACAGTTAAACATGGTGGTGGCAGCGTGAAGGTCTGGGCTTGCTTTGCTGCTTTAAAACATGGATGGTCTTGTTGTAATTGATTGAAGAATAAATTCTGGTCTCTTCCAGAAAAAAAACTGAAGGACAATGTCTGGCCTTCAGTTTGTGACCTGCGGGCAACTCCTTGTCTGACTGGTTAAAAACATTAAGGTTTTGGATTGGCCTAGTCAAAGTCCAGACTTTCATTTAACCCAGTGAAAAGGTCGTCCATGCTGGAAAACTATCCAATGTAGCTAAATTAAATCATTTCTGTTCACTTCAACTGGAGAAATGTTCCCCGATTTCAAAACTATGAATCAAGCGGCGCTTCAGCCTCCATTACGCACAGGCGGAGCAGTTCAGCTCTTCAGGCCACAGCGGGTGAAATGTTCATAAGACATGTATCTTATTAATCTGCTCGATGTGTGATGGCCCGATGTGGAATCTCTGATCAGTTTGTTCGGATTAAATATAAACTAAAATGAATGAAAACTAAATTAACATGTCATTATCATCTTTAAAAAAAGTGACGGGTAAAAATTGATCATGACTGGATTTTTTTGACCCTGTCAGAGAAAATGGCAGATAACAACAAATTGTAGCGCGACCTCTGAATGTGACAAAGAAAGCAAAAACAGAATAAATCTGTTACAGAACAGCACAAGAGTCTATGTGAAGCATATTTCTTTAAATTCAGGTATTATAAAAGAAACCGGTGATCCAAAAAGAGCAACTAAGTGAAACATTTCAATAATTTAGTCTCTTATCTTCCTTTACAGCTATAAAAATAAAGCAATTCTTTGGAATGTAACTACCTCCTAGGTTATATGCACTATTTGAAGAATAGCTGAGCTTTAGTACATCTTATTTCAAAATGCGTTCCTTGCAGTTCCTTTCACCTTTTGGACTTTAGATTAAGATATATCTGCTCCTCCGTTGCGCTGCCAATACCAGAAATCCACAGCTTTAGCAAATGCTTATGTATGAATTATTGAGGCAAATACTGGTATTTGCTTTTGGATATATGGTGGAATGAAATCTTCCACAACCACTAGCAGCTCAGGGGAAAAAAGGGGGGGAGGAGTTTAAAGAAAGAAAGAAAGAAGTGAGAGAAAGAGAGAAACCAAGTGAGGAAAAAACAGACTTGTCTTACCTTCCAGCACTGTGAGCTTGGCGTTGGAGTTGATCTCGCCAGCGCTGTTGGTGGCTGTGCACTCGTAAATGGCTTCGTCTCTGTGGGTGCGCAGCGGCTGGATCCGCAGTACGGAGCCCGAGCCGTCGTCGAATTCAATCACCTGTGAGAGCCGCAGAAAAAGCACAGGGGGAGAAATGTTGGTTTTCTTTTCCAAACATTTATTGCATATATAACCATTTCGGGGAGATTGCTGTTTGATCTTTCTACAAACTCTTTCATGTGAGCATTGGTCGTCTCACATGCTGAAATATGAAAGTTTGCGGGGCTGAAACACAGATGTGATAAGAAAACAGTGAGAACTCCCACCTAAGACGTCCCCTCGTGTTCACATGTACTTAAAAGGAGGAGGGGAAAATACTTCAAGGGGGTGCAGGACCAGATTGGGTGTAGCTGAGGAACAGAAGGAGGAGGATGTAAGAAAAAAGACAGGGAGGGATGAAGGGCGGCTGTAAAAAAAATAAAAAAAATAAAAACAAGAGGGAACGAGATTAAAGGGAAATGGAAGTTTTTGGGGCTTCACTTGGAGAAGACGAGAGCTGGTTTGACTCCCCAAAACAGGGCGGGACATATAGTGCCTTGTAAAAGTATTCCCACCGCTTTAACCTTTTCACATCTAGTCATGATACAACAGCTTTTGCTGCTATTCTGTTCGGGTATATCTCTACTAGCTTTGACCATCTGATGACGTAAATCTTCCCTCATTCTTCTTTGCTAAACAGCTCAAACTCAATGAGACCTGACGTAGAGCATCTGTTGACATAAATGTTCAATTAATGGTCACAGTATTGGATTTAGGTCTGGACTTTGACTAGGTCTCTCAAACACATCAATATACTTTGATCTAAACCACTGCACTGTTATCCTTTGGGTTGAATTATTGCTGGAAGGTGAACCTCTTCTTCAGTTTCAAGTCTTTTCCAGCCTCTGACAGCTTTTCTTGTAGTATTACCCTGTATTTAGCTCCATTCATCTTTTTTTCAACTCTGATCAGCATCCCTGTCCCTGCATCCCCACAGCATGATGGTGCCACTACTACAGTATATTTAACAGTGAATACATTGTTCAGACCGTTAGTCTGCCTAGAGAACTTTCCGCCACACATTTGTTACAGTGACCCCCATGGTCTTGACCCGGGAAAAGGTAGAGTGCTTTCTCTGGATTGGGGTGAGGTTTAAGCATATTGGGATCTTGTTCATGAATGAGGTAAAAATGGAGATCGATAGACAGATTGGTGCGGTGTCTGCAGTGATTCGGACGCTGTATCGGTTAATGAAAAGAGAGATGAGTCGAAAAGCAAAGCTCACAGTTTACCGGCCCATCTATGTTCCAACCCTCATCTATGGGCACAAGGATGCTTCCTATATGGCTTGTTGTAAACCACAAATGGGACATTTCATGGCTTTCTGTCATCACTTTGCCATAAGGGCCAGTCAACATTCTCCCAGCTGAGCTGTGGATTCCTCCAGGCCCTCCAGAGTTACCATGACTGTAGTTCAAGAGCTGTGGGTGCTTAAGCAAGGCCTGGCATGCGTTGGTCCTAACCAGAGGTAAAAACCAAACCAACCAAACTTTATTTATAGAGCGCTTTTCATACAAACATTGCATTTCAAAGTGCTTTACAGATTAAAATAACCCCACAAAAACCACATTCCCATCCTTCCCCCACAGATTTAAAGGCATGATCACAATTATACCCCCCTCCCCCCAATCCAACCCCCATGCACACACAGACACACACATGCACACACACTCAAGATCAACAACAAAAAGGACATTGGGCCGAGTACAGATGAGCCAGGTAAGGTAAGGACACAAATGCAGCTTCAACTTGCAGCTGTTCTATTTATGTTCAACCCTTTCCTCAGTACCCACCTCGAAGCGCTGGGAGCTGACTTTCTTGCCCTTCTTCATCCAGGTGATTCTAGGCTTGGGCTCTCCTGTGGCCTGGCACACAAACGATGCGACCCCGCCCGAGATGCCAGTCTGGTCCTCGGGGGTTTTGATAAAACTCGGCTTGCCTGGGAAATAGGAGGGAAAGCAGGAACAGCAGAAGACAAGGGGGGAAAGGTGAGATTAGTGTTGCCGTTTCTTTTACACCCACATTTTAAAACGTGGCAAAACCTCAGGTATCACTTTCTCCACACAATAGCAAGCATGAGACAACTCACACGGGCATTGTTGCTGTGAACACCTGCAGCTCAGTCATGGGGGGGAAAAAATCCAGCCTTTGTGTCTCCCTGTCACTGCATCATGTTGAATTTCTAACATTTATGTGTTTTTCTTCCCTCTTTTAGGATGAAGCATCTAAACTGGCTGGCATCCCCCCACAATCCAAGCAAGGCAAACTACTGTGTTCAGAGTCTGTACATCCTTCAGATGTCACAGATTATGTGTTTACAACAATACTGTGCACTGCCATGGAGAGCACCTCCAACTGTTTTCCTCTTTCTGCCTTCAGGGGTTTACTGGGCACCACACCCAAAATCATTGTGTCCAAAACAATGAGGACTGTATTTCATTGACAGCCTGTCAAAACTGACATGACTCTACAATGAGCACACCTTCAGCTCCCTGATACAGTCTCCCGTGCAGACATGCATAATCCCGGCTTCGAGAACGTGAGACATTGTCCTCATTAAGGCCTCCGTCAGCTCATGTTTCATCTGTGGAGTCATTAAAGAGGCAGGTGGGGATCACCTGAACCGCAGACGGAGCAGACCGCCCTGATGGAGGCATGCACAATAGAGCTAAATCATTACGCCGTGTATAAATAGGAGCTGCCATCGTTGGAAAATATGGGACATGGGGGGGGGTCAATATCTATTTAGCATAACACTGCACCTCATTCAGACCTGGATGGAGCCTTCAGTGATCAGGTCCACTTATCATGACACCTCCCTCTATCTTTACATTGTTAAAGAAGAAGAAGGAATGTTGCGAGCTGTCGTTGCTTGAGATCATTTTCTCTCCCCGAAGGATGACATACTGGTGATGTAAAGAAAATAGATAGTGCAGGTCTGCAGGCGCTGAAGTGCAACAGAATGCCTTCACGTTACTCAGTATGGTTTTATACACCTTTAAATACAGCTGGTCAGAAAGGGGGGACATTATGAGGTGAAACACCAGCCAGACATTCTGCAAGTTTCTACTATATTTTGTGCATTTGTTGGAAATATATCTTAACTTTTAGGTTATTTCGGAACTTGCAAATGTCATCGTTGGACTTTTTAATTTCAGGTAAACAAGCTATGCATTTTTATATGTTTATACTATAGTGAGCCAAAGGAAGAGTATACATGAGAGAAAAAATATCATAATTACCCATGGAACTGAGTTCTATATAAGGAACTAAACCAACTTATTCCATCCATCCATCCATCCATCCATCCATCGAAATAATAGTGACATTTCTACCCCAGTATCTCTCAGGATCAATGTCTACAGTATTATAGCCCAACAGTAAATCCTCTTCTATTGCTTCACAATGTGACTTACTGACAGACATAGAGGTAGCAGTGGCTGAGCTATGTTTAAGATTACAACCCGATAAGCATTAAGGATGTATGTCTGAGCATGCATCAGCGCATGCATGGCTGGTGAGCTGGAATCCTGGAAAAGCGATTATCACCAATCTGACTTCCATGAGCTGACATCTGTCCGTAGCAGTTTCTTTTAAATTGGCATCCTTCCACTTCGTGACTCTGACGTAGGATCAGACAGCTTTAACGGAAAAAAACCCTCTGTGTCCTTGCTTTAAATAAAAGATGTAAAAAAATATGTGTTGCTACCAACATTTAAGTCGAGTGTAAATCAGAGGATCGGAGTAAACTGCCCTCACTGCTGTGTTTTTCCTACATTAATCCTCTCAAACACGTTTCCATGCTTAACCTATAACTCAAAGGGCAATCTGCTTCAAATTGGGAGCTGTACATCGTTAATCCAGATCTCAGAATCAGTCACAAAACTCTCAAGAAGCCCTCTGGTGACCCTACATCCCTGACTTACAGTTGGGGTTAATAGTGGTCCAAGCACTCTCCAACAAACAGCCAGAAGCGTTTACTTCTCGACTCAGAGAGATTTTGTGTTCCTCCATCACTGTTGCCACTGCAGGCGAGAGAGAATATAAAACTGGTGGGTTTGTCAGTTCTTTTCTAAAGGAAACAGAATCCAGACTCAACCTTTTCTTCCTTGCCTGTGTCCCATTTCTCTGCCTGTCAGGCAGTTGTCACATGAAAACAATAAAAAGGACAAGGTGGAAAACACACGAGCCTACCTATGCAAATCCTTCTCTCAGCCATGACTGGAAGCTCCGAGATGCACTCCTTCAGTTCTTTGATAAATCGTGTTCAAAAATCCAGTGCAAAGAAGTTTCTGCATTAATTGTCCAGAGTAGTTTGGCAGCAAGTTTGCACACAAGCGATCTTTTTAAAATCTTGGTATACCCTCCCATGGTTTCCAATAAGAGCCTACAGAGACTTGAAGCTATTGCTACTGATGACTCTTAACACTGTAAAACGTTAGAAAGTGGCATATCTTCAATGGATGCAGGACTGGGGCTGGAAAAACTGTTTAACTTTTACAAGAGGAAAAAGCCTTTTGTTATATAATTTGTAAAATGAATACATGAATTTATAAATTGAAAAAAACAGCACATTTAGTGGGAAAACAGTCTGCACAAATTATGGGGCTATTAGGGAAATGAATTTAAAGCTTTTTAGTGCTTTGAGGCCAAACGGTTAACACAAAGTGCTCGCACTTTCTAATAGTCGTCATTAGAACTAATTCACGGCGTTTTGCTGGTACGCTGCAGAGTCGAGGTTCAGCAGTGAAAGTTTCATATCGGTGCCATGAAGGTGTGAAACTTAAATGTGACCCAAGGTCCAGGATATTGACAACTCTACACAGAGATCCTGGTTTTAGGAAGGACTGACTGCTCTGGGTGTTTGGGATTAAACTGCCTCTGTCAGTTAGCTTCATGCCTGCAGCTGTATTTGTGGGGTCTGGGGCCTTTAAAAGCTTGAAACGTGATGGTGGGGTTGCTACAGCTATGTCATTTTCATTGAGTGGATTTCTAGTTGTAAGGATGAGTGATAAGCGAAATTAAAAGTTCATAATAGAAAAAAGAAAATTAGTGGGTTTATGTATGGAATAAAAAAGCAGATGGTAACTTTATCTTGGATTACATTAATTGAAAATAAAATTTGAATTTCTGTGTGATTGTTCATGGATAGACACAGAAGGTTTTCTCTCTTCTTCTTGCTGAAAGCCTCATAGCAAGCTTGTAATAAATGCAGCAGCAGGGAGAGCTGCGTAAATGGCTCTTATGTGGCTAACAATTAGTGTTTTCCCTAGCCTGCCAGGGTGCCCAATGAGAGAGCTACTCTGCAGGGTAGAGTATCAGGGATCGATACACACACAGCAGAGAGAAAACCATTAATTCTTATTAATAATGGATTAGCAAGTTATCATTTTCATGGGACAACACTTAGTGGGAATTTGTCTGATGGCATCAGCACTGGTTGTTATAATGGAACGCTTCCATTAAGGCCCTTTTCAGAACATTAGCAGGCAACTTGTTTGCAATTAATTCCATATAAAGCTGTCTTCCCTGCAAGTTATTTACCCCGACAGAGTCAACTGCACTTCGGGCCGTTTGTTTAAACCAATTAACATCATGCATTTTTCTTCATCTGCGCTTCAGTTTTATAGTTGAATCTTAAGGAACACTGAGTTATTTGATATTGAAAATGGCACATGTGCAAAGACCTTTCAACAACTTACATGAGGATATAAGTCATTGTAGGTCTGTTTGCTGAATGTATTCAGGTTAAGCTGATAAAGCAGCATGATTTCATAGCAGTCAGTGAAATGACAAAATGCATTAAGGATCTGTTGTCGTATCAACCTTCCAGATTGCTCAGGTCTTCTGGTTCAAGTTTGTTCTGCATCCCCAGAGCCAGAACCAAACATGGAGAAGCAACATTCAGTTTTTAGGCTTCTCTAATCTGGAACAAACTTCCAGAAAACTGCAAAAACACTGAAGGTTCCTTTAAATCAAGGCTGAAACCAACATATGTTTAGAGGTGCCCTCTATTAAAATCAACTGGAACATCAAAGACTGTAGTTTGTTTTTCAACATGTCATCCTTTTCCCTTACTTTGACACTGCAATGTAATGTATTTGCTTGTTTGCTGTTTAATTTTTGATCATGTAAAGCAGTTTCAAATTGCGTTGTTGCTTAAAATGTGATATACAAATAAACTGCCTAGCTTTTCCTGTGAACCATTAATTCAAAACTACAATATAAAACAGGTCGCTCTTTAAAAATGTTTTTAAACACGAACTCTAAATGAAGTTTTACTATTTTGATTTTACTATTTACACATAAATGAAATAAGTAAAATTAAAATAAATAAGACAGATAGAAAGACAATGCTAAGTACGATGCTATTGGATTATCTCCTAAAACCATGGTGGTACTCAGATGGTCCAACTCAAATCAACTATCCCTGTCTCTTCTGGCGTACCCCAAGTCTCTGTGATTGGACCTCTCCAGATGTACACCCTCCCCTTATGGCAGTTTCTTTGGACAATGTGACATTCCATTCTTAAGAGGATGATAACCAGGTGTCATTTTCCCATTTATATTTTTGGAATTTCATATTCCAAAGGTCCTGAAGAACAAATGCCTTTCCAGGTGTGTGTTAGATGTCTCCGTTTCAATATTTAGCACACATTACATTTACCTCTGGAAATACAGAAACCAGGTATGTTTTCTTTTATGCAATGATAGTTCAATGGCCAAAGATAGACAGATCTTCATAAGAGCTATCAGAGCTATAGAGAAATTGCAAGAGTAATGTGCCTTATCACTACTGAACTACTGTACTTAAAATGTTTAAACCCAGAGAAGAGAAAAGAAAAACATCAAACTTTCAATATCCCAGTGGACAGATTAAGACAGGCTTTCTATCAGGCCTTCCAGCTCGACCTGAATTATTCAAGACAGTGGAGAAGAAGAAGTCTGAGTGCAATTACCCTTCACTCATCTCTTTCCAGTGTGAACAACATTACTGTAATGGCTTTCATCTTCTCAAGCTGATTATGAGGCAGGGAGGCATCTCTCAAGTCTGCTCTCTTGCTTTTTCATTGTCAGTGAAACATGCCCAATGACATTTGAAATAGAAAAAGGAGGAAAAAAACCTCAAAGTGAGCATTTAAAGCGATTGTTTTATAATATGGAATGACAAAAGCTTTGGTATGTACCTAAGGATGGTGAGACAGTAAATGTTACACGTATTACACGACTCTCAGTATGGGGTGTTACATTACCTGTGGTATTTAAACTGCCGCCCCAACCTAGAAGATCTAGTCTAAGATGACTCACTATCTCTCACTTCTTCAAACCCACATGCTACCTTGTGGAAAAAAGACACGGGATAAAAGCAGAAACTTTGCATAGGTCTAGTTAAGTTTAAAGTATTTCTGCTTCTATGTTTTACACCTCTGCAAGAGAATTAGGCAATAAATCAATGCATGTATAAAGGCTTAGTAGCTTTCATAATGGCTGATGTATTGTCTGCAGTACAATGCAGATGAGGGAAACATCACTTCCTTTCTTCTATTAACAACCTCTAAATGCATGCGGCCCTGACCTATAAGATGAGCTCGCTAATGTGTTGCATGGACCGCACACCTCATTTACACAACCCGGGGGCAACATCACCTCCCATGTTCACAGAGTTCACTCAGTGAAATTTACTCATTTGCAATGAATGTCATAAAAACTGTTTTTTTTTCCCAATTTGACATGACGCAGGACGTCTAACTGTTTGAAGGCTTGTGTGGGTGTCAACCTGGGGACACATGCATGCAAAACAAAGCAGAAAGGGAAAATGGAGCATTGTGTATGCAGCTGGAATATATAATGATGTATGGATATTTTCAGGGTTCTGACAGTCTGGAAAAGTAGGAAATGTAAATATTTTTTAATATGTAAAAAAAAGAAAAGCTTATTCTCTTTGCCAGTGTATAAAAGATGTATCCCTAAATCCATCCATCCATCCATCTATCCATCCATCCAACCCACCTCCATCTGTCCATCCATCCATCCATCCATCCATCCAACCCACCTCCATCCATCCATCAATCCAACCCACCTCCATCCGTCCATCCATCCATCCATCCATCCATCCATCAATCCATCCATCCCCAGAAATAATAGTGACAATTCTACCCCAGTATCTCTTAGGATCAATGTCTATAATATCATAGCCCAACCTGACAACTGTAGAAATATATTCAAAGAAATTGTCCCAGAAAACGACTGGAGCTCTGTAAGTTTAAGTCTGGAAAAGTAAGACATTTTAAAAAGGAAAACTGCATAGGAACCCAGTATTTTTGTGATGGGAATTTAAGCCAGCATCTAGTGCTGCTGTGGTTCCTGAGAGGGAAATTCAGGCATCTTGTAGGGTGCCTTGGCTTGGATCCTGACATTAATAGACCAAGTGGGAAACATGCTAAGTGTGTTAAGTAATCCTTGGAGGCATCAGGATATTGGGGCTCAGATGGTGAGATGGCCACAGGCTTTTTTACGAAATCTCATTTTGGGGGTTAGCTAACCATTTATCACAACAACCCCACTACCCTCATTAATTTGTCTGACTTTGATTGGCCTTCCCTTGGAGACCATATCGAGCCCCACCTTTGTTATCATCTCACCCACAAGCCCCAGGAGTCTTAAGAGATTCAACTCTCCACTAGCCGAATTGGGGGAGGAAATTAAATTACATAATAAGAGAGAAAAATGACAAGGAGATTCCAGCTCACTTGCCTTCCTCCTGATTGTGACACTTTGAATAGCCATTGAACCATGAATGCATACCAAAGATCAGCGTGATAAACAGAAAGGAAAACAACTGGCAGCGAGGAAGTGGAGCTACTACTGTCAATAAAATAATAATTGTGAGTGCAGAATTGAATTGTCTCCCTTTCTTTCGAAGATCACACTGACGTTGCCTGTCATTCTTCACCGCCGCCAACACCAGGCCACAGCAGAGAGTTTGGGTGACTGCCTCCAGCCCTGCGACTGAGCTCTCTAATTAAACTATTAATCTCACATCATTAACCTTCGATTCCTCCCCGAATTCTGACACTGCTGCACTGGCTCATGAAAAAAACTTCCCTTCAATATTCCCACTTCATCTTGACTGTTCTCATGCTTTGATATTCATTTGTTTTCCCCAGCCGTTCCGTTCCCCTATAGCCAAGTTGCACTCTGGGTGTAGCTGACTGTATGTTTGGACCACAGCTGTGTGCTAACTGCATTACTCCCCGAATGCCTCTCCAAGGTGGATATGGTTACTTTTAATTAAAAGAGAATCAATTGTTGTCCCCGTCACTGTTTGAACTGGGTGACCATATGGGCACTTAAAAATACAATCCAATTTGAAGGGCCCCCACCCAAGACCCCATCTGGCCACCCATCTCCTAAACCACTTTGGCACTGCATCATTCCTTTGTCTGAGGTTAAGAAACTCCCAATTTAATCTCCAAAGGTTAAGTCATAGGTACAAGTGGCAACAAAGCAGGTTAAGGAGTCCTATTTGTTTGTTTTTTTTATTGATGGGCTACGACTGACTTTTTGATACGTTTTTTGTAATCAGCAACATACATATTTGACCAGTCTTCTTGGACAAAATTGGTACAGTTCATTTACCTTGGTTGGATTCCTGACAACCATTCGATATGTGTTTGGATCATTGTCCTGTTGAAACACCCAGCTGTGTCCAAGTTTCAGTCGTCCCACCCAAATTGTTACCCAGTAGTGGAAGATTCAACCCTGACATGATCTGGAAACTGCAAGAAACCGGTGTCACTTTCCATAAAAAGGTGAGTTTGTATCCTCGTGGACTAAAAGGGAGTTGAGCAAGAAAGAAGCCCTAGCTCCAAAATAAAATGCCTCAGATGCCCTAATGAAGAAGCCAAATGCCTGCTGAAGAAGATTTTTTTAGAGGACTAAAGTTTTCATCAGAAGACTATACAAACTATCAGGCAGGGGGGTGGTAGCATCATGCCAAGGGTCTGTATTGCGGCCATTGGTACTGGTGTAGTCTAGAAGTGCAGGAAATGAGAAAGACAGAGAAGTACCAACACATTTTTCAACTTTACCTCAAGTTGGTGGGCGTCCTAACAGGACAGGGCTGGGCAACCTGCCTCTTATTGGGCCCACAATAGTGGCTCTTTATATCTCTGACCAAAAGGATGAAAAACTGAGCAGCGTTTTGATATAAATGGGTTAAAGAAAAGAAAATCAAATAGCTTTAGCTTCGCATAAAATGTCCAAAACAGAATGGTGGTACTGGTCCAAGGCCTCTTTTTTCACATAAATAGGCTGTAAATATTGTGCTAATATGCTACTAAATGTCATGTCTCAGTTGTTTTTTATTTATTAAAACCTGAAATTAAAAATAAGAATAGCAGTTCTTGGATTTAGCTAGTGCACAAATAAATGTTTTATATATGGGGTATCTCTAAAACTAAATAAACGACATTTTTTTCAAAGGTGCAAATAGGTTATGCAGCTCCAGACATATTTTATTTTGCAAGAGTATGGGCAGAAACAAATCGTTGGGTTTTAAAGGCTGCTGACCTCTGCAACAGGACAATGATCCCAAACACATCAAAACAGATTTCTGAATGAATAAAGCTTCAGGAACGGCCCTGACATTTAGCCTGTTTGGACAGTCCTCTCTATAGCAGATTTCAACCACTTAAATACGGCTAGGTGATTTTTGAAAAGAAGAGTGGTCAAATATCGAGCCAAAATCATGAGAAAGACCTTGTTGATGGATGCAGAAGGCAGGTTGTTTCTCTGTGACTTGCAAAGAGACATGTATTTAAAACATTAGTGGAGGTGTACGCATGCATGTGTATGCATAATGAATTCAAACTCATTCTTGTTTTTAAAATCCTTTAAGTTGTGTTTAATTAACATTCCACCCCCTAAATCAAATGGCTCAAATAATAATTAAAAGCCCATCATTTATGTGATACTCATGCTGAGTGTAGTGTTATAATTAGCAACAACCCTCCTCTGAGAACTCGTCATTATGATCTAGTCATTGGCACAATAAAAGCAACAAAACAAAAAAAACCTGTCTAAAGTAGCAATAAAGAGCAGTTACTTTGGCATGGAGCACCAAGGATCACAAACAGCACAATAAAAAAGTTACAGCATGGAACAGTGTCTTGATATAAAAAAGTGATTAAACTTGAGTTAATCATTGAGCCAGTCTAATCCTCCGTCAAACTGGGCCAGTCTTCTGGCACCTCACAGAAAAGCTAACCCAGATTAGAACCTGTGAAGAACCGCAGGAGACACCATAAATCAAAAGCTGATTAAAGCCAGTGAAATAAGTCAGAATGACAGCACCACAGAAAGATAACCATTAAGTTCAAGAGCTGCATATGTGTGACCTTGAGGATGACCTTGTGGGGATGGTGGCCTATTGTATTGGAGGAGGCCATAGAGCTCCCCAGGGATCCATGATCAGCACTCAGGGTAATCACACTGTATTGTTTGGCTGCTCAGTGATGATGTGAGATGATCTCACAAAGCCATAACACAGATACTGCTTCTAGACAGCTTTTAGTTATACTAGCAGTGCTGTTCCTCTTATAGCTAACCAAATTTCAATATCATAAATTCTTCTTGTGGGAGGATCCACAACATTTGAACATGTCGAAAAAACGCACAGTGTGAACGGGGCTTAAGGGAGCATAAATACACAGCTATGAAGGACAAGCTAACATGTTTTCTTCCTGTGGTTTGTTTGCCTGCTTAGCTTTTTGAAGGGGGGGGCGTGGGTGTGGGGGGGCACTAGACTTAGCCTGTGCAATGATGAGAAACTTGCCAGGCACCAGGCCATAATATCTGTCTAGAGTCTACCCTGTAATACAGCAGATCCAAACCAGAAATATCAAGCTCGCATAACTAAGTTCCATACAAATTAAAGGCACCAAAACGCACACAACCCTGTGATTAGTGGTAGGTGTTATTTTTGACCCCCCCAGCTGTCTTATCTTAATTCTATGTGTTTTTAGCTTTACAGGGTGGATAATAGCAGCTCTGGGCCTCTCTCTGTGAGTGCTTACACTACACATAAATAAATCCCGGACCAAAGACAAGTTTTCCAAGCAGATATTTTATGTCTGAACTTCCTTTTCTTTTCCACTGCCTCTCTTATTCATCTAGAAGTGTTTAGATGTATCTCCAATAAATAAACATATACAATGGGGCAAAAAAGTATTTGGAAGCCACCGATTGTGCAAGTTGTCCCACTTAAAAAGATGAGGGAGGCCTCTAATTTTCATCATAGGTACACTTCAACTGTATGTACAGAATGTAAAAGAAAAATACAGGAAATCACATTGTATGATTTTTTAAAGAATGTATTTCTATAACTGTGCAGAAAATACATATTTAGCACCTACAAACTAGCAAGAACTCTGGCTCTCACAGACTTGTTACATCTCCTTTAAGAACCTATTCTATCCTTTGCTTGTTACCTGTATTAATGGCAACTATTTTAACTCATTATCTGTATAAAAGACACCTGTTCACACCTTCAAACAGTCATACTCCAACCTCCATCATGGCCAAGACCAGAGAGCTGTCTCAAGACACAAGGAACAAGATTGTACATCTGCACAGGATTTGGATGAGCCAGTCTATAATAGGCAAGCACCTTGGTGAGGAGAGATGAACTGTTGGAGCAATTGTTAGAAAATGGAATAAATACAAGATCACTGTCAATCTCCCTCGACCTGGGGCTCCATGCAGGATCTCACCTTGAGGGGTACACATGATCATGAGGACGGTGAGAAAACAGCCCAGAACTAGACCATCTGGATGATCCAGAGGAGGATTAGGAGAATGTCATGTGGTCAGATAAAAGCAAACTAGAACTCTGGTATAAATGCCACTTGCCGTGTTTGGAAGGGGAAGAGGGCTAAGTTCCATCCTAAGAACCCCATACTCATTGTGAAGCATGGAGGTGTAAACATTATGCTTTGGGGCTGCTTTTCTGCAAAGGGGACAGGACGACTGATCCATATTAAAGAAAGGATGAATGGGGCCATGCAGCGTGAGATTTTGGGCAAAACCTTACTTCCATCAGTGAGAGCATTAAAGATAAAACCCGGGCAACGAAGGAACTTTTGCTATTGGCCAAATACTTATTTTTTGCACCATAATACAAAACAATTCTTTAAAAATCATACAAGGTGATTTCTTGCTATTTTTTCCCCATTCCCCCTCTCACAGTTGAAGTGTACCTATGATGAAGTTTACAGACCTCTCTCATCTTTTTAAGCGGGACAGCGTGCACAATCGGTGGCTGCCAAATACTTTTTTTGCCTCACCGTATAGTAGGCTTGGGCGGTATTACGGTACTACCGTCTACCAACGGTATTTAAAAATAGCAACAATATAAGTTTCAATACCGTCATGAAAAAATGCAGTACATTTAGGGGATAAGAATTGAATATTAAATAAAAATTATTTGATGTGTAAAATTGACGTGTGGCTGAATTTTCTGTTTTACTTAAATAATTTTTTGGAACGTTTATTTAAATGTATAAGCGTGAAATTAATCACGTGACAGCGCGGAGGAGACGCACCAAGAGAGAGACGGGGAGAAAGATGGCAGGTCGTGCATCCACTGATTTGGTGTCAAAAAAGAGCACAACTTCTGCAGTTTGGGAATATTTTGGGTTCAAAGCAGATGATAAAGGAGAGCCGGTGAACCCAGATGAGGCCATTTGTAAACTGTAAACGGCGAGAGATGGGAACACCTCTAACCTACGGACGCATCTCAGAAACAACCACTGCTGCAAGGATGAATTTGGCTCAGAGCTCAGTCAGTGCAACAGTTTCAAGGCCTCCCGCTGACACCGCAGCAAGACCACCAACAACAAAGTCCACCGCCAATTACACACAGCCGACAATGATCGGGACCTTCGCCAAAGCAACAAAGTACAAAAGAGACAGTCTCAGGTGGAAAACCTGCACTGATGCTGTGACAAAATACTTGGCGAAAGAAATGGTCCCTTTCCACATAGTGGAAAAAAAGTCCTTTAAAGACAAGTTAAAGGTCCTAGATGCCCAGTACGAGCTACCCGGACGGAAACGTTTCTCAGAAAAAGCGATCTCAAGCTTGTATATAAAAGTTAGAGATGAGGTTCAGGCGTTGCTGTAAGGGGCAGATAGTTATTCCTTAACAACTGACATGTGGTCATCTGTTAATATGACACCATACATGTCCCTGACTGTCCACACAATTACATCTGAGTGGAAGCTTGAATCCAAATGCCTCCAAACAACGTATTTTCCTGAGAGTCATACAGCAGAGAATCTTGCTGCTGCACTCAAAGCTGCGGTACAGGACTGAGGAAAAACTTTCAGCCATAACCACTGACAACGCTGCAAACATTTCTGCTGCAGTCAGGTTACTGCAGTGGCCGTGGCTTAACTGCTTCGGTCACAATCTAAACTTGGCTGTAACAAATGGATTGCATGACCATTAACAAAAAACTGAACGCGCCCTCGGACTATGCCGCAGTATTGTCGGGGCCTTTTCACACAGCTGGCAACGTAAAAGTGAGCTGCACAAGAAGCAAGTGGAGCTGGGACTCCCAGAGCATAGTCTCATAACGGTAAGCAGCATACATATATCTAAATCTGTTAATTAGTTAGTTATCATGTAGCCTTTTTATTCATTCTTTTATTCATCTGTCGGCAGGACTGCGCAACTCGATGGGGCTCCAAACTGGCAATGGTGGAGCGCATCATTGAGCAGGCACAAGACATCAAGCTCGTCCTTTCTGATGACAGAAAAAGCAACCTTTCCCTGCACTGGCAGGACATGGACGTCTTAAAAGCTGTGAACGACGCACTGAAACCTGTCGGCGACTTCACTGATATTTTATCAGAAGGAAATTATGTGACCAGTTCCTCCATCATCCCCATACTCCAGCTCTGCCGGGACAGTGTGTTGGTTGTGTCAGAAAACGACCTCCAGCTGACAAAGTCAATAAAAACTGCAATTCTAAAAAAGCTGGAGGCCAAGTATGAACCCGATTCAGTGAGCAAATTAATGCAAAAGTGCACTTTCCTCGATCCTCGTTACCGTGGAGGATATGAGACTGATGACAACAAACTGGCTGAAATCAAAGCTGAATTACAGGCTGAGATGGTGCGCTCAGAGGGACAGTCAGCACCAGCAGCAGTGGCCATCAGACTCGGACAAGAAGAGGCACAACCCGAATCCCCACGGAAGAAAATGTCTCTGGGAACGCTCCTCCAAAAGCAACCCGCTGCAGTGGCAGGCGTCCGTAGCGCAGAGGAGCGAGCCGGAGCGGAATTAACCACCTACTGTTTGGAGCCTGTTATACAGGGTGATGAGGACCCACTTCTCTGGTGGAAATATGCTGCCAGTCGGCTTCCCCAGATGTCTCAACTGGCCCGCAAGTACCTGTGTGTCTGTGCAACAAGCTCACCATTGGAGCGAGTTTTCAGCACCGCAGGCAAAGTCCTGGGTCCGCAACGTACCATGCTGAACCCAGAAAAAGTTAACATGCTGGTTTTTCTGGCAAAAAATCTTGACTAGATTGTTGTTAGAAAGCTTGTTTATTTAACTATTGTTCACTGTTATGGTTTGCACTTTTTATTCTGCTGGCTGTTAAAATTCGTTCAAGCTTTATTTAATTGATTTCTGTGCGAAAACCGTTCTATGTGTTAATTTAATGTTGTTTGACTGTTATATTTGCACCTTTTTTTATAAACTAAATTTTTCTATTATTAAAAGTTATTCCTACTATCTGTAACGTTATTATTGTTTCAGTAATAGTGTTTGGTTTTCCGTTTCTGAATGGTGAGGGTCCAAGCCAACAGTTGGGTGCCGCTTGAGACTTACGTCATAATTTGTTAATTAGTCACGGTAATACCGTATACTGAGGTATTTTGTTGAGGAAGTTTGATGGTATCAAAATGTGGAAACCGCCCAAGCCTACCGTATAGTGTAGTGAATTGTGGCATCAGGCTATCTTTGTCAGTTAATTAAAATGCCTGACACAGTTGTTTTAATCTGTAAATGATACGATCACTGAAATCAGAGACTAGAGCAGCCTAACTGTCACAGGGGGCACAGAGCAAAAAAAAATGAAGCCGGCTGCGTGCATCCTAAAAATCCCCAATGAAGCTTGTTGAAATGGTAAATGGGTACAATAAAGGCAGCTAGTCACAAGATCAAAAATATTTGCAATCCACCATTTTGTGCTTCTAATTCACTTTTGCGTGTACCTATCTGCAAAACCGAGATTAAAGACAGCAAAACCAGCACAGAGCAATAATAATCAAGGCCTCATCCTAACTCTGCACTAAGCATCTTAAAGAGCCAGCATGTTTAAATACTGTCCTAACACGGTCACTAACCAGAATAAGAGCTTTTTAGGGTCTTTCAAAAGTGCATGCCACTGAATTTAGTTTGTTTTGTTAGTTTTGAAAAAGTGCAGGCCAGAAGTATCACAGCAAACAGTAAACAGAATATTCATCCAGTAAATAAATTACCTTTTCTGTAGAAATAATTTGATTCATCAAAAGTAGCATGCTACTTTAATAGTTTGGGTTGATCATTATTAGCAGGAGGCAGCCGTTTGGCCTGTGCATATGTCCGTCTCAGTTGGGATTAGTCAATACTTTAACTTCACACTACTAATCCGGTCAGTAAGAGATCCTCAGACCCAGGACTTATTTGGGTTATGATCTGAGGATCTCTGTATTTAAAGATCTACCTCTCCTGATAGTTTCCGATACTGACAGTCACTGACAGTCATACTACTGCACATTTTTTTCAGCTTTATAAAGATTTAATATGAAAGATATTAACTTAAAATTTTCATCAAGATAATTTGCAGCATTAATTTCAATACAAGCAAATGCTAAAATAATTTGAACATAACTATTATAAAAAAATCTTTTACGTCTTTTTGGGAATACATCCACCGCTGCATAATTAAGGAGCCTTTTTTCAGTCTGCAGTCATACTAATTTTCTCTGGGATTACATGAAATAGTATGGGGTTTTTTGTTGCAATTTCTGAAAATAAAACATCTGTATACTTCAACACCAGTACCCAGCCTGCATTTACATTTTGCATTTTATTTTAACAAAGAAGTGTGCAACATTAGGTTTTAACTTGGCTTACAGAAGAATCTAAAAAAAACAACAACTAATGCACTACTTTGGTCAAATTAAATTATAAGCGAAGGCAAAGGTAGATTTGCGGGACCACAAAAAAAACTGTCAGGACTGCAGAACCTCTCTGCAAGGTCAGGTTTACAGTGAAACAATAGAAAAGACGACACACCGAGAGCACAAGGCCCAGAGAGACAAAAGGCAAAGGTTAGGGAAAAAACAAATCCTCTTTGATGCATGTCTGAAAGGACAGATCAGTTGGTCTGACTGAGACAGAGGGGTGTCGGGGCGTAATTGAATTACAGTGACCCAATGACAGCACTGTAGGTGAGGTCATGTGTTGAATTAATTATTTTCCTGACCTTGTCTTTGGTGGTGGAGCTGCCCCCTGAGACCCAAAAAGGTCCAGCAGCAGAGACAGATTTTTCAGAATGTCTTTTTCCAGCCAAAACTTTCACTCAAACAGATACCGAGACAGATGGATCTCAACTGCCTCCACTGTATGCTTATTTTTAGTTCAGCTGCTAATGCTCTACCTATATGTGAGTACATGCATTAGACAAATATTTGTGTCTGTTTTCTGGAACATATTCAAGCCTGAAAGTAGCAACTCCCTCATGCTTTTACTCTGTAAGTAAGCTGATGCAGGATGTCCCAGTTGAACGAGGTTACTTACTGTCTGCCAGAGAGGAGATCACCTCGGAGCCGAGTAGAAGCAGCAACAGCAACGCCCCTCTGGGCAGGAGGGGCCCTTCCAGGTGAATGTTAGGCACCATGCTCCAAGATGGCACTGCTCCCTCCTCAGTCCCCGCTGCTAGACGTGTCCCACTCTGACAGGATCAAAGACTAACACCTGAGAGAGCAAAGAAATGCAAAACAGAGATGCAGAGACATTAGTATTCAAACTCACTGTGCATTTGCATAGATTTGAATGAGCAGCATAACACAGTTAGGCAGAAATATCAAAAGCAAGTTGCAGAGCAGAACCAAACGAGAAAAGATTTAAGTATACATGTTTTTTAAAAAAAACATCAGCAAACAACACTGGAGATCTTTGTTCGCGATCAACAAGGCATCTAATACAAATCCTGCTTCAGGGAGGGGACAAAACCAGTAAAATGAACGGAAGTACATCCGAGGAAGAGGAGAGGCAGTAGTGCAAAACAAAAAGGAAACGTAAGAAGATTCAAAGGGGGACGGGAGTGCAGGATCAATTTACTCAGCCACCTTCCCTCTAACAGAGGGGGTTCCGTTAAAAACCCAAAGGACCTCCTAAACAGCAGTCCCAGAGGACCACAGCCCACTTAATGTCTCCCATTAGGAAATTGAAACTGAGCCATCCAGATGGTTTCAAATCACAGAAAGTGGAATGATCTCATTGAAAGACAACATGAATACATACATAAACCTATAACACAAAAGTGTCATGTAAAGTCATCCCTTTGCCAATTTGTACCCCCAGTTTGTGCCAATTGGTTCTGTCATACTTCCGTCCCATACCTGCAAATTAAACCATCCTATACCCATGTAACTTACAATGTAACTTAGAACATTTTGGTTGGAGTGAGGTTCATAAAATATGGAAATACATGTCCAACATAATGCTCAAAAATCATATACTTTAGTGAAATCTTTTATTTTACCACTATTATCTTTTGGGGGGTGCTGGTCCCCATCTGGGCCAGTTGACTCATAAAATATTACAGATATCCCTGATCCAACCAAAAGAACTCTAAATGACCCCCTGCTAGAGTTGTATAACCCCATTTTCATTCAACAGACCAAGTAGATGATAGAAAATGGTTTAAAAACATTGGTTGTCAAAGAGGGTATGAAAGGTCCCGCTGGTGGGTGCAAATTAGCTCACTGTTGCTAAGAAACCTCTGGCAGGGGACTGAACCGTTTCATACCCGAAAAGGTCAGGACTGAAAAGACGAAAGCTGCAAAGGCACAAAATGGAGAAGAGCAAAAATGAGCGGCACTGAGGGTACTGTCACCAACAATAAAGAAATAGGTGTATCACAAACGCAGTAGGAGAGGGAATCTAACAATATTAGATTATGAAGGATTAGTTTTCTGCTAGTATGCAAAATAATGACATAATTGATCTGTGACTCAGTCCCGCTCGGCCACGCCCCCCAAAGACAAACAAACCAATAGCATTCAACGCCCAGTTTCACACAAACAAACAGACTCGGACATTCTTGCTGTATTTCTCCAAAAGTTGTCAAGAGCCTCTTGAGGAATTGTTACGGCACTGACCACTCTCATTGTGAACATGCAGTTAGCTGAGACGGCTTGTCCGAGTTAGCAACAGTACCTATGGAGGGCGGGGCTTAGTGGGGACTGAGCCACATGTCAATTTTATCTTTTTAAGACAGGTAAAACAGTTTACTTTTAACAGTTACCCGAAGTCTTATGTACTAATTAAATGTTAATTGTAATTGAAGAAAGTCCGCCAGTTCGAGATCCTTATTAACGCAAAGATTTAATAGAAAAATCTATAAAATGAACTAACTAGTCATATTTAAATAAGAACATGTAAAAGCCTTCTTTCTGCAAGCTGACTGGCAATGCTCCGGAACATGTGGGGAAGGGGCAGCACTGTTTTACTCAATAATCCAAACATTCTTTTTATTTAATGCTAAATTTTTATGTGGGAAACCATGATACAATTGTGCTTTTACTGTAATAGAATTGTGAAATTATATTTTTGCCACATATAATGACCACTAATTTGTCTAACACTATTTTAGTCTCACAAGGAATCAAATTCACTGTCAGAAAACAACTCCGTTAACCAACTAAGATACGACCTTAAGTTGTTATAGCCTCCAGTTTAAGTGTCTGTTGCCATTATAAACAAAGTAAAAGCAATCCCTTTGAATTGAGTTAACTACATTTCTAATGCCCCCTCTTGCCTGTGGCCATCTCTGACAAGATGCTATAATAATGTAAAGAAGATGAGAGTATAGCCAGGATATAAATCTGTCTTTAAATGGATTTAAAGTCGCCTAAAATGTAAAAAATAATAACAATCTTAATTATTAATGTTTAAACCTTACTCCCCGACTTTAGAACAGGAATGAAGAACACTGTGTTATTTGGAGGGGGTAGTAAGACAAAGTTCAAGATGCTGAATATCTTGAGGCTAGCTGGGTGGCCAGTCACCTTTATTCTATTCTATTCAATTCAACTAAATAAGTTAGAGTGTCAGGGACATAAAGCCTCCAGTATCTCGTGAATAAATAAAAAAACATTCTTCAGCCGGTGGAGGTCATAACTCATGTGGCTCCTTCTCAAAGAAAAATGCACACAACTGGTCACATCTACAACCATCACGACCCTCTCTAAAAAACATTCTTTGATGCAGGTACTCTAGCACATGAAAATATCAATAGCTCACACATCTTTTTATTCACAAAGGATTTTTTTAAACCTATTTTCTGAGGTTATTTGTAGGAAGAAAAAGCCATGCATGACTTAGTAAGACAATAAGAAGGAAAGCAGCGTATGAGACCCAGACGTTTAAAATTGACAGTCAACTCTTAATAGCTCCTTGTCGCTGTACAGGTATGTGCCTCGAGGCGTCGATGTCTGCTAGACCAATATCCGATTCGGAACACACCTTGCGTCTGAGGAATCTCCAAACACAGTAAAGTCAACATCATCTATCGTACGTGAAGGTTTGAGCTGCGATCGTATCGAACTCTAATACGCTCCTCCCTGCATGTAGACTTTGAAGAAATACCCCCTAACTGCAGCTGAAATCATTTTAAAACACAGGAAAATAAATAAATAAAAAGGAGGCTTTCCCTCACACTCTTATAGAAAAAGTGGTTTTATGTTTGAGTGATAAGCTGTTGCAGTCAGGAAAAGAAAAAAAAAAAGCACAAATATGCTGCTGAGGATGCCAAAACGCGGGATCACTCATCCAACTCTGCACAGGGAATTAAAGACATTTAGACCCCGATATTTATTTTAAGTTAATGCCCCAAGTTAGCATTGCAATGTGAGTATAACTCACATCAATTTCAGTTGCTGACTAATTTGTTATGACACTCATTTTAATGTACGCCAGCGCTGCTCTTGTTCATGTTGTGGAGAGAGGAAGTGAGTGAGGCATGTAGAGTTGGCTACTCGCCGTGCTCCAAACCATTGGCGGTGGAGGGATATCTTTTGCAGCAGATGCCAGAAGGAGGCAGATGCTTTTCATCTTCAATGAGACAAATTCCTTATTTTTACCTTTTTTCCCCCCAGCTACTTATTTACTACAGAAAAGCACGATCCCTCCCAGCTGTACAGAAATACTTCGGGACAACTCTTTGCAACTATGCGAGTTTGTGTTGCGGTGTGGAAAAGGACGAGGCGTTGACCTGAAAATGGAGCATGGTGTGATCCAAAATTCCAGCAAAATGGCTCAGCAAACAAGAAGATATTGTTGCTGTTGTTTGCAAGTATGTGGGGGAAGCAATAGCAAAACAGTGTGAAGATGTAGGTGTGGATGAATGCCCTTGTGAAAATAAATTAATCCTACTGTAATGATTTCCCTCCAAAGAAAGTCTGGTGAGAATGAGTGAATGAGACAAACAAGTGAGCAAGTGGATAATTATTGCAAAAATGCTCATCCAGATTATTTAGCCAGTAACTGAGAAACTGCTAAATGTTTAAACTGCTGCAGGGGTTATATAAAGTGCACAACGTAAGCTTGTGTTTTGTAATCCTATATGTAAAAACCTATAGTGCAGGTGCGTGCAAAACATTGAAACCTTTTCAAAATACTCTTAAAAGGAATCTAATAAGTCTAACTTGTGGTATAACAACACATTCTGCTCACAAAAAGAGACAATGCATGATATCAAATTCACAACAATGAATTCAGATTTGGCTATGAAACAAGATTATTGAGAAAATTAAGAACCCCCCCCCCCCCCCCCACACACACAAGTTAAGGCTTTACAATTCCCAAACTGTGTTTTAGAGAATAATGATTAAGAGTAGTGTTATGTTTGTATTAACAAAGAATCTCTGCCCAGTGTAAAATTATTCAGTTGAGATTTTATCACAAAAATTTTAGAAGACTGAATGCAGTCCAGGCAAGAAAAATAAATTTAACAGGCCTTTGGTTTAGCACCAATCAAGACCATTGAACCAGAGACTAGCTTTAGCATCATTAGTGGTTAAAGGTTAGCCAGTTGTGGTGTTTTTGTAACAAATCATTGGTAACTTGTCTGTCCCTCTGTAACCATTTCTTTGTTTCTACCTTTAAAAACTGGAAGGCACTATGCTGAACTTGTGTAATATATAACAATCATCCAGCTCACTGGATGAGACTATACACAATATTGGGTTCATGAGATCAAACCGTACAAGACGAGATTTCAGAAATATTTTTGGAGTAAAACAAAAAACACCAGGTTTTTTTCTCTCGATCTACTTTGGAAAACGCTGAAATGGATGTACAATATTGAAATCCAGGTTTGACGGGTCCATTCTTATGGTTATCTCATTCTACGATGGTCCTACAGCCAATAAAAGAAATAAAAAGTGTTCCCACTTTGTGCTTTTACAAGTAAAAGAGATAGCTAGAAGGTATATATATATATATATATATATATATATATATATATATATATATATATATATATATATATATATATATATATATATAGATAGCTTTCCCAAGTAAGGGTTTAACAAATCAGAAAGATTGAAAGGATCTGCAAGCACTGCACAATATTCCACTCAAGGGCTGCCTAGTCCATTTATTGTGGTACCTACACTTTCTACAGTGATCTTTAGCTGAACGTAATGACAGGTTTCTTAATAATAGAATAACTGGTAGGATGAACCAATAAAAAATTTTAAATACAAGTGATCAAATGCAGTCTAGGCTTATGTAAAAACTTTGAAATAACCCTTTGGTTTAACCCTGTTAGGGATCTACAAAGCAGATGCTAACTAGCATCATTAGTGGCTAACGGTTGTCACAGTACTTGTAAGTCATTCATATCAATTAATATGACTGAATTTCATTATTTTATGACTACTCTAAATAGTTTTTAAAAACATTTTTAACACTAATGTAACAAAGTGTTGTTGACCAGCCCAATGAGGAGTTTTTTTTAGCTAAAGCTAAACAAGAAAGTTGTCTCTTAACAAAATGAAAGCAAAATGAAAAGTCCAGATCAGAACTTTTGCAGAAACAAAACTACATCATTCTATTCTTGCAGTCCTCGTTTGGGAGCTCTAGCAGCATTTTCAGCGCATAACTTTTTATTTTTCTTGTGTGGTGTCTGAGAAATATTAAAGTTGTGTGCTGCAGTAGGGGACTTCCCATGAGATCTGGAGTTCTATCGAAGTATGAAATTTCCTAGCAAGAAAGAACTTGGTTCTTGTTCTTGTAGCCTTGGGTAAAAGAACAAATTTCTCTGTTCCTGCGGAGATTTGGCCTTAAGAGCCAAACATAGATATAAATTAGCAAGCTTACCTTCCTATCTTGTCATGAGATTTTGTGACACCACCAGAATTAATCAAATGAGCCAATTAATAACCAATGAACTGATACCCAATTAAAAAAAGTAATTGGAGACTTTTAACCCTTCCATTTAAGTCCTATCAAGAACCAACCTATGCCTAACTGACTTCACAGGAAAATGTCTCAGTTGAGAGCTGCTGTTAGGAGTGAAAATATATAATCAAAAAGTTGAAAGAAACTGTCTGTACACCTATGAGAAAATTAAGGCCCATATCTTGAAAGTGATTCAGAAAAAAAAAAACCTTTGCAGCAATTAAAGCAATGAAAATTACAGCAGCCTCCATCATTCTAAAATAAAAGAAGTCTATAAGAGCCAGCAGATATCCCAGATATGACTGCCCAGTCAGATTGAGTAATGAAGAACAAGGCACATTGATCGGACAGATAAGTAACCAGCCAATGGTCACAACGAGTGAAAATGAAAGAAAGATGGACAGAAAAGAAGAGAAATACTTTATTTTAAAGCTCTGGCCCAGAAGGTTTATGTTTAATTGACTTGAAATTTCACGAAAACATATCGGCATCAATGAAACAAGTACGGTTATCATGCTGTAAGAATGTGATACCAGTCCATGCTACTAATAATAATATGCAGCAGTCTACAATCATGTCAAACGAGCTTTAACATGATTGTAACATGAGCTTTTCCACTGAAGGTGTTGTATAAGGAAATATGAAATGAAGCATCGCCAAAGAAACTAATTATCAAGTAAAACAAGGCCATGTTTTAGATAATTGCAGTTTAGGGGGCATGATGTGTTTATTCTAGTCTGAAACTTGGTAGGCTGCGATAGCTGCCGTGCCAGAACCTTTTCCAGACTTTTTTTTTTTTTGCAACTCACTCCACAAATTCGAAGATGTGGGCGGTGATTCAGAGGCTGAATACAATTTATCGTGCAGCACAGGGTCCCCATTTTGTCAATATGTCAAGATCGCGTGGCCTATTAGGGAGAGATGATTCTGTTGTGGTAACATCATGTCTAAACACAAATTGAAGACAAGGTCGCTGAATTAAATCCGTCTGACCCTACAATCAGTCTACGGGGCATCGGCTCTTAATTCTTAACAAAGATTCTTCGAATTCTTAAATGTTTGGGGAGTTCTCAAGAATACAGAGCGTGACAAACAGAGTATGCAGTATATAAAGTCTGCAATAGGTGGAGGGCTAAGGGATTTAGTGAGGTTATTAACAAGGCAACAATGGAACATCTAAACCAGGAAACTGTGGAGGTCAAAAGGGCATTTTAATCAGCACATTGGGGAGGGAAATGCACACACCTGACGCACACCTATCCTGTTTGCCTCCCCCATCAGGTGTCTGTCACTCAACTTATTACCCCCTGTAAATGTGTGTGGCAAGGGAGTGGCCACCCATATATAAATGGCCGTCGACAGACAAGCAATGCAGGTCAAAGCTGCGGAGAGACGGAGAGAGAGAGGGGGACAGAGAGGCGGCGGCTGAGTAAACACCACCATTACGCTAACTACAGGTAGCATTTCTGCTCTCTGACGTTTCCCCCTCCCTCCCACTCATGTTACCTCCATTTCTCCGTCTCTTATTTAATGGGTAATCCCGGGCGCGGGGAGGAGGGACAGCTGAGATATATGGGCCAGCGGCGTGGAGAGCTAATCACGGCCGTCTCTGGGGGTGATAAACCCAGACCGGAGAGGTTTGAATTTGCGAAGCCTGCAACAGCTCCATAAATACGGTTACAAGCTGAATTTCAACAGCCGTGTTTTTGGCTCTTGATTAGTTTTCCATGCTCCAGAAGTCTCACCCTCACAGCTCTACATACACTACCTTCTGTTTTTTTTTTTTCCTCGGCGGTGATCACCAACCACAAGATCCCAGGAGTATTACTGCAAGCTAGCGAGCCCTGTACTGTAAAATGAATGTGTAAAATAACCAAATTGAGTTCTCTCCTCCGACTTAGAAAACCTTTCTGTATCCAAAGACTTGATAGTGCGTGAAAATTATTTTTTTTTTTACAGGGGTCCAACAAGACCCTGTATTGAATTTCAACCAACAAAGGGTAATGTCCTGTGACCTATTGAGTTTTACAGCTCTTCTGTTTACAAGCTGATTCCACAAAGTTAATTGTTAACACTTTACTGCCGACCGGGACACTGAGAGACTGACAGGCACCTCTAACAGATGTGCACATTGGCTCGAGTTAAGCAATACAAAGCAGGAGGCACTGATTATGCTGAACTCGAGTAATAATTAAACAAGAGTAAAGTTTCTGTCTGTGTGGACGACTTAAAGGAATGCACTGATGTTGCACAGTCTCATAGTTACCAGGCAGGTAAAATATATGCAATGGATTGCACAATCTACAGCGCCATGCAAAAGTAAAGCACCTCAAACCTTTGTTATGTTTTCTTACAATACAACCAAAAACTTAAAATTTTACTGAGAATGTATCTGATAAACACACACTAGTGCATCATTTCTAAGGGGGAAGAAAAGCGATCCATCATTTTCATCAAAAATCAGAAATTTGCGTTCTCCCCCCTTTGCTGGGATTTTCCTAAATAAAATCCAACGCAATCAACACTGCCCTCCTTTCAACTAATTTGTAAACTCAAGTGGAAGAACATGTCATCATTTCAACCATTACTCATGCACTTCACAAATTGGGCTTTTATTGAAGAGTAGGAAAACAAAATTCACAAGAAATCCCATTAGACAACACAGCCAACCTGTAAAGGAAGGTGCTCTGATCAAAGGTCAAAATTGATTTATTTTTATTTTTTTTTTGCTTACATGCAAAACACAACATCCCCAATGTGACACGTTGGTGGGAGCATAATTCGTGGGAATGTTAGAGGTGACAGCAAGATGGGTGAAGATAAATACAGGGCAATCCTGTAGGAAAACCTATTAGAGCCTACGAAAGACTTTAGATAGGGAAGTCTTGACAACAACCTAAAACATACAGCCAGGCCTACAGTGGAATGGTTTGGATCACAGCATACCTGTGAGTTTTCAGCTGTAGTTGCAGCAAAAGGTGGTTCTATAAACTATTGACTTGGGGAGGCTAAATAAGGCTGCACAAAATATCACGAATATATTGCTATATTAGTCTCTGCAATTTTCATATCACAAAGGACTGTTCAAAGTGCAACAATTGTTGGTTAATATATTCCAAATGTTATAAACTTGCATTTTACAAGCTAACGTAATATTTAGCCAGTTCAACAGAGTCTCACAGCTGCAGATGCTCACACTGGACACAAATTACATTATCCAAAATGCTAAAGGTCACTGTTAAAGGAGTGTAGGAAGCACAGATGAGAAAGAGAGAGAACATAAATATGGATATATTACAAATTATTTCAATAATAGCAATGTAGTAATATTTACCAATATTATCGTCATTGCAAGATTTTCTAATATCTTGCACCCCTAGTGCTATGTCATCTGATTGTTTCAGTCAGGATGGAGACATCAGGATATAGGTTTAGAAAACCATGTATCCCATTTCTTCCACTTCACAAACATGCACTATTTTAATCTGGTCTATCGCATAAAACTCTAGTAATATTTACTCAAGTTTCTAGGAACTGTATACAAAAAAAAGAAATCAAACGGTAGGAATGCCTTAGGACTGTAATATATATGCAAGGCAGTGCATAATCTATAGGATATAATCAGTAAGGGTCCTCCACCTACTTCCCACAGAACATACTGCAAAGACATCTGTGCATTGGGTTTATGATACAGTGTCAATCGACATTTAGTATGGTTAAATGATCATTTAACAAAACTTAAAACAGGAGGGGGAGGGGTCCTTAGCGTGGGGCCAGCAATATTCTCAGCAGCAAATCATTCTAGGAATGAAAGGTGATATGTTTTACACCAGTATGTATTACAAGGACTCAAAGAAACACACCAGAGTGCCACTTCCATTTGAATTTATCGAGGGGTGATTATTGGCGATGTTGCATGGCAGAGCGAGGCAAAAATGGCTTGCAGTGCAAAGTGCTGTGAAAAAAGGGGCTTACAAATAAATCATAAAGCAGACTCAATGTAAAACAGACATCCATCAAGTGAGAGAAATGCTGTGTATACCTGAACTAATAAAGGATCGGATGCAGCTCTCTGTGTTTTTCTATTCAGTGTTTATGGAACATAAAACAGCACAAGCATGTGTCCAGTGCACTATTTAAAAATTGTTAAGGGTTATTTTTGAAATCCAACCTTAAACAAGTTATATTCACCAAACAGGACATTATCCATGTTCAAAGCCCAATTGTCTTATAGTATGTGGAAAATTCCCACTAAGCATTTAAATCTATTCAAACACACAAACAAACCAGGACTAAAAATACAAGTCCATTTCAATGCGTGACTTGTCCTTCAGAGCTTGCATTAAATTCTGGATCAGTTTGCTTCACTTTGGTCATACAATTTGTGGCGGAAAATTGCATTATTCAAGTCATAATCACTTAAATGCATAATCCCAATGTACTGGACATTTATTACATTCAAGATTTGATATGATCCTGTCATGATTTCATATTTTACTTCAGGTTTCATTATGTAGTTATTATGCTCCGAGTGAGTGTTCCTTTGGTTTTTATGTCTGTTTTTTATCAGACATGTGGAAATCTCCCATATGTTGGGTCCTACGCAATTAAGCATTACCTACATATTATCATGTCTAGTTTTCTTTCTTTTCCTGATAATCAAATATTTTAAAGTACAAATAGAAAAGTAAATTGTGAATTTCCAGCAGATATTTCCTTAAAGATAAGGTTTTAGATATAGAATCAGCAAAGTCATTACTGTAAGGATATGGCCAGCTGGTTAGATGGAAACATGTAGACAACAGGGGATAAAGTCTGAAAATAAAAGTGTTTTTTCATGCAACACGAGACTTACTAAACATTTAAAGTCAGCCGCAGTTTAAAGATTTAAAAAGTTTGATTATTTCTTTGTGTTAAAATTTTACCACGGAAAATGAATAAATAAACTTGTTTCTGTGTTATGGTTAAACATTAATTTTGCCCAATAAACTTAGATCTATTCTCAACAACAGATGCCTCGGAACATCGAAAAAGAAATTCAAGCTGCCAAGCAAGAGAGACGAGCGTAGACGTCACCACTTGACGGTTTGCTTGTGGACAGATGGTGCCGTAAAATGACTAGGCAGACAGCACAGAAGGCACGGACACCCCCGCCACCCCACCCCCCCCATTCGCACCACGCAGAGGACTTGGACTCCCCCGCCCCCCACCACCTCTGAGGCAGAAAGCCTCGTCTCCACCAGTAAAAGACAAACAGAGTGAAGGCATGTGAGGAAAGAGACTGGCAAACACACACAGCTCCGTAGATCAATAGCTCGCCAAACGGAGGCAGTTGTTCCGGCTGAGCTCAGTCCATGGATATTTCATGGATGGATTTTAGGAATCAGAAAGAGAAATACAAACGAGAGCTGGGATATTTAAAGAGCTATTTCTGGGTGTGTATTAGGGTTGCATTGCATTTATTCACAACAACTGGCTCTGAAGTGGTAATTCTGGACTGAAGTTTGTTTGAGAAGGGTTTTAAAGGGCCCATGCTTTTCAGCCAGTGCCCCCACTGTTCTAAATCAATTACCTCCAGTCAGTCAATGCTTAGAGTGAGGGGGGTATTGTAAATCAGCTTGGTGTCAGGCCAGATTAGTAACTGTAAAGAGCTAGGAGTGTTGTGGCCTCTTCAGAGGCGGACATAAGAGAGAAGCTATGGCCTCGGTGCTCTGCTCCAGGGCAGCAACTCTCCTCGTTGTTTCTGAGAGTGCTCACTAAGTCTGAATTGTACAGGGATGTTATCTCTGAAACTAGTTGAATCGATCCTACAATTTATCCGTTTCTGAAAATCTAAATGAAGAACAAATACGGCATTTTTCTCCAATGTGGATAGCTTGCCTTGATTTAGCCGATGTTTAACTCAATTATTTTTTTAAGTTAAATGTTTATGCCTTTAGTGATGTACATCAGGCTCACAAAACAAAACACTACATGATGGTGGGTTCATAATAAGACAAAAGAAGGAAGTTTTCAAAAATCACACGCCACTTTAAAAACTCTTCTTTCAATACAAATTCAAGTTTTGATCAGTGTGGAAAAATACATATTTTGAGCTAGAGATTATCACATATGGACCAGACTCATCAAAAAGCAGAGACAGCCTCTCAACAACAATCCAATTTAGGTTTGATCAAATACAGAATAGCATTTTATCTTGGATTTGTCAAGGTAAAAGTCAATATGTCAGTATGCTTACTTAGCTTCATTAGCGATTTTTGCAAGCAACTTTTTTATATCGTTCCCTTTATTCTGGCATTGTTCCTTTATTGTGCAGAATATCCAAAATGCAGCAAAATAAATTATTTAAACTTCGTCATTACTAGTGTAGCTAATATCTGTCTGCCACGGTGGGATTGACTATGTCAATAGCTCACCCCGAGACCCACAATGAAATTCCAACTTTTGAAAAAAAATTGTTCTCTGTTGACAGCAACGGGATTTGTGCCTTACATTTCCCCTTGATGTTTTAATATAACAAGATTTCATGCCTTTAGGTCCTGTTACACCAGTTTTAATTTTGACAAAATATTTTTGTCATTGTCATTTAATCAGATAAAAAAGAAACTTCAATCACAGTGATTACAACAATGATGAAATCGACATCTTCCTTTAACAAAAGTGAAAATACCATAAGGAGTTGAAGTACTTGTCTGTATAACAAAAGTATAAATCCAATTCCATCCTTTTTTTTAAATATTTCACCTTATTGTGGAGGAATATATTCTCCCTAAATACACAAAAAGTCCTTTAAAAATCCATTCTTATACAACTTCATGTTTTCATTGACTAATTTGACTAATTTAGCTGACTTAAAATACAATAACATTTGGTTGCCCTAAATTTCTACAGATAAGTACACTGTGACTAAAACTAAATTACATTTTGTGTCCGAATTAAAATAGAGGACCACTCCTCTGTTCATAAGTTTATATATTTATTTTCGAAAATAATCAAAAGTAATTAAAGCAGTATTCAAAATGTTTTTGTTGTTTTCATGAAATAGTGAGACTTCTGCATTAGTCTTAAAAGCAGCCACACACTAGCTCATTCCGACAAGCAGTTCCTTATCTCACTACATCTGTTAAATGCAAATTTGCTCCTGAGAAATCTGCTTTGTCAGCCACAATATACTCTCAGGTAATAAAAGGAAAGGAAACACATACACACAGACGTGAGGAGAAGTAGCTGTGGACTACGTTCAGTTTATGACACAGGATGTACAATATTTCTCACACCGTATTGAATGTTTGTCTGTAGTCGGTGCCGGAGCTCAGACGAAGCAGTATGTTGACACAACGCGTTATTTTACTCTGCAACAGGGCATGTAAAATGTACATAGAAAAGAAGTCCATTGTGGTCTGAGGAACAAGCTTAATATTGACTCAGGGAAGGGTTAGGCAAACCCAGGAAAGGCTGGGAAAGGCCTCTCCTATAAAACCTGCCATTTGAGGTGGGAAACAGAAATATCAAACCTTATGGCGTGTGGCGCAATGCATAAGGCTCTATTTAAAAAGGAGGACCTCTTTATGTGAAACTGGCTTGTGGAAATCTAAAAGGCATATGCCACAAAGAGATCCACCTTTTTCCACAAAAAGTCTATTATTTGCCCAAAGCAAACCAAGACTGCTTGTCTTTGTGGAAACAGCTAAAACCTAACATATTCAGCATGCATTAGCTGTTATTGCAAAGAGGATCCCAAAGGTCCTAATCCAACTCCTGTCCATGTCTGTGGCTTCTGTTACAGACGGATGCCCTCTCAGTCCCTGTCTAACTAGTGAAAGAGGCAGATCCTAATAAGCCATTCTGTCTCTCTCTCTCTTTCTCTCTCTCTGACCAAGCCTCTTCCTCTGTCTTTTACCCTGTCTAAGCCACGAGCCAGCCTGTTGGAGCAGATGGAAGCATATATCCCCACTGCTCTCCAGAGGACTAAGGATTTAAAATGTAAAAGAGATGAGTTTGAATTTGGCAAAGGCCAGAGGATGGAAGAGCAAGAAAAGTATTAACTCTCAGCTTCGGCCATGTTCATAAAACTAGATCAATCTCATTGTAACAGAGTAATAAATTATAAAGATCCGAGCTCTAAACTAATCTGGCGTGTGTGTCCTCTTGGTGTTCAATCAAGCCTTTTACTGTGCCCTAAAAATCAAGATATGAAAAACACTGTAGGTGGATAAGTCAGAATATTTCATAATGTTTGACTTTTTTTTAATCATGAGCCTTTGAACGTTTGACTATTAGTTACGGTAATATTGAGCTTCAAAGTTCAAGGCTGAAAATGTAGGATTTGCGCAAAAATAGGCTAATTGAGCCGATAAATCATAATACCAAAATACCCACTTGTACAGGTGGAAACAAACATTTGAAAACAGGTAAAAAAAAATCAATAAAGTCAGTGGACGCTTTAAGTCAGGTTCAAATTAATCTCTATACATCAGCTCTGTCTCTTTAAATTCAAGCAGCTAAAAGAAAGTTGCTAGAATCTTAAGTTATTGTTACTCCTATTAAGGGTGCAACAACAAATTCAGCACATATAATATTTGATGTTATGTTTGTTTTCGGTGTCATAAAATTAAAAGCTGTGTTGTAAAGAATTAGAAAGTGGTACAGAAGTCCAGAGGACTCTATAAGGACCAGTAGTGGGTCCTAATCTTTAAAAATCATTGGTAATTCTCCTGCATTTTCACACATAAAATAAAGGTTTCATGAATGTAACATGGTGCTTGAAAGAATCTCTGTTCAGTCCAGAACATTCCAGTCCAAGTCTTTTAGATTTTTAAGTAAAGGTAAATGGACTAGGGTTACCTAGAGCTTTACAAACCACTCAAAGTGAACTATGAGTCACATTCATCACCAGGCAGCTGAACTCATAAAGCTCGCATATTCACTCCACCAATGTTCAGATCAGTAGGAAACTTGGAGTGTGTCTAGTCCAGGAGCACGCTGACATGGTGGGGGAAGATGGAATTGAAATATCAACTTTTTGATGACTGCTCTTCCCACTTAGATTAAATCTGTCAAGATGCCTTAAAGGTCTCTTTCACTGAGAAACCATGTAATACTTGTTCTTTTTGAAATACGATCAGTCTCTCTAAGCTGCATATGCATGCTGGATGTAAACATTTTCTTCAACCTCCAATGCCTGCATTACCACAGAAGGGAAATTGACGGCAAAGACGAGCGAGTCAAAAAAGCCAGTCCCTTCTACGTCACAGAGACAATTAGTACTGATGGTCTTGCCTACCTTGGCTTGGGACCGCCCACAGGAAGGCTGTATGGATTTTGTGGCCAGAAGAGAGCAGAGCAGTCTTTGCTAGTAGAAGCTAACCGTTAGCAACTGTGCAAGTACAAGCCATAACAGGTTAGTCAACCACCATCTCCTTCTAATGTCAAAATTAGAGTTTCAAGTATAGATTTAACAGGTGTCAAGCGATTAGATGAAACTAGATCGTGCTTTTCTTGAGGCCTTGTCCATCAAGATTTAGTTATATCCCCTATAATAGTAATAACACCCCCCATACCACATTGATAAACATAAATAACCCACTGAATGCTGACTTGTGTTGAATTGCCACAGGCAAGAGTAAATTGGAATACCTCCGGATTTGTCTCTTGAGCTTACGTTGGCAGAAATTGTGAAGTCAGACCCATGTTTTCCTCAACACCTCACCTTAGTCCACCTCTCAGGTAATGAGAAAGTATCTGGACACTGCATCTGTCGTCTGAAGGGAGATTCTGCTTTGTCCTCACTCTCCGCATGGCAGCATGACAGACAGGAGGAGTGCAGAACAACGGGACAACGAGGTTGTGAGCGGTGCAATCGATTGCCAGCTGACTGGCAAGGTCCATTATACTGACAGGCCGGAGCCACAACACGCTGACCTACACATCACCAACGTCCTCATTACTACCTATGAATCTCTCTCTGGGACCAATCTCTCTGGCCCTCTCCACACTCTTGCTACATCTTCTCTATGGTCTCCCTAGCCAAGGTATCCAACTAAAATTCACTCCATCAATCTGACATATGAGTTTAAAAAGAGGCAAAAGCCATACCTAAGCAGTTGCACTATATTTAATGCACTAAGCTTGCAATAGATGCAGAATAAAGACAAGGGAGGGTTTTACTTAAGAGAATGACAGAAGCACTGTACATTTTATCATGCACTATCTAAAAGAAACTCAACTTTTCTGCAAAGTCCTCTACCATACCTCTACCTCTCTAAAGCCTCTAACATGTTCAAAATTTCCCCCAATGCTTTTCCTTCTTGTTAAGTTTATCCTCTGTAAACTTATATATACATATTCTCTCCTCTGCACAGATATGAATTATCTGCCCCCAGACTATCAATTACCACCCCTAAAGAGCCATTGTTCAGTCCATTCACTAACCAGACACAGTGTCTTGCCCACACGTTCAAACATATACCCAAAGAAAATCTGGGTTCATTTTGAGCTCTTGAGATTTTAATAACTCATCAAATACTTTGTTAGACAAATCACTTCATAAAAAAGTCTTGGCAAGAGCTCCCTCAGATATTCAGTGCAAACATGTCCAATCAAGCAAAGCCAGTATTTAGATCTGAGTGAGTCTTCTTCCTTAATTTTTAGTTAATTATAAGAAAAGATGCCAAGGATGTAATCTTTATTAAATTAATCATCATTCATGAAAACACTGTAACAAAAAGGTTACTTTAGATGTTGTAAAGCCCAGATTAATTATTAAATAACAGTTTAAAATAACAGCAGATATGCAAAACCTTTGGGCCAGTTGAGTGTATAATAATAATAATAATATTAATAATAATAATAATAATAATACTACATCTTATTTGAGGGTACCTTTCTAAGACTCAAGGTCACCTTCCAGAGAAGGAAAAAAAAATAATAATAATACATGGACGAACATAAACAAAACAATGATCAGATAGCAAATAGGTATACAGTACAACAACCAAATCAGGGTCTAAAGTGAATAAGCCCGTTTGAACAGATGTGTTTTGAGCTGTGATTTAAATAAAGGAAGAGAGTCAATATTTCTGATGTTGGAAGGAAGTGAGTTCCAGAGCTGAGTAGCAGAACGACTGAAAGCTCTGTTCCCGATGGTGACAAGCTGGGCAAAAGAACAACAAGATGAGTGGCTGACGAAGATCTGAGAGAACGAGAAGGAATGGCAATATGAAGCAGGTCACACCTAAAAGGAGGAGCAAGTCTATTGATGCACTTAAACGCGAGAATTAGCATTTCCAGCAATCTTCTGATCAACCCTAACCAGCTTCTCTGTTCCTGTGGATGAAAAGCATCACCACAGCATGATGCTTCCACCACCATGTTCCACAGTGGGGATTATGTGCTCAGGGTCTGGCTTTTACATCTGGCTTTTACATAAATGCCAGATTGAGAGATTCTCCTCTCTGAGCAGTGACGTTACCGTGGGCCTTTTGGCTGTTACGCTCACAGAATGAATTTAATCAATTGCACACAGGACTTTAAAAAGATACCTTCTTACAGCTGTCCCCACTGGATTTATTTAAGGGTATCATATTAAAAGAGGTTGAATATATCTACATGTAACTCAGACTTTTATTCAAAATCAAAAGTCAAAAACCATATCTAATCCTTTTTCCTACTAACAATTACAGTTAGGAACATACGTATTTGAACACCCTGCGATTTTGCAAGTTCTCCCACTTCAAAATTATGGAGGGGTCTGAAATTCACATGGTAGGTACATTTCCACTATGAGAGACAGCATTTTTTTTTTCGGGAAATCTCATTGTCTGATTTTTAAAGAATTTATTTGTATTTTATTGCTGCACATAAGTATTTGAACACCTGGCAGTCAGTAAGAATTCTGGCTTTCAAAGTCCTGTTACTCTGCCTTCAAAAAGTCCACCTCTACTCCACTTATTTGTCTAAATTAGTAGCATCTGTCTGAGCTCGTTAAAGACACCTGTCCACCCCACAGTCAGTCAGACTAAAGTTACTACCATGGGGAAAACCAAAGAGCTGTCAGAAGACACCAGAGACAAAACTGTAGACCACCACAAGGCTGAAAAGGGCTACGAGACAATTGGCAACCAGCTTGGTGAAAAAAGATCAACTGTTGGAGCAATTGTTAGAAAATGGAAGAGGCTAAAGATGACTGTCAGTCTCCCTCGGACTGGGGCTCCATGCAAGAGTTCACTTCATGGGGTATCACTGATGATAAGTAAGGTGAGTCACCTGCTCAAGTCATCACATGTCCAGGCCCCGTCTGAAGTTTGCCAATGGCCATCTGGATGATCCAGACGAGGCATTGGAGAAAGTCATATGGTCAGATGAGACCAAAACAGAACTTTTTGGTCTAAACTTCATTCACCTTGTATGGAGGAAAAAAAAAGATGAGTTGCATCCAAACAACACCATCCCTACTGTGAAGCATGGGAGTGGTAACATCAAGCTTTGGGGGTACTTTTTTGAGAAAGGGGACAGGACGACTGCACTGTATTAAGGAGAAAATGAATGGGGCCATGTATTGTGAAATTTTGAGCAACAACCTCCTTCTCTCAGTAAGAGCATTGAAGATGGGTTACGGCTGGGTCTTCCAACATGACAATGATCCGAAGCACACAGCCAGGATAACCATGGAATGGCTCCGTAAGAAGCATATCAAGGTTCTGGAGTGGCCTAGCCAGTCTCCAGGCCCAAATCCAATAGAAAACCTTTGGAGGGAGCTGAAATTCCATGTTGCTTAACGACAGCCCTGAAACCTGAAAGATCTTGAGAAGATCTGTGTGGAGGAGTAGGCCGAAATCCATGTTGCAGTGTGTGAAAACCTGGTCAAGAACTACAGGAAGCGTTTGACCTCTGTAATTGCTAACAAAGGCTTCTGTACCAAATAATAACACTGATTTTCTCAGGTGTTCAAATACTTATGTGCAGCAATAAAATACAAATAAATTCTTTAAAAATCAGACAAGGTGATTTCCTGATTTTTTAAAAATAAAATCCTGTCTCTCACAGTTGAAATGCACCTACAATGTGAATTTCAGACCTCTACATAATTTCCAAGTGGGAGAACTTGCACAATCACAGGGTGTTCAAATACTTATGTTCCTCACTGTATGCACAACTTTGTGTTGGTCTATCACATACAATCCTAACAGAGTGTACTCTGTGGATGTAATGTGACAAAATGCAAACATAAAGAGAGAGCTCTGTCCAAACTCCTCCTGACATGTCATCTTAGTTTCTGAGGCCGATTAGACTGAACACTGGGCTGTTTCCCACACAGGAAGGCATGTCGGTACAGGAGTCTGTCAATCACCTCATCAGATCCACCCTGATGTGGAAAGTGACTCTGTCAGGTCAACAAATAACAAGCCATCGCAGCAAAAGTAGCAGTCATTCCACAGGCTGCTTAAATGCTGTCTTTCAAGGGTCTCTTGAATTTGAGCTATTTTTTTAAGGGGTTTTAAAACTTCAGGCTTAGTTCTTAGTCAACCACAGGAGGTGAACCGCCAACCAAGAGCCAGAAATTATGCAGATGGCCTAAGCTAATAACCCCCTAAAGCTCCCATGAGGACTGCAGCCTACTTTCTTGTCATGCTTGGATTCAGTTTTCCATACAGCACCCAGAATCAACTTGCAAAGGAAGATCCAAGAAAGCAAATTCCTTTTAAGTGAGGCATCATGTCTAGTCATGGAAATCATTAGAATAACTTATTTGGGCCAGAAAAGCTAATAAATGTAAATTAACAATGAACTGGGATCTCCCTTTAATGCACAATACTCTGAGGCAGTCACAGCTCAACATCAAACCATATAACTACCAACCCCATGAGACGCTGAGCCAGGGGAATTTAGAATCTCCTTACCAATAAGTGCAAAAAAAAGCATGACACTTAATTTAGACAAATTTAAAGTCACTTTAAAGACATAAATAAACGCTTGATGTGACAACACAAGATGCAAAATCAGCGAGGGAGACTGGTTAGCTGTCTTCTCAAACTGGTTCACTTGTCTTATTTTTAAGCCAAGGAAGCCAAGACTCCCGTGTTGACTAATGCAGAAGCAACCCCTTTATCAGGGAAGACATTTGTAGGGAAGAGGCAGGGGATTAGCCGTTAAATTACCAGGCAGACAGCATCCCTGCTCCAGGGTTGTGAAGCAGTAATCTCCAAGGCTGGAGTGCCTTGGAAAGGGTGGAGGGGGGTCTACAGATAAAAGGTTTAGGATTGCTGCTGCAGAACTCAAAACAGTGCACAAGTTGAACACTAAAGCATGTTTAAGGGTGACTTTCTCCAAAGGGTAGTTTACTTTTTATTGTAAATGCTTTAATAGGGCCTGACCGCATTGTGTGGTTGCGCTTAACAGCCGAGCACCAAGCAGTGCGAGACTTTAAAGGCTTTAAAAGAGGACTGCAGTAGCTAGGCAGGGCTAGTGGAATTCGATTTTGGTGGCCTTGTCCATGGTTCTTGCTCTGTCACCTCTCCGCCCTCCATTCAACAAGCAGCGCTTCCCTTGGAGAAACACCCCCATCCCCACAAGCCCCCACCCCCTGGACACAGGAATGTTTCATCAACGCAACAGCCCCCAGCATCTTTACCAGGCCACAGTGGGCCAAGACGCGCTGCAAAGGCAGGCCATAAATAAGTCAGGCGTTATAATGAAACCAAATGAATCTCCATCCATCTTCACAAAACAAGCCGGGGAATTGAGAATTCTGCAGGAGGAAGAGACATTGCCCTATGTTTGTGGATAAAGCACACAGCCAAGAATACAAAAGCTGCACGCTCAGATGCAAGTCTACGAATGAGTGTGAAGGCTTATTATTCCATTAGAAGTGACATGTGTGGGCTGATAAAGGAAAGGACAGAAGGGCTGGTGAAGTAATGAAGTGGAATGTCAGGTTTAAGCATGGCATTTTTAAGAAATCGGGAGCCTGAACAAACAAGGGTGCTGGTGAAAGTGGTGGGATAAAACGGATACTTGAATATACTTTTGAGTACAGAGCTATGAATAAATCCAGCAAAGCTTCAGTTTTATTTGTTTTACTGCTGCTAAGCATTACAGTTACCCATCATGCTTCTCAAAGTAAAGCTGCAAATTTAAATTTTCAATGGAGGTAAGCTTGAAGCAATCAAACTCACACCTTTTAATCATTGAAGGGCAAATATCATCATACTTTAAAACCATAAAACTTATAAATATTAACAGTATGGTACATTAAAGTTGAATTAAAGTCTACTTCCTTTTCAAAACAAATAAATAATTTTAAAAGGACTACTTGGCAGCAAAAAAAAACTAGATCATGTGAAAGCAATACATTGCATAAGTACAAGTACTGCTTCTTGGATAAAACCAAATTTTTAACTGAAATATATCAAATGGACGTGAAGTTGCTAATTTGTAACACAGAAAAAAAGACAAAGTGAGAACTTGTGTTACAAAGATCATTTATGCAGGAAACATGGAAAATAAACAGGTGAAGGACACATGATTTCTCCTTCCTTGTCAAAAACAGTCTCTCAGTTTCAAAAACTTTGTACCTCAGAATTTTGAAACAATTGGAGTGTTAAATTTAGCCCAAAAGCTGAAGAAAGACGACACAAAGTTCATGCTGCTATGGTTAAGACAGATAGCTGGATCGACAAAGTGACCCCAGCTGTTTAAGAGCATAAAGTTTAGCAGGTAAGAAAATGCTTGTTTAAAGCTGGTTTTCATGTTTTAGGTCAGAAAATCAATAACCGATCCCTCCAAACATTCCTAATGCATGCATTGGTCCCAATAATTAGCTTTAGCTGCAACACTTTTTCTCAGTGTCTGAGTCAAATGAAGAATAAAATCTTTGACAGCAGTTTCAGCTAAAGTCTGATTGTAAATCAATATTTCACTTCCTTTCTATTCACTTCTTATGTAGCTTTAGCTTGAGATTTCTTCTAGGGTTTGAAGGCGTAACTGGAATAATATATTGACTGCATCATGGAAGTAGTGCAGTCAAGCTCTCAGAAGTAAAACATGGACTGATTACTTGGAGGAATGTGACAACCACTGCATGACTCACTAATAAATAGTGTACTATTATAGCGACATGCTTATGCATTCAGACCAAAATAACAATCCCGGTCAGAGTTGGAGCAGTAATAACATCTACCTGATAGAATACTACTAGAATTGCAGGGTTAAAATGGCAGCTTTTCTCACCACTGGTTATTTGACACCGTATTAATTTAGAGGAGGACTAGGCTCCCGACAGAGCTTTGAAATCACTCTATGGGATGCCAGTTTGTTAGCTCTCCAAGCTGCTGCACTCAGACAGCATTTCTGATTACTTTAACATAATTAAAAAGAAGAAGTCATATGATTCATAAAATATGACCTTTAAAAGACACTGAACATGTAAAGTCACTAAGAAAAGTACCAAGAAACATAAAGAAAAAGATTGATCCTTTTAAAGTTTTTTCAGACTGGCCTAATTTACAGCACAATATTTTTTCATGGCCAATGTATATTCTCAACTGGCCCTGCTGCACAGATCATATATAAAGAAACACAAACCTAGACTTATCAAATATGAAACAGACCAAAGAAGAGAAGTAGAAAAACAGACCAAAGAAAAAAATCTGGCTGCCCCTGGAAGTGAAAACATTTCAATCAACATGGAGGCATAGTTGGATGACGTGGAATTGAAAAGAACTTTTCGCAAAAGGGAAATGTCCTGACAAAGTGGGTTTGTTTTCCCCTTTGAGAAACCCACAGAGTTACAGTTAAAATAAAAGGTGGAAGCCATGAGCAAAAAGCTGACCTCTGATGGTTTGCTGCGACTGGCCACGAAAAACACATCACAATACATGATGCCAAACATAAGCTATAGAAGGAAGATGTGAAATGGCTTTAAAGAGACATTGAGATAAAACCTGCTTATAAGCAACAAAAATAACACCACCTTACCTAAAATAAACACGTTTTCTAATTTAGATCTGATTTTGTGTCAAAACCCAAATACATTGTTTATCAAACTTATCTAGAAGTCAAAGGAGAGGTGCAGACCTAGTTCTATCAAATGAGCTCACTGCTAGGGCAGCTGAGAAAAGAAGTCTTGTCAAAACACTGATGACTGCAGTGGTAAAGATGGCCTTTTTTCCCTAAACCTTCCCGTCAGCACCTGTCGAAATGAATGAAAGGCCGGATGAAAGAAAGACATGTCACAACTGAAACTGGAAAGTGACGATCAGCAACCACCGTCACATCACACGGCGGTGGCCGCTGATTGACATCACACATTATGCTCGGCATGTACGACAGACTCACAAAAGTGGAGCTGTGTAAACATGTTATTTAGTACCCAATGCCAGATTGACAATTAGGCGTTGTCATCATGAAACAACAACCCATGACCCTGTCAACAACGAGGAACAATCCCTGAAGCATACGGTGAAGAAAAAAAAAACAACGCCCACTGCTGACATTTTAAAGTTGACACCTAAAAATCTGCATCAAAGCTCTGAGGTTTAGTAATTCAATAAAAGCAAGGAGGTTTTTACTTACAGCATGTGTCATGGATAACTGGCACAGTCACTGGGACTAGCATTGATCTGTGATTGTAAGCATCTTGAATGTTCAGACTGTAAAGAAAGATACTGAGGAGATTCATCAGGCCTCAATGGCCCATTACACATCACCCAACTCACTGACGATGAGGAATCAAGTTCTACGGAAAAATCCATATGCTCGACCCATAATTACTTTTGAAGAATCAGATGGTGGTGGCGGATGTATGTTGACTGGCTGATTGCTCCTTTAAGGAAAATCTATTTAGAGACAAAGACATAGATCTAGAGAGCCTCTCAACAAAACATTATCATGTACAGTCCCTTGCAAAAGTATTGGTTAAAAGCAAAAGCTTTAATGTATTTTATTGGGACTTTACGTGGCAGATAAACACAAAGTACTGCAAAGTTGTAACGTGGTAGTAAAAGGATTTGTGGTTTTTAATATTTTTAGATAAAAAGTGTAGCACGCTTTGTATTCAGCCCTTTTTACAACCCTACATAAAATCCAGCACAAAAAATAGCATCAACTATTAGTAAATAAAGTCCTCGAGTGTACTTTAATTTACTCGAAAATAAAACTTCTGTGAAGGCCTCAGAGGTGTGTTAGAAAACACTGTGAACAAACAGCATCACGAAGACCAAGGAACACAGCAGACAATATTCCAAGGTTTTAACATCTCATGTCGCTCTGTTCAATCCATTTTTCTGAAAATTGAAAAAAATACAGCACAACTACAAACCAAACCAAGACATGGCCGTCCACCTAAACTGAGAAAACCAAGGTGTTGGGGGAATCAGGCTATGGAAATGATTCTCTTCAGAATATAGACTGAAGGATAACTGACTAGACGAAAATTAACACTGCACATCACCACCATGAAACATGGTGATGGCAGCATCATGTTGTAGGGAGTCTTTCCTTTAGCAGGGACGGTGAAGTTGGTCAGAGTTGATGAGAAAGTGGATGTAGCTAAATGCAGGGCCATCCACGATAAATACCTGCTAGAGACTGCAAAAGACTTGAGATGAGGTTGAACGTTCACTATCCAGCAGGAAATGACCTCAACAAACAGCCAGAGCGACAATGAAAGGATTCAGATCAGTTCATTTGTTAGAATGGCCTAGTCAAAGTTCAGACCAAATTAAACCAAATTTAATATGGACAGACATGAAACAGTTTGTTTTCATTACTTAAAATTTTTTAACACTATGCAATGTTTTTCTTCCACTTTACAATAATGCACATGAAATCCTGGGAAATACACAGAGCCTTATGGTTATTATAGGACTAAAAGTGAAGGTGTATGAATATGTTGTAAGATTATACATATTTAGTCATTTCATTTAATCTGCCTCCATCAGTCACATCCAAATCGTGTAATATTTGACTGGAACCTGACTACTGAAAAGTGGCCGAGGCCCAGTCATAAAAAGTGGAATGACGGGTCAGTGGCCTGCATGGTGGAGGTGAAGGATGCCAACCTTCAGGTCACGACATGCAGACTTGGATTGGCTCCGTTTGCACAAATGGTCACGACGGACAGCTTTTAGCCATGTTCGTTTTTCCTACCCAGCAGCTGAACAGACATATCAACCATCTTGAGTTTCAAACCAGGTTTTCAGGGGGTTTATACTACTCTGTGTTAAGGCAAACAAGGGGTGCGAAAAGGTTGTTCTGTTGAATCATTAACTAAAAGAAAACAATAACTGAAAAACATTCTCACAAGATAGAGGAAAAGGGTTCTTATTGTAAAACAACTGACCTACAGGGAAGAATATGTCTCTTAAAGGCCAAGCAAAACAGAAAAACATGTCAGAATTGTGTTTTTGGAAAGCTTGAGGCAGCTTTGGTGGGAAAGGGCAAGACACAAAAAGGGTATTTTCTCACAGACATCCAGGGCTTGCATTGAGCAACAGTGTTTCTGTGCAACAATTGGCAAATTACTTGTGAACAAGGAAAGTTTTTCAAAAAGTGCCAGCAATGGTAGAAAATAAACCTGTAAATCACACAAACATCCATTACAGGATACAGTTAGTCGAGACAAAGTCATAATTTATGACTTCCAAAAGTTCTACTCCACAATTATCTAGGATTTCAAAGCTTTTCAGTGTCTCCACCTCACTGGAATTGGTGTTGCTGAAATGTTACCCCCAAAGATTGCCCGTGGAGATAAAGACAACTGGAAAAACAGGCTATTTGGCCTCAGAGAGCAGGGCCTAATGCGGTGGAAACGGCAGGGTGTCTCACCTTTAGCAGCGGTAGCTAGGGGACGTTCTATGGCCCTCCTATTCAAAGTCCTCTGAATACGTAGGGGAGGGCTTGCACCAGACAGGGCAATTTGCCAGAGAGCCAGCCAATAGAGCTAAGCCAAGACGAGGTTAAACTATTGTTTTGGCTTCACAAGCAAGAATGAGCAGGGACAAAAAGTAAAGAAGACAAAAGAGCGGCAAGAAAATACCTGACCACTTAAGTGGAACACATAAACCTATTTTGTTACTTTTATCATTAAAAGGCATTCTGTGAAGGGCATATTAGGGATTTCTTGGGGATAAAGTTCAAATCATCTTAGAGGTCACTATGTTTCACAAAATGCACCTGTGCCTCACTTATTTCAGAGTGTACAAACTTCAACTTCAGACTTCAAAATGCTCAAAACTCCAAAAACGTCAACTCAAAATGCTCAAAACTCCAACTCACCCATGCATGTCCAGTTTGTCCACTTATAAAAAAATTTAAAAACACTTTTATTCCTCCTTATTCTGAGGCACTTATTCCAGCAAGAGAGAAAGAATCCAAATCCAACGGAAAAAAATCCAGCAGTATCCACGAAAAAGATTATCCCTGAGTGATGTCTTAGAAAACAAAGAAAGAGGGAGAGAAAGTAGTCCCCAGTCCCTCCTCAGTTATTCCGTTCACAGCGTTTTCATTAGACCGGAGGAACTCGTCCCTTGGCTTCCCCGGCAATAGGTTTCCAGCTGTGGCTGCGGGGAGAGATCCTTCAGAGTCAAAGCTTGTTCACACACTGAGCAGGGCGTTCAGGGACTGCCCGGTACAAGCCAAACCCACCCCATGTGATGTCACCAGTGTCAGATTTCAGGCACTGGGAGGGAGGAGGCTGCAATAGGGTCTTACCTTTTTGAAAGACGCAAATCTGGGCTTCACCTGAATGCAGGAAAAAAAAAAAAAAAGAGCCTGGAGGTACACGTGATGTGTGTATCTTAGAGACTCCATTATCTATTGTTCGACTTAGAAGCAGAGTTTGCTCTTGAAGGTTAATCATAAACTCACAGATTTTAAATGAAACGCCACAATTTGAATTTCCAATTCATACTTTCTTAATTTTGCTTTTTTGTCAAACTTAAAATATTTCAGATCATCAATAAATATGTTAATAGCAGACAAAGATAACTTTGAACAACACAAAAAAAACATCCAGACTATCCATGCTCTATGTGGATAAGTAATTACCCCTAAATCTAATCAAGTGCAATAGCTCTTGTGAGTCTTTATATCACTGTGGAAGAAGTGTAGCAGGTTCTTCTTTTCAGAATTGTTTTATTTCAGCCACCTTGTAGGGCTTTCAAGCATTAATTACCTATTTTAAGTCATGACAGAGGTCATTACAGTAGAATTTAAGTCCCGACTTTGACTAGGCCACTTTAAAACCTTTAATGTCATGCCCAAGTGTGCTTGAATTTAACGTCACAAACAGATAGCCGGACATTCTTCTTCACCATTTTCTGGAAGATAGCAGATATTAAGCTTTCATCAATTATAGAAGTTGTTCTAGTGGTGAAACAGCAAAAGAGCTAAAATCATTTCACTGCCACCTCCATGTTTGACTATCAGTGTTGGGTTTTATTTTCTGAAATGCTGTGTAGGTTTTATATCAGATGTAACAAGTGCACACCTTCCACATTTTTTTCTTCAATCTCTTGTGGATTATCAAGATGTTTTGGGGGTAAATGTGAGATGGCCCTTTCTGTTTTGTTTGGTCAACAGTATTACTCTTATTATTGAATCATGAAAATCGACTTTAACTGAGGCGAGTGAGGCCAGAAGTGTTTTAGATGTTGTTTTGGGTTCATCTGTGACCTCCCTGGAGGAGTCGTTAAGATGCTCCTGGAGTAATTCTGACATCCTAGCAAGGTTCACCACTGTTACATGTTTTCTCCATTTGTGGAGAACGACTCAATGTTGTTCACTAGAGTCTAAAATCTTTTAAAAAAGAGCTCAACACTTATCAGACAGATAGATGTGAATAAATGTTTCTGATGTGTTTTAGACTTTAAGATCGGTTGCTTATTGGCATCCTTTGTTCATCTTCATGTTCTCTGTAGCAATTTCTTTATTGTACAGAACTGGCTGTAATCAGGTTGTTTTGGATAGCATTTTTCTCTTAATAAATGAAATTATCTTTTGAAATTCAGTTTTGATTTTACACTAGCTATCTTTGTCTAAAACAATATTTTAATTCAGGATATGAAAAGTAAATTTGAAAAGGGCAAACACTGTTTTTTACAGCACTTTTTTAATTGGTTTTTATTTCAGAGACTTTGGCATATATATAAAATAAGCACTCACTGAATGTAGTAGTAGTTTTAAAGTGGTTATTGGGTTGAATATCACACATGTTCTTTCACCTTTCAAGGTTGGTTTGCTCTTGTGGATTAATAAACCATAAAAAAGTTCCCCCTGTTGGTTTTAAATGAAATTTCAGGATGCATATCCTATTCGATAAGCTGCTGAAACTTGGAGGACTAACAAAGCATAACCTTGAAATATACAAACATCCCCAGGAGACTGTGATAATATATGTCCACTTACATGTTTGTTGGATAATAAAACGGCTTCAAAAATAATTTACCCTTCTTTCTTTATCGTGAGAGGGAGGGAAAAAAAATAATGCTACGGGAGGATAAATATGCAAAATCCCCATTCTTAAATCTGCAAGGCTTCGAGTACACACATGCATAATTTCCGCAAACACACTGTTTCCCATTCCCTTTGGTCAAACTCTGCTAGCCATGGAGCTAATCATCCACAACAGATGTTCAGAAATGTTCAGTCGGATTTATGATGAAGCTCAGAGGAACAGCCAAGTCAGCCCCTGGTGCTGTTTTTCTCTGCCGTCCTACAAGGACAAGGGATTGCACCGAGAGAGGATGTCAGCACAACAATTCTCTCCCCCCGCCAAAACTACCATCCGAGACGAGTGTGCCTTAATAGATCACAGAGACTCGGGACCTCGGGGGGAGGTTGCTCATTTATCCCCAATAATACTTGGTGCGATGTTACTCATCCAGTGATGCTTCAACTGTGTTTCACCCTCCACATAATGATGTTTGTTATATAAATCTGTGACACTGCTGATACTGCAAGCCTGGACTGTGATAAATATTTTTAGATGAAGCAATATATAACACTGTGTTGCCTTGATGATAAAACAACATATCCACATTACCTGGCGCAAAAGAATGGAGTGAATAAATGTCAGTTCAAGAATTGCATTGCTCACGACTATTGCAGTTTATATTAATTACGAAATGGCAATGACTTCAACAGCTTAGCATAATAAAAGACATTAAGAATAAGATTTCTAAATAGAAAAGTCATCCTCTAAGAGCAGAATTGCTTAATCTATCCTGTTATTTACATTTCTCTTGATCAGCCAGTCCAAGGCTGTATGGAACCCTGTGTTGAACTGAATTTAGGTGCCTTCTAACTACCATCAACCACGTCTAAACTTATATCCAGACATTCATCTATCTTTGAATTAAAAATACATCTGATGACTTTGAATGCACCATGCTCAAGCGCTATCCTACAGCTTTTGTAATGACAGACAGACAGACAGACAGACAGACAGACAGACAGACAGACAGACAGACAGACAGACAGACAGACAGACAGACAGATTTTAAACACCTTTTCTAACCTTTTTGAAAGTTCTCTCTTTATAGTGTAACAAATATACTATAGGAAGCTATCAGCACATTAAGCATTAAGTGATCAGGTAGGAAGCCTACAATCCAAAATACTTTATCCCGAAAGGAATCTAAATGTTGTTGTCACTGTTCTCTGGTCACATTAAAAATGATTTTAAACCCTAGAGATACTAACGTTTCAGTAGTCTTAAAACCATAACCTTATAAATCTCTGTATAACGTTATACTGGTAATCAGTCCGTGCCAAGTAGACAGCATGGTTGTTCTGGATACTGCAGATGTGTAATGTAATATATGGCATACACTTTGCAATGCCAGAAATTAAGGAACTTTTCTGTCCTAAACAATGATTCCAATTCATTCCTCATGCAAACTCAGGTTACCTTATTAAAAAGTAATACATTTTTTTTTTGGTTAAATATGTTTCAGCTGCAACAACACTACACACAATCGTGAAATTAAACATCCACAGCTAACAGAAACTTGTCAAAATCTACTCCAAAACTATCTGTAGAAGAAAGAACATCCAATCTGGACATCTTGTAAACATCTCATTTCTTTACAAGCTCGCAAGAGTTTGAGGGAAATCTTCTGGAGGATAATGAGTCCACCCACACACCCATAAGGAGAGGGAAAAAGTAGCATATTTGTGGGTGTAAACTGTCCGTGCCAAATCAAATGTCAGATGAATCTGAAATGAAAATCACCGGAACAAACCGAACCTCAGAGTGGGAGGTGAAATTTATTAAATGCACAACATAAGCCATTTCATTTTGAGTGTAATCCCATTTGGGTGCAATGTAAAAGCAAAGGCAAAAAAGCACACAGATGGAGCTTGAGTTGCAACCCTCAATGAAAGTTTTAAACTGTTGCCCAGAGGGAGGGTTGGTAGTTCAAGCAGTTTAAAAGCTTCTGTCGTGCCCCATCCCCCTCCCTCAAGAGTTTGAATAGATTTGGAAATACCCCCCTTTACCAAGATGGACAATTTATAGCATTGCAACAACCATCCATCCCCCCCACTTGCTTCATCAGATTTAAGGAAAGTTGACAACCTTTTTAAATCTGAAGCAGCCAGCTTTTCTTTACTACAAACCCTACTTAACAAGTGAAGAGTAGTCCTGTCTGTGTGAGGTTTCTGTATTTCTGCTTTACCTCTGTTTTTCTGGTAAGGATGTGCAAAGCTTGTTGTGTGGCCTCGGGGTTAAAGAGTGCATGAATCAAAACTACCAAAACTCTTGCTGCTGCAGGATGGGATGAATCACACTGTGTCTGGGTTTTATCAATTTACCTGTCTACACCAAATATGCAGAAACACTTAAGAAGATTAAGCTTCGATTTAAGGAAACGAGTTTCTCACTTTCAGTTCAGCAGAAACCAAACGAATGATCTAAATGAATGTAACTCGCACCGCAAAAATAGACCGGCTTCATTTTTGGAACTGACCGTCATCTATGAGTTGAGCAGTACCTTGCTAAAGCATTTGTACCCCTTAATTTTTTCCCATTTGGTCAAATTACGACCACAAACTTCACTCCTTTTGATTGAATTTTATGCAAGAAATTAAAAAAGACTGGTGAATAATTGTGATTTGGAAGAAAAACTATAAGTTTCTCAAATGTTTTTAGAGAATGCAGATGGCAGAAAACAAAAAAAAAATCACTCCGAAACACATTTGCCTTATCATAAAACATGATGGTGGCTGCATCATGGTGTGAGAACTCTTTTTCAGCAGCAACAGGGAAGCCGGATAAGAGTAAAGGTAAAAGTGGATGGAGCTGAATAAGGTGTAATCCTGAAAAAAAAATATTTCAAGGCTGGAAGAGACTAGAGAATGTATTATAAGTTTGCCTTGGCTGCAAATCAGTTCAACCCTTCACCATTTTTAAGCCAAGCATTTCTATTCTGCCCCATCGTACTGGTACCTACCTACTGTCTCTCCTAATATAAATACAGTTTTTTACACTAGCAGTTGTCTTTAACAGCAGTTCCTGTTAAAACCAAGTTTTATTTTCCACTGTCGCTAAATCCCTGCTCATGAGGAGGGATTGCTGCAAAGCCAGTCCCTCGATACAGTCAGCCGGGTTCCCTTACATAGAACGTTTTTTACCAGTTGAAATCATAAACTGACTTTAATTGCAGTGTTTTATAACCAGGATCAAATTGTAATATATGTGTATTATACTGACTTTAAATCTGTTTGTATCATTGGGTAAAATTTATCTTAAAATTCTCAGTAAAAATTGGATCGGGTAGTTTTGTAAAGTGCCTTGAGATTACGTTTGTTGTAAATGAAAAAAAAGGAAATGAACTGAAATGAATTACAATGGCATATACCTCTGTTTCTGGGTTGACCGGTTTGCAGAATTATGCATACACACACACACACACATATATATATATATATATATAAACGACTTTTGTGCATTTCTAGAATTATGATTGATTATAAAGTCATAATTAAAGGATATCATACTGCATGTCATACTGAATACAGGTACAAAACATCCACTAGGCAGGTATGAAATGAGGTTAAGATTATCTAATGGTCCTGAGGCTCAAAACAGTAAAGGTAGTAAATGGTGAAGGGGTGATCAACATTCTTCACCTTGCAGCCGGACAGTGACCCTAAGCGTCCAACCAGAGCTACAATATAAGGGTTTAGATCAAAGGATACTGATGTGTTAGAATCGCCTAGTCAAAGTTCAGATCTAAATCCAATTGAGAATTTGTGCAAGACTTGAAAACTGCTGTTTTAGACCAACTATATTCTAATTGAGCAAAACCATTTTGACAAAGAATGGTCAAAAATTCCACTTGCACTAGAAAACGGTCTATTATTTTCCCTACTTGTTTTTAATTACTGAATTGTGTTGTCTATCACACTGAATCTTAATAAAGTACATTAACGCTTGTTCAAGCAGTATCAACAGTTTTGCAAGTTGCTGTAGCTATAAATCTGCTGCATTATCTAAAGTAATGCAATTCTGTTTATACTTTAAAAGGAATAAAAAACAGTTGTGCATAACTTCCTCATTCACTGGGGGACGTTGTCAAACACAATACTGGCTGCATGCCAGTGAAAAAATGCTGACCCGTGTCATAAACACTGAGCTGTGAAAGTCAGTGTGGTGCTGCTGATGGGCTCTTTAGACTAGCACTATGTCATCATGTCCAGAAGCACAGCTGGGCAGCACCTGTTAGTTTAACATTCCCAGGCAATTTGCAATGTACTGAGGGTTGGATACTGCCACTGGTTTCGTTGGCAAATCTGCTTCCACGCTGAAGCTGGTGGGATTTATATAGCATGCAGGGACCACACTGTTACTTACAAATATGGGTTAGTCATATTTGCAGTTTGTTAGCGTAACATTTAACCTCACTTTGAGATGCAGAATGAGATGGGTTACTGGGATAGTTCAGGCCAAGCAGCGAGCATGAGTAAATATCTAATTATATCTAATCATATGTAATTTTCTTGACGCAAGGCACCGAATTAGAATTAATTAATTCACAATAAAACAAGCAGAATCTTAACAGAGGAGCTAGTTAAATATAAAATGGTCTTCAAGAATGTAAAACTGTATTCTTTGGCAAAGGAAAATTAGCTTTTGAACATTTTACTTTTGCTCAACGTTTGCCAAGGACATGATTATGGCTGTGATTTTTTCTTTCTTTCCAGGACTGTCTGCAGATAACACTGGCTCCTGCATCGAGGGGGAAGGTGACGGTACAAAGCGACAGGAGGTATAAAAAATACAAAGGACATGGGAAAAAGAGCACATAAAAACACAGATAAGATAGTGATTTAATGGTTCTGACCTTCAGTGGGAGCAGGCATGAGTACTGGCCTGGAAAGATGCTGTATGTATCAACGTATGTGGAGGAGGTGAATTTAAAGGCCAAATGTCATATTTCAGAGCCAGAAAACCTTGAAAGTAAAATAATACCGAAATGCACTTTCTGAAACCAATAAGAGTTAAATCTTTAAACCCAGATATGCGCTACCAAATATGGACAATGACCTAGCATCTTTACTGGTACCATCTCAAAGACTCAACGGCTGTAAATAAAGAACAGACACCATTGTTGACAAAAAAAAAAAAAAATTTAATAGAAATGTATCAAATGCATGCATGGGAGCTTATAGGGAAAAGAAATAGATGGACTGAGCACTTTTGTAACAAGATCATCGATGCAGAAAACATGTCAGGCTCAGTTAAAATTAACAGGTATAGAGGATAGAGGGAAAAATATAAAAAGTTTTTGCCCTACGATTATACAATAGCTGAAAAAATAGCTGGAGCAGGGAGTCAACAGCCAGACCATCAAGGCAGTCGTAGTTGTTTTTGAGTATGAAGTTTTCCGGGTAGGAAAATGCTCTCCTTTACACCTGTTTTTACTTTTATGTGCTCTCGTTCAGTACAAAACAACTGCTGACGTCTGCAGATTTATTAAATCAACCGCTCTCCCCAAACATGACTTTGTATGTTTTCCCACAGTAACTAACTAAATCTGTCTTAGCCAAATATAGGAGAGTGTTTGACTGCAGCTGCTGTCTGATTACATATTTGTTTTTTAACTTCCCTTCCATCCCTCACATGTGGAACGATAGCCTTCAGTCACTTTTGTGACCAAATGACATGTCATAGTGGGGGAAGTTCATGACAGATGGTATCCTCTAAAATTAATCCACCTAGAGTAAAACATAAATTGATTATGTGGAGCAAAGTGAAACTTGCAAAAGAAGTGCATGGCTCATAATAGAAAGTAGGTTATTCTTGTGAGAGTATCTTGGGAAAATGGGAATACTGCCCTAAGTCGCCACAGTAAAAATGCTGGTCAGAACTGGAGCAGAAACAGCAATACCTTACCCAAAAGCAATCAAAAAGTTCTTTGAAGAACATTTTGTCTTGTTGCAAATGTTCATGTTTGTTTTTAAATTGCTGGGTATTATGCAAGTTTTTAATGTTTCCAAGCTCAAAAACAGCATTTCTTCTGGCTTCCTCCTCCTCACAGGATAATAAAACATTTTAAGAACCCATACTGGAGCTGGATATTTGGATCCAACTACTTTTGTCTTTGGGTGCCCATTACGCTGTGTGTTTCAAATTTTTTTTAGCTAATGTTGTCTACCTTTTTGGGTCGTGTTATCCTCACGTATTTAGAGAGGTTTTGATTTCAGTCATTCAAATTCATACAAATTATATTTAATAATTTTATTAATTACCATTTAAACCCCCAGTAGGCCACCTCTTCTCTGTAAGTGTGCCCATGTGGACTTTTTTTCACAGGCAGCATGAGAGCAGAAAAAACCCTCAAAGACAATAGGCGGAACTTCTGCTGTTGTAATAAACTGCTTTACAAGCAACTTTTCTTATTTTTACAATGCTGGTTGTTTGTCGACATTTCCCTCTGAATTACAACCAATCAGCATGACTTAACCACAGGTCCCACCCAGCGACTTGATCGAGCCATTCCAAGGACAGGTACTCTGTTGGTTCCTGAAATGGCCCCGAAACAGCCCTGTCGGCCCGGCCTGATGAAGTGGAGACAAACTCATATCAGGAAGGTCCGGTTTAATTACCCTGAAGTTCCGACAGTAGAAACGCGCCTACTATAGGTGGAATGGATAGAGGAAGGGACCTCTATTTCTGGTTCTCATTGAAAATAAAAAACAATGAGCGCTCTCCATTACACTCTGTTGCTGTCAACTGGCAGGGCACGCTCTCAAAGGGGAACAGCCGAGCATGCCACCGAATGCATGAGACAAATCATTTTTATCTGGGACCCCGGCGGGTATTGACAAACCGAGGATGCATTTAGATAGCCCAATTAAATATGGGAAATGAAGCAACATCGAAGCACTTTACAACAGCGTGCCCCCTCCCTGCCCTCGGGGTGAGGAAGACACCCTATGAGCCTTTCCAGTGGCACTCTTCCTTTGCACACTACACTCAGTGACACTGTGTTGGGGTGGGTTTTGGGGTGACAGAAAAAGCAAAGAAGCCGGGGGCACAGAGAAGTTGCTTTGAGGTGAAATATCGAATATGGGAAGCGGAAATGTTTGCGAGAGCCAATAATGAGCTCAAGTAACATGGCATTACTTATACATATTCGAATGCCTACTTTTTCCACTGAGTTTTTTGGGAGTAAAACTGGGTTTAGCAACAAGACGCTCAAAGGTATATATTGTAACAAGGTCAGGACCTGCAAGCAATAAAAGGAACTCAATACATCTCTCCAAGTTCAAGGGGAAGCTGGCAATCGATATGGAAATGCCCTCGGTGTATTAAGATGTGCTTTAGCAGGTGACCTTTAATGTCATCCACTTCCTCATACTCCTCTCCCCACTTGTGTATGACTCCCACTGGTTTAATTTTTCAGTCCACTATTTGTCTTCTTGATCAATGATCATCCCGCTGAGATTACAGTCAAGTGCATTTTTCAAAACGATATCTCTGCGCTGGCAGACACACAAAAATCCCATTCATCAGACTCCTTCAAGTATGTTAAAAGGTTACAAGACTAGGATATCTCACAGTGTCTCACCTTCTGTGTAGGAGGAATGAGAGCTCTAGCCAAAGCAGCCTGTTTCGTTCTCAGAAGGAGGCAAAAAAAAAGAATGGCTGAGCAACACTGTGGTATGCTGCAAGCAGCTGTTCAGTAGTGTTACATTTCACAGGCTGTAGCCAACAGAACCGCAAAGATGCAAAGCCTTTCTACAATGCCTCATGTTTTCTATGGGTATTGTCCCTGAAAAACCCATTTCCAGATCTACATGTCCGGATTTTCTCCTGGATGTCTGTAGCTCCGAGTTTTACCACATATATGATTTTGTATATCAAAATAATTTTTGGGACCAATGGTTTATTAGGCAAGGTAAATAAATCACATTTGAACCTACTAGAATATAGAAATGTTTGTGCCAGTAGTAGGGGTGTAACAGCACACATAAGTAATTGGGAGTGTCTAATTTCAGGGGGCGAATCCTTCGAAGGACCCGGCCTCCCAGTTGATGTAGGCCGGGTACCTTTTTGGTCGCGAACATCGGAAGTGAGCAGCTATGAAATTGGACAGTCTAGCCTTCTGATTTATTCCCCCCCTTACCGTTGCATAAGTCCTGTTGCTTAGCAACCATAAAGCTGCCAAACCAAGTTGGTAAATATGGAGCTCAAAGTCTTGCTGAGTTTTTAATTACCTATTTTATCCTTTTTAATAATTACATTAATGAAGTAAATTATTTCTGACCAATATATATTTTTTAACGTGTATGCAAATGACAAAAGCCCCGCTTTAAGCTTTTAACTTTTGTACCACTTACATTTAAAATACTTACATTTAAAATTCCTCTCCCGCTCTATCTCAGACTTCGCCCCCCATTGTTACTAGAACAAAACTACGAAGGATACACCAGACCCATCCTTCAAATCCGAAGAAAAAGATGGAAGGATTTGTGGGCCGCATTTGGAGGCATCTTCGAATTGGACAGCCATTGTCGCGCCGCTGTGACGTATACGGCCTTCAAATGAGTGTCAGTACACAGCAACATGTTTAGGAGGGGCAGTGCTGCGTTATAAGATCTCAGTGGTCCTCAATTATCTTTTGTCAAAAAAACATTTTAAAGTTAATTTTTGCATCAGTCACCTTCACTGTCACAAACTTAGCTAAAAGCCTTATGAAATTAGTTGTATTATTTTCCAAATTGTGTTTTATTTTTTTCCCCAAATTCCACCTTTTCGATTCTGACCATATTTATCATTTCAAAAAGTGTGGAACTATGGAGTGTATGAAAACAATTAACAAATCAATACCCAGAGAGACACATTTACTGTGATTCACAAACATAACTGTGTTGTGATTCAGGCATTTCCCGGTCCTTTTTAAAGAACTCAAACATTATGTGCAAACCAAAGAAACAAATCTTCCTGTGAAAATGTTCTAAAGGTGAATAAAGCATCAAAACATCTCTCATAAGGAAAACCTGCAAACAGTAAATCCTCGGCAAACTTCCATAATGATCGGGACCTTTTTCATGTTTATGTCCTAACTCTGTCCAAGTTTTTCCACTGAACTACGACTGTCCGTGTTTTTTTTGTTTAGCTCTTGTGTTCCTACAGCCCTCCATTTACATTGCTTGCTGTTTTTCCCTGAAGGAAAATTTGAATCATCACACAGAGCTTGCTTCTTCTCCACATTTCTGATGTGACTCTTCACTATCAGTGGTCGTCACCATGAGCTGAAAGAATTTATAGAAAAGTTGTTCTCTGGATTTACAAACATCGCTAGCCTTGAGCCTTGCACTTTTAGGGTTTTTCCACTGAAGAGGAACCGGTGCTGGTGCCAGAGCCAGTGCTTAGCCGGCTCTTAGCTGGTTCTTCCAAAGAACCAGTTTGGTTTTGCTCCGTCTTAACGTCATCTAATGCATTGCAATCACAACTGTATACGCTCACATGTGGAGACGAAAACAGGAAGCCCGAACCAAGAGATTCTAACAACAGAGTAGTTCAATGTGTCCTTTAAGTGCTGCTTTTGTGCCTCCACACTTTTCTGAATTTGTAAAGATGTGTACAGAACATGTTCTTGGTGCACCGTCAACATCTGATTATAAAGCGCAGAGAGTGGAGACTAGTTTGAAGATCTGAAGAGTGTCAGTCATTTTAGCATTCAAACCCCTGACCACCTGCTGCAGAGGCGCATACATTTTCATCTTTACGCATGAAGAATAGGTAACTGAATCAGTAAAAAAAAAAAAATATTCCCATGAGAGAATCATCTAAGACCTGGACAACGTGCCGAATAGATCTTGTTACCCAGGAGCAGACAGCATGTTGAAGAATTACGGAGGCAAGGAGCGCAGTTCAGATCCATCCAGTGAGATCCACGCAGGAATTTTCATCTTTCGCATGGAATACAGGTAACTGAATCAGTTAAAAAAAAGGTCACCATGAGAGCATCATCTCCGACCTGGACACCGTGCCCAATGCACCTCGTTAACTGGGAGCTGACAGCGCGTTGAAGAGTTATGCAGACATGGATCACAGTTCAGCTCCATCCAGAGCAGTTTATTAATCTGCTTGATGTGTGATGGCACCGTGTGGATTCTCTGCTCAGTTTGGAATGAACATTAATTAAAATGGATGAAAATAAATACTGAATGTTATTATCCCTTTAAAAAATGTAGTAAAAATCAATTATCAGATTCTTTTGACCCCATAAGTCCAAATGACCTACAACAAAAAATAATAGCGAGACTCCTGGTATAAAGTATAAGTCACTTCTTCCATAATCTACTCAAATACAAGCATATAGAAGCTTTTAGAATACATTTCTGCCCAAATTCTACTTCAAATGCAATGTAATAAGGATGGGACATCTACATATGGTCTAATCTCTATTTTGCTGAATAGAATATATTACTGTGTGTTGTGCAACAGAGTGCAAATCTTTTGAAATGGGCAAATGGAAACAAAAATCCTTTGTTTAAACACAAAAACGCTTTATTGTAAAAAAAAAAAAAATTACATTAAAATAAAGCACACATCAGTGTGGTGCAGCTCGCTGCATGACGGACACCATACGACCCAGCAGTCCTATTATTGCTGTGCTGTATTCCTACATTTTTTGCAAATTTGAACTAAAACCGATGTCAGGTGCTCCTCTGTCTCACAGCCCTCCTGCAGCCTTTCCTCTCACCTCTACAGATAGTCTAATAGCTCAGCGTCTTCGCTTACCTGTGTAAAATGAGAAAAGAGAAAACTGAGTTAATTATAAATCAACTTCATTCAAAGACAGCTGTTATTATAAACAGGTGAAGGTGTAAAATATTCCTTACCCGGCTTGCTAGGAGGAGGATGAAAGCAACTGAGCATCAGGTGCTGAAGAACTGCGGGCCACAGGCCTTAGGTTGCCCATCAAGTCTGTGACTATATAACACCTAATATTAGTTTTCACTTAACACAACAACAGCTGGTTTTAGATGGAAAAACGTTCAGATACATTACAAACAGTGACATGTTTGTTTTAGCAATTTATGTGCTAGTAATACATTACATACACATGTTCTCTGACATGCAGCAGTGCATGTCTGTTAACATGGGAAGGTAAATTCCACTTTAGACATGCATAATGCAGTATAGCAGTTACACTTACCAGATTCTGTGGCGTTCATTTCCTCATCCGTTAAATCGTTCACCATGGGCAGTTGGATGGATGCAGCTGTAGAAACACCCACTTTGTTCGATTTAACCACTTCAATTTGTACTGGAGCTCAGACAACAACCACAAAGCTAGAAAACACCGGGTCTCACTGGGTCGGACCAACTCTGCTAATTTCTAGCCTCCATTGTTATGGGTGAAAATGTAGGTTGTTACGTTTTCGTCTCTCTATGCTAAGCTTTTGTAATCCAGCCCCCACACCCTAGTTGCGTCAACATTGTGGGCGGGGTAGAAACCGGTTCTTCCAAAGAACCACTCTGGCCTAGCTTCGAGTTGGTGCTTGGCTAAGCACCGGTTTGGAACCGAAAAACGGGTGCTTGGGCAGTGGAAAACCAAAGAACTGCTTCTAAGTCAGGCTCTAGCACAAAACCGACCTGTAAGTGTTTCAGTAAGGTTTTCTGCCATGGCTTGCCAGTTTATTGGCTGTGTGTGCAGAGGAGAGCCAACCCAATCCCCGCCTTACCAGAAAATAACAGGTACAGGAGCTGCAGCAGCCAAAATGGTACATAAAATACTAAATGGTAAATGGCCTGTGCTTGTATAACGCTTTATTTAGTCCTTGAGGACCCCAAAGTGCTTCACACTACATTCAGTCATTCACGCACACATTCACATTTGATGGCAAACTACAAGCCACAGCTGCCCTGGGGCACACTGACAGAAGCGAGGCTGCCGGACACTGGCGCCACCAGGCCCTCTGACCACCACCAATAGACAGAAGGGTGAAGTGTCCAAGGACACAAGGACTGAGACGGACGGAGTGGGGGCTTGAACTGGCAACCCTCCATTTACAAGATAAACTCCTCCCTCCTGAGCCACAGTCGCCCCTCTGCATAGCTTTCCCTGTTCACCGAATTCAGCGATTTATTGTGTATTCAATTTAGTTTCTGTCCTCGTTTTTCACATTGTGGACTTCATAGAGCCCTGCTCCGTCAGCATTTTGATATCGCGAGATCTCGTGCCATAACCAGAAACCCCAACTATGGCCACTACTGATATACAAGAACCAGCTTGGTCTTTAACTTCCTGTGTGCTATTTTTTCGGCCCATCCTTGCACTAAGTTGGTGTGGAGTGCTTTAAAAAGAAGTTTCATTTATTTATTATTTGTTGGACTACAAAAAGTATCAAAACACATATGAATGCCCTCTTCTGAATGAGAGTCATTATTGCCTCAGATTGACTGCATGCACCGGTGAGTGAGACTGGTTAATAACATTTTAAGCTAAATACATGTGCTGTGAGACTCCTAGCCGACAGCAACTGGAATTTATTTAAATTAGTGTTTAAAGGGCAATTAGATCAAGCTCATATTTTCTATAAGATAAAATACTGAAATACAGTGATAATCTAAAGAAGCATGGGAAATATGTGGTGTATGAAAAGTGTAACATCAGTTGCCCAGATGAAGCAAGTACGGTATGTATGGAATTGACGATGACAAATATAAAAAGCTTTCTGCGAGAGGTTTCTAATAAAAGCCCCACAGAGCAGCCTCTCATAACCAGGGGAGACTACACTTTGTCTCTGACAGGACAAGCTTTCAGATGCTTTTCCTCAATGCATTTCTGCTTCAGATGAAAAGAAGAAAAAGGTGTTACAGTGGCACTCAGACAAATAAGTAGCTTGACTGGATAAAGGGAAAAGTGTCAATTACTTTTCTTGTGCACTCCAAAGTTTCGTGGGTGTTCGTGTCAATATGCACAAATGGTTCTGCATAGTTAACCTTTTTAAAGGATTTCAAAACAACAGATCTGAAATGAAGCATGTGTAAAATAAGTATATAGGATATAAAGGGTTGAGTAAATACGAAATGTAGTTTTCAAATGAGGAGTTTATAATGGAGGGAAATGCAATCGAAACCAAGCTGGCCCTATAGGAATAAAATAATAGAATTTTTTTTTTTGACTTAACTATTGTACATTAAACCTTTCCAGATTTAGTGCCAAGTTAATTTAAAAGTTAAAACATACTCAACAAAGATTTAGGTCTTGGCCAAGCCAGAATGGGGTATTTTCTTCTTACTTTACTGAAAACCTAAAAATGCACATAAAAATGTTCTCGCTAAGGCAAACTGATACATAACATACATGAGCACCCCCTTCCATCAGCAACACACACACACACACACACACACACACACACACACACACACACACACACACACACACACCCTTTCAACAGATGAAAAGGCTGTCAAATGATAGAGTAATCCATCACTTGTGCCATTTTGCATTTGCGGGGTTTCTTCTCTTTTAACAATGGCTTGACTGACAAGGAAAGATAAGGCCCCACTGTTGACCAAAACAATGGCAACATCATCCCTCTCTAGCTTCCAGACAGAAAATATATGTTGGTGTTTTGTATTAAAATTAGTCTTTGGCATCCATGATTCCAGCTGAAGGTGCAAAGGGATAGAAAAACCCCACCTTTCTTACAGCAATAGTGTCAAATTTGGCGTTATAAATGAGTTGCTTAGTAACAATTTTGTGCAAACCAAATAACTGACTTCCAAAACCTAGCAGCGATGTAAATCTTTACCAGTTTTCATGAATTCTTAGTGCTTTGTTGGTCATTATCCATTGAAATCAGTGAGAAACAAATGGACTTCCACTGCCTAAAACGCCATCTCAAAATAATTATGGCAATAAAATATTCAACATAAAACTTATTATAGCACCAGCACTTCATAAATTTACAGAGAACAAATGAGTGGATTAATCTGAGTGCTAATGGCAAAGAAAGGCACTCCCTATGTTCCAATTTAGCTTCTAATACCTTCTAATGCTCATCTCTGAGATTTCTGGTGTTTGGCACATAAGCTGGACTGAGTTTAGAGCATTGGTCCGTTTCGTAATAAAATATGATTTAATGTCCTAAAGGAGGCAGTTTGTACTGACAAAGATCTTAGCTTAAGTGCTCCAGGGAAGAGAGTGCAATTTTATAAATGTCCAAAAATCTTTACTTTTACCTCTGGAACGTTTCTTTTTTTTGCCAAGCAATCAAGTGTTAAAGTGCTGGGAAAAGCCTAGAAGAAAGCCATAAAACAAAATTAAAGACAGGAAAAATCTTTGAGATGCACATATTCTTAATAAACGCTTTATGTATTATAAATATCTATGTACAAACTAACTTTCCATCGCTTTTGAAGACTTCAAAATAAAGTATGTAACAGTTTTGAAACATTAAAACAGCGTCTCTCAAAAATGGTCTCACTTATATCTTTGCCTTCATGACGTCAAAGCTCTGTAGGACCTCTGGGACACTCGCGGTTGAATCAAAAGACTGTTGTTAAACACCAGATAATCGTTGATGTTTGGAAGGGGATTGAACAACAGAGCAAAACAGAAATTAAAAGGAAAGCATCACTTTTCTTTTAATCTACATCCAAAGCACACGATGCAAAACCATGTAATTATATTTTTTATGACTTTAAAAATGATGCCTTTGTTTCCACGTTAACTTTAGAGACACAGAGTGATTAATCTAAAAAAAATCACACTAGTTCACAACTACTACTTAAAACACTTAGAGCTCAAAAACAAAAGGAATAAACAGTGTCATGGGCCCTAAATGGCTTCCACTTACAGTGCTTTGATAAAGTATTCATACAACTTGAACTTTTTCAAAATTTGTTGCAGCTCTGCTTGTTTAGATGATTTAAACCCCTTTTCACATCTTTTAAAGACTCTAACAGGTTTTTCGCTCCAACTCGGACCAGCTTCCCTATCCCTGCTGGAAAAAATGATCCCACATCATGATCCTGCCACTACTATGTTTCATCATGTTGATTGCGTGCTCAGGGAAATGTGTAGTTAGTTTCCATCACATAGCATTTTGTATGTAGGCCAAAAAATTTAACTTTCCGCTGATTTAATCACTGCTCAGTGAGCAATGACTGTATATTTTAAACTGCTGGGCAAAACTATGCAATCAGGATTTTGTGACACATTTTGTCAAAAACATTCATATACTTAATTGAATAAGAGTGTTCATTATGCACTACTTTGTGTCGGTCTGTCTGCAGTGTTAGGTTTCCACAACACAGTGTTTCCTTGGTCTTCATAAATGCTGTTTGATCCCTCATGTTCTCTTAACAAACCTGTAAGACCTTCACAGAAAAGCTGCCTTTCTAGAAATGAAATTACGCACAAGTAGTCTAATAACAAATTAGGAGACTTTTGAACGCATTTTGTTGCAATGGATTTTATTTAGGGGATCATAGTAAAAGACAGCTGAATTTAAATGCAAACCCAAGTTTTCACATTTGTGTTTGTTAAAAAAACCTGTTTTTGCTTTCAGTTCATGGTTATGAACTACTTTGTGATGTTCTATCTATCACATTAAATTGATAGTTTGTTGCTCCCAACATAACAAAACATGGAACATTTCAAAAGGAATTAATACTTTTGTGTTTAAACCTGTGCTGTGTATAATAACGTCACAAATGGAGTAACCCTAACCCAATGTCAGCATTTTAACAGTACTGGAGGTCAGGTTCACACGCTTTTACAACTTTGACAGTTCTTGTTTTGTCATTATGAGGTTTCCCATCAAGGTGTTCATAATAGGTCCAGCAAAAGTATCCGCATTCCTAGAGGTACTGGGTTCTATTAAGGCTCCCAACTGTCTGACACACCAGTGTCGGCCACCACATTGGTCGCACTAAAGGACCCTCTTCCCCCAGCCTGAAATCAAATATTTCAGCAAGGAGGTCAAATCCATCCAGAAGGTCTTTGCTCCCCAGTAAACACTGCATGCCATCACGGTGCAGCGTGGTTTAAAGTTTGCCTGCTGTTAGGGCTACAGAAGCGACTTGTCTGATCTGAGCTACCCAGCGCATCCCATTTTCCTGTTCCTTCCCATCTAGAACTTCAAGAGTAGTTTCCCAGCAGAAAGATCTTCAGATTCTTTGCATCTCTGTCCTGAGTTTTACTACATCTCTGACAATAACACAGCAGCAAGTGCGATGCACAAGTAACTCCTCTTTGTCACCGTGTGACAAAGGCCCCGGGTACACTTGTCTTGTCGATGTGACCTTGGTTGTTGAGCTCAAAACACCTGACCATGCGGATGTCTCCTCATTTGACTTTTAAATTTCATCTGTGTGTATGGATCTATAGCAAGATTTGCATTTTTAACATGTTATTTACATATAAATCAAATCCAACATACAGAATGTAATCACAGTTTCTTCCAGCTGTTAATAAGATCCGACAGGATGAAAAGTTTTGAATTGGCAGAATGTAATCTCTAGCAATAATTATGTTTCTAACAATCTGCATACTTTTTAAGATTTATTTCAAATACTACATTATTTGGTCAGGTAAATATGTAACAGAGAAGTGAAAAAAATTAATTAACACTATTTGTTTTTTATGTGATCAACAGGCTTCTTTTTTTTTGCCAAAGTAGTATTCCAATATAAAAATTCCAGAATTAAATTAATCTTATTGGAATACTATAATCTTACTGTGAAAATTTAAGAATTGTTTTTTTTTTATGTGGAAAATACATATTAATTCAATTTAATTCAATCCAATGATTGGGTTGTGGCAGATGGCCACTTGTACTCAGCCTGGTTCTGCTGAAGGTTTCTTCCTGTTATATGGGAGTTTTTCCTCTCCACTGTTGATACATGCTTATGAGTATGAGGGATTGCTGTGAAGTCAACAAAGCAACGCAGGCGACTACTGTCTTTACATGTTTGTTCATGAGGAGTGAATAAAGCAAGTCAATGACTTGATGCAATCTGCTGGGTTTCCTTAGATAAAAAAACTTTTAAACTGATTGGAATAATAAACTAAAGGATTAATTGGAATGTATGTACAATTGATATGAAATGACTTTTCTTGTAAAGGGCCTTGAGATGACATTTATTGTGAATTGGCTCTATATAAATAAACTGGGTTGAATTACCTAATAAACAATTAATCAACCAAAAGCACTGGTGAAAACTCAGTGGCACCCTAATAACTGTAACAAAAGTTGTTCATACCTCACTTTTTTAAGCACTCAATGTGTACATTTATTTAATTTAATTTCTCTGGGGTATAAGCCAGACATAACAGAAGTCCACTTGTAGTGACTGAATGAGAACCCAAGTTTGTCCATCTACCACAAATAGTGAGCAGGATGGTGAGAGAGGCAACCAAAAATCAACATAATAAGCTCACTGTTAGAGAACTGAAACAGAGTGACCAAGTCTCCATGGCAACCATTAGATGCCTTTGTCATTCAACCATGTCATGCAGGTGTTGAGTTTGATACTACAGGGCTCTGGTCAGATCTGATTATGGTTGAGCTCCTTGGTGGAAAATAGAGGATGAATAAGTTTAAAAGCCCCTCATGTTCACTGTTACGCATAGTAGAATATCTTTCATGCCGTGGGTCGGTTTCTCTACCAGGTTCCAGGAACATAATAAAATACCATGGTTATGAATTTTATCATGAAAACATAAGATTTACATAAACCCCTGGTGGACTTTCAATGGAAAAATTAAAATACGTAATAATTTGGTCTCCTTAATCCTTAATTCCTCAGTTTATCTACATATAAACTATAATAAATTCATTATTTGTGTTCTTGCTGTCAAGCACGTTGTTAAATGCTACTAAGATTCTTAATTTGAATAAACCATACTGTATGCAAGGCTAAAATAAAAAATTTTGTATGATGCAGATTAGCAACATTAGGCATAGTAGGATTTAGGAATGTATGTTATTTTATTGAGGTTGCTGTTGCTAAATAGAGCTTTTGAAATTGAATTACAACTTCTTTATCTGTGCAATCCATTTCAACAGTATTCTAAATATAATTTTATACTGTAAAATCACTTACCAGATTTCGCTCACACTAACTTCAAGAGAAAGAGCAACAAATACAATCCTTGTTATATGTTTAAAACATTCATCAACCGCGTCTGGTTATAAACATTCATCTGCGTATTATTGCATATAAAGGTATGTTTGGTGTTGAAACTATTAAAATAGGCAGTTACAATCATTTTTAGAGGGGATCTCAAGTATTTGCAGATTTTAGATAAATCACAGGGAGCTATGGTCCCTGACCCCCGGTAATCCCCCGGCATCCACTGTAGCTCAAATAAAAAGCAACTTAAACAAAGGTTAAAAAAAAGAAAATAAATTAAACAAATTTATAATGAACAGGGATGTCAACAAATGTGGGGAGTTTATGTTCTTCTTCTGGTAAATAAACTTTGACCCTGAAAATTGTATTGAGGTAAAGAAGGAATTATGTGGCAAATTGAAAGGCACAAATTACAAACAGTAAAAAACTAAAAACTCACACAGACTGGATTCATATTAGATTTAGCATCATTACACTGCACAGGTGTTTCTGCATGTTTCGTCCACCTTGTGAATTCACATGGCAATAAAATCCTCTTTGGGGAAAAAAAGGCATTCAGGAAAATCCTCATCCAAATTTTCCCGAGGAGCAAATTTGTCACCAGATGGCCAGGACTTGTGGGCGGACAAGCTACCATGCACCTAAATATGTTCGCTGCTGAATTAAACCATCCCCCTGTCCCTTAGGTGACTATGAAAATTAGTCTACATGTCAAAAAGCCTAAACTAAATTGCCAATTTAAATCAAGCAGCTACACACTAACCAACAAGCGAGGGAGCAAAGTTAGTCCCTGAGGCAAAATATGACTAAAATTTCCAGCAGCAACTTAGTCTGCCATCTCAGATCTTAACAATTCGATCCGACAAGGACTCAACATCTTCTACATCCCAGACAGCTGAGATTTATTAACAAATTTGGAGAGTTGTGTGATTGTACATTTGCTCAGCGATGCTTTTAGTTCAAGTTTTTTCTTAGTTCTTCGAATGGAGCTAATTAACTGTACAAATAGCAAGATATTGTGGGGTTTTTTAATACTTTTTTGGATCAAATAACAATGGCATCCATTAGCATACACAGCAGTAAAATCCAATCAATACACATTATTGGATCAGTGAGGGCCAGGATTTAAAAGGAAACAAAAAACCCGTCTTAAGGGAAAATCCTTTGAACTCTTTGAGATCTGAAGCGAACATTTCCTGTTAACTCCACTTCAAACCTTTTATTCATAATTCATGTCAAATGGAGAGCACGCTGTAATTTCCAGCAGAAAAGGCTAAATGACATCAGTTTTCCACGGACACCCCACCCCACCACAAACCACCACCAACAGTTAAGATGAAAGTAATCAGAGCAGACAAGAAATTACAAAAACATGCTGTGACCTTTCATGTTTGAAGGGGAAAGGCTCTGTATACATTTACAAAATGTGAGAAGACAGTAAAAAAAGTTCCCATCACAGAAATTGGAGTGTGACTAATGGGTTGTGAAAGAGCTGGTCTGTAACCTGAACTCCAAAATAATCTTGCTCAAGTCTCCATGGCCAGCAGTGGGGGAGTTGACAAGGGGAATGAAGGGACCACCTGCACATCCTGCAGAGCCAGGCCTGTACTGGCACCACCATTTGTTACGCTCCAGATTCCCATTACTTCAGAGCCGGGCTGGCTGGGAAATCCATCTCCTGGTGTCACGTTTGTCAAAGTTCTATGCAAACGGCAAAAGGTGCAAAGAAGACTGAAGGATCACAACCGTAAGGAGAGCAATAAAGAAATAACATGCCCCTGTACTGTAAGAGAGTAAAGAAACTAAAGACAGATATCTGTAAATTAGAATATCATCAATAAAATGTTTTTTTTTTCTGTAATTCAACTAAAGAAGGGAATCTTGCATATTTTGTAGATTCATTACACAAAGTCACAGACACCCTCCATATGTGGCAGGCCCGGCGCCATGGGTGGGGTATCAGGGCCCCCCAAAACAGATTACAATCCCCTAATTTCTGGGGGATTGACTGGTCCACACTCCATACCAGTCGGTGGCGGTAATGCACCACTTAGTTGTTTTCAGGCCGTTTATAAATACAAAGAAGAAGAAGTTTACTGTGTTATTGTTAGGCTAACTTTCATGCTAACGGTAGTTCTGATGAGAACTATGCGAGAAGTTATCACAAGGAAAGGAATTAGCAATGTTTCTGAGCGGCAGATAATGTTGGATTTTGGACACAAGACTAGTTGTGGACTAACAATTTTAAAGGAAGACATTACTGGACCGTTGTGGATTTTTTGTTTTGAAATGTCTCTTCAAATGGTAAATTGTCATTTATTTGCTTTCTGAGTGGTTTGACACAAGCAAAGATGGGATGGGATCTAAATTCAACCCGGAAGTTCTGGAGTTTCTTAAGAATTAAAAAAAATTTCCCAATGAATATCTCAAACTTTCTCGCCCCAAGGCGACATATATTTAGAAGCCCTGTGAAGTTAGGCGGACTTCCTTTCAAAGCAGAAGAGAGCTACTGACGTCTGGTAGCAGCTAGCAAACAATATCAAAATAGTTGACAGCAGAATCCAGCGCAGCAGCGAGTAGTAGGCTACTAATTTCACTCGCAGCTGCACCACCACCAGTAGCGCTTACAGAAGCTGCATTTCCACCATCGGAACTTAAAGTGTAACTAAACCCCAAAACAACTTTTTTTTGCCTATCAACTGTATAAATGGGTCTTTACCAATGCAATCTTTCAGTTTCTGGGGATTTTTTTAAAATTTTTGTGTAAACTTGTTTAATTCTACACTTTTGGTCTAAAAGTGCTGCCCTCTTAGGGTTGAACTGTGGCTACTGCATTTGAATTTTGTGGAATTGGAACCATCCTGTCTCCCTCTGGCTCAGCGCCGGCCTCGGGCAGCGCTGACTCAGCGCCCTGAGCCAGCGGCTCGAATTGATAAGGCTCGCGGCCGCAGGGCGAAAGTGGCGCTTATGCAGCAGCGGTGCTGTGAGGATTATGACATAAAGCCCATTTAAGAATTTGGTGCAGATTAAAGGAACAGGAATACATGGATGAACAGTCAGACCGATGGATGGATGGATGGATGGATGGATGGATGGATGGATGGATGGATGGATGGATGGATGGATGATTAAACATATTGAGATATGATGGATGGATGGATAAGATGGATGGATGGATGATTAAACATATTGAGATATGATGGATGGATGGATGAATGAGTGGATGGATTCAGCATTTAGTTAATACTTAAGTCAATGAGTCAAGTCTTGAAATATAACTATTTTTTCAAACTCTATTTTTCAAACTTTTTTAGGGCTGGAAAATACTGAAATAAAATTCCCAACATTTCACGCTGTGAAACCCTGTAGTACTAATACTAGATGTATAATAAAATAAAAATTAAAAACGGGTCAGAAATCCAAAGTCCAGGTGTTAATTTGGTTCCAAAAGATATAAAATATATTTTTTTTACCTTTAGATAAATCCCTTCTAACATTCTCTCCAACAACACTAAAATTTACACAATATAAAAAAAACAATCAAATCACTCTCCATTGTTGTAAAACGAGGAAAACCAGAAAATCCTTCTAATAGTTCACGCATCATGATGAAAACGATGCGTCCTCCCCCAGCCTCTATGAGTTTTATGCAGAATCTAGGTGGCTTTGTTTTGCGTTACAAAAGACGTTAACTGGGAGACAAAAGGACCACCTCCCAAAAGGCATGAAAAAAAACTCAGAGTTAATTGAAAGTTCTTTCAATATTAAGAAAAGATCAAGTGACAGTAGGGAGAAAGAAAAACATTTTTTCGCACAGCTTTGAAACCCAGATCAGATCCACGGAGCATCTGGGAGCAGGAGTACCGAGATCACAAATAAGTAAAATGTCTGTCAGGAGCAAAAACAGACCTTGAAGAGCGTAGAAATTATATTAGCTGCAACAATGTGTGAGCCTCAGTGGGATTTCATAAGAGATGCGACGGAAAGAACAACGGATGTGATACTAATAAATTTAAATGTAATGATAATCAAATTTGTATGACATTTCTCCAATAAAAGTTTAAACAAAGACCTGGTTTATTACCAAACCGCCATGATATTACCCATATCAAATATCCCAGTTGTAGGACTGGAGTTCATCTGCGAGGCTGGAATACAAACTCCTTAGTTTTGCTTGCTGAACATGTGCAGCTAAAATGGAAGTTCTGAGAAAAGGAAGGAAAGTTAGTCATATGACGCATTTCTACAGCTTTCCTCTAAAGCTCCTAATTAGTTGAGACATTTTGCTTAGTGGCTTGGCATTTTCGCCACAGGGGGCTGAAACAGTAGATTGTATTGGACATGCAAGCAGGAGGGCACAACCTAAAAGGCTGAGTCAGGAGTCCACATCCTTTGCCCGACTGAAATTCTGTAAAACATCGCCTAACAACCCACAACATGATATCAGAAATCAAGGCGAAATGTGAATTTAATGTCACGCTATTCTAGAGAAGGTAAGGAAAATCGGTGTTGAACTTAACAGCGTAAGGAGAAGAGGTGTGTGCAGAAACAAGCGTTCTTTTATTATTTTAATATTTCACATCCTGCTTCTTGATTTTTTTTTACATTCCCCTGCCATCACAAGACTCATTCATCAGTAGCGAAGGGGCAAAATAGAGATGTTTCATTAGCCCGTTGCTGAGACAAATATATTTGATGGATTAAACAGTCAACTATAACAAGATGCTTGAACTGCTGTCCTGGTTGTTAAGGGAGATCAAAGTGGGGCCTGAAGGTCTGGTAAGTGTGGGGAGCGGGATTGGTTCGACAGAGCTCCAAAAGAACAAGTGCTGGACCAGGAAGATATGACATCAGACGTGAGCGCTGCTTTCCCTCAGGCCTGTTCTTTCAAAACCGTCAGCCGTGTCTGCACCAAAGGAGCTGCAAGGAGAGGAGGGCGCAAACATTCCTTCGGAGAGCGGTTTTAATCCAACAATGAGGAGAAACCCAATTCTGTTGCAAATACTGTTGCGTGATCTTACAGTAGCTGGCTGACAATAGAGAAAAATTTTCATTTAGTCTGCACATTTTCTGCAGAGTGAGAAAATATTTCACGTCATAGGATAGTTAAGACTCCTACATAGGACTAGCAGTTACTGTCACTTGTATTGAAATATATATGACTTCTTAACATCACAAACCTATTTAAAAATGCATTACAGTAGTTTCAGTAAAAAGCTTGAATTAAACCTTTACGTGTTTCACTTTAAAAGAAACCCCTTCATTCAAAAGTCAAGAAAGACACAGTTAATAAATATACCGATGCTGCATGTCTGCTGAAAACAGCCCAAGACACAGAGGGAAAAATAACAAGCTTAATTTCCATGCACATCAAAGCACCCAGGCAAAGGCTAAGGCAGAGGTTGAGAATATCAAAAAAGGAGCAACATTTACAACTTCTTCCTCTAATTTGTACTTACTGCAGCAGTGGCTTTAATGACGATCAATTTGGTGGACTAAAAATCTTAGATTAAGAGAGAGAGAGATTCATCGTCAGACTTTTACAATCTCTTATTGGGGTAAAAGTTGAGTCAACCACAGTGTGAGTTGCACAGCCGAGATGATGAGTATGTGTGGAGTGGGAGGCAGAGTTTGTAACAACTTTCCGGGCAAAGGTTATGTTATTACCAACCTAATTCCATTACACCAGTTTACAGCAAGCCTACGATGACAGTGTAATGGTGCGTTCCATCGGTCAGCGCGTCTAGGCAGCAGGGCAGCTAGGTTACATGCAAGTCTATGGTACCTACGCATCAAGTGGGCTTCAAGCTGCCCCGCAGCAAGTCGCGCGCATCGGCGCAGCTGGCATCGGCGCAGCTGGCATCGGCGCAGCTGGCATCGGCGCAGCTGGCATCAGCGCGTCCACGCAGCTGCTGCTTGGATGCATTGACGGACCGTCGGAGCAGCTGCTGCATGAAGTTGGGAAAACTGAATTTTGGGGCAACAAACGCGGGGCAGGGAAACAAAGAAATCATAGGGACTCTTTTTACAGATGTGGTTCGGCAAGTCATTCATTCAAAATGGTAGATCAACTAATCATCGCTGTCTGTAATTTTCGTGAGTTATATGATCCGTCTTCGTCTTTTTACAAAGGCAGGAAGAGATTGGATTTATTTGGAGGAAGATATCAGAGGATATTGGAGTGCCAGGTAAGCAGTTAAATATTTTCTTTTACCTTTCTTGTTATGTTAGCTAACGCTAGCCAAACCCGGTGAGGGCAACTACCGGACGTGACGCGCCGACGCGGACTACAAAGTGTACAAGCAGCTGGGTTTTAATTTTAAAGTGTCAACTTTCGTCCGTTTGAGTGATTTGACGCATGGCCGGTGTGAACGTGCCATAAGGCACCTCTTTCAGACCCCATCCACACGGGAACGTTTTTTCTCTAAAGGTTTGTCAATTTCAGAAACAAATAACAATTTCAGCCAAACGGAAACACAGAGAATAGACCAAAACACTGTTTTTACTCCCCCATACCTGTAAGTGGCACTAAACATGCAGTAATAAATGTGCATAAAGCATCCAAACGACATTAGAAAACACATCAAGAAAACAACAGTGAACAACAAGTGGAGTCTTTTGTTTTGAGTGACAACGAAGTCAAGCTTCTTCTCCGTGTCACGTTGGATTATAACAAAATAGCATGGCTCAGGAGTAAGGAAAGTTAGGAGCTTGTTCGGGAACCGAAGGGTTGGCATTTCAAATCCCAGCTCTGTCCCGTCTCAGTAGCTGTGTCGTTGGGCAAGTCACTTCCCCCGCCTTGCCTACTGGTGGTGGTCAGAGGGCAAGGTGGCGCCAGTGTTCGGCAGCTTCGCTTCTGTCGGTGTGCCCCAGGGAATCTGTGGCTATAATGTAGCTCAACATCACCAGTGTGAATGTAGTGTGAAGCGCTTTAAGATCCTCAGGACTAGTTAAAGTGCTAAACAAGTACAGGCCATTTACCCCCAAAACAAAGTACAAGACGAACATGTATTCACCCTTGATGTTATTTATTTATTTGGAGTTATAGGTCAGGTTAGAGGTTGGGTGATATTTCAGTCTTTTCCCAAAGGAGGCATTATTTGCTATCCAGATGAACATACGAGCGCAGAATTTTCACACCGTTTAAAAAAAAGAAATGTTTATGGTCCCCTTCAAAAACATTCATGTATAGACAGGGCCACAGTCTGTTATAATTACTGAAGGTACCTAAAGATTCCAGCTGTATCATAAACCTGTGTGAAAATAACATTTTCTTTGTTTCACTGTATTTGAATGACACCATAGGTATAAAATATACAGATATCACCTAAATCTCCCTGCCATATCATTCCGAATTCCGGTACAATTGTGTTTCGTCGTGATGTTAACCAACTTTAATGGATTATGTTGACAAACCTCTAAAGATTGAGAATATGGTTAAGATTGTAACAATTACAGTTTTCTCCCACTGTTGCTTCCATAAAAGCATAAATAAATCCTAACATATTAAAAAAATTAAAAATTTTGAGTGCCGTTTATGTCAATAACTGTACCAAATATGTTTTTTCTGCTAGTATGAGAAAAGAATTGCTTTCGTTTAGCCAGCTGACTGAGGCATAGCAAACAAGTGGGGGAGGGGCACCACTGGATTACTGCATGCTCAGTATAATGAGAAAAAAAAAATTCCTTCTTGCTGGCCTTTTATTTTGCCTCTCATTAAAAGTACTTCTAATTGAGGCAACAGTAGAACACTTTTTTCTGCGGTTTTAAAGCCTTAACTTTCTACAATGGAATACCATTATAGCAGTATTATTAAGTTGGCTCCATTAATCTTATTTAACCTGCGACAATGAAAGTTTGCAAATATGAAAACAGTGAGTAGGCACTTAAATTTGAGTGAATGCGTTGAACAGAACCGAATAATCCTTTATCTGTCCCTCAGTGGGGAAAGTCAGAGCATCAGCAGCAAATGGTGCACAGATGCACCAAAAGATTTTGATAATCGAGCAACTCTAAGTGTTCTTTTGTATACACTGCCTGGCCAAAAAGAAAATTGCCACCAAAAAAAAAGGTCACATGCTAATATTTTGTTGGACCGGCCTTAGTTTGATTACAGCACACACTCACTGTGGCACTTTTTTGATAAGCTTCTGCAGTTTAAGATTTATTTCCATCCAGTGTTGTATTCATTTTTTCACCAAGATCCTGTTCATCCAAAAGATTCTCAATGGGATTGAGGTTCGGACTATGTGGTGACCAATCCATGTGTTAAAATGACGTCTCATGCTCCCTGAACCACTCCTTCACATTTTGAGCCCGATGAATCCTGGCATCGTCATCTTGGTATATGTTCGTACCATTAGAGAAGAAGAAATGCATTGATGGAATAACTTGGTCATTCAGTATCTTCAGGTACTCAGCTAATCTTATTCTTTGGGTTCATAATCTTGTTGAACCTTGATCTGACCAACTGTAGCAACCCCAGATCATAGCATGGCCCCCACAGGCTTGTACAGTTGGGACCAGGCATGATGTCTGTATAACTTCATCTGCCTCTCCTCTTGCTCTGATGCGCCCATCACCATGGAAAGGAGAAAATCTGGACTCATCAGACCACATGACCTTCTTCCATTGCTTCAAAGTCTAATCTTTATGCTCCCTTGCAAACTGAAGCCTTTTTCTCTGGTCAGCCTCACTGATTAGTGGTTTTCCTATGGCTTCACAGATGTTCAGTTACAATCCCTAGAGGTCCCTTTGGATTGTGTATGTGAAAACGCTCTAATTTTCACTAATAAACATAGCCCCGAGTTCTACAGCTGTTTATCTTCGATTTGATTTCACCAGATGTTTCAATGTTTGTAGATCACAATCATTCAGAATTTTCTTCAGACCCCATCTCTTCTTCAACGACGATGGTCCCCCACTTTCCTTCCAGTTTGTTATTATGTATTATGTTTCTTATTATGTATTTATACATATACAGTCTTGCAGGTCTTTCAACATGCTTGCTTTTTTTTCTTCTTTCTTTTCTTCTTTTTTTTTTTTTTGCAGAAGCTTTTGTTTGCAATTACAGAGGTCAAACGTTTTCTGTAGTTCTTGACCAGGTTTGCACACACTGGAACAGGGATTTTGGCCCATTCCTCCACACAGATCTTCTCAAAATCTGTCAGGTTTCGGACCTGTCGCTGAGCAACACGGAGATTCAGTTCCCTCCAAAGATTTTCTATTGGATTTAGGTCTGGAGACTGGCTAGGCCACTCCAGAACCTTTATATGCTTCGTACAAAACCACTCCTTAGTTATCCTGGCTGTGTGCTTCAGGTCATTGTCATGTTGGAAGACCCAGTCACGGCTCATCTTCAATGGTCTGACTCAGGGAAGGAGGTTGTTGCTCAAAATCTCACAAAACATGGCCCCATTCATCCACTTTTTTTTCTTTTTTTTTTTTGTCCTGTTTGGCAGTGTGGAGCTCAGAATTTGTATCCGAGTACCAAGTAGAAGCCCAACAGATTTACTTTCACAAGCAGATCAGTGCAGCTTTTGCTATAGTACTCCACTTGATATATGTGTGAAAAATCTTTATTATGAATTGCTGGGGGTTTTATTTCCTGATGTTATGGACCCGGAGACGTAAAATTAAGGGGAAGAAAGAAAGAAGATGAAGAAGAGAGGTAGGAAACAAAAAGTCATGAGAGAGGGTGAGTTGAAAATACAAGAGAGGAAGGGGAACAAAGAAAACACAGGAAAACATTGAAGTCTGCCTCCATACCCAAAGGACGGCGGAGAGAGGGGAAAAAACAAAACAAACCAAACATCGTGAACTAAGAACTAAACAACCACATCACCCAAAAATGGATATAAAAATACAACAACAATGTCACAGAAAAACTCATTGTACCGATTAATCAAGCTCTAGTAATGATAACCTCAGCCCAAGAATATATCTGTAAACACCAGAGACCCCACATCTATGTGTGTGTGTGAGCATGCTGGTGCAGATAAGGTTTCTCCATAAGAGTGTTCGATAGCTGGTGTGAGCAGGCATCAATCTGTCTCCCAGGAATCGATGCAGACATGAAGGAGATCGGAGCCAAGACGTCCAAAGGACCCCCAGAGCCCAAGGCGGACCCGGGCGGGGCTGACCGCATCCCCCAAGAGAGGAGCAAAGGAGAACCCCAGGGGAACGTCCAGCGGCTACTTTGCAGGGGCCCGGGGGGCAGCAGTGACGAGCCCACGGGCCCCGCCGGCAACCAGCCGCGCCAGGGCAGGCCGGTCCATGGACCGGGAGAGCCAGGGCCCAGGGGCGCCCCACCCCCCAGCAGGGACCCGACAAGGGACCGGCCGACGAGGGGCCCCCGGCACCACCACCCAGGGCCAATTCCCACCGCCAACATCCCAGCGCCCCACCCCTGCCCCACGTCAGGGCGCCCCACCGAATGCCGCAGCGGATGGACGGCATCCCCAGGCCGAGCTCAGCCAGCACCTGGACACCAAGTTGTACCAGCTCCTGAGTCCTGATCCCACGCAACGCAGAGCGCCGAGACCAGGCATCCAACAAAGGCAAGGGCCGTTCCAACCCGCCAATGAACCGACCACGCACGGTGAGCACAGAACAGGTGATTGAACGAGCAGAGACGCTGGATCTGTATCCCGCCGAGCCACCGAGCAGGCACCACCCAACAATCCCAAACCTGGCACCCCTAAAAGAGGTTCCCCAACCAACCAAAGGAAGATATCGGCCCAGCGCATCAGCCGACCGACACACCAGCCCTCCCAGGCCCGGCCAGGCACGCACCAGGTCTGAACTGGATTGACCACCGACGCACCAGTAGGCAGAGGCATCAGTCACTGGCGGGGAGTGACGAAGGGGAAATAGGCCCCCCATTAAATGTAAGGCCTGAGGTGCGCCAGGCGAGAGGGCAGCCCAAGACCCAACCTGACAGGCAGACAAAGACATACAGACACAGTCATACGTTCCCTCCCTCTTAAACACATACATTCTCACTGACTCACCAAGACACCCAAGAAATGACGCTGTACCCTCACTCACACACCCCATACACACTTCATGCTCCCAGGTCCAGGTACCGATGCCCCAGTAGAGCTACCAACCCCCGAACCCGGGAGATGGACCCCCTACCTTCTAGGACGGAGACAAGCAGACCGCCAAGGGCCCCACAGTGGCGAAGCAGGCCGACAGCCCAGGACCCTGACCAGACCACCTGTTCCTCCTCCGGACCCCAACCCCTGATGGCCCGTAGCGAACAGGGGTATGAGAAGACCCCTAGCCTCTGTCCTCCCGCTCGAGTATGGTGTTGATGCGTGTTGTTATAATGTGCATTTAAAACAGAGGGGTGGGATGTGGGGAAGGCAGCCACACATCCCCCAACCCCCACCGCGAGCCCTCAGTGTCTATATGTGGTTTAACAGTGGGCACCGGCACCAGAGGTGAAGCTGATTGAACCGCTCCCCCTCTGGATGCCGAAAAGTGTGCCCACCCCAAAGTCCCTACATGTGTGTCGCATGAAAATCTTATAAGTGGGAGTGTGTAAGTTGTATATTAAAATTGGGACCTAGGACGCCACGGGATAGGTGGTGATTTTTTTAAAGCCAGGCAGTGTATTTGTGCAAAAGAAAATATAACTTATTATAATATGGAAGCCAGTGCAAAGAATAACAGGATTGTAAAGTGTCTATTTAATGTATTGAATGTATAACTAATCAAAACCATTTAAGCCAACGTGTTGAAAATCTTAACATTTTAGAACAGAAAGGAGCAGATATATAATATAGCATATTTGACCCTTTTACTTACTATTGTAGGATATTGAAAAGTGGAGCGATGTTGACATACTTTGTCCACGTCTTTTCATTTCTTAAATGGAGTCGTCCCAAAACAGTCAAGTTAGTTGGAGGAACATCTTGTTTGGAAATCTTCTACCAACTCGTTGCAAAATTTTACTCTATTTCAAACCCTACAGGAAATTCTTTTTAAAAAAATCCTCGAGAAAAAAAAACGTACTTACTTTGAGTAACTTTAGGATATTGCCCCGATTCTGCTGCAGGGAGAGAGAAAACGAGGCCTATTGCATGATGTAAAGATAATTATACTACTGTGCTCGAAATATAAGGCTTTCACCAGGAAGAAATTGCAACAGCCTTAACTGCAGTATGTTAAGAAGGTGCAGCAGTTTGACAGCTGACAAAGACAGAAATGTGAATGAGACAGGGAATAAGAAAGCATTCTGGTGCTTATGTAATGATGTGTAATATTATAAAATGGTAACACTAAATGCATATAAATAAAGCTAAAATGTATGTCAGTATAACTGAAATTAGCTCCTATGAGCACATTGGCAAAATTAACAAATTAACTTGTGTACATTGTGACTAATAGGAATTATGCTGCGTTCAATACATCTTGGAGGTCGAAGCTCACATCTGGGAATAATGTTACACCTGAGTTGAGCACATTTTATTAAGCTGGAAAACCAGTGGGATCTCTTAACTGCTAATAGCAATAAAAGCAGACAACAATTCAGTTCTCTGCATTTAAGACGTAAAGAGACATGCTCACACAGCAATTGTATAGTACTGGCTTAATTTCGGGGTGTAATGACGCAATCAGCGAGAGACGAGAGAGAATAAACAATATTGGGTTAGTGAGAACGAGAAGAGATTTAAGAAGTAACTTTTGGATCCCAAAAGTAAAGAGAAGGTTTCACAATTAGCATTTTGTATAATCTGTGATCATCCATCCATCCATCCATCAATCAATCCATTTTTTTCCACTGTGATCATTGAGAATAATTCTGTCCAGGTCTGATTAGTCTATATTTAGGATGTTATGTTTGTCTGATCCTATGGTGGTCCTAGTGCTAAAAATCACATTAAAACTGCTACCTTTTGGGCTTTATCAGGAAAAGGTCTGAGTTTAAAAGTATCTATGATACATTAAACCATTTCTAACAATCCAGCTCAGTTTTGACTAGTCATGGTGTTTTAGATTTTAACCAGAGTGGGTAAAACAGATTATTATGCCTAATTTCTACTAAGCAGAACGGCTTGGGTTGGTGCAGTTTGTAGTAGTAGTAGTTAATTTCTACCGTCAGTTGGAGACGGGCGTGTTGCTAGTCTTAAGCAGGGATGTTTTTCTGTCCCCCATTCAATGAACTGTCTTGTCTGAGACCAGTAGCTCCCCCCTAACCATAACGTATCATTCCCCGATGGACGTACAACTGAAGGGGCCCCAGGAATGGTGCGGTACGGGTCTGTCTTGGAACGCTTTTACAATGGAAACAAACAAAATGCCATGCAGAACTGCCCCGATTGGTGCCATACCACCCGATAGGAAATATTGATGCAGAGGCTAACTTTAGCATCTTTAGCAGCTAATGGTTAGCCAGTGGATGAATGGTTTAAACAGTGCTTACAAATACCGTGCATATTGCCCATCGTTGTTTTAAAAATACAGTTAATACATCCTAATATTAGTAGCGTACTCCAAGTGTTTGACTATTATACTTTTTTCTTCGCTCTGCTCTTAATAAAGTACATAAATCAGCAGTTTTATTGATTAGTTGGTTAATAGGTGAGATTATCTGCTTATAATTACCTATATAGCCTGCAGTCTGCTGCCTAACAGTTTATAGTTTGCAGCCTGTTGTTTTAAAACAGCGTCACATATAGTTGAAATGTGACGGCCTGTAGTTTTTACATCATGACGGTCTGCTTTTGAGTAATCCTTATAGCCAACAGTCTTTTTTTTTTCTCAGTGAGGAAAATGACTCAGTGCGCAGCAACAGGTGCAGGAGGAGAAAGTGCTACTTTTTGATTCAAACAGTGAAAGAAACATCTATTCACTCTGGAACTTTCTATGGCATCTCAATAACCGGACTTTAAACTTCAACAATTATATGCTGAAAGTTTTCTTTTGGTTTTATAACTTAAGTCTTAACCACTAACCATTCAACACAGAGCAGATTCCTCAAAGCACATTTTAAGATTAGTGAAACTTTTTGTTAAGTCACAAAAACAGAGTATTTTCAATTATTTTTTGTCATTAGGACCATTTTAGAAGTAGATGAGCATAAAAACCACAATACACAGGCTAGGCTAATCTGAGCATTATTGTACACACATTACAGATTGTATTAAACAAAATTTGTGATCTGTGAAACCTTTGCTTTGGTAGTGAAAAAGATTTGAATTGTTAGCTTTTTGTTGAGAATCAAAATCTAAACCAAATGGTGCGTCATCAGCATAAGTACTTCCTTTAACACTAGAACGGCCATGGCAGTCATTTTGACTGTTTTTCAGTTTGTATGTTTATTTACTTTATGAAAAAATAACATAAAGCCTTGTTGTTTCATGACTTTTCCTAAAACTCAGTAAACTTTCATAAAAAATAGATTTCATATTTAGTGTTCAAAGGATAGATGAAATACAATCATTTCTACCTATTTCGGCCACAGGCAGTTATTTTGACTGTTGTATTTAAAGCTCATTTACAGTGGCTTGCAAAAGTATTTGGCCCCCTTGAACTTTTCCACATTTTGTCACATTACAGCCACAAACATGAATCAATTTTATTGGAATTCCACGTGAAAGACCAATACAAAGTGGTGTACACGTGAGAAGTGGAACGAAAATCATACATGATTCCAAACATTTTTTGCAAATAAATAACTAGAAAGTGGGGTGTGCGTAATTATTCAGCTCCTTGAGTCAAAACTTTGTAGAACCACCTTTTGCTGCAATTACAGCTGCCAGTCTTTTAGTGTATGTCTCTACCAGCTTTGCACATCTAGAGACTGAAATTCTTGCCCATTCTTCTTTGCAAAACAGCTCCAGCTCAGTTAGATTAGATGGACAGCGTTTGTGAACAGCAGCTTTCAGATCTTGCCACAGATTCTCGATTGGATTTAGATCTGGACTTTGACTGGGCCATTCTAACACATGGATATGTTTTGTTTTAAACCATTCCATTGATACTCTGGCTTTATGTTTAGGGTCGTTGTCCTGCTGGAAGGTGAACCTCCGCCCCAGTCTCAAGTCTTTTGCAGACTCCAAGAGGTTTTCTTCCAAGATAGCCCTGTATTTGGCTCCATCCATCTTCCCATCAACTATGACCAGTTTCCCTGTGCCTGCTGAAGAGAAGCACCCCCAGAGCATGATGCTGCCACCATCATATTTGACAGTGGGGATGGTGTTCAGAGTGATGTGCAGTGTTAGTTTTCCGCCACACATAGCGTTTTGCATTTTGGCCAAAAAGTTCCATTTTGGTCTCATCTGACCAGAGCACCTTCTTCCACATGTTTGCTGTGTCCCTCACATGGCTTGTGGCAAACTGCAAACGGGACTTCTTATGGTTTTCTTTTAACAATGGCTTTCTTCTTGCCACTCTTCCATAAAGGGCAACTTTGTGCAGTGCACCACTAATAGTTGTCCTATGGACAGATTCCCCCACCTGAGCTGTAGATCTCTGCAGCTCGTCCAGAGTCACCATGGGCCTCTTGGCTGCATTTCTGATCAGCGCTCTCCTTGTTCGGCCTGTGAGTTTAGGTGGATGGCCTTGTCTTGGTAGGTTTACAGTTGTGCCATACTCCTTCCATTTCTGATTGATCGCTTGAACAGTGCTCCGTGGGATGTTCAAGGCTTGGGAAATCTTTTTGTAGCCTAAGCCTGCTTTAAATTTCTCAAGAACTTTATCCCTGACCTGTCTGGTGTGTTCTTTGGACTTCATGGTGTTGTTGCTCCCAACATTCTCTTAAGCCGCGTTCACACCAGTCAGCGCGTCCAGGCGTCAAATCGCTCAAACGGACGAAAGTCGACGCTTTAAAATCAAAACCCAGCTGCTTGCACACTTGTGGTCTGCGTCGGCGCATCAGCGCGTCACGTCATTACGTCAGCGTGCGGGCGTGGATTTGTCTGTTGCTAGTTGTTTACAACATGGCGGATCTTGTCGGATCAGCAGCGCGTCTTCAACTACCGGCTCTCCCGGGCCCGGCTGGTGGTGGAAGATGCATTCGGGATCTGGTCTGCACAGTGGAGAATGTTTCACCGCAGACTGGAAGTCAACCCCAAAGTTGTGGAGAAGTGTGTGAAGGCGACGTGTGTTCTCCACAACTTCATGAGGGTTTCTGGAGATGGCCAGGTACCTGCAGTGAGGGGAGCTGCCGCTGCTCATGGAGGAAGACCACTTCCAGCTGTGGGGCGAATCGGAGCCAACAACGCAGCCAGAGAGGCAGTGGAGACCAGAGAAGTTTTCATGGCCCACTTCAGTGAGGAGGGGGCAGTGCCATGGCAGCCGGCAGAATAGTCATGTCCATACAGGACTGACCCAAAACGGCTCTTTTAAGAGCCACCCAGTAAAAAAATTAAGAGCAAAACTTTCTGAAAATTTCCACATCTATATTTACTATATTATATTTTAGTAATTTGTTTTTCTCTATACATTCATATATACATTCACAAATCCCTTTCATTTATGGATTATTGTTTGTTCTGTACCTATATACTTTTGACCTGTTCACCTGTACCTCTCGTTTCCAGGTAATGACTGACAGACTGCTCTGCTTTCTCCCACAAACTCGTCTATGGATATGGTGAAATCAATCAAATAAACTCAAATAGTTCTTGCTTTTGTACTTCTGTGATATTTTATATAGTCAATAAAAAGGTATATTTCATTAAGGTAATTATTATCTGTTATTAAAAATAATATTTTCACCCAAATGGCATTACATAGGACAGTAGAATTAAATTAAGGAAAGTAGCTGACCAAAATGTTACATATAAAAATATTTAATATAAAAAAAATACATACAACATATATACATATAATAAAACAATAAAATAAAGAACAGGAAGAGAAAGGACCTTATTTGGAGGAAGTGCGGTGGAAGACAGGAGGGACACAGAAAGGAGTCTCCTTCCTCCCCTGAAAAAGGTGTCAGCCCGATCAGTAAAACTACTGAGTATTGTCCAAATGGGTCAAATTGAGTGTTACATTAATTCTTTCAAAAATCAGTCTATGAATGTCAAATTTTAGGATGTCTCTTTCTAGAGGTGACACCCTTTTCAGGAGAGGATGAAGAGAGAGAAGGAAGTGCATGTAATCATCTGCAGGAGGAGCAGGAGCTGGTTCAGGCCGGGCCTTGAGCGCATCAAGCAGCTTTTGCTGGAACTCTGTTGGCACTGACAAATCCTGCTGCCTCCGCCTTTGTTTTCTTGGAGGGCCTGTGAAAAAACACAGTGTGTTAAAAATGCTTACAATTATGTTGAACAAATATACAAATTAGATAAAATTATAAGCAACAGTTTAAGTCTGTATGAAAGGCTGAGTGTGAATTCCAGGGTATACACAGACATTTCAGAAAGTACAAAAAGTAATTCGCCAAGTGTCTGGGAACCCAAAGAAACAGATTGACATCTTTGAATAAAACCTACATTCCCAACCTTTCCAAACAGCACTACACACCTGCAGGTGCTGGAGCAGAGGAAGGGCCAGGCTGGTCAGAAAAAGAAGCAGCAGCAGAGGAAGGGCCAGGCTGGTCAGAAGCAGAAAAGGAAGGGCCAGGGGACTCTGGTTCAGCCATGTCACCTGCCTCCGTGTTAGCTGGATCTGTCAAGACAGAAAGGAATATTATTGACCCTCCTGTTTATTATGCTTTATACCAAGATCACAAATACTTCTACTGCTAGCACTAATAATAAATAGCAAAACTTTGTAGTAGCAAAATGATGTAGGTTTCAGCTTTACAATAATTATTTTCATGTTTCTGAGCACGTTTTTGTGTGTGTTTGTGTGCCACTATGTCTGGGTTTTCTTCTCAAAATCACCAACCTTCTGCCTCTAACCGCCCTGCTGCTTCTTCTTCTGGCTCCTCTGGGTGGTCGTACCCCTCCGCCTGCTCCTCCTCGACCCCCATGTTGCTCGATGTTTCGCGGGGGGCGATGAAGGGTTCGAGGAAGGACAGGACAGAGAGGTACTTCCATTTCTGCACTTTCCCTCCTTCTGCTCCGCTCTTCCTTCTCTCTTTCTCTTTTCTGCTCTGCCTGACATATGTGTCCCTCAATGTCTTCCACCGTTTTTTGCAGAACTCGTCTAAATACACAATGGGAAACTGGTAATGCGTATTTAGTACCGTAGTTGCCCTAACCGCTTTTGGCTAGCGTAGCGTTAGCTAACATAACAAGAAAGTTAAAAGAAAAAATATTTTTTTCTATGTTTAACTGCTTACCTGGCACTCCAATATCCTCCGATATCTTCCTCCAAATCAGATCCGATCTCTTCCTGTCTTTGTAAAAAGACGAAGACGGGTCATACAGTTCACGGACATTACATACAGCGACGATCAGTTTGTCCTCCATCTTGAATAAAAAATTTGCCGATTCCCCCATGGAAGGAGTTACTACGTCAGTACAACGAGTCGCTCTGATTGGTTGACGCCGCGCGTCTGCTGCCCGAAAGTTCAATTTTCCCAACTTGAGCAGCTGATGCCCCGACGGACCGTCGGACCGTCGGGGCATCAGCTGCGTGGACGCGCTGATGCCAGCTGCGCCGACGCGCGCGACTTGCTGCTTGGCAGTTTGCCGCCCACTAGATGCGTAGATACCATAGACTTGCATGTAATCTAGCTGCCCTGCTGCCTGGACGCGCTGACCGGTGTGAACGCGGCTTTAGACAACCTCTGAGGCCGTCACAGGGCAGCTGTATTTGTACTGACATTAGATTACACACAGGTGCACTCTATTTAGTCATTAGCACTCAGCAGACAATGTCTATGGGCAACTGACTGCACTCAGACCAAAGGGGGCTGAATAATTACGCAAACCCCACTTTTCAGTTATACACCACTTTGTTTTGGTCTTTCACGTGGAATTCCAATAAAATTGATTTATATTTGTGGCTGTAATGTGACAAAATGTGGAAAAGTTCAAGGGGGCCCAATACTTAAGCAAGCCACTGTAATTACCTTGCAAGTTTACTACTGAGAAAATACTAAAGTTAATTAGCTAAACAATGTTTTAAAAACCAAAATAAGGCAAGATAGACAAAGTTTAATTGTGCAAGCTTTTACCTGAATCGAACATCAGCCTCAAACTATTAGTGTAACATACATAGAAGAGCATTTTTTTTCAATCAACTCATTTGAAAAATTTTACAAAAACACATTACTATAAATTGACAACAATATTAGTTTCCTTTATCACAAAAAAAATAGAAATGATTTTTATATTATCAAAATATATGTAGCCTAGTGAAGGGTAACGGTGAAAGTATGTAAGTCTGAAATAGAAGCAACAGAACAAGCTGGATGTCAAAACTCAGAAAAAATTTATAGCTCATAAATACAAGAATATCTATATTATTTTAACTATTTACACTATTTACAATGAGGCTAATAAAATTATTTACAGCAAAAAGGAAGCGCAAATCAACTCTCTTTGCCTTGCGCAACAACCGCACATAGCTTTGCAGCATCTGCTGCAGGTGTCTGAAGTTTTATTTTTATTGCAGCTTCTCCGCACCTGGCACTGCCTCCTTTTTGGCAAATTGGAGACTGCATGGTCTAGAACACCACCTTGTTACACCTGCGTTGATGGCCGTCTCCCCTCCATAAACTCAGCTCAAACTCCTCTATGACCTGCAGCAGGAATTTACATATTGGGATCTGGGTGCCAACACACTTCTGGAATGGCACATGGGCATTTATTCCTGCAAGGTCAAGAATATTATAAAAAACAGTGGCGGGCCATCTCTGTGTACCACCCTTTGTGGAATACTTCTAGCCATCTGATCCAGGATATCCAGGCCATATATTCATTCGTTGTAGTATTACACAGACTCCGGCTTTGTCTTCTGCCCACAGCCGTGTGCACAGTGCTAATTACACAGACATCTTTGCGGGGCTTTCCCTGCTAAATGGTATGATTCTTTAAATCAATTTCTGGACATTGTTTCCTCGAAAAAGGACCTCTGGTGCTGAAATGCGGAGGTGCGACGCAAGAAACTGCGCTAAAAATAAAACTTCCGACACCTGCAGCAGATGCAGTAAAGCTATGTGCGGGAGTTGCGCCAGGTGAAGAGAGTTGATTTGCGCTTACTTTGTGCTGTAAATAATTTTATTAGCCTCATTGTAAATAGTGTAAATAGTTCAAATAATATAGATATTCTTGCATTTATAGCTCCTTTTACTGAGTTTGATATCCAGCTTGTTCTGTTGCTTCTATTACATGTTTGCCGTTATCCTTTGGTACATGTATTTTGATCATATAAAAATAGTTTCTATTTTGTTTCTGTAATAAAGGAAACTAATATTGTTGCAAATTTATAGTAATGTGTTTTTGTAAAATTTTTCAAATGAGTTGATTGAAAGAAATGCTCTTCTATATATGTTACACTGGGCTAATAGTTTGAGGCTGATGTTCGATTCAGGTAAAAGCTTGCATAATTAAACTTAGTCTATTCAATTAAAAATAGTCATTTTTGCCTTATTGTAGTTTTTAAAACATTGTTTAGCTAATAATTTTTTGTATTATCTCAGTAGTAAACTTAAACAAGGTAATTCAATGAGGTTTTAAATACAACAGTCAAAATGACCGCCTGTGGCCGTTCTGGTAGTTACAGTATAGTGGCCGTTGTAGTGTTAAAAACTTTTTTTTTTTAAACTCAAGATGTAGTGGGAATATCAGCCGTGGAGCTGGCGACAATGCATCGCCTTGACCTTCTAAATATTTCCTGTAATGTGCTTTAATCCACAAAGAAATGCATGAACATGGTCTGAGAAAGAAGAAAAATATTACCACCGACCTTGTGCAAAGTGTGACCAATCCATTCAACTTCCTCTTGAAAAACAGAGACTTAGCATCTGCTGTATCCCACCCTCTTGTTATATGTGTGGACCATATGATATCACACGCACTCTGTTTCTGAGAGACATAAAAAAGGGAGGCAAGAAAAGAGAGGAAGTTGTGAGAGAGGGGAGGAGACAGAGGCTTTTGTCCCTGCATTTCTCACGGTTGGCATCGGAAACAGTCAGATGCTGTCAATCACAAGTGAAGCTGAGAGAATGGGCTGGCCTATTTGTCTAATGAAAAGGTCAAAGGGTGTGTGTGTGTGTGTGTGTGTGTGTGTGTGTGTGTGTGTGTGTGTGTGTGTGTGTGTGTGTGCATGTGGGTGGGTGGGGGGCTGTGTGTGTGACAAACTGTCACACTTGCATTGCCAAGAGGTACCACCAAAGGGGCCATAATGTTTTAGCTTAAGGTGAGCGGAGAATTATTCTGATTACACATAGTGACACCCGCTTTCCTGTAATGATCTGTGCTTTCATCTGGCCACTCAGTGCCATTACTTTCCCTGATTGCTGCCTTTTGTCATGCATATGTGCACTTGTAAGCGATTAGAAAGGCAGACAAAGGCAGAGAAATTTATGTTCCCTTGGAGTGTTGTACCTGGGGAAATCAAGGTTCTCTAATCCACCACATCAAATTACAGAAACAATGTTTCTCTTTTCCGACACCGTGAAGAAATCAGTTTACTGGAGAGGCCTGAGTATAACACAGTTTTACCTGCAATCCTAACTATGGTTACATACATCGCACAGATGTCTTCTGTTCTTGCATTTTTCTAGCACTTCCACATCAGATCAAATTAAGTTTAATCTTAAAGATGAATTGAGTAGATAGAAAAGTTTTCAAATGATAATTTTATTTTTTTGGGGGGTAAGCCTATCCAAAAAATCGGATCTAACAAATATAACTGACCAAATAACTAGTTTTGCTACCATCACCATCTCTGCAGAACTGTTTAAATTTTGCTACTCTGGAGGATTTTCAAGCAACAACAGTGTCTTTAAGATCACGCCACAGCATCGTAATCGGATTTAAGTACAAACTTTGTCTAGGCCACTCCACCCACTCAGCCTTTCTGTTGTTTTTTGTTTTTGTTTTTTTTACCAGCAGTGGTTTTTGTTTTAGAACTGTCCCATGGACACACTTTATTACCCCCAGTATTTTTTCTTATTGTCGAATTATGAACCCTGACAAATGAGGCCTGAGGTGCTTAGTTGTTGCTCTGGGTTCTTTCAAGATCTTCTGGATGACTTATGAAAGCACTCTTGTAGCCCTTTTCCACTGAGGCGGAGCTGGAGCTCCCATGGCTCCCGAGCTGAATAAGCTCCGGTGTTTTCGTTGTTGATTCCCGCGAGCACCAGCTCCAAGAGCCAGAAACGGGTGCTACTCTGGCACCACTCTTGTGGGGGGCCAAAGCGGAGCTATCCAAGCACTCACTACGTCATGGGGGAAGGGGCAGGGATTTAAAACCTTCACAATAGAGGACCGCCACAGGCTCCGAACAGGCTCTCGGTTCTTTGCAATGGAAACGGGCAATTGGAGTAATTTTGGTAGGTTGGCCCTTCCTAGGGAGGTTCACCACTGTTGCATGTGGTTTTTGCCTCCATTTGTGGATAATGGCTCTCACTGTGTTTCTCATTTGTCCTGGAAGTTCTTCCCACTGGGGCATAAGGTGGTGATTTTTTTTAGCACTTTCAGCATACTTCTAGTTGTTAGACTGGTTCTAGTTAAATGATTTCGTGGCAATTTCATGATTTAAAAAGGGGGGACATTTTTAAAAATAGGGCCAGGACGGGTTGGGTAGATATTTTGACCTTAATATATATAATCGTCACCTATGATTGCAAAATCAAAAACAAAAATGCAAAAACAAAATAAATCAGCTGTAAGGCAACAAACACATTATAATAATAGCAAATACAACTAAGCAATATTGATTGTCTTGTTGTGTCACCTTAAACCTATGTTTTTGGCATGTTCATTTTCAATTTATTGTAAACTGCAATGCAACAAAGAAGAAAAAGACAACATATCTTACAGGTTAAATAAAGCAAAGACCCACCAATATAAATTTTTAATTCTCGTGTTTTAGTGAAATGTGTTACAGCCATTTGTCACTACTAAGGTTTTTTTTTATATTAATTGGCAGAGGATTATAAATTATTCATGTCGAATATTAGTAGTACTTCCAACAGCTCAGTAATAGACTGCTCTTAAATGCATAGACAGGAAAGTTTGAATATTTCAAATTTAATAGAGGAAATGAGTAAAGAATTGTGCAAAAGATGAAAGAAACATGAAAATCCAGATGACTGAAGTTGGTCAAAATTTGCAGATAAAAAGAGAGTCAAAAGAGCATTATGAAATCTATTTCAGTCTATTTTTAAGATCAATTTTTTTCCTCCAAACTTAGTCTTTCAGTTTTTACTGAAATCGGTTGGATGGATAGATAAGAATTTCACCCCCAAAAAATTATTTAGGATAAAACTATTAAGCAAAAAAAGAAATTAACGGACTTCATGGGACGTCACAGAAGAAGCAGGAATAGGTAACGATTTCCAAGACTGGGATTGGGAAAAAAAGAAAGTAAATTAAAGATTATGAAAATAGACTTGCAGCAGCAAATCACTGTGGTAAAACCATGCATTTGAGCGAGCCCTAACCTTTTAAATGAAAAAAATCTGTCACGTTCATTTTAACCAATGAAACCGGATCAGGCCCCCCGCTGCTGTCTGTGTACAGTGGCCGCAGCCATTTCCGCTGGAGCAAAACTTATATGTAAGATGTCAGATTTCTTTCATAAAATGCTGCAGAAAGTGCCAGGGGGGTAATTCTCATATGACACCAAAATACTCAGCTGCAAGTGGATAAACAGAATGCCGCCCATGTGTGAAAGGGGCTTTTGGAAAAAGAAAGCAGTTAGGCTTGTTACCTTCTGCAGTTGTGTAAATATATATATGTGCCATGCCTGATTTGGCGTCACTAACTTTTTATTCCTACACAAAACCTGTTTTAAAATAAACCTGGAGAAGTAAATCTAACTAGCTGTGAAGATATTTTGGGTAAACCAAACTAAACAATGGGTAAAATCACAACAGGCAGATTCAAAACCAAACTCAAGTCCACTGGGGGAAAGTCCCGCAGTCTGCTAAAGCTACCGCTGGCGCCTTGGCTTCTATCACTGAAGAGATACTGGATAATTGAAGGCTAAGTGGTTTAAGTGAACCAGATGACTGGCCCAGTAAAAGGCATGCAATCCTCATTCAAAGCCTCAAGTATGAGGCTTTGAAATTGCTGGAGATTTCAGGAAAGTCATCAAAGAAGAAAAATGAATAACGGAATGACTCAAATATGACAATTACAATTTGGTTTTTCTCAACCAGTTTAATTTGATACTTCCTTGACTAAACCTTGCAAAAAGCCTTGGAAAGTTAGAATAGAATATTAAAAAAACATTTATGAGAAAGACTGGAGACACTAGGTGTTTTCAAAAGACACACCGTGGCGGCATATTAGGGTAATATCTTCCGTCTCATGGTTTACACACAACCTTGCACGCCGACAGCCCAGACACCACCCCCACAACCCGCTTTATCCCACCATTGCGTAATCTTTTGTAAAAAACACCTGATCGTGGCACATTGCCGCCACAGACACTGATGCCGGTATTGATGCCGGCAATGATGGAGGCATTGTCTTTTGAAACAGCCTATTGATAGCCCTAACTGTTTCTTGGTTTGAAAGCAACTGTAACATAGTGAAGTAAATGATTATCTACAAATGATCTGCTCTGAACTCAATTCTGAAATATGACATTTGCATGACAGTAGAAATTCAGAGGTTACAGTTACTGAGTCTTTAAATACCATGCTTACTGGTTTTCTCAGCTTGCATACAAGCCACACCTCTGGATGCACAGAACTGGAACTTAAACTTTCGGCCCTTTCTCGCTCATTCTCAATAGAGATACACCGGTCAGACATTTGCGCCCTATTTCCGATTTTTATTAACCTTTGATTTGATTTGACTCAGATTTGACCCCAAGTGTCGCCAAGGCGAGTATAAATTGACATCATGTGTAAGACAGCTTCTTTTCAAACATCAGAAAAAGAGGAAGTTGAAATGCACCAATCACGTATTTCCTGCCAATGCCGATTTCCAATTTTTCATGCAAGGGCTGTAAGACATAACAGATACCAAAATATGCTGGAGGTTTTCTGATGGAGGCAGTCGTTTTGGATCAACAGAACATTAAAGAATTGTATCTAAGCATATGTTCATAACTTATGTTTGATTTTTATTACATTTAAACAGTAATTCAAAGTACATGTTGCTGGTTGATGTGTTGTAAAAGGAAAATGGCGAATTTTAAAAACAAACATATTTCAGCTACCGATCAGGAGCAACTCAAGGAGAAATTGGCTTATTCCGATCTCTGGGGGATTGATTGGTGCAAATTAACCAGAACCCACTGAACTCTGGCTCTACTGTAGCAACCTGAATGAAGAGTCAACACACCTTCCTTTAAAACAGCATCTTACACCTTTTGTGCTTCCTTTGACTTCATTTGTAAACTGAAAATAGCAATAGTTCCTGTTTCTTCTTCCCATAGTATAGTAAGAACTTCCACACCAAAGAGGGTTGTCAGCAAAATCTAATTTCTAAATCCAGGATTTTCCACATCAGGCAGAGATTGAAAGTCCCCTAAAAATGAGTAAATTTACCAAACTTGATTCAGCCTCCCTGTTATCTGCTCTCTCTCTCTCTCTCTCTCCCTCAATTTCCCCACCAAAGAGTGTAGTTGTCAGTGTAAAAAAATAAAAATAAAGTAGGGATGCTGTTGATAATTTTTTAACATATGGGTATGGGTGAGTAAAACCAGGCCGATATTAATAACCAATATTTATTTTTTATTTTTTTTGCATGTGTTTCAGGATGGGGATGGGAGGGGTTCGGTAATGTGACAGTGATGCAGCACAGGTTTGTGGGGCATTTAATTTAGCATAGAAGCAACATCAACGATGTGGTCGTTTTTCCCGCAGTGTAGGAGGGGTACAGAAATATATATACAGTGGGGTAAAAAAGTATTTAGTCAACCACCAATTGTGCTAGTTCACCCACTGAAAAAGATGAGTTAGGTCTGTAACTTTTATCATAGGTATACCTCTCCTTATGAGAGAGAAGAATTAGGTGAAACAAATCCAGAAAATCACACGGTCTGATTTTTAAAGAATCATTTGCAAATTATGGTGAAAAATAAGTATTTGGTCACCTACAAACAAGCAAGATTTCTGGCTCTCACAGACCTGTAACTTATTCTGTAAGAGGCTCCTCTGTCCTCTACTCGTTACCTGTATTAATGGCACCTGTTTGAATTCGTTATTAGTATAAAAGACACAGAGGGACCTAGTGAATGACCTGCAGAGAGCTGGGACCAAAGTAACAAAGGCTACCATTAGTAACACTCTACACTGCCAGGTACTAAAATCCTACAGTGCCAGACGTGTCCCCCTGCTTAAGCCAGTACATGTCCAGGCCCATCTGAAGTTTGCTAGAGAGCATTTGGATGATCCAGAAGAGGATTGGGAGAATGTCATATGGTCAGATGAAACCAAAATATAACTTTTTGGTAAAAACCCTACTTGTCGTGTTTGAAGGAGAAAGAATGCTAAGTTGCATCCAAAGAACAAGATCCTTACTGTGAAGTATAGCGGTGGAAACATCATGCTTTGGGGGTGTTTTACTGCAAGGACCAAGACGACTGATCCCTGTAAAGGAAAGAAGGAATAGGGCCATGTATCGTGAGATTTTGTGTGAAAACCTCCTTACATCAGCAAGGGCATTGAACATGACACGTGGCTGGGTCTTTCAGCATGGCAATGTTCCCAAACACATCTCCCGGGTAACGAAGGAGTGGCTTCGTAAGAAGCATTTCCAGGACCTGGAGTGGCCTAGCTAGTCTCCAGATCTCAACCCCATAGAAAATCTTTAGGGGGAGTTGAAAGTCTTAGTTGCCCAGCGACAGTCCCAAAACATCACTGCTCTATAGGAGAGCTGCATGGAGGAATGGGCCAAAATACCAGCAACAGTGTTTGAAAACCTTGTGAAGACTTACAGAAAATGTTTGGCGTCCGTCATTGCCAACAAAGGGTATGTAACAAAGTATTGAGATGAACTTTTGTTATAGACCAAATTCTTATTTTCCACCATCATTTGCAAATGAATTCTTTAAAAATCAGACCATGTGAATTTCTGGATTTTCCCCCCTCATTGTTTCTCATAGTTAAGAAATATCTCAGATGAAAATTACAGGCCTCTTTCATCTTTTTAAGTGGGAGAACTTGCACAATTGGTGGCTGACTAAATACTTTTTTGCCCAACTGTAATATATATACTATCGGTAAATATTGGTTATCAGCCATAACACCAATATCAATAAATAAAAATGTTCATACCCGTGCATCCCAAGAAAAAAAATTATATTTGAGTTTCTGACTGTCCAGTAACCTTTTAGGTCTGGTCAAGCTAAAAATTGGTCGACTCAATTTACCAACAGATTTCTTGGTGCATTTCTGATTTTCACCAATAGGTATGTGCTGTGAGTCAAACTGTAGACATTCTTTACTAAAGATGTGACTTATTTTATCATCTATTATCCAACACTGATAAATCCTTGGATGTACTGCATTGCAATATTGGATTTAATTCATCTATAAGGGCAAAGGAAAACACTAACATATAGTACTTTTCAAACAACTCATGAAGAGCAAAAATAAGTCCACAATTTAAGCAGCTCTGATTATAATAACTTGGCCACTCTCCAGAAAAACAGATGATTGAACTTGAACCCCTGATTGCTCCACGGCCTGAGTAAATTTTCATAAAATGAAGAATGGAGTGAGGGGAAACAAAAAAACCTAATTTCCATAAGACTAGAAATAGCACCAACAGAACATCCACATAGTTTGAATAACCCCAGTTTTCTTTACACAACTCATAAAGGCCGACTTCTGCAGGTAGAGGAACTTCCATGCGGCGCGCGTGCCACCTTCTTTGGAGTCACAATTGATTACAACATCTGTGCGATGACTAATACTGTTGCCATGGTGACACCTGTGATTGATGGCTTTGTTAAGAGTAATAGTTACACATCATTAAACTTTTGTAATAGTGCATGGCAGTCATCTCAATAACTGGGGACAAAGCAATTACCAAGTCATTAAAAAGGGAATAGACTAATACAACACAGTGAACACCATTATGAGTGACATGCCTCCATATCAGGCTTTGTGACGGTTTTCCAAACATAAAAACTACATTTTTGTGTTCATCTAAGGTTAAATTAAGGTAGATTTAATTTTAGCTTAAATATATTCTCACAAGTTGTTCTGTCTCTCGTGAATGGGGAAGAAAGTTACAGCCATTTCCTCATCCTGTATCGCTTCATTTTACATCACAGATGCTCTAATAGTGTCAACTTGAATTTAAATTTCCACCGGGACTACATTTGGTTGCATCTTGATGATAATTTGATGTCTAAATCAAGAAACTTTGTTCAAAGGAAAACCATGCCGCTCTGTACCAGTAAGCCAGAGGCAGTGCAAAGCAGTGCTGGCAATGATTGAGAGAACTCGAAATTCAAATGAGAGAGCAAAAGGAGATGGAGCGAAACAGATGTGCTGTTGTTTCGGAGAGGGTAGCATGGTGCACACGGTAAGCACACGCAACACACACCATGGCACACACAAAGCTATATACACGTGCATACACAGGAGCGCCACTCAATCATCCCAGTTGAGGGCCAATCCATCTATTGCTGGTTGACTGAGATCCAATCACCATTCCCAACAGGGCCACAATGAAAGAATGGCAGACAGCCTGTGAAGAAGCCCACTCTCTCACAGCAGATTGATGGGACAAATCTTGGGGCAGTTCATGAGGCATTCCACATCAAGACAAACATACTGATAAAAACATAAAAAACAGGCATTTGACCTTACCTTGCTGTTTCTGCTTTGCAAACAAAGTATTTCAGCAGTTCAACCATAAGAAGCTTAAACGCATCAAATATTTTAGATTTAACTCTCCAGTGCTTAACACACACTTACATGTGTTGATAAAATATCAAATACAAAATAGACTCTTTTCTTTCCCCTACTTCTTAATCTTCTTCATTCTCTTCCGCCTGTTCTTCTCCTATAAAAAAATGAATCTAAGAAATCTTAGAATCCTGTTATCTGCTCTAGTCTTGCACTTTTCCTTAAACAGCAACGTTAATAGACAGCAGACGTGTCTCGAAATGTTCTACTTTTGATTTAAAAAGTCAGCTTTAAGTTTTCTTCTTTCAGTAACAACTTCCACATCAAAGAGTGTTGTTCTTAATGAAAACAACAAAGAATGTTTGAGCTTCAAACTCAAACCAGTCAGGGTCCAGCCTGATCATACAAAAAATTAGCCAAATCCTGTACACAACCTGATTTTTCCACGCATTTCAAATATTTATCCTCTCCGCTAGCTAAAGGCTAAAATACTCAGCATCATTCTTAAATATTAGTCTTCAGTAGTGGGTGGGATAACACACTGTGTAAACACACAAAAATTTGTCTACACTAGTTATGTTACAATCAACACTTTTTAAACCGTTTATGTTTCTGTTGACATCAAATTTCAATCAAGTGTTTCAAACAATACACAGTTCGATACTAGAAACTTTGTGAATCACAGACCTGGATATTAACACCATTGCAAAGTAATAAATAAAACTAAAAACTAAAAATACAAACAATGTTTTTGTCCAGAACATTCTAAAGCAATGTATTAAGGATTTTGTGAAGTATCTATTATACGAAATTGGGTTCTGGAGGTACTTGGTCCAACAAACAAACTTCTTGGATCCCTTTCTCCAGCAACACTGGGTAGAACAAGTTCATTCTGGGGAGATTCCAAGAGTTCCCAGGCTAGAATGGATAAACAGGTACTACAGCAGCTTTTGGGTTCTCTGACCAGTGTGACATGTAGGGCTGGGGGTAAACGATTATCTTTAAAACAATTATTTGGGCGATTATTTTATTGAAAAGTCGACTATTTGAATGACTAGCAGCCCGTCACTTTGGTGATGCCAATTGGCCGTACACCGACACTTGTGACTAGATGGCTGTGTTCTGTTAGCTGTAAGTTAGCCACCGTTACCATTCATCCCAGCATTATATGCTATTTCTAACTAATGTTAGCTAAACACAGCTGTTTAGTCACTAGCTACTAGAAGAAACCAAACACAGTTAGTTCGCACCACTGAAGTGCGCAGAGCTCAAGCACACGTTACGCAATATAATATACTACTAACGTTACACAAACGTGCAATTAGTTTAGCAAACATTGTTGATAGCAACTTTAATTACTTCTGTTCTCCAGCGTCTCGAGTAACAATGGGATGCCTCCACTTCCGATGTTCCGAAATCGAAGTTGTGCTGGTGTGATATGCCAGCTCCATCTTGCAAAGACTGTAAAAATAACTATACCTTGGAGCTTATGGCTGAGTTTAAAATATTCCCACACCTTTAAGTAGGGCTGGGCGCTATGGCCTGAAAATAAAATCTCTTTCAATCTTTTTTCACACCAAATCCGATTTCCGATTTTAATTGATTTTTTTCTTTCTCCCTTTACTTTCTGAAACAGAAATAACAAATGACAGAATCTATTTTTTAAACTCTTATTTTAATATCTCCTAAAGTCCTCGGGAAAATCCCAGAGTGTTACTCTAACTGGCCCTGAATTAATCAAAATGCACTATTTTTAACACCACCAAGATCTTAATTGCATCTTACTGCAAATTTTGTAGTTATGACTAGGCCACATAACTTAACCAAAGCATTTCTGTAAACCTAATCACCAGCACGATGGCAAAAAAACAGAGAATGGTTATTCTTACACATCCATGTTGCCAGTGGATTAATGAATCCTAATGTGGGAGTATGAGAAAGCTGCTAAGCAGACAAATATACGAGGTGCGGCTGGCTCTGCTTACAGTATTCAATCTGTGTTTACTGTCATCTTCCTTCAGAAATTCAATCAAATACATCTGCTGCATGCACTAATTGCTGGCACATGGTGCAGAAATATTCAGCTTTAACTTTGCTTTTGGTTACGAAGTAAAACAAAAACTACACCCCTTTTTTGTTATTTTTTGTTATTTTTTGTTCTGCCAAATTTGATTATCGGCACGATGTTAAATCTGCACAGAGACGGTCTGACAAACTCTAAGGTGGCACACTGTGAGGCTGCCAGAACTAATTGTAATATTCAAATTTGGGTCTATTGTGAAAATGTACTCGAAATTAAACCATCTCACAAAACTCATTAGATCTCTTGTGGTTTTTGGTGAATTTGAGAGTCCCCATCCGCTCTACCGTGATCCGCCAGCCATTTCTGACAAGTGAAGAGAAACTTCAATTTCCATGTGTGACAGGCAAAGATTAGCAGAATTAACTCAAACCCTTGAAGAAAATGAACACTGAAAGGCAAGTTTATTGAATGGTGTCTATTAGGAAAAGACTAAACACTGAGGCCATCTAACTTCCTACACATTTTTCATGCAAAAATTCAAAAGGATTCCACACTCAGCTTCCCAGAGTTCGTATTCTTTACGTTCATTTTTAATATATAAAATTTTAAAAATATATGAATTTATGCCCAAAAAATTACTACTGCGAGCAAGCTTTATGTGTGGAACCTGGAACTGAAGGAAGGAAGGAAGGAAGGAAGGAAGGAAGGAAGGAAGGAAGGAAGGAAGGAAGGAAGGAAGGAAGGAAGGAAGGAAGGAAGGAAGGAAGGAAAGAGATAATATAAGGAATAAAGAAACGAAATAATAAAGAAATGAAATAAAGAAACAAAAGAAGAAAGTGAGTTGGCAAACAAAAGGTAGAAAAGACACAAGAAGGGAAGGACGGAAGGATGCAAGACAATAAGGGAAGGAAGGGCTAAAGTAAGGGAAGATAGAAAGGAAGGACAAAACGATGAAAGAAATGAAGGCAAAAGGAGGACATAAGAAAGGAGCAAGACAGAAAAGGAAAAAGATAATAGAAGATAAAGATAAGACAAAAAAAGAAAGATAAGACACAAAAGGAAAGTAAAAACGGACACAAAGAAAGAAACAAAGGAAAGCAGGAGGGAACAAAAGAAATTAAGGACAATGAAAGAACAAAAGATGGACACAAGCAAGGAAAGAAAGAAGGACATAAGAGAAAAAAGAAGGGAAGAAAGAAAGGAAACCAGAAAGAAGAAAGGAACAAAAGGAACTAGAAAATTTCAGAAAATTTAAACGGGGCCTGCCATGTGGTGCTTAATCAGTCACAGACCCCAAATCAGAAGTTATGTTGCCTAGTCTAGCCTGCTAATGCTAGCTGACATGTTATCAATAGGTTCGAAGCAATAAGTAGAAAAAGTTTGGCCAAATTAAAGAATTAGCTAAAATGCTAACATGAGCTAGCATGCTAATGCTAACTAGCATGCTAATGCTAGCTAACATGTAATCATTAGCTGCAATGTAATAACTATGAAAAGTTAAGAAAATTCAAAAAAATCTTTCTGTTGCTTAAAGTGTATGTATCACCAAAATTAATGTAAAACGATGTGTACCAAATGTACCAAAACAAGCAGGGGGGAATGAAAAATTTAAAAAACGGCTCCCATCGTTCACTTCAAAGAGTTGGCTCTTAGAGCCGGTTCGTTCGCGACCGACACATCACTAATACCAGCCCCGTGGCGAGTTTAGATTTGGAGGTTGGATTGCGTTTTTCAGGTTACCATTATTATCACATTAGCACTTAGTTAGCATAGCTAACATACCGTTTTGAACGTTACCCTATGGGTTAGGGGTAACGTTAGCCTATGTTAGCATTACCACTCAGAGACCGGACCCATCCTGTCTCTCTCTCCCTCAGCAGCAGCGCCAGCCTCGGACAGCGCTGACTCAGAGCCCTGAGCCAGCGGCTCGAATAGATACAGCTCGCGGCCGCTGGGCTCCATAAAGCCCCCCTCTACTCCATCTCTGGTGATGGCGGAGGAGATCCGCTGGCTCAGGGGGCCGAGCCAGCGCCGCCCAAGCCTGGTGCTGCTGAGGCAGAGGAAGACAGGAGGAGTCCAGTCTCTGAGTGGTAATGCTAACATAGGCTAACGTTCAAAACAGATGAATGCTGTTCAGATCAATCAGTCGCAAAACTGCCAAAGTCGCTTTGGTCACTGTCCATGTTTCAGTGTCAGATTAAGCGAGCTGTCACTGTCCTCCTGAACACACCCCCACGTTCCCCCCTCCGCTTTTCCCCCCACAGTTGGCCATACCCCTCCGTTCTTCCTGGCACTGCCCATTTTGTAGAATTTTCAAATGTTGTCTGGGGGGGGGGGGGTGTTATTATTTTTCAGGGGTTTCAGTTACACTTTAAGAAAATTCCTAAAATTAGCTAAAATGCTAACATGAGCTAGCATGCTAATGCTAACTAGCATGCTAATGCTAGCTAACATGTTGTCATTAACATTTCAGGAATCAGTACGTAAAGTTTGTCAAAAATCAAAATTTAGCTAAAATGCTAGAAAGAGCTAGCATTCTACTGCTAACTAGCTTAATAATGCTAAGTATTATAATATTAGGTAAGGGGTGTGAATACTTTTCTATGTGGTAGAATACTCTCCTAAGTAAGATAAGAGGTCTGTTTTAAAAGCACAGGCAGCAATGTGCTTAGAAATGAATAGACAATGTAATTGCTGAAGCATTATGGGAAATGTAGTTGTGGCCAGAATAAAGAATGTGCCTATTAAGTAAACTAATTTATAGACAGAAAGAGAGAGAGAGACAGAGAAAGGGACAAAAAGTCCTTTAGGACCCCTCAATTCACAGCTCAACAGTCGCTGACAGAGAGACAGAGACAGCGAGAAAAGTTCTTGGATCCCGGAACAGCTGATGTCTCAGTTCTTTCAGACCGCTGCCGCAGCGGACCCTCCGCTGAGAGACAGACATGGAGACAGAGTCCTTCAGGGTCAGTCACTGACGGAAAGACAGAAAGAACCTCTATGTAAGAGTAGTGTAATAGTAGTAATAAATCTGTAATAAATATGTAATAGTAGTGTAAAACAAGTGTGCTGTGATATTTTATTGAAAATCTGAGGGCTTTTTATTTTGAAAAGATTGTTTGAGTCTTATTTTGAAAGTCAGGCACGGATGTCAGTTAAGGCTGGATGAGTATCGATAGTTATATATAGTGATTCTAACATTAGTAATCCAGTTCTTTGAGGCCTTAAAATCATCTCTATTAGTGTTAAGTTGACCTTTCGTGACCTTTAACGGGCTCTTCTCCAAAGAGACACAAGGTGCAGCTGCTCCTTAGATAGACAGACAGACATAACCTCCATTCACTGCAATAGTATTATAACATACAAAGCCCCTATGATCTGCTATTGAAAATCTGAGGGCTTTTATTTTGAAGAGCTTGTTTGAGTCCACAGCTACCCAAAGGTCAGTTTCAAGGCATGCACAAGCACTCCACACTAATCAGAATTAATAGAAAGCAATCTACAGCTTCTATGATAAATCTGAAGTCCTAAATCCATGTTCAAATAGAGTTAGAATGCACTTTAGTGACCTCTGGCTCTCCTGAGAAGTGCAGGTGTGCCGTTACTTGGCAACTAATGGGCGTGACTAATTTACCGTGACTAATTTGTCTCTGACATGTCATCCACTTTGTCGCTCTAAGGCCATTTCTGACCCTAAAAAGGGGTCCGAACAAACTGCCGCTGTTCGAAAACCGTGCGAGGTATCGAAAAAATTATTGACGCATCAGTGAGAGCTAGGTTTCATCTTCGATCATGGAAAAGCCAAACTCTCTACATATTTCACAGTCCAAGAACGAACGAGAGAAATATGTCTTGTCACAAGGACCAACTTCAAAAAGTCACAGGCATGCTCAATTTTAAAGAATAGGCGGATCTTCTGAAATCTGCTCGGAATTCGTCTGATTTTTTGCAAACTCGAGACCGCTGAGAGACAACGGTGAGACATAGAGAAATTTCGAAGAGATCGCGTGAATGTCATCGGATGTGGCTTTCACATGGCTGAAAATCAGTTCAGTAGAACGAAATATGTGACCGTGACGGCGAGGTTAAAAATCCTTTCGGTTCCAGCTCGGACAAAATCTAGTACTCCGACTTAACGACTGTTACACTCTAGAAATTGAAATTTGGGGCAAACTTTGGATCGCTCAGAGGCAAATTGTGAAAAAACCGTAACAGATATCAACATCACTTCAATTCTGAACAGAGCTCGGATTTTCCAACAAACTGAAAGTTTAATGATTTTTCTAAGTGAACGTATGATGACACAGTAAATCCTCAAAAAAGTGGATTTTTATGATCGCTGACTCAATTCATTTCTTTGGGATTTTTGGGCATGGTTTTTGGCTAATTACATCGCCATGGTAACTCCAATCGATATATATATTGTGGGGGTGCATGCTACGGTATGACCCGCATTAACGGAGAAAGTTTGAGCGTTCAGTTTCGAGGTAAAGAATAATTGGTGCCTGCCATGCATTTGCATGGGAGGCAGTGCAATGCATTGGTTTACAGTGCATTGCACTGCCTCCCATGCATTGCAATGGCAGGCCCCAATTAAGGATACAAGGAAAGAAGAAAAGAAAGATAAAGAAGCAAAGAATGAAGAACACTAAGAGAGAAAAAAAGAACACAAGTAAGGCAGGATATAAGGGATAGGAAAGGAAAAAAGAAAGGATGGACGTATAGAATGTAGAAAAGGTCTGGAAGTTTGAGGATTTTTTTATACTTATTTCAGTTTACTTTTTTGCTTTACTTTCCAGACTAGGGATATACACTAATTTCCAGTGAGAGACATAATCACAACAAATTCACCAACTTATTCCAAGAACAGATCATCTACAAGAAATGCAAATTAAGGCATAAACTTTATCATCAAAACATATATGAACAGAATACGATAAAAGACCTGTACAGTGCAGTTTAAGTTTCCATCTTCCTTTTTAATTTTCTTCCCATAAGGTCCTATGTTTCAGTAATTAAGCTTTATTAAATTTCAGCATAAATTCAATTACCGCTTCAATGGCTGACAAACAGTGATTGATACAGTGCTTGATGCAATCTTATGAGCAGCTTGAACAAAAGATTCCCTTCTCCTTGAACTCGCTGATGCTTCAGGCTTGGGAGAAAATGGAGGTGAGGGCTGTGAGGATTTTCAGGCAGCAGCAACAACAAACACCATGCCAAGCAGCTCTTTTGATCAGGTTGGAGGTAAGTTATAAATGACACCCCAAAAAAGTATTCGCTTTGAAGATGCGTGCGTTTCAACAACAAAGTGAGCCTCAATCAGACAAAGTATTTGTGTAATTTGTGGGATAATAATAATACTTTTCATGTTTCAATCACATTCATTTAGATATAACTCAATAGGACACACTTGCTCATAGTCATTGTGAGTTTTAAGACTACAAACTACATGTAAAGTTTGCTGGTACTCTTCCAGAACAAACAAAAACACAACCATCTCTGAAATGACTTGAAACTGATCATGGATATAAAAAATAGTAGCATAGTAAAACATGATGGTGCCATTAATTTAATATTTTTTAAAATGCATTTTGCAGCAATAAGCACACAGGGCTGGTGATCAGAATCGTTTTTTTTTTTTTTTTTGCTTGATCCACCCTAACCAATGACCATCAGAAACATAATCTACTCATCTTCCAATCAGGGGATGCAATACACCTTGGGGTACCATGTCACACTGACAACACTCTTCAGTGTGGAAACGCACACTAAGTTATAAAATGAAGTTAGATTATGTAGAAAAGGTGTAAGACATTATTAAAAAAGCTAATATTTTCTACCACAGATGCAGCGAGGAAGAGAGAAAGTAAAAGGAAGGCTGTGCAGATTGCAGCAAAATGTTTTACCCTTTTGTGATTTTAACCTTATGATGTCCTGTAACATGATGGATATAGGAAATATCAGAGTTAAGGTAAGGGAATACATATTAAGTGTACGCAATATACATTTGGCAAGCATTTAGTAATTGTACCATGTTAATTAAGCTAACTGCTAATATAAGGTTTTATTTATTTAATTTATTGATATTCAAAAGCATTGTATTGATTTGTTTTTTTGTTGTTTTTTTTTAGAATTTGAATGGAACGATTAATGATGACAGTCATTTTTTTAGTAAAATTAAAAGTATGACTAATAGATGGTGGCTGTTTTCACCTTCTTTGTCCCAGTGGATCAACTAGATCTAGTAATAAAACTGGATGTGTTAAAGTATGAAATAGGTTGGAGTGTTTAGAATGCTGGGACAGCATTCTACAGTTAAATTCAGTTTTAAAAATCCCAATATATAGTCTTACTCATAGTATCACAATATATCATTTCGCCAGATTTTTACCAATACAAATCTCTACTGTCAATGTTTAGAGAAAAAAAGGACTAAACAGGTAAGTTGAGCCAAGCCAAAGAAAGCCCAGCAGACTGAGGAAATATTAAGGCTGTGATGTTTATCTGGCCAGCTGGCCTTGGGTGAGAGGACAATAGTTATTGTCAGACCCTGCCGCTGGGTCTAATCCTTATAATGAAGATTATTAACATCTACAGAGGCCAGGATACTGTATTATTTGCCCCTGTCCTTAGGCAAAACTGCCATTTGCTGTACCTTCCCTGGCTTCCTAGTCTGGCAGCGGCCATATAATTCCCCATATTGCCAGGTTGTTTATTGACATGTGCTCAGAGGATCCAATCTTGTGCATACACGCTCGCTGAACTTACTGTGTCAGCCTCAGACACAAACATCTTGTTGGCCTGTTAAACAGCACAGTCAAATGGCAGATGTACTGTTGCTCTTGATAATGCAAGGCAGCCCGTTTCCACATTAGATTGGTGCGCCAGAGGGGAGCGGAGCCTCAGGATAGGCTCCCCGCTGAGCTCCGGTCCTGCGGCTGCAGCGGCGCTCTTTAGGATTCAACAAGAACCCTGAAGAGTCTGTTTGTGCCTTTGGTTATTGCAGAAATGTTGATGTGTTAATTTAAAAAAAAGGGTGTACTAAAAATTATAACAAATTCGGCTTAATAAGAAATGTATCTTTTTTTCATGGACTTTATCTGACAGACTGTCTACTGCTTCTCCCAGATACGTTGTCAACAGTTGCAAAGTTACATAACCCTCTCACCCTCATTTACCTAAAATGTCTCCAACCTGTGCTTTTGTCCGCCAGTTACAAGCTAAATCAATAATGCATAAAATAAGGAACACCAACATCGTAGCATGCTGGTCCCTCTTTTGCTGCCAAAACAGCTCTGACCTGTCAAGACATGGAGGCTGCTAGACCTCTGAAGCTGTTCTGAGATTTCTGTAACTGAAATGTTAGCAGCAGATCCTTTAACACGGTGGTGTCCAACTGACCATACTTCAACAAAATAATCTAGTTTTGTCCCCCCCAGTAAACTGAACACATATGTAAACCAGAAAAGCACTCGGAGAGCAGAGACTGCCGCCAAGGCACGTTTTAAGTGTAACTTTTTTTCAATTTCTTGACTATGAAAACATACTTTTAGCAGCTGGATTCACACTGATCTCATTGTTAGTTCAGTAGTTATTCACAAAACTAACTTTTTCGGTAATGGCGGTTTTCGGATCACCTCCAAATTCTAATCACTTGATCTTGGTCCCATTGCAGACATTTCCTGAAAATGTTATCAAAATAAACCCATAAAATTTTGAGTTATGTTGCTAACTTACTAACAAACAAAACAAACAAACCCTAGCGAAAACATTATCTCCTTAGCGGAGGTAATAATATATATGTATATAATAAGTTAATGAAAAGAACAAAGTAGTCGGATTTTAGATGAAAAAGAATCAAGAAAACATAACAAAGGTCTTTGCATTATTAACAGAAAGCATACAATTTCAATATATAATTTTGGGTCAATCGTTTTATATCTTCTTGGCTTCGTTTTTTTTTTTTGTCTATTCTCAACAACGAAAATGGGATATGGGTCACAATGTGTTTGAACATGCTAGCTGTAACTATGTTTCAAGAGAGGATGCGCCTAACTGTTTTTGAGTAAAGGTCACTCCAATTAACCTATGGACCCCTACCCTCCCGACTTCAGATCCTGTATGTTGTAAAGTGTTATCTCCATGGATCAGACTTGGTTATGCTCGATGATGCTCCACAGATGCTCGATTGGTTTGAGATCTGAGGAATTCGAAGGCAAAGTCAACAACTCGCTGATGTGCTCCTCAAACCATCTATAGATCATATAATGTACTGCTTTCTTCAAATTCACAATAGCTCATGTCAGATGTTTTGGAGATAAAGTCAGAGAGGCCAAACTGAGATGGTTTGGACTTGTTCAGAGAATTGACATTGATTATATCAGTAGATGGAGGTTGAAGTTGGAGCAACATGGCAAGAGGCCAAGAAGAAGACAAAAAATGAGATTTATGGATGTTGTGAAAGACGACATAAAGTTAGTTGGTGTGAGGGTAGAAGATACAGAGGTTTGGACTACATGCAGGCAGATGATTCACTGTGGAACACCCTGAAGGGAAAACCCGAAAAAGAAGGTGAAACACACGACTCTCCTTAGTGACGTCAATGAAGAAGAAAAAAATCAGACTAGATTTCAAGAAAAGAATTGTGGATCTCCACAACTCTGGTTGATCCCTGTGAAAGATTTTCAGAAATCTGAAGGTGCCACATTCATCTGTTCAATCAATTATATGTGGGATAAACACCGGGGAATGTTAAGCTGTCATATAGTTTCCCAGAGATTAACCTGGTTAAGTGTGAAACGTGTTTCAACCCCAGAGCAAAATAAAACAACCTTGTGATGATGCTAGCTGAAGGTGATAAAGAGGATCTAATTCACAATAAAACAAGTTGTGTCCCAACAAGGGCTGAAAGACCACTTAGCAAGGAAAAAGCCATTGCTCCAAAAGCAACATATAAAACAAAATTACAGATTGCAAATGTACTGAAATGTATGAAAACGCAAGAGGAACTCCAAGGCACTCTCATATAGAAAAAGTTAAGAAGCCTTTATTGTTAAAAACTTTTTTGACTCCTTGATGAAGGCTACATTGCCGAAACGCGTTGGAGTTTTTTAGAAAGGTTTAAATGTGACCAAGCTGCTACAATAAAGGCTTTTTAACTTTTTCTATATGAGAGTGCCTTGGAGTTCCTTTTGCTTTTTCGACTGAATTTTCCCATCCAAAGAGCACCTCAAACAAACTTTTTTTGAGTCCAAGAATCGCTCCTAGATAAACGTTTTCTGAGCCCTGAAACGTATCTTGGGGTCTGATAAAGCTAAAAGTTAAATGTTTGCCATATTTGAAGGAAGCCTGGTGAAGATTGCAACCCCAGTTTTGAAGTACAGGGGTAGCAGCATCATGTTCATTAAGTATTTTTGCTTCAGAAGGCCTGAGACGGACTGGTGAAATGTCCGTCCAACTGCTTGAGATAAGCACCAGCTCCCCCGCGACAGTGCAAGGATAAGCAGTATAGATAATGAGTGGATAGATGGATGCTTCAGAAAGGACAAGTGCACCTCACAAAATGGATGGCATCATGAGGACAGAGCATTAAATGGCAATATTGAAGCTCAATCTGAATACAACAGCCAGGAAGTTAAAGCTTGGGCACAAAAGGCTCTTTCAAATGGGCGGCCTGAACCATATTGCAAAATGTCATTGACTGGCTTCAAGAAAACAGATTCAATTTTTGGAGCTAATTTGTGGGCAGAGCTGAAAAAGGTTTGTGTAACTAAGGTGATCTACAAACCTGACGCAGTTAAGTCATTTCTTTTGAGAAGAATGAGTCCAAAATCCCAGCAAACTATTGTGAGAAGCTTGAGCAAGGAATGCAAAAGATCTGATTAAAGTCTTTTAATTTTTAAAAGGCTAAAGAACTATATGTGAACCTTTGAACTTGAAGTAAAAAAAAAGCTCCCAAATAAGTCTAATTGTTCAGTCACTATAAAAGAAATCATTTTTGGTCAACCTGAAAAAACTAAAATAATAGAGGTTTAGTTTGATTTAACTTTCACATGGTGTAGCAAAAAGGATAAAGTGTAGTTTTGTAACATTTATGAAAATATCTGGTTTTAGCTATATAATTGTTGTTTTATATCACCTCTCTGGGTATCATTATGTTCCAGCTGTTAGAAAACCAATCTGCTCTCAGCTGTATTTTCTGACTTAACTTAAACATAACTATTTTCCTCCACGGGAAGCAAACACAGAACAGATTCTTCTTTCGGTATCCTTGAAATTCAGCCCCAGATTTTTGACTGGCTAAATGCCAGAGATGACGCAGCATCATCACCCAGCCGAGACACTGAGACATTTTGCTATTCAAACCAGTCATACTTGTTGATATTTAGGTTGTCACACATCTAAAGCAAGATATCTGGTATTTATCAGCGCAGATGGACTGACATATTATTGACAAACATTTACTTGCACTTACACACATCCCTAATAAAAATTCCTACGGATGAAAAGCCTGAGGGAAAGGAGATAATTAGAACACCACAAATGAGAAGTTGAAAGGCTTGCCTTTCCTTATAGCTGCACTGTAAAAAAACAAATCCATTGATCTGACAAACCCAATTAAGATAGGAATGCATATTACAGCATGGTTACAAAATAAATGCAGGCGGTTTGTTCGCTTAATTTAGTCTGATCAAGGTCAATCAATGGTGTGATCCCTTGCAGATTTGGATTTGAGGGACTGCCCATCTGCTACCAACACAGGTCAAGCCATCTCTAATCAATAGGCACATCTCTCCCCTTAAAGATAAACTCATTGCAATGCTCCAGAGGTTCGTAGGAGGAAGTACACACAGTCCTTGACCATGATATGCTGCTTAAAATGTAAATGAGCCTCTGAATAATGGCACAAGTCAGCAATGAATATGCAGACGATCAAAAATTATTTTTGCTTATCTTATAAATCATCCTCCATTTGCTGGCATTTCAGAGAAGCTCCTATTGTTTATTCTGAACTAAAATCACTTTAAAGCAGTGTTTCTCAAACTTTTTTTATCATTCCCCACTTCGGACAAAGGAGCATAGACAAGCCCCCCCCACTGCTTTTATCGCCCCAACAGAATGGTGACCACGCCTGATTTTTAAAGTATTTTATTTATTTAAATAGCCGACTTAGTCTACAAGTTTTTAAGGGTATAAATTAGTTGGAAAAAGGGGTTGCGCACTGGTATAAAACCGGCTCAGAAATATATGCTGTCAGTAGTTGCTACATGTAGAACTTCAGGTCACAGTTGGAGAAAAGAAAAGTTGTAGTTTTATCACAAATACAAAGCTTTCAAAAATACTAAAGTAAAATAAAAAAATTAATAAATAAAGAGCAAGATACTCATCCCTGTATTTCCTCCGTGGTTGACCGTGTGACTTCTCGGACTCTGAAACGTTCCCTGATCTTTTTAGATATTTCTCCATTTTGTAGATGGAATCTCTGATAATGCGGCTATTTCAGCTTGTTTTGTTCTGCTGCGATATATTCTGACGTCAAACTCCCAGCCCGATGTTCCAGGTCCCGGTTCTGTTTACAATGATGATCACAATTGCTAATTTATTTAAGTGTGTTTAATTTTGTGAGAGGGGGGAGTTGGTGGGTTTAATTTACAGTGCAGTGAAACATTCACACCGATAGAATTTAGGGGTAAAAATCTATTTAAATCCCGTTGATGTCACGCCCCACCTGCAATACCTCTGCGCCCCACTAGTGGGGCTCGCCCCATAGTTTGAGAAACACTGCTATAGGGTAACGGGTGGGTAACAGTACAGAAGCAGCAGAGAGGTGGGTTAAACTACGACTCTGCTTCCTGGTCTGGACCCTGGGTTGTCAGTGTTTTGGAGGACTAATAAATTCGGCCATATTCCTAGAAAGAAGAGCTGCTCCATCAAAAGTGGGATGGATGCCGTCTCTCCGGATCAGACCAGGTTTTCCCCAAAATGTTCGGCAGTTATCAATGTAGCCCACATCGTTTGCAGGACACCACCTAGACAACCATTGATGGAATGACAGCATGCGGCTAAACATGTCGTCACTGGTCCGATCAGGCAGGCGACCAGAAAAGATTACCGAGTCTGACATTGTTTTGGCAAACTTACACACCGAAGCAACACTAATTTTTGTGACCTCCAATTGGCGTAACCGGGTGTCATTACCGCCCGCGTGAATAACAGTCTTACTGTATTTACGCTGTATTTACGATTAAAAGTTAAGCCAACAAAAGCAAATCATGGAAATCTCATAAGATAAATACGACTTTAACGGAACAGAAAAATAAACCTATTAAATGTGGTTTATTAAACATAAGATCTCTCTCCTCAAATACTTTGTTAGTAAATGAGTTGATTTGTGATAATCACATTGATTTGCTTTGTCTCACAGAAACATGGTTGCAGCAGGAGGATTATGTCAGTATAAATGAGTCAACTCCTTCCAGTCATTTAAATTTTCACATTCCTAGAAATAATGGGCGAGGAGGAGGAGTTGCAACCATTTTTTGTTCTGATTTACTAATTAGTCCTAGACCAATTGATAGCTACAGTTCTTTTGAACATCTAACCCTTAATTTTCCTCATCCAAGTTGCAAAACATTGAGACCATTTTTGTTTGTGGTTTTGTATTGTCCACCAGGCCCTTACTCTCAATTCTTGGATCAGATCTCACATTTTTTATCTGATTTAGTATTAAATACTGATAGGGTCATTATAGTGGGGGACTTCAATATTCATGTGGATACTGAAAGTGATAGCCTAAATGCAGCAATTCATGCTATTTTAGAATCAATTGGCTTTACTCAAAAAGCACAGGGATCGACCCACTCGGGTAAACACACTTTGGACCTTGTACTGACATACGGTATTGAGTGTGAGGAAATAACAGTCCACCCACATAACCCGGTCCTGTCTGACCACTTCTTGATAACTTTTGAATTTAACTGACCATCTTAAATCTGAAAGAAAAATTAAATCTGAAAGAAAATTTCATTATAGTAGAGCTTTATCAGACAATGCTGTAACAACTTTTAAAGAATCTGTTCCAGAGTGTCTCAGAGTAACACAGTGGATGGCAGCAATTCTATCTCTAACCCTTCAGAAATTGATGGTCTGGTTCACAGCGTTACGTCCTCATTGCGTTTGGCATTAGATAGTGTAGCCCCCTTAAAAAAGAAAGTGGCTAGCCATAGGAGGCTGACTCCTTGGTTTAACGCAGAGTTGCATACTTTAAAGCAGAATACTAGGAAGTTGGAGAGAAAATGGCGCTCTACACATCTAGAGGTTTCCTATTTAACCTGGAATAACAGTTTACTGCTGTGTAAAAACACCCTTCGACAAGCTAGAAAAGCATATTTTTCATCATTAATAGAGGCGAATAAAAACAATCCTAGGTTTCTTTTTAGTACAGTTGCCAAACTTCCACAGAGTCATAGCTCTGTTGAGCCAACTATTCCCCCAGCTCTTAGCAGTGATGATTTTATGGGATTCTTCATAAATAAAATTAATTCTATTAAAAATAAAATCATTGGCATCCTCCCAAACATGATTACTTCTTCCTCAGTAAATGAGGCAGCATCGGAAAGAATTGTAGAACCTAATTTGTGCTTAGGCTATTTGATTCAGTCGAGCTTTCGGAATTATCAAAAATATTAGCCTCATTTAAACCTTCAACTTGTATGTTGGACCCAATCCAAACCAAATTATTTAAAGAAGTGTTCCATTTGGTTCCTGGCCCCATTTTGGATATGATGAATCTATCCTAAGTAAACGGATACGTACCACAAGAATTTAAAATAGCTGTAATTAAACCTTTACTCAAGAAACCTTCCCTTGTTCAAGATGACTTGGTGAATTACAGACCTATATCTAACCTTCCTTTCTTAACCAAAATCCTTGAGAAAATTGTTGCAAATCAAGTCTGTGACCATCTAAACAGTAACAAGCTGTTTGAAGAGTTTCAGAAAGGTTTAAGAGCTCATCATAGCACTGAAACAGCACTGGTGAAGGTTACTAATGATATTCTCATGGCCTCAGATAATGGACTGGTGTCTGTTCTGGTTTTGTTAGATCTCAGTGCTGCTTTTGACACAGTCGATCATAATATTCTCTTAGAAAGGGTTGAACATGTTGCAGGGATCAAAGGAACAGCACTAGTCTGGTTTAAATCATATTTGTCTGGTAGATTCCAGTTTGTTCATCTAAATGATCAATCTTTTTCACTCTCAAGGGTTACTTGTGGAGTTCCACAGGGTTCTGTGCTTAGACCAATTCTTTTTACCATATATATGCTTCCAATTGGTAGAATCATTAGACAGCATGGGATAAATTTCCACAGCTATGCCGATGATACACAACAATATTTATCCATAAATCCTGATTAACCCAGTCAGTTAGGTAGATTACAGGCATGTCTGGAAGACATAAAAACATGGATGAATCTAAACTTCTTGCTTTTAAATTCTGACAAGACAGAAGTTGCTGTCTTTGGACCAGAAGTTTTAAAAAAGAAACTGATTAGTCAATCACTTCATCTGGATGGCATTAAATTGGCCTCCAGAAATAACGTAAAGAACCTCGGCGTTATTTTTGACCAAGACTTGACATTTAAATCCCATATTAAACAGGTTTCTAGGATTTCCTTCTTTCACCTCCGGAATATTGCTAAAATTAGAAACATCCTGTCCAGGAGTGATGCTGAGAAACTAGTCCATGCATTTGTTACCTCAAGGCTGGACTAAATGCCATTAAAAGCCTTCAGTTGATCCAAAATGCGGCAGCAAGAGTTCTAATGAATATTAAAAAGAGAGATCACATTTCTCCTGCTTTAGCTTCCCTTCATTGGCTCCCTGCTAAATCCAGAATAGAATTTAAGATCCTTCTTCTTACATACAAAGCCCTTAATAATCAAGCTCCATCATACATCAGAGATCTAATTGTTTCATATGTTCCAAACAGAGCACTTCGCTCTCAGACTACAGGTTTACTTGTAGATCCTAGGTTTTCTAAAAGTAGAATGGGGGGCAGATCTTTTAGTTATCAAGCTCCTCTCCTGTAGGAACCAGCTCCCACCTTTAGTTCGTGAGGGAGACACTCTGTTTACTTTTAAGGCTAGGCTTAAAATTTTCCTTTTTGATAAAGCTTATAGTTAAGAGTGGCTAAGGTCATCCTGAGCTAGCTCTGTAGTTATGCTGCTATAGGCTTAGACTGCTGGAAGGACAGACGTACCAATTTTCTTCACTCTGCTACTTCCTTTTCTACTACTACTCTCCAGTTGTATTACAGTACATTCTGCTATTTCGACTGTTAACTTTGTTTTCTCTTAGTGTTTTTCTCTCCATAGAAGTTACACCTGGTCTGGTATCCTGCTTGGCTGCAATGCCCCGTTGGGTGGGGGGCATCGACTGGGATGATGCTCCCAGTGGCTGAACATCCACTGTGTCCTGTTATCAACTTTTTACTTTCTGTAACATAGAGAGCACTCTTATATTCAATTCAATTCAGTTTATTTATATAGCGCCAATTCACAACAGATGTCATCTCAAAGCACTTAACAAGAAGTCATTTCAATACATTTATACAAACATTCCAATTAGTTAAAAGGTTTCCTATTTAAGGAATCCCAGCAGATTGCGTCAGTCATTGGCGTGAGGTTGGGCAGACTTTCCAACCACAGCAATCCTTCCGCAATCCCTCATACTGAGCAAGCATGTAGCGACGGTGGAGAGGAAAAACTCCCCTTTGACAGGAAGAAACCTCCAACAGAACCAGGCTCAGTAGGAGCGGCCATCTGCCATGACCGTCTGGGGGTTTGAGAAGACAGAACAGAAACACAGAAGGAACAGAAGATCTGATATAAGAGAACTTTCTATGTTACAGAAAGTAAAAAGTTGATAACAGGACACAGTGGATGTTCAGTTACTGGGAGGATCATCCCAGTCGATGCACCCCGTCCAACAGGGCATTGCAGCCAAGCAGGATACCAGACCAGGTATATCTTCTATGGAAAGAAAAACACTGAGAGAAAACAAAGTTAACAGTCGAAATAACAGAATGTACTGTAATACAACTGGAGAGTCGTAGGAGAAAAGGAAGTAGCAGAGTGAAGAAAATTGGTAAGTCTGTCCTCCAGCAGTCTAAGCCTATAGCAGCATAACTACAGAGATAGCTCAGGATGACCTTAGCCACTAACTATAAGCTTTATCAAAAAGGAAAGTTTTAAGCCTGGTTTTAAGTAAACAGAGTGTCTGCCTCAGGGACTAAAGCTGGGAGCTGGTTCCACAGGAGAGGAGCCTGATAACTAAAAGATCTGCCTCCCATTCTACTTTTAGAAATCCTAGGAACCACCACTAAACCTGCAGTCTGAGATCTTCTGTTCCTTCTGTGTCTCTGCTCTGTCTTCTCAAACCCCCAGACGGTCATGGCAGATGGCTGCTCCTACTGAGCCTGGTTCTGTTGGAGGTTTCTTCCTGTTAAAGGGGAGTTTTTCCTCTCCACCGTCGCTACATGCTTGCTCAGTATGAAGGATTGCTGAAGGATTGCTGTGGTTGGAAAGTCTGCCCAACCTCACGCCAATGACTGACGCAATCTGCTGGGATTCCTTAAATAGGAAACCTTTTAACTAATTGGAATGTTTGTATAAATGTATTGAAATGACTTCTTGTTAAGTGCCTTGAGATGGCATCTGTTGTGAATTGGCACTATATAAATAAACTGAATTGAATTTAAATACAAAACAAAACAATTCGCTTTTAATAGATTGATATCAGCACCACAAACACTCCAGTTTCAATCCTGTGTTTGTTTCCCCAACCAGTTTGTGCTGCACCTACAAGGTGAGTTTAATTTTCTAAACTCAAGTATTTAAACAGTGTATTAGACATAAACCTACAGCCCCCATTTAATTTGTGTTGTAATAAACTGTTACAGTAAAATTTGAATCAATAGTGTAACAGCACTGAATACCTGCCTTGAATGTTAGTGACATACGGCGCAATCGTAGTCTACTTCCATGTAGACTCCACCTCTACGAAATTTTTGTAAATACTTTGCTGATTATGATCCTGCAATAAATTGATAATGCCACAAATTAATGTTAATCTTTACTATGCACATGCTCTGTCTACATTGTTGAAGATTTACTCACCTCAGCATGGCCATTCTTTAAGTGGACCCAATAACAGGGCTGTCTGACCCACTTTCCGATTAAAACAAGTGAAACTGACATTTTGACCACAAATATTCATGCCAGTGGAAGATTTTTGTACTTAGTTTCATTTAAACAAGAACTTTGTTTCTGATGTAAACTGAGTCAGGCATCTCTGAAAAGATAAAACAATCTTATTATAAATTACGTATTTCAAATTATTTACCCCTTCTTAATAATTAATGGAGTATCTTAACTGCAATCGACCCATCTTATATTTGCTGACTTACTCGCCTTGTGACAATTTACTTTTTTCAATACTCTGTCTGACTCACTACAAATGGTAATATTACTTAAAGTCAGAAAAAAGAAACATGCTGGTAAGGTTACTTGAACCTAAATCTGGCAGGATTATGAATTGTTTTACAGTTAACTGTACTTTCTGATTTACCGAGTGATTAACTATGTGACCACTTGGGGTCCCTTGTAATGCAATCAATTTTTAGCCCTAGATTGTAAATAGATTTTTAAATGTGAAATATATAAAAATGAGACAGTGACATTCCAGCAAAACTAAAGTACCCAGTCCTCACACAGTAGAACACTGGGACTTCCAAATCCTTGATCCCAACACGCATCTGACATTTCTAACAGGAGCGGACCAAAAGTGACACAAAACCTGCTTCAGTTCAACAAATTTAGAGCTGTTTAACACTTTGGCCATGCCAATATGCACGTTACGATAAGTTGCAGTGATTGTAGCTTTATAAAATGAAACAAAGGTGAAGATGGCTTTAGCTTGGTGTACACAGCTATTCCAAATAAATTCAACAATATTTCTTCATTGCTCTGCTATTTTTAATTCAGACTTACTTGGAGTCATGGGTGTACTGTAGAGTCGAATTTGATTAGATTCTCCTAACAGATTGGATTCAACTCAACATCAAAGGACCAGTCCAACATCAAAATGTCCTGTGCTACATCAGAGAATTTTCTGAAATTGCCCACTATCAAATCTTTTAAATCTATTTATGATGCACCTTTCACTGACTTACTGTGTAAAGTAGCACTGCAGTTACACATTATGGGAACGTCAACATCTGCCTCCACTTTTTTTTTACAAAAATATCAATAAACAAAAGATGAGCGTAAACCTTTTTGGATTGACTCAAATATGTTTGTTTATAAAACAGCAAGCAAATTATGACAACCTTTAGCTTCAAGAGTTAATCCTCAAAACACTTCTTGCTACTATCAGCTATCATCAAAGGTACACCTCAGGATTAATTAATCAGAATATCAGTTGTTTTAACTACAATCATTCCAACTATTTTCCCACAACCTGGATGTGTCTTTGATTTATGTTTGTTTAGTTGTCCACCTCTGGTAGATAAATTGTGTCAGAACATTACAGTACTTTCAGATCAAAGTGAGTCAATTCTGTGCAAGCATAAAAAGTTAAAAGACAAGACCTGCACCAACCAAATGGAAAAATAATATTTTTTTAAATTAAATTTCACTTCATTTTCTGCCTTGTAATAAAGTCAATGCTATTGCCTAACTGAAATAAGTAAAAGTACCCTTTGATATTACTAATAATGAATGAGAAGAAACACCATTTTCACTAGTCTAATAATAATTACCCAAAAAATGAAGACAATAACAAGGGTAGCCCCAAATAACACAAATTGAAAATGTCAGTAGAGGGTGTTTCCACCATTTGCCGCAATGACAGCTTGACAGCAACGTCTCATGCTCCTCACTAGCCTCATGATGTTGTCCTGAGACAGTGCATTCCACTCTTCTACTAATGCTACAAGCAGTTATGCCAGGTCACGTGAGGGTGGGGTACAATCATCCAGTCTCTGCTTCAGCTGGTCCCAAACGTGCTGTATAGGGTTCAGGTCAGGGGACATTGCTGGCCATACAGTATGAGGCACTCCGACTTCCTGAAGTTGAGTTGTGACAATTCTGGCACGATGTAGTGGAGCATTATCATCCATGAACAGAAAGTTGGGGGTGCTTGCGGAATTGCGGGATGATGATGGGTTCTATGATGTCTCTGAGGTAAGAACGTGCAGTGACTGAGCCATATACAATAACCAAATCAGTTTTCCGCTGACTGGTAATGCCTGCCCAGACTGTTACACATCCTCCACCAAAGCTAACCCTGGGGACCATGTTGACCTTGGCTTATCGCTCACCTCGCCTTCTGCAGCAACGCTGACGACCATAATTTCTGTGCAAGGTGACCCGACAGTCGTCAGTGAACAGGACGGTAGACCACTATGCATTGTCCAGGTCACATGGTCTTGTGCCAACTGCAAACGTTCACAGCGGTGTCTTGGTGTCAGTGGAGTCACCTGCAACGGTCATCTGGCATTCAAGCCAAAGCGTTGCAGTCGGTTGCAAATGGTTTAAACTCTAGTACCCCTCACATCTCATAAACGGGCCTGCAGCTGTGTGGCAGTTGCATGACGATGTCTGAGTGCAAAGGTCCTTAGGTACTGGTCATCGTTGCGGTCTGTCACTCGTGGGGCTCCAATCCTGGGTCTGTCACAAACTCTGCCAGTAGTTCTGTGTCTTGATGCAAGTCTGCTGATGACACTTTGAGACACAACAAGTTCACGTGCAACATCTGACTGCCTGCCACCAACCCGAAGGTGCGCTATGGCCAAGTGGCGCTGCTCGTTCGTTACGTGACATCATGTTTTCATGCCTGTTTGATGGATGAAGTTGGAATGACCTACTGACAATACCAGCTTTTTAAACCCACATAACGTTGAAATTGATGCCACATTGAAAAGGGTTGTCTTTAGTATTTTTTGGTGTTGGCCCCAATATGTAAGGCACACTGTACACAGTGAGACCATTATGTAGAAAACACACAATGAGATGTGTCTATCACCCCAATACAATTGCCTCCATATCCCAAAAATCTCTGAAGTGAAACAAACACCATATGTATGACATCCACTGAGTCTCTCATGATATCCCTAACTTATTGTGAGTAGTGTAGTATGAGACAACACCACTGTGAAAAGAAAAGCCTAATGTGCTTAAAAAAGCTGTATAGGATCCAGAAATATTGCATTAGACTTTCTTGAATCAAAGATGGATGATCTTTTTAAGCCTCTAAAAAAAGAAAAAAGAGGAAAAACTCAGACAGCTCTCATCATTATCGCTGGGTCAGACTCCCAGCAGGTCCCGCTTTTCACTTCAAACCCCACCCAAAAGGCTTTGTATGGATGGGTAATTCTTAGCGCTTCCCTTTACTTCTAAACACTTCATCACATGAAATGTAATCTTAAGTACGTTTATGAACCTATTTAACCTAATTGCATGTTCACCAAAATTATGGGAAATTTCTACAATTTTGATTACAAAATTATGTGTTAATTGTACCCTTTTTTCCTAATTATTATTATTATTATTCTACAGTTGACATCACTAAAGCTGAAGGAGTCAACAGTTTTTACAAATGAAGATAAGCACATCAAAAAGTATTTGGAAAAAGACATGTGCTCTTAGGAGAAAATATTTTAAACCAAACTGCAACTGAGTTTGTTTTTCAAGCCAGAGCACAACTTCACTAGTCCTAATTGGTGCTCTGTGCTGAAAATCCAGCACCAATAAGACGATGAACAGAGCTCCAAGGGGAAGACACATATAGCCTTTATGGAAAAGATGAAAGACATTGTTGGAAGTCATATAGGGGGGACAAATCAAGAAGTACAAGGGCTCTGATCAGATGAGACCAATGTTGAGATGAGACCAACACTACGTATCATTCAAAAAAACATCATCTCTACTGTGAAACATGGTGGTGGCAGTGTCATGCTGTGGGTGTGTTTTTTCTCAGCAGGGATAGGAAAAAGGTGGTCAGAGTAGATGTAAGCTGAATCCAAACACAGTACTGGAGAAAAACCTGTTGGACTTTAGACCAACCTGCAAAAGACTTTAGACCAGGGCGGAGGTTCGCCTTCAAGCAAGACAGCAACCTAAAACATACAGCCAGGACTACTGTTAGGATGGCCATGTGAAAGTCCAAACCTAAATCTTATTGAGAAACAGTTAAAAGCCTTAAAAATTGCTTTTCATAGATGCCATTCACCAGTCTGACTGATCTTGATCCATTTTCAAAGTAAGAATGTTTAAAAATTTCAGTGTGTAGTTGTATATAGCTAGTAGACCCATGAAAGACTTGATACTGTAATTGCAGATAATGTTTGTACAGCAAATGCATGTCACACCTTTCATAATTTTTCCCATAGAAACTTTTGAAAACCATCTATCATTTTCCAATCTAATGCACAAAATTGTAATGGTATACATAGAGGTTTGTGGCAATTACGTAACAAAATGTGCAAATTATTCTCAAGGCACTGTATAAGGACCCTATTATAATCAGAAACCAAACATAGTGAATCCCACTCCAAGTGAATTAAAAATAGGAATTACATTCTATCCGAGTAAAGCTAACCTGTGCACATCTTTATCTACTTCCTCACAACAAGGTCCCTGAGATCTCCAACTTTACCAATATCATATGAAGTAAATTAGCAGAGAAGACTGCACAACAAAGCAAAGAAAAAAGGTGGGAAAATAGGCTAATCAATGCAGCGACAGGAAGCAGAGTCCAAGTCAAGCTGCCAAGCCACCAAATAAGGATCTGTCTGACACGGGGTCTTTTAAATAATCCACTTGGAAGCATTCTATTTAAAATCATTAACAGTCAGCTTGAGAAAATGTCTATTTTTTTCCCAATATGTGGAAGCAAGTTTGGATCGTGTGGAGAACCCTATAACATACAGTCATTAAACATCACTCATTAAAACCTAAAGCAACTGATGCTGATCCTCTACAGATTTACTGAGGCTCATTGGAGTGACTAGGCATAGACTCCTTAAGACCGTAAACCACAAGAAACCGCTAAAAAATCTCTCAATAAGGAGAGGCCTTCAAAAACTAGAAGCAGGTGATGTTTGCTAAAACATTCCCTGTCCATTTGCATTTTTGACGCTTCACAAAGTAAGTCAAATATACTTTGTGCAACCCTTGTTTGCAATCTGACTTTCCTGCCCTCAAGGTTTTACCAGAGGCTGCATTTCTGATGGAAAAAAGGGCAAAACACAGTCAAAGGAAAGGACGTGCTTGATGTGAAAACACAAGAGTTGTGCCTTCATAACGATCGTTTACTGTCAGTCTGCTCGTACACAACCCTTGCTGACTTAACACTGACATCGGTGTCCAAATGCGGGTGAAGGATAAGGTATGTTTAATATAAAAGTGACTAGAGAATTTTTATTTCCTCAGACACTTTCTGATGTTTGTGTTAGCTGAAAGCAGGTTTTTAATTTCAAATATTTTCCTAGTTCTATGCTATTTAATTATCTGAAATCCTGCCAGTTTTATTACTTGGCTGATAGAGATTCTCAACTGCTGGGAGCCTCCAGAATGAAGAAGTGGACATGAAGGTCATTAGAGTGAAAAACATGCCAAAGCAATCAACCGCCTTTCTAAAGACTAAGAAGTCTGCTAGAATTTAGCAACGTTGTTTTTAAAGATTCAGTAAGAATAAAAAATTGTAGGAAGCCATTTTATTTCTTGGATAACATTTTCTACTCCAAAACACAGGTATGGTTCATATCTAAACAGAGGCTTAGACAAAGACAGATAAGGTGAAAAACTGCTCATCTCTGCTGACATATTCATGGTTGCGGCTACTTCTGCACAATGTTTGTGACAGACATTTATCTATCTCATGTTGTCTCTTCTAAATACATGCATTACTCTGACATAAATGCAAAATCCACAACAGCATAAATTACAGCAGTGAAGGCTTGCGAGTTCCCATGCACCTTCAGGTATGGAACAGTGAATGGGCCTCATACCTATATGCTGGACAAGGGAGCCTAACCATTCAGCTCATCTTGAGCTATAAATCAGGGCCTGGTCAACCTGGCCAATAGCATTTTCAGACCCATTTGCAGAAGATAATGCCAGCTATTCCTCCCCAGCCCCAGGGACAGGAGAGCCGGGCTCATGAATCATTGCCCTTTTAAAAGGAGCTGCAGCATGGCTCACATCGTGCAGCTTCCATAGGGTCCTCCTTGACTCTTCCCCGTAGGCAGAAAAAATAGATGGTGGTGAAAACAAAACTGCCTCAACTGTGGCCAAAAAATGCAAAAATCAAGTTCTGAAACATAAAGGCAAAGTGACGATGTGGCTTTTACAGTTAAATGCTAGGGTTACTTATGGCAAATGGGATTTACACTGAACTCCAAAAGAAGGGGTTTTTAGATCATCTTTTTTATTTGATGCATTCATAGACCAAAAATGGTTGTACTTTAGTGCCTCTGTTATCTGCTGAAAGTCTCACTCTCTCTCGCTTTCTGACAGCCAGACTTAACAAGTTGTACATAGACCAAGAGTAACGGAGGAAGTTCTTAGTTTTAATGTATTTACTGAAAAGCAAAAAAATATGACTGTTCAGTATCTGATCTGCTGATCATCAATCAGAGCTAAAATCAGTCAATTCTGATTCTTGGTAGATTAATTGGAGCATCTTTACACAATGGATTGGAAATAAATAAAAAAACATATTTTCTACCATTTATTGTTACATATGTTATTAATGGGAGGTTGAGCTTAATAAATCGTTTGTATTAGAAACATAGGTGCAAACAGGCTTCTACTAACATTTTAAAAACAACATTATTTCATAAATTAGCATCTTATATTAGCAATTAGCAAGGTTACCACAGCTACCATTACCCAAACAGTGGTCTGTTTGTATTCCTGGATAATGTAGAACTGAACATAAAGATTACTAAGACTACCAACATTTCTAAATCCAGCATGTTATATAACCCTTTAAAGCTCAAAGATATAAAACAGGGCGTCTATTGTATTCTGTTTAGCATTTCTGTTATCTGCTGAAAGCCCTGCTCTCTCTCGCTTTCTCACATTCAGAATTAGGCACTATCCATATGAGGACTTTTTTTCCTAAACGGTCAAGTTTTTAAGAGTTGTTACCACGCACCCACATGGAAACTGATTCCAAAGTGCAAATTTCACCCGCTCGTATTCATGTGGACAGGGAAAATCCTTCCTTTGTGAAAATGCTGACGTATTAGCTCAGCCTCTAACCTCACCTATAAACCCAACAACAATGGCAGAATATATGTTCATCTTGTGGGTTAGTTTTATATTTCAATTTGAAACAAAGAGGAAACTTGACCTCGTCATCAATCCACACAAAAGACTCCACTCGCGCTTTGTTGTTCACTATTTTGGCTTTCTTGCTGTGTTTACCGTTAATTTTGTGTGGAGGCTTTATGTACATGTCGCATACCCCATGTTTAGCTCCACTTACAGTTGAGTCCCATGTGGAGGCTGGTATTGGTGAAACAGACAACCCACAAAAAGAAAAAAAACAACAGAACAAAAAGCGATGCTTTGAGCCTTCATTAAGTTATCTCATCATGACAGGAAAGATCAAATACAAAATATAAATAAGGACATTTTTCCAAAGAGATGCCCTGAGTCTTAGGAAACATCTTAGACATTTTAAAGCAAAATTAGCATATCTTTCCTGTAAATCCCTGTTAAGACATTTACAAAGGTGTTGCCCCTGGATGCTAAAAGCCATCAACACCATTACAACGTGTCAACACGATATCACCTGGGAAATCTAATAGCTGCCTCTTCAACTCATGCAAACCTTCTTTCATTGGATTCCAGCACTCAAAGAGCAGGTAAGGAAACAGAGCAGGCATTTAGCTTGACGGGAGGGGGGTTAATGACGCACCTTCCCCCTCTCTTGGGTGCAAGTTGAGTTAGCTTAACTTTAATCTCAGTCACCAGTGTAACCTGAGCGCAGACACTTTATGACTGACAAAAGGTGCCAAGACTGGTGCTAAAGGGAGACACTTCTTTGTGCTGTCAGACACCATTTGAGATACTACAAGGCAAATTCAAAAGCCTGACCCACGTACACATATGCAGATTGGTAGCACTTCTAAAGTGGAGACTGTAAAACTCTTGGGGACATAATTTAACAAACTACCTTTCGTCGGCACTGTGAGTTGTTGCAGATTTCCATTTCCTCATTACAATGTAGGGTGCCAAGACCTCCCGCTGGTTGATTGAGTCACTGCCGCTTGGTGCTGCATTTTAGCATATGATATGTTGTGTACTGCATATAGAAGTGGCATTAATGTCAGAGCACGAGCTAATTCTGGTTTTGGCGTCTACTTTTAGAAAAACCAGTAAAATAAGTTGAGTTTGGAGACAGAAGTCCAATTTAATTCTCATCACCTTATTTATGTAAATTTTGTGACTAGTGCAATTCATATCATATTATTAGTATAGAATAAGCACCTAATGTTTAAATCACCATTCACCAAATTTGAGTAAATTTATTAAAACAGGTGAAAATCCAATTTAGATGAAAAAATTTTGCACTTATCAGGTTTTTGCCTTGCCAATACCGATCTCCATGTACCTTTATGGTCTGAACTGCTTACTTTAATCATGACCAAGAAAAGTAACACATAGAAGACAAAAAACTTGGGTACAAATTCTTTGATAGCGATAGTAGTTTTGAATTAAAGAGAAAATGGAGAAACAAGATTATTCTCATTTGTACATCAGAGCATGTGTCCTTAACCTTATTTTGACTTTAGTTAATTCAAATTGAGTGCATCAAGGTACACACTTAACGGATGCCTTGATCAACCAAAAATATTTGGAGTACTTAGTATTGATGCATTTAGTGAAAAGAGAAAGAAAATCAAAATTTTTAGTATTTGGGTGGCCAATTTATTGGTTAGAGTTGATCAAAGAGAAAATTCTCAGATTTCAATCACTGGCCAGTTTTTTTTTTGGGGGGGGAAGATATCTTGTTGCATCCCCAATATGTCATAAAAATAAGTTTCAACTCTTTAAAATGGGAAGACGAGAGTATTCAAGTTAGTAAGCAAATGGCAAAAACATATTCGCTTCCTGCATAAACATTCTAATATTTACAGTCAGAGTAAAAATAGTTTTAAACTGCTAGATTTGGAACTAACAAAGCTGGGTCCAAGTTTATCTTGCCACCATGCAAAGGGAAGACAGTAATGCAGGGGGGGGGAAATCTGTAAAGCAAACAAACTGTTCAGCATAGAAAAGATACAATTATTATAAGCCTGTTTATGTCTAACAGGAAACAGCTGGATGTGGATAGTAGAGATTCTCCAATCAATGGGCCAGACGCTGGAACAATCAAATTCTCCTTTTATCGGATCTGATGGCTGATCAGAAGGTCCAATACTGCAAATTCAGATGTTTTTTCTATTCATTTAATCAAAACTAAGAACTTCCACTATATTATTAGGCCTATGAACACATCAACTAACAACTTTGATGCCCTTTTTTAAGTTTGACAAACTAGATAAAGGTAAGGGATATAGCTATAATCTTATAATTTCTTCATTTTCTCCTAGACTTAAATGCATCTTAATTGTTTTTCGTGCATCTCTTCCTTATAGTCCTTTTAGTTGAACAAACAAAATCGATCAGAAACAGGGAGCAAAACAAAAATCCAGAAACACCAGAAAATTATCTCAGCAAAGAAAACCCTCCTTCGTTCATCTTATGTATATTGTTCTATGAAAGTGCATTACCATGTTACAGCTGGTAGGGGAAGTGGTGTTGGCGACTCCAAATAATCATGTCACATAACACAGCATCCAACACACTTGATCATTAAAAAAGCTATGCTTCCACCTCAGCGTCATTCCCTGACAAAAATTGTAATTTACAGCCAAACTGGGGCCTGGAAAATGTCAAAGGTGGTTATCGTGATTGCCTCATTTTCCTTAACATTACCATATATTTGCTTGATGCCATGTCTGTTGTGCATATTTGAAGCAATGCCTGGCACTCTGCAATCTGCATGCACCCTGTGGCCCTCATGAACCCCGGTTAACAGTGCAGCTGTCAGTGCAAGAACATAAGTGCGTTTTACTCTGTTGTTTTGGAGGATGACGGAGTCGCAGAGTTGTTCTTTGCATTGATTGTTTTCAAGCACTTTTTTCATCTGTTTGTGCCTCCCATGACATCTGACCTTTGGATCTGGTTTCATTCCCATGGATTCTCAGCTCTGTTATAGCACATTTATTTTAATGTCTAATTTATATTTATGTTGTTTATTGTATATTGGCAAATATATGTCGTATGAAATCTATAAATGCTTTTTTTAAGTTTGAGCAAAGCAAAGGCTACAAAAGGCATTTCTACTCATTGTAGAAATGTTTTGTTGTGAAGCATTGCGTTGGAATGTGCACATAAATATAAAAATATTACAATATTAGGGGGGATAAAGCCCATCTCTGAATGTGGTGCCATGAAAAATAACCTTCAAACCATGCTGAAATGGAAAACAGCCTTTTATCCTCATGTCCTCAGTCATTAAATATATAATAAATACTATTTAGCACAAATAGAGTCAAATGAGTCTTTCTTCCTCCACCACCTAAACTGCTCAGCAGCCTCATGCTGTGATATTCTATTGCTTCCTCCCAGCAGTTAGGAAATTTGACATGATTTTAGCTCCGCGCTGCAGCGTGTAACCTTGAAATGCACTTATAGCGAGCCTGATGAATGTTGGTAATGTGCATCTAGCTACTGGGTCATTTATATGATCATAGCCCATATTTATATATAAACAGGACACAGGAAGCAACTTATCATGTTGGTCACCGTGGAGACATTTCATTAAAAGCCAGTTCAAAAGTCCCAGTGCTTCCCTTCATTCGCTGTGACTTTATTGCAGAAAAATGGGACTGGGACAAAACGACATGTCTCTGATGAAAAACTATGTACTCTGGCTTTATCTGATGGTAATTTTCAACCCCCTAACAGTAGGTGATTATTTCTAATAAAATATAGAAAGAGAGGCACTGTAGAGCAAAACATTTTAGACGTACATTATTATTGGCCACATTTATTGCCACATACAGTAAAAAGCCTTTAATGAAATTAATCTTTTAATCAACAAAGCATAATCATCTCAGAAAGGGCTTTTCTAAAATATCACACCTGTAATTTAAGTACAATTATCCAGCAGGAAAAAGCTTCCATGTTAGAAAACACTGTGTTCAACCAAATCACTGATTTTTGATATGAGTGATATGGGTCGTTGTCCAGGGCATCATTGTGTTAGGGGCGTTAGAATCACTTGATAGTTGTGCCTTGAACTTGTTCCCTATTGTTTATTTTTATGTCATGTCAATGGGGGGGCAAAAACGGTCATATAATCCTGAAGCACTTTATGGCCCGCTGCTGATGCTTTACCCCGTTAACGTTCCGAGGGCACGCGGGCGGGCCCAGCCCACTTCCTAGTTTAAATCCACCGATTTTCTGACTTCTAACTTCTATGAACCTATACATATTTTATATCATTGGAAAGCTAAGAGTCTTGTGATTCGAATTATGTCTGGCGATCAAGGATACAATCATAACTGAAGACACAGTGAGCGCTTTTGCCAACACAAACGTTCTCCTGATGGAGGTATAAAAATATGGAACTCACCACTTTGTAGTCCAATAAACGTGACAAGACCGATCCATTTCGAACTAAAATTGTCTTTTTACATCAATAAGGGTCCAATTAAAGTCCTCCAATAAAGTGATTAGTCCCGCACAACGGCAAAACCGATAAAAAAAAAAGTAAAACAAACAGTGAAAATGCGCTCCTGAAATGTCTGTGGCCATTTTTGTAGTCTTTACAGCTTTGTTCCCGATTCCTTTGCTTCCACTTCCGCCTACAAAAGGTCACTGAGCATGCCCAGAAGAAAATAATAAATAATAATAATTCATCCGGTTTATTGCTTACGCAGGGTAGATCTCCAACCAATGGCGCATGGATGGAAAGTCACGTTAGGGTAAGTAACTCGAACCAATCGCGGTCCAGAACTCTGATGATTGACGCATCAAATAGCCAATGTAATGCTGTAAACGCAGATATATAACTTGACTTATTCGCTGCCATAGTATATGACGTGCGTAAAATGTCTTATTCATGAAGAGATTACGCACAGTGCGTACCAGTAACATACTGTTTCAGCACAGTGTCCAAACACCCTTTATAATCAAAATACAACATTGAAGGAAGCCGTGGAGCTTTATATGGTAAGATGCAGTTATGATTCTGATTATATTTTTTATTCAGTAAGGACTACGGCATTTACCCAGGAGGTGCCGCAAATGGCACACTTTTGACCACCTTTGACCTGTAGTTATAAAAATGTGTGCAGAATACTCATTTTTTGGTTTATTGCTGTCGAATTTGGTGTGGATGAAGGTAATACTTCAGGCTTTTCAGACCCACAGTGTGTTTTAGGTCCCAACTTATTTTTAAGACCATTTTTACAGCATGTATTTATATAAAATAAATAATTGGACATAAAAAAATTTTTTTCAGTGTATTAAAATTCACATTGCTTGGTAACAATAGCGCTCAGAGATATTAACACAGTTCTGGGATACATTTTAGAGTGTTTGCTTTACAAAGAGACCCCAGCCATGTCTCTACTAAAAATGGTTCAAGAACAGCTTTAATTAATTTGGGTATGCGTTTAAAAAAAATGTAGGGTGGAAATTGCAGGAATTTTAAGGGGCAGCTATAAAATGCTTACACTGATCAAACCTAAACGGGTTTATTCTACACTAAAAAGGGATTTGTTTTTTCAAACACGAATCAAATTTATGAAAGCTTTATTCTATTTGTGAATCCACAACCTTGAATTGAGCATTCGATCACTGGGTACAATTATTGATACACTAAACCGGGGGGTCTGCATCTCCAGTCCTGAAGGGTCGATGTCCTGCAACTTTTAGATGCGTCCCTGATCCGACACAGCTAAATGAAATGGCTGAATTACCTCCTCAGTAGGTGTTCAGGTTCTCCAGAATAATGCTAATGACCTGGGTATTTGACTCAGGTGCGATAAAGCAGAGACACATCTAAAAGTTGTAGACCTCTGCCCTGAACAATCCCTTTAGATTTAAGGTAAGTGAAACATGTTTTAATTAAATCAGCAATCCATGTTTTTTCTGTTATGTGGGGGTATAAATGCAATATTTCTTTTTAGCCATTGAGTTGAACAAGGAACCAAGTTTATCTTGCCACCATGCGCAGTAAGCGGAATGGAAAGGTAAAAAAAAAAAATCCATGTAGATACCTGAGAACCTTATTAGAATGCATGGCATCATGAACTCTTTGAAATACCAAGAATGAAACGATAATCTGATTGGCTGTTTTAGTAAACTGAAATTGTGCCTTTGAACAGGAAAATTATAATATATGTTTCTAATCTCAACTTTAGCACTGATGTCAAAATCTAATCCACAAACAATCACAACACAAACGATGAATGCAAACGATGTTTCTTCCAGTCTGACCATATAAAACATTCTTCACACATTTCAGCATTTCTCAAGCACCAAGCACAGCCCCGGGGTTAAATTATTTACACAAAGTAGCCTCACATTTTAGCATTTAAAGTTTTTGTGCAATTAAAGCCTAGCAGTGGGAGCAGTCTCTTTTAAGCGATTCTCAGTCTGTAATTCACTGGCTGAATTATTGCATTACATGGTTTTATTAGAGTCACTTGTCTTCACTTGTGTCACAACACTGGCAGAGGAGGCTTTCTAGGCAGTCTCTGCTCTAAGCAAAGGCCACGAGTCACGGCAAAAATTGGACAGCATATAACTCACACCTAATAGCATTTTTGTACCTGGCTTATTGTTTTGTGTGTTTTCAAATTCATTTGAAGTGGCTTTAATTCTGCATCCTATTTAATTAACTGCTGCAAATGAGGCATCATCTGTGCCGCTTAGCTCTGATGAACAGTAATAATCAGTCAAATCTTCAGCATGACATTAGCAAAAACCCATTTCTTTCCAAATTTGCCATCTTTATTTACTCCTATTTCTTGTATACACTGCATCACCACCAGCTCCCATCTGACACAATGACACGCTGTCAGCGCTAATGGTCTCTGATGGCATCAAGGCTCTGTCAAGAGGACATAGTAGGCGCTCAGAGCCAAGGCCCCTGGTAGCCTTCTGCAGAACTGTGATGTCTGTCCCTCACTGCCAAAGAGGTCTGCCTTTGCGCCTTAAAATCCGATCCATTTCCCAAACCAACGGGGCAGATGGAGTGCAGGGCATGAACTTTTTTAACACATCAAGATGTGATTTAGCTGCCAAGCTGTTAGCAATGAGAGTGTCACCTCATCACAATCTAGTGCAATTTCGAGTTTCCATGTTAAATGGACTTATTGAAAAAACAAAACGGAATTTAATGGGTTTGACCCCCAATTTACAGCGGCACTGTTTTGTCGCGACCTCCGCGGCCCGTCAATCCCCACCGGGAGTGTTTCAGAAGATGAAGGCAGAGACTCCAACTTCCAAGCACCTGCCCCCACCCCCCAGAGAGAACTGGAAAGCTACCATGTAATATTGTTTCAACCTTTTTAATGTCCTTATATAGTTCATCTCCGAAAAAAGTAAAATTACACATCATTGATAACATTGTTTAAACACCTGATACAGATCTGGAAACAAGTAAATCCATAAACAAAATATACAACATTTATGTAAAATAATTAAATTAAACTATTTCTTGTTAGTCCATGTGTAATGTCAATAAAGTTTAAACAACTTATTTAATAGATATCAGCACAAGACTCTTTACTGATAGCTGACATGACATTATTTAATTTAAAAAGAAAACACACCATGCACTCATGTCTGTCATTTTAGTCGCGGACATGTCCCTAACAATATTTAGGATTGTAAGTTTTGTCCCCGCCACTTTTAAAAACCTAATGGTTCTTACCAGCACAGATCCAAAACCCATTTGTGCTCCGAGCAAAATTTCCATATAATCAGTATCCAAACTGATTGATAGTTAAATCACTTTACTCCACTGTAGGCTACAGTCATGGTTTGTTTCCTTCCCGCATGCTGCAACATTCTTCGCTGAGGGTACTGTTACAGGGTTTAATATACTCGCAGCCCCCTGCAAACACCTTGAGGTCATCATTCAGGCCTCGTACTTACATTCAAGAGTGTAGAGTTTCAACAGGGGACTGATTAATTAATTATAATGATCGCAAGGTGTGCGAAAACTGCAACGTCGCTGGTCCATGCATTTATGCACAGATGCATAGGTCCGCACCGACCTTTAAAAAGGATAAGTGATGTCATAAGTTGTGATTCTCCACTGCCAGGATAAAAGCCTCATTGTCAATGCTAAAAAAAAATCATTGATGAGTTCTTCATAAGATGAAGAGAGCACCGGCAATGATGTAAAGTTTACATAGTTAAGCAATCGCAAATCTGCCCGTCTCTTTGATTTAGAAATTTACCAGATGCTTTACACCGACACTGTGGGTGCTTTCCTGTTTAGCCCCATTTTAACTGTGGAGCTTGACGCATTTTGGAAGCGTGTCACATGAAAAATAGAACCCAATACTAACGCATCAAGTGTAAATCACACCATAGACTTAGCCATTTCTAAGGCGCCACTGACGCAATCAGTGTAAATTGGGCGCAAGTGTGAGGAAATTAAGGGGATGTTGTGGAACATTTAAGTGACATACATTCTCCTAATTGAAGTATGTGTGTCACGTTTTAATTGCTCCTTTTCTGAATAGTGCGCCTGCACTGGAATCAAAAGTGTGGAATTCACAGGGCTTCGCAGCATCAGGATGGGATTACGTTTCTGTTGCCCCGATGCCGTCATCTTATTTTTTGACATGTTTAAAGATCAACTGATTGTCCTTTAATAAAATTTCTAGGGCTGTAATCAACCAAAGAAATTCTTGGTCGACTGAAACCCTGAAATTCCAACCAAAACTCGTCTAATTTGCGGGGGGGGGGGGGTTCTGACAGCATTTTGCATTACGTGCATCTGCGCAATATAATATGCCATCATTACTGCAATTACACTAAACGGCAAGGCAATTCAGGGAAAATGATCTTTATTAAACATGCCTGTACAAACGGAATAAAGCTGTGCATTGGGCTCAAAACAAAGACTGTGGGCACAGCGCAATTGCGCATTAGGCAATAAAATAAAAAAAAATAAAAACCCGACCAAATCCAGTAAACAGAAATAAATCTGCACAATAATAAAAGGGAACCATATGTTCGTTATTATTAGCAATAAAATGAAACAAAATAAATAGGGCTGTAATCAACCAAATTCTGCCACACTGCCGATGTCTTTGACATGGTAGAGGACTCACTGTAGTAAACGCTAAACAAAAATATTCAGCAAGCCACACAGGGCTTAATTTGAGCCGGATACTGCCGGAACAGGATCCCCCGCCTGTTGATTCTGACCTATCCGCGTTCCGGGACCTATTTTGGCTGATCCGGCACCCCTCTCATGTATAAAATATTATATAAAAAATAAAAAATAAACTATTTTAAATTGATTAAATAAAATAATAATATGCGTAGGCATTCATAGACCAAATCCCGAGATTGTAATGCTGTGGAATGTGTGTTTTATTTTTTGTAAGCTCAGATTTATATATGTAATGGTTTATGCCAAGATTATGCGTTAGTGTTGTTGCACTGTTCAGGAGGGTGGGGCACTGTTCTGCAGGCTGCGCGCGGGGGAGTGCTCAGTTGTGTGCCGGGGAACTGGTGTGTGTCTGTAAATGGAGCTAGACAGACAACCGGTTTATGTGAGAGTTCTTTTGAGTACTGTTTTGTACGGCGTGATTGCGGCCAACAGCAGTCAGCATTGAAGCATTCGATTACAACCATTGTCTGCATCAATCGGAGAACATCACAATATTTAAAACATTCAGGCCTGTAAGGCCCACATCATGTTTTTACACGTTTTTTCCCCCGCTACCATTTACTGCGTTCCGGGACCTGTGCGCGTCTCTGGTCATGCCTGCGCTATCATGTGCTTTGCGTTCCGGCACCTAATGATTTACAAATTAAGCACTGAAGCCACAGCACGTTGAATAACGTGGACGTTCTTCGATCTCCCTGTAGACTGTTAAAGCAATATCACACGAGAGGCAGCGCTGTTGTAGCCTACTCTAACATAAGCACCGATCAGCTCTCATGGAATGTCTCTTGTCCAATCAAATTTCAAAAATTAACACCGATTAAAATCGACCAATCAGAATTTTGGTCGACTCAGAACGCATCGACCAATAAGTCGACCAGTCGACTAGGACTTTACAGCCCTACAAATTTCAATGTTCTGTGAGCACCCCCAAATGGTCATTCTCTCGTGATCTATTTGTCCAAACTACAATGTTAAATGCGTAGTAGGGAAAATCTAAAGTGGTATTTTTTTTCTCTATTGCACCATGTCTTTCGACACTATAGAAAAATAAAGACAGATCTGGAATAGTGTTAAAGAGGTATAAGCTACTAAATATCTTCATCCATGGAAAAAAATCATCTTTACCTGGCTGCCAGGTTGTCGTGCTTATTGTGTGAGTACTATAAAACATTAAAACTCTTGAGATCCCAGAACTGTTACTTTATTTTGTCATCTAAATTTTTTTAACAATTGTAACCATTCAAATATAAAAACCTAAAGTTCATAAAGTGCTATTTGAGTTCAGTCCATTTACAAATCACACATCAAAATTTAATTGAGTTTATATAGCGCGAATTCACAACACTCAAGGCACTCTACATGTCATTTAAATTCAATCATTAATCAAAATACAGAAAAATCTGTTCTCTTTTACTGTGTGACTTTGAAATAACAGTAGCCTACCCTAAAGAATTTGTACTACCAACTTAATCAGAAGCAAGAAAATCTCTCCTTAGAGGTGATCGGGATTTGCATTAGCTAGCATGCTTACAGCTATTAAGCATTTTAGCTGATGATTGCATATAAGCTGCTGTTTTTGAAGCTAATAGTAATGATAGTTTGCTCTTTGTCAATGTATTTAACCTCCTATTCTTTGTTTCCGGGTTTCTTCAGTAGGTTTATGTCTCAGTTTCAAATCAAATCATTCTTTCCTTAGGGAAATTCATGTTGGACTAACAGTACTTACAGATTTTACAGTGGCCGCTTAAACAACTGTTATCATTGTTCCATACAAACATAAGAAAAAAAAAAGAATGCCAAATATATATATATATATATATATATATATATATATATATATTTATATATATATATATTTAAAATCTTTTAAATCCTGCAATCATGCTGCTTTAAAATCTTTTGCTTTTGTAATATTTCAGCTAATTTGTACTACTATTTTTTGAATCAAGTTCTGCTTCTTTAGCTGCTCAGCACATCAGTTCAGCTCACCATATTCACACTCCATTTATGGACCAAATGCACTATTTTCTACTCATAATTGTCTCACATCCAACTGGCTAACACTATTTTTACCACATCCATAAGCAAAAAAAAAATAACAGCTTGGCGAGTTGTCCTGACAGACTATCTCGGTGCTGATTTCTAAACAGTCAGCACGATTTTTGCACCTTAAAAGTGCACAGAAAGTCTGTGTATGCTTGCGTAACTGTATTCTCGCCAAAACTGGTAATGGCTTAGACATAAATTCCCTTGAGCAAAAGAGAGCTTTTAGAGAAAAGAGCAGAGTGAAAAAGTTACAGCGTGCTGACGTCCTCCTGGAGAAAGACGAACATGCAAGATGAAACCTGCAAAGTCATGATTCTGAACAAAAACAGTAAATTGCATTATGCCTGTCAAAATGTTTTCTGTCAACACTTGTGCGACTGTGTTGAAGCATGTACCCTGGAAACAGGGTATAAAAACTAACAACACCGTGGCCCGTTTTCTATTTCTAAGAGGACAACATTGCAATGTACTGCAACCTAAACAGCTATTTATGAATTAAAATGAAAATCCAGGCCATGCTCAGGGTGAGAAACTGAGTCACAGTTAACTGCAGTCACTCCTTAATCTATGTATGTGACATTTCTCGCAGCTAGATAAGACAGCTGACTGTTTGACCTTCATGTAATGTTCTGCATCAATTGAGGCAGTGACCCGTGTCTTTGTGTGAGAATGCTGGTGTCTGTGGTGCTCTAATTAGATAAGAAAGCGAAAAGAATCGGAGGACGATGACAGGTTGAGATGAATGACACCAGCTAGTGAGCTGTTGCCTTATTTGTACCACGTCCAGCGTTTGTCCAAAATGAAAGAGAGCGTCATCCAAGCAATTCTGCTGACTCTGCAGATGAACAGCCAAGGCACTGAAGTCTAACAGGCATGCTACGTGTTTCTGTCAACTCGCTTGTGCATTTACCAAAACACCAAGTCCGATAACACGTCTACTGTGCCATACCCTACCCACATTCTACACAACCATCACAAATAAAAGAAGCAATAACCATCAAGTTTAAACAGTAGGGGGTGTGAAGCTAATATGACTCCTAACCATTTATGAAATTCACTGCAGGATTTGAGGCATTACAGAGGTAGAATTTCATATGATACAATTTCATAAACTTTCAATGCTCCAAAGCTAAGGGCTCCCTGAAAGTGTGACTCATGCACCCATTTTCCATTTACAATGGCACTCAACTTTATGAAACCATAAAAGTCTAATATTTAGGAGCACCACATGAAACAATTTAGTTGCTTTTCCAATTTTGGGTAGGATGACACAAAACCAAAACCGCACTGTACAATACAAAAAAAAAAACACATTTGATGTCAAACCATGAAGCCCATCATATTGTCATAAAATGACCAAGAAAAAGCATTTGAGGTCACCGATTACAAATACAGTTTCTGTTTAGTGATAATCATCATGAGTAATTGTTATCACCTATCCAAAGATCATCAGTATCAATCACTAATTAGGATGCCTAACTTTAAAACTTGTGGCCACAATGGTTTATTGATTTTACCATTATTTGAGACATAGGCTCCAACACAATACTGTGGCATAAGATTATGAGTAGGCATAGGCTGATATGACCTGCTCAGTTGCACATTTCTTGCTATTCTATGCTATTTTTTAAAAACTTCACAGTATTTTAGTGTTGTAATTTTTCCCTTGCTGTACACTGCAATTCTTAATTCTGTTTTTTTTTCTTTTGTGTGTTTTTATTTTTGAGTGAATCTGTCACTTTGTTGCTGTTACGCTTGAATTTCCCCAGTGTTAGACAATGACGGGATGTTCTATTCTATTATATGTATTGCATTATGACTGAAATTGCTCAAATTTCTCAATCCATATGCAGAAACCTACGTATTAAATACATCCACACTAATATAAATGAAGCTAATATTTTAGCATTTTCAATAAATAAGAACGTCTGAAAATAATTCTTGTTATTGTGCGTTCACTGTATGAATTTCAATCGTTTTTGTGTTTAAGTAATGAAATGCACTACAGTTGTTTCTTAGAGATTGTAAAAGACATTTTGTGTTGGTGCTACAACTTTTTTGTCTGTGCTACAAATCCAGCAACCTCTGCAGCAATAGTCCTATAAGCTAAAAAACTTAACATCCGGCCCTGCATTGGCCATTAACTAAGCTGAACTTAGCTTCAATTGGCCGCAAACTGAAGGGCTATGTTTTTTCCATAAGTCTGAACCAGAGGTTGCGCTAGACATTTTTCTTGTCCGTCGGTCGACCCAACGGGGTCAAAAAAATCCTGGTCATAATCCATTTTTACCCATCAATTTGATAACATAATAGTTTTTTTTTTTTTTTTTCGGAATTAATATTCAATCTGAACAAGCTAAACAGAGAACTACATATCCATCTATTATCTATACTGTCTATCTTTTGCTTTGAGGGCTGGTGCCTATCTCCAGCAATCATCGGGCGAAAGGACAGGTCGTCAATCCTTCGCAGGGTAACACAAAGACACAGGACAAACAACCGTGCATGCACACAATCATACCTAAGGGCAATCTAGAAAGACCAATTCACCTAACAGTCATGTTTTTGGACTGTGGGGGGAACCCAGAGTACCCATAGGGAAACCACGCATGGACAGGGGAGAACATGCGAACTCCATGGAGAAAGACCCCAGGCCGGGATTTGAACCCAGGACTGCAAGGCAACAGTGCTACCAACTGTGCCACTCTGCAGCTGAAAACTACATATTAACAATAAAATTAAATGGTTGCACTTAAAGTACAAACAGTTCACCTGCTGTTGCCTGGATGCACAGTCTCACAACTTTAAGGGTTAAAAATATCAGGTTTATTCCCCTAATCTTACGTTACGTTCTAGTAAAGTGTACTGTGTCTACTACTGCCTCCCTCTCAGCAGTCTGTAGTTCAGATTTGGCAGCTCTGTAGCAGACAAAAATATGAATATAAGCATGAAATAATTATTTTGTTCGCTAATTAGGTATTACGTACTCTTTAAACCATTAGAAACATTTATATAGAGTGGGGTGAAAAAGTATTTAGTCAGTCACCAGTTGTGCAAGTTCTCCCACTTAAAAAGATGAGAAAGGCATTAATGTTTATACCTCAACTATGAGAGACAAAATGAGGTGAAACAAATCCAGAAAATCACATGGTCTGATTTTTAAAGAATCTATTTGCAAATTATGGTGAAAAATAAGTATTTGGTTACCTACAAACAAGTGAGATTTCTGGCTGTCATAAACCTCTAACTTCTTCTATAAGAAGCTTCTCTGTCCCCCACTTGTTACCTGTATTAAAGCCACCTGTTTGAACTCGCTATCAGTATAAAAGACACCTGTCCACAACCTCAAACAGTCACACTCCAAACTCCACTATGGCCGAGACTCTTGAGCTGTCAAAGGAAACCAGAAACAAAATTGTAGACCTGCACCAGGCTGGAAAGACTGAATCTGCAATAGGTAAGTAGCTTGGTGTGAAGAAATCAACTGTGGGAGCAATTATTAAAAAATGGCAGGCATACAAGACCACTAAAAATCTCCATCGATCTGGGGCTCCACGCAAGATCTCACCCCGTTGGGTCAAAATGATCACAGGAAAGGTGAGCAAAAATCCCAGAACCACACAGGGGGACCTAGTGAATGACCTGCAGAGAGCTGGGACCAAAGTAACAAAGGCTACCATCAGTAACACACTACGCCGCCAGCTACTCAAATCCTGCAGTGCCAGACGTGTCCCCCTGCTTAAGCCAGTATATGTCCAGGCCCGTCTGAAGTTTGCTAGAGAGGATTTGGATGATCCAGAAGAGGATTGGGAGAATGTCATATGGTCAGATGAATCCAAAATAGAACATTTTGGTAAAAACTCTACTTATCGTGTTTGGAGGAGAAAGAATGCTGAGATAAATCCAAAGAACACCATACCTACTGTGAAGCATGGGGGTGGAAACATCATGCTTTGGGGCTGTTTTTCTGCAAAGGGACCAAGACGACTGATCCATGTAAACGAAAGAATGAATGGGGCCATGTATCGTGAGATTTTGAGTGAAAACCTCCTTCCATCAGTGAAAGTATTGAAGATGAAACGCGGCTGCGTTTTTCTACATGACAATGATGCCAAAACACATCGCCCGGGTAACGAAAGAGTGGCTTCGTAGCAGGCATTTCAACGTCCCGGAGCGGCCTAGCCAGTCCCAAGATCTCAACCCCATAAAAAAATCTTTGGAGGGGGTTAAAAGATCCATGTCGCCCAGTGACAGCCCCAAAACATCACTGCTCTACAGTAGATCTGCATGGAGGAATGGGCCAAAATACCAGCAACAGTGTGTGAAAACCTTGTCAGGACTTACAGAAAACGTTTGGCCTCTGTCATTGCGAACAAAGGGTATATAACAAAGTATTGAGATGAACTTGTGTTATTGACCAAATACTTATTTTCCACCAAAACCTGCAAATAAATTCTTTAAAAATCAGATCAAGTGATTTTCTGGATTTTCTTTTCTCATTTTGTCTCTCATAGTTGAGGTATACCTATGATGAATTACAGACCTCTCTCATCTTTTTAAGTGGGAGAACTTGCACAATTGGTGGCTGACTAAATACTTTTTTACCCCACTGTATTCTCAATTGGAAATTATCAGTATTGGCAGATGCTGAAATCGAACCAGAACCTCAAAAAATTGGAAGTTGGGATCAGCTTTACAGATTCATAAAATGTTTTTTAGACAACATTTCCTCATGAAACTACAACACCTAATAAAAATAACCTTTATCTTTTTAAATAAAACAAGTTCTCCCACACTTTAGCAAAACCTATGAGTCAGCACTTAGTTCATCAAGCGTGAGTAAACCTATTATTACTTTATTTAGACATAAACAATGCAACATTTTCACATGGTTGGTTTAAACACACACCTTTGAAAATCTTTTGATACCTAAGCCTTTCAAATCTCTTACACAATCCATGAAAAATAACAATTAAATATAAAAAGCAAACAGTAATGTTGGTTTCCTAATCTGGGAAACAAACACAAACTCTTTAACAGTTACAACTTTTTGTGGGGGGGGGACAACCCAATTTTATGTGTTTGGTGGTTACAGGTTTTAATTAGATGTGTGGTGAAATTCCAGAGCCATCTGGGACCATCTGAGATCACAGGGACGGCAGATGAATCGCAACAGTTTCTATGTTTCACTGCAGACTTTGTTATGCATACCAATTGGCAGCTCACTGCACATTGTGTCTATGATACATAGTTGTCTGCGAGTTGCATTTCCTCACATCAGAAAAACCTCTTAACAAAAAAGAGCAGCACTTTTTTAGGGGCTGTCGGCGAAGCAATAAGTTTGTGGCTTCAAATCTTCAAGCCCTTGATGATTAGGATTTAGAAGTTCGCATTAAAAACTAATTCAATTCGGCAATGAAGAATTAAATATTCAGCAGAAATGCCAACTGCTGTCTTACTTGTGTCTTTATCGCTTATATAATAACTTAAGAACGAAAAGTGGAAGCCTTTAATGAAGTTTCAGACAAAATCTCTTAAAAGTTATTGATGGATTCCTTGATTCAGTTTAAATGTGACTTCGGATGGGGTTTTTTTTCTTCCATTAAATCTGAAAACAGTCAACTTCTCCAACAGATAGAATCAGTTGCAACGGTTGTTAAGCTTTGATCAATAACAGTAGAATAAGCAGACTCCTAAGGATTCAGACTTCATGCCCTATTTAGTCTTTATACTTTTATTTAGAGAAATGCTTTCTTTTTCACCTTTAGAAGCATATGCAGTCTTTAATACAGTATGTTATGCTTAGCAAGACTCAACTGAACCAAGGCTGAGATTTACATTAAAAAACACCTATTGTTGTAAGTAGGCAACGGGCTGTTTTCCTATAAACTATTATAACTGCCTCTAACTTCAAAAAGCCAATTTTTACAGTTTAGAAATATTTTTGCATCAAACAAGGAGAGCCATGATGTGGAAACTAAATAAACTCCAGCCTTTACCCTGCGTAAGATAATGCTGCTTTATTACTACAGTTGGCAAGCTACGAGCGGCATGTCTGTTAAGCAGCAGACTACAGGCTAAATACTCAACGAGATAGTCTGCCCAAAGAACCAGTTAATATTAGCTTGTTCCTCTACCAAAAGAAAAAATCCAAAAAGGTATAGTACTCCACATTAGGTACAACCTGGATACTGATATCAAGGTATATGGCAAATGGTTTCAAAAAGGCAAAAATAAATACATCGGCCCATACTTCTCCTAAAATTTAAAATGCTTTGAATCAAATGCTATATAAAGTGCTGGAGTGACCATAATTTAGTTCGGCTGTATGGAGAATAGAGTAACACAGTGCTCCCATTCCCTCACCTGTTCCTCTGCACTGTCAGTCAGCTGGCTAAAAGAGGGATACCAGACTTTTCCTTATTACATGAATCACAATTTTTGCAATTTGGAAGCATTTTGTGAGACTAAACAAGTGTCAATGAGATAAAAACAAGCCTTAGCTCGTGCACAGATTACCATGCTTACAATTGGCTTATGATAATTGTGTTAGTTAATAAGAGAATGGCAAAAGGGTATATTCTGCACAGTAAGATTGTATTAAAGTAAAGACAAAAATATATATGACATAGATCGAACGTTTTTTTTAAATGTTATCCTAGAATTCCATTGCTCATGGTGGCAACATGCTGATTTCTTCTTTTTGTAAACTTTAGTTTATAATTTGTTTGTTTGAGACGTTGCTTTTGTGGATAATTATTCACTCTTGTTTTAGATAGTGTGCAGCTGGAAGGATTGTTTGCTCTTACTTTTACTCTTGAAGAGTTATGATGCATAACCATGCCAAACAGGTGGGGGTTTATTTTACAAAATTCAAATGATATTTGAACTATAAGCCCAGGGGTTGAAACATAGGTTTTATGGATTCAGAGCAGGGCCACAGAGCAGAGAGAGAAGGAGGAAGTTCAAGCCATCTTCTCCAGCCATCATAATGGGCAAGGATTATATCCCAGACTCCAATGTCTCCCTTCCCAGCTGTCAAACCATATACTGCCAGACAGAGATTTAAAAAGGAGCGGCATAAGCAAATGAGGTGGATTATCAGTGCTTGCCAACAACTGATGGTGTCATCCAGGACATGCTACTGTAGAATATCATCTCTGCTGTCCTTTTACTGAGCTGTTAGCATGTCATGACAGTCATGAGACCATGATGTAGCAACACTCTTTTCAGTCAGAGGCTTCTTTAGATTCGTTGAAAGACTGACTGCTAAGGACTGTGGTAAGGAAGGACTGCCAAGATCCTTCCTGCCCACAGCATTACCATCCAAACTCTTGAAAGATACTTGATTGATATGAATTACAACATTATATTCCACAAGAAGTACTCCTGATTCAGTATTTCTGTGTTAAGCTGGGTGTCTTTTCTTTTGTAATGTATTTATTTTACTGTACATTCTTGTGGTAATATCATGATATTGTAAATCAAGATTATAGTGTGAGAATCTCATGCCGACCCAAGCCTCGTCGTAAATATGTTAATGCAGACTAAACGGTTCAACTGCACTAAATATCTAAACAGGGAAGCTGGACCACAGCTCATATACAAACTTGATGGCAAAAAAAAACACTTCCAGAAAAAGCTGCATAATCAAAACCAGACATAGCTCCTATATGTTGGAGGTCCTTCTGCCTAAATGAAAAACAGACTGAGCTAATTAACCTAACATTTGGCCTTTCAATGTCATCCGTGTTCACCACCACACTCAGCAGCCCTTGCACATTTTGAAGCAAAAAAAAAAAATATATATATATATATATCACACGGAGTGGGTAAAAATAGGGCTCCTGTGGTAAGCACAAGCCATTTTTAAGCCCTGTGTCTGTTTCCACTTTACCAAACGCAGTGGTGCTCTGTAACACATTGGACTAAATGGTTTATAATGTCACCAGTGGACTCTGAAACTGGAGACCTGGTTTCAATCAGCAGTCAAATTGCTTCTACATTACCCTCGAAGACAAGAGTAGTAAATCACTTTTTGCCTCTCCGCTGCTGACGTTCAACAAAAGGCATCGTTCAAAATTCCCCATGCATGCTACCAAGAGCGCTGCATTTTTATGTAGGTATGGGTTTCTGAACAGGGCAATATCGGCCGACTGCAACGTTCAAATAGATACAGGAGTACAATATCATTATCATATAGGCAGAAGAAAATCTGGACATTTTCGAACTGTAGTAAAGCCTTAAATAGAAACCTTTACTGATAACCCCACCCATAAGATCCATCAGAACCAGTTGAAACCAGTTTTCTGGATTGCTTTTTCTGTACCAACGCGCTGACAGTGGGCCAGCAAGCCACCTCAGAGTAGTTATAAACTACTATAAACGCGAGAAACACTGAACCCACCCACCACAGACCAACACACTACGGGTAAAACCTCTCATTAGAGCTCAAGGGCCCTGAAATTACTACATTTATACCCACATGGAGAGTATGAGAAATGCCAACGAGGGTAGGGTTGCGCCGCGTGGTTTCTTCAACGTGCGGCCGCAGACAAGCTGATGCCAATCAGTGTGGCCAACGTCAGAAAATACCAATATATGAGGAAACCAAGGCAGCTGCTCGGTCTGGTCTGCTAGCTTCAGACTACCACTGCAAGAAAATACTTCACACAAGACATTACAAATACTCACTCAATACAGCAATGTATCCAAGCCAACAAATGCCACATTTAGAATGGTGTAATCTGTCAACCAAACCACAAAAGGTTTTACTAAGATATTCAAACCGTCCATCTCAAGAAACAGAAAGACTGCGCTATTTTGAGAAGTTGATGCTAAGTAAAGTACTGTGAGAAAATATATCCCCCTTAACAATTTCTCTTTTACAAAAAATATTTGGCCAACTCTTTACAGAATTGTGTTACCATATTCAGGAGCATGAATGGTCTGTTTAATATATCATCCTACAGCATGTCAATTGGCAGTTGAGATTAGACTTTGACTAGGCCACTCCAAAACCTATTTATTTAATATTCAGAGGTGGTCTTGCATTTATGCTCATTGCCCTATACATGACCCAAGTGCGACTGGGTTTATGGTCACCAACTAATCGTGTGTTCTTCAAGGGATTTTGGTGAGCGTACTACTCCTTGGAAGGTCCAACACTGTTCCACATTTTCTCCATTTGTGGATAATGGCCCTTGCTGTGGTTGGCTGGAGTCCCAAAGCTTTTCAAATGCCTCTGTAACTCTTTGGGTCTTTGTTTCTCATCTTTCCTTCTGGACAGGACTGCTTCATGTTGCGGGACAGGTTCTATTGTGGTTTGGAAAAGGTTTAGCAAAACGCTAAGATTTCCTAAATAAGGTGGTTTATCAGAGCATATGTAGGATTTTGCAAAGGAGTAGTGGGGGTTAATATTTTCACATAGGGCAAGGCTGCTTTGGACAGCTTTTTTCCCTTAATTGATTAAATCATCTTTCGAAAACTACGTTGTGTATTCCCTCAGGTTCTTTTTGTAAACAAAACCTGTAATCTTTGTGAAATCTGTAAAGGGGCACAGATATTTTTCACAGCTATGTTACAAATACAGCTTCAGCTAACCAACAAGTCCAACATAAAGCCCCCCTGCTTGCTCAGTTCATTGAAGTCTGGATGTCATTTAGCTGGTTTTTATCCCCCAATTCCACCCCTTTTGGACTACAGTGGGTGGCAGTAGTCCTTGTTCTACTCTTCAAGAGGCCTGTTGGAAGCTAAGGGGCCACTTCATCTAGATCACAGCAGGTACACAACTCTTTACTGGGCTGCGACACCAACTTCCCGACACAGCAAAGCAGAACTAGGGCACCACATGGGTTGCTACTGGTGAGATATCTGACAACAATTGCTGGCTTCTGTGTAGTCTAAGACTCCTGGCAGAATGAGAGATACTCCCATCAGGGTGAATAATCTTCAGACCTGCCAGAACAGCAACCCTATAACTTGTAACAGATGATAACATAAAGGGCAAATAACAGCAGCATGTAGCCCAGTTTCAAATACAAATAAAAATGATAGAGGTGGTAGAACCCAATTTACAATTTAGTAAATTAGTCCATTTTTGAATAAAATCCCTACCCCCAAAAGGATGCTGGGGTTGAGTTTTTGCTTTGAGTGGAGGAGATTAGGTTAGACTAAACATGGAATGGTACGATATTTTCACAGAAAGAAAAAAACATGAAATCAAAATAGATAATACAACCTAATTGATTTAATTTAGCACATACAGGACTGTCGATGATTTTCACCACACATGTCTAAAAAGCCATATTTTTGTAAGTGAGGGCCCTTTTCTTTCAGCCAGCTGACTGGCAGGTTGCAGTAACAGGTTGGGTAGAGGGAATACTATAATACTTCATACAGCCAGAGAAAACTCTGGTTATTCTCATACATTCACTAGCATTTTATTTAAACGACCCTGAACTGGCATAGAGTAACACAATACAAACTATAATTATTACTTTATAAACTTTATTTGGCCAAGCTGACCGTTATGAAATCTTCAAGATTATGACCCCTGATTAAATCAAATTAACTATGACCAACCAGCTGCTGGCAAATTAAATTGAATAATACGATTTCTTTACAATAAACTACACCTGTAACTAGAGGACATTATTTTGAATCAATCGTTGTAGAAGCTGATACAAAACTTCACCAATGGGGGTTTGAACTGACAAGTGCTGGGAAGAAAACACCTCATCGCAGATGGCTCCAAAAAAGTATGAAATATTTATGGAGGAAAATGAACACCACCCTAGTCTGAATTGTGTATTGTAATTCTGCTAAAAGATATATTCCATGTTAGTTTATTGATTTTAATTGCAATTGAGCATGACATCTTGAATTTTGTTAGGCTTGTTTAATGACTTTATTTTGGTGATATTTAATGGTGTTTTAATTGGTTTTTACCAGAGCTTTATAAATCAACACTTTGGTTAAAGGAGGTTTATATTTAATGTCCTACATAAATACATTGTTATTGAGAGATATTGAAATCCACTCTATTTTTATGTTGAAAATTCAGTCTTTAATCAGATGTTAGGGATCCACATGTGCTTTCCCATAGGACCCATCCTGCTCCAATGCTAAACTTCTAAAGGATTAAAAAAGAAATCAAGATTTCTCTTAAGATACAGTGTAATTACTTTTAGCTACCAAATGTTTTTTGTTAGTAAGAAGAAGAATAAAAAATGTGCTTTGAATTGTAAACCTCTGAAGAGAATCCTTCTTAAAGTAATTGCAACTAGTAAAAATAGAAAACAAAAGAGAAAAAAAAATCAGGAAGTCCATCTACCCTTACCTTATAGATTAGGTTTTCTAGTGTTTCTTACTATAGCAGCCTTGAATGGTATGCATTTTATAGTATGTCTAACTGATGATGTCCTCAGCTATGGGGCCTTGGCTTTTTTAGAAAATCCCAGAATAAATATTGTTCTGGAAAGGAACAAAGGAGGAAAGCAATGTAGCATAACACAGCGGGCCACTCAATAATCCCTCAGGAATAACGTAATCATCTAAGTCACATGTCTTTCTTTGACTCACCTTTGGTTTAGAGTAAATTAAGTCAAATACCCTGAGGAATTTGTTGCCATTTACATTCAGGAAATACATTTTGGATTATAAAATGATGGCATGACTTACAGAAAGCATGAAAAAAGAGACATGAAATCAGCCACAAATAAAAAGAGCCAGGTTAGACACTCTAGGAAAACCTAACAGCTCCCCTGCGGTCCTTATCTAGTCAACGTGATGGAAGAAAACCTCAATGCTTTAGCAGCATGTTCACCTATCAGACCTGCCAACACAGGTTTGAATGATAACTCATCTATCCTTATAGATAGCAAAAAGTAATTCTCACTCTCAAAACCGAATTGTTGCAAACACCAGTTCCCTTTTTATGAAGGAAATTAAGGCTAGACAATATAAATAAATTAAAATGTACACAGAAGCATAACAATATTGCGCATTCTATAAAATACAGGCTGGTTACCCCCGAACTCTAAATAAACATGCACCTTGCTGCCATCTTCTCTGTTGTCATGACCTGAGGGTGAAAAACCCAAACATGCACTAGGGCCAAGGTTTTCTTTTCAGAGATCTACTGATGCAACTGCAAGAAACAAACTCACCTTGCATCATCTTGATACGCTCTGGCTAATGGTTAAGCCTATTCATTGTGTCTCTGACAGTTTTAATTAAAACTGAGTTATATTTTGATTAAGGATGGCAATAAGGCAATCTCAGAGTGACGCTCTGCAAGCAAAATTTATTCCTAACCTCTAGAAAAAATGAATACACAAACAGATAAATAAAAGGTGGAGATGCAACACTTTTATTGGCCAAGGATGATTTCCGGTTTTGTTTGCATTCAGGTTTTGACAGATATTTTTTCAAAGGATTATATAAAAAAGAGAAAAAATTGTGCAGGAGGTTCTTTGATAGAGGGAGTAGTTTTGAATCTAGACAAACCCAAAGGAATGTGCACGTCTAAGTTATATCTGCTATTTATTAATGACAAAGGACATGTTGGTCGATGTGTTTGTTGATTAGTAATAGGAGGAGCCCTTAGTTTTAAATGATTTAATGAATAGAGGAACAAAGCAGATTATTCAGTATTTGACCTACCAATCACCTTTCACAGCTGATTTAGGGAAAAAAACTGGCAAACTGATTAGTGCATCTCTAATTAATTAAAGGTCATAGATAAAAACAGGAAAATGGGCTCTTGGTTATTACATCAAATGGCACACCTATAACTGGTGTCAGACAGAGATTTAATATGCAATTCTCTCACAGATGATTGCTTCTCATTTATGTCTTTTTGGCCACACCCATGAAGCTGAGCCTGAGAACAGAGCTGGCCCAAGGCACAAGTGAACAAAGCTGTAGCCATTAGGGGGGGCGCTATAAAGCACTTGCTGTCTCACACAGAATACAGATCTTAAAACTTCAAACATGTAATTGTGTTTATCAAGAATGACCCTACTGTTGAATTCACATTGAAGGTTTCTGAGCACTGGAGTGTTAAATGTCCAACACGCAAACATCAAGGTTGAAAATTTTAAAACAGCTATTAGTGGTGCTGAGGTGTGTGATTGGCTAAACTGGAAAGGCTCCAGGTCAGTTCTCCCTTTTCCCAGTTTGTAACATTAGTTAGGTAATTCCTGCTTCCTTTTCATACAAAAACAATTTCATACCCACATCATGGACAAATATTTATTCACAGCCAAGTTAGTGGATTACAGAAAAGTACTTTTAACCCTCAGTTACCAAAGCCAATATAAAACATCCCAAATTCGGGATCAGATTTTTTTTACTACTATGTCTTGATTGGCCACTGTCCACCACAATGAGCATATAAATTATTTGTACTGAAACCAATATCAGTATTTCTTTTCCCCAAATTAGAATTGAAACCTACATTTTAAAACTTTAGTCAAACTTAGATGATTCGAAGATTTCCTTGTTTATAAGACCTGCTTTCATTGAGAACAAAGACATTGTAAAGAGAAAGTACACCCACTTCTAGAGTCCCAATGCATAAATGATATCCTCTTTAATAATTAAAGTTATTTATCTAACCTCAACTGTGCAAAAGCCTACCACAGATTTACACCACTTCATTATTTATTTAAAAAATGAAGCCAAAACAGAGGTTTGTTTGGAAAAAAACACAACAAAGCACAGCCCTAAGATGCAAAGTATGTAAAATGATAACATTTTAGGGGGTGTACTTTTAATTACCTTTGCTGCAATAGTTAGACTATTTTCTTCTTCCTCTTTTAAGTCCTTATTTAACATATCCTGTTGTAGTTGATTTTACCTAATCAGATGAACTGGCTATTTAGTATTTGATCATTCTGACAATTACTATCATCTGAAATATTCAATATTGTAAATGGTTCGCCATGGTATGTGCATTTAAAATCGGGTCCCTGATTAATATTGCCTAGAGCTCTTTGAGCATCAATGCCCAATGCGAAGCCATGGAGAATGTTCATTTTGCTTTGACCAAAAAAGACTGACACATGGGCACCAATTCAAATCCTACCCAGGGCCCCAAACTGTCTTGGATGAGCCCTGTCTCAAAATAAAAATCTGTCTCTCCACATTGTAATGGAAAATAGTCAGGGAGAAGGAAAAAAAAGCCACAATAGACCATGGCAGGTGCTTTTGCACTTGATGGCCGCAGGAAACCTCAAAGACCTCTGTCTGATGGAGATGAAGCAATGCCATCCTGCAAGTGAGCCAGCCAGTTCCAGCCAGGTTTCTCTGACGAATCATTATTTATGTGAAGGGTCAAATCATTACATTGCAACTGCATATTAAAACACAGGGTGACGACATGCTCGGTCCCCACAGACCACCACTGCCCCCCCTCCCCTCCCTATTTCATTAGTGATTCTCGACAGATTTTCTGCTTGGGTAAAAATGTCATCCCTGCAAAGACAACTGCGACGTCAAGCTGTCCACGGAGAGGTGCATGCGGACAGCCATGCAGGTGATATTTGCATTGGAAGGGGAAAAAAAAGAAAAGACCTGTGAAGTGAATGAAAAATAACACTATGCCTCATCTTTGTCACAGTAACGCTGTCATGATTAGAAGAATTGCCAGTGGACCAATATAATTTGTATTTGCTCTAGTCATAAAAGTTGCTGCTGGCTATACATCGAGTCTGAATAAATAGAGGCGCAACAAACTGCATGCGTGGCTGTCTGCAAGCCCACGAGCCTATTTGCAATATTTTTTTGAAGGAAGTTCAAGCTTAAATTTAAAGCTGGATTCATGCATGTTCGTGCATAGTGTCAGTAGAAATCTGTGCAAGTTAGGTAACTTAATAGGAACCCAACCCGACTCAAGTTCAATGGAGAATATTCTTTTTAAAAAGATGGACCAGGGTGCACTTACTGAATCTCCTCTTTGTCGCCGCCGTTTGCATTTCTCTCCTTATCTGAAGAAGCCCAGCGTTTAGTCCCGTCTTCACTAGTTTGAACCAATCCACTTCGTGAAATTAACAGCCACCAGAGGAGTTAGAACCGAGCGTGCAAAAAGACAGGGATTTAAAAGATAAAGCAAAGGTGTAAAAGATAGGAGTCCACCTCGGAGGAACACGAGGTCCTAACCCGGTCAGCCGACACCGGGGCGGCGGGGGGGGGGGTCGTGGATCTGCTGTGGATCTATTCGTAGCAGCTCCGGTTGGTTCGCTGCTGCCGCTGACGGGTTAACGTCCACCTCGCTCAAGTGTTCGTTGTCTGGCTGCCAGCCAGAGAGAGAGAGAGGGAGAGGAGAAAAAGACGGAAAAGAAATGTTGTTTCTCTCCTTGTGTGTGAAACGCGCCGCTTTTAAGTTAATTTGCGAGCAGAAGAAAAAGAAGAAGGAGCCGCGGCAGGCATGGAGTTGTTGCGTCTGTTCTCCCCCCTCCCTTCGCAGTCACGCTTCTTTCTGCCTCTGTGGTAAAAACACACACACACACACAGGTCGGTCGGTCGGTCAGCAGCAGGATTTTTTAAATGTTTTTATTTATTTCGGCTTCACTCGCCCCTGTGTGTTCATTCATTCCCGCTCTCCTCCTAAAACATGAACTGAACGCGAAAATCTCACTGAAAATAAAGACTCCCTTGTTTAGCCCAGAGCATAAACTTAAAACAGACATAAGGTGCATTTCTGAGGGGATTATGACAGGGACGGATCATAAAACAATGGACCCCTGGGCACAGACGGACCCCCCAATCCCACAGTAGTTTAAAAAGCAGTTGTAGCAACCATACAATAAAAATAATATTTTAGTGTTGGTGTATCTTAGGCTTGATATAAGTGGTGTGCAAATTCTTCACCATCACTGCATACATTTCTTTTTTTTATTGAGAACAAAAAACTATCAGCAGCTAAATAAACTAGCAATATTTAATAAAATGAACAAAGTAGATATTTTGGGTCAAATGTCTATCTTCTTGGTCTTACTGGGGGGTTTTGCAATAATAATGCCCTTTGCATTCTGACATTTTTTTAAATCCAGTTTGTATGCTTGTGTGCTTTTTAAAACACTTAATTTATTGGTCTGGTGGGAGAAAATAAATATTTTAATTTTATTTTCTCATTTTCCTCCTAACCTTCTATAAGTTTGTCACAGCTATTCTATTTCTTGCTAAAAATTAAAATGTAGTATACCTTTACTTTGCAAAAAGAACAACTTTATTTGAGTAAGAGGTTGTGTCCATACGCAACCACACTTTTTGATTTTGCCCCATACTCTTGAATAGGGTTTGCTTCATCATCCACTCACAACTACGGTTATCCCTGTTACTTGTGCACCTTTTATGTCATTAGCAGTTTTTCTTTCCACTGAACTCTCCATTAATATGTTTGGATGCAGCACTTTGAACAGCCAGCTTCTTTAGATGTGAGCTTTAATGGCTCAATGACTGTCTGCTGGACAACTGTCATATAACCATATTATGAAATATCTGCATTTACCATTTCTTTTTAATTGGTCCAATGTAATATTAAAATTTTCAGAATATTTTTTTTTTTTATTAAAAGTAAGCTATAATTATTAAAAATTAATGTATAAGTTAGAAAATATTACTATAGTAGAAATTAATTAGAAGATAAACTAACATATATGCTTGTATATATTGCTCTGTATGTAATGAATCTATACAAGAATATCATAATTTTAATTTAACAATAACACATAATCTACCTTTTGATAATATTCTAATCATAGAGATACAGATGTGTAACTTAGGGTCCCTCCTTTCAATTTATATACATGCTCGCATTTGCTCAGATTTGAACAAACTGGATAAGTTACCATAACTATGCAAATGATGCACAGCTCTACATGTTACTGTCACCAGGTGACTATGAACCCATTCAAGCACTGAGCAAAGGCATTGAACAAATCATCGTATGGATGTGGCATAACTTTCTCCAGACGGATAGAAACAAAACTGAAGTAATTTTTTTAACCTAAAGATGAATGATCAACTGTCATCACACACCTTCAGTTATTACAGCTAAAAACTAATGAACAGGCCCAAAATCTGGATGTAGTGACGGACTCAGACCTGAACCTTCAGAGACACATAGAGACAATGACGAAGTTGGTCTTCTACCCCCTGAAGAGCATTTCCAGCATTAAAACACCAATGCCCCAACAAGATCTTGAGAAACTCATCCATGCGTTTATCTTTAGTCAAATTGATTGCTGCAACAGTATCTTCACAGGTCTGCCTAAAAAGCCAATCAGATAGCTTCAACTGATCCAGAACGCTACTGCTCACATCCTCATTAAAGCTAGAAAAATACACCACATCACCCTGGTTTTTAAGTCCTTACACTGGTTCCATGTAGGTCAGAAAATAGACTTTAAAATACTTTTGTTAGTTTACAAATCACTCAGTACGTTTACATGGACATCTAAATCGAGCTTTTGGCAAAAACAGAGCTAATACCATAACCAGAATCTGGGCCTTTATCCCAGTTTGCAGGTCACTCAGAAAATCAAATTATTGAATGAAGTGCGTTCGACTCCACGACGCTAGATGGCGACATGCACCCTTTCACGTTGGTATGCTTTTGGCTGGCCTAGAGCGTCACACAGAGAGTAAACAAATGCTAACAGCAGTGAAGCAGACAGAGTAAAAGTAGGATATACACAATGAGCAAAAAAAATAGATAATTTTGTACTTTTTTTTGGGCGTGAGCGTGCATGTGGAGGCCTGCCTGTGCCACTCAACATTAACATGTAACTATTAATAACAATTTAGAAAAATAAAATAATCTAGTAAATATGTACACCATCTGGCGATCTGTCCAGGGTGCATCTGCCTCTCGCCCAATGATCCCTGGAGATAGGCACCAGCCCCTCCCTGCAACCCTGCATAGGATAGACGGTACAGATGATGAATGGGTGGATGGATGGATGATAAAATGCTTGTTGCCATCAGTCACATGATGACCATTTACCATGCTCATCCTTGACGTGCCTCTACCTCCACGTCCTCAGCCGCTTTTCTTTGCGAGTGAGGCTGCTGGTAAGTAGCGTGTACAAAATAATATAGAAAATTGATATTTATACATGTGAAAATTTTACTAAAACTTGAAATGTATTTGTCAAATAAATTAATCGATTCTTATCCTAATTTTAAAATATATATTATTTTTATATTTAAATTAAAGGGGGGTGTTATGCTTCTTCCAGGCACATATTACCCTTCTATAGTACACTCCAATAAAATTGTCACCTTAGGTCTTTTAAAAGTCCGTCATATATCCAAATCCACCTTAAAGAAATTTACTTCCATATTGGACGCCTTGATTTTTGCCTGTGCCTCTCTAATACCCTCCTACTCTTTCTGACACTCCCCCTTCAGTTTGTCGCATACCGTGCATCATCGCAGCATGCACGGAGTCGGAAAAAAATCCCACAAAAAAAGATGCGCAGCTGCAGCTGGTGAGTTACAATTACTGCACCTGGGACTCAGGCGGAGTTGTGTGAGGTGGGGAGGGGCATGGGAGCTCTGCAGGGGCGAGGCTCTTGGCTGAGTACGTAAGGTGGGAGGAGGAGATAGGTGGAAAAGGCGTGGATAGGTGGGGTGCAGGTGTTTCAGCAACCCCGAGAACTACCAGCAAAGACCGGCAGAGACTCAAAGATTACTCTAACATGAGTGAATGGGTCAGAGCAACACTTCAGGTATGTTTTTAATGAGGGAAAGACAGGTTCTCAGGGTATCAAGCTTCAGAAAGTCAATTTTACATAATACCCCCCCTTTAAGTAAAATTGTATAAGTTGTGTGCTGAAGATATGATGAATTTATTTTATGTCTCGACTTTAAAAATCTAAATCTCTCAAAGTTGCAAACACCACTTTGGAAAAGTAGAGTTAGCTCCTCTGAGCTGGTTTGATCTTTAAAGCTGTCAACCGCTGATTTGCTGTGGAGGGTAACCAGTCAGATATTAAGGTCTATTAAGCGAGACACAGCAGCAAGTTAAACTATTTCATAATGTACTTCATAACAATTGTTTAATCCGCTACCAGCTCTCCTTTGGTCTTTCTAATGTCTACAGTCTCAGATCAACACAGCCCAGCAGCAGTGTCTCAATAGCAACATTGTTCCCCATCAGATAAAAAAAAGGCTGCTTCTGCTCTGCATAGTCCCCATCTGATGTAGTTGATATATTATGTTGTAATTCCCTATTAGATTTTTGATTAATATTGGTTGTTGTTAATCAGGATGGTATGCTATAAGTTATGTTGTTGTAAGTTGTTTTAAAACTTGTTCTATAAGCCCGTTTTTTACTTTGAGTACCTGCCCCTTTAAAGGTGTCTGCACGGCCCTGGTGTCCAGGTTGCTAATAGCTAAGCTAAGAAGTGTTGGAGTTTACATGCAGGGAAAATCGGTTTTCTAACTGCATTGTCTGGGTGCGTTAGCTTGACTAAAGCTAGGGATGTAAGAGAATATCGATACACCGATATATCGTGATATTTTATTTCTCAATATTGTATTGATATTCAAAACAAAAGTATTGATTTTTTAAAGGATTTGAATGGAACCATTGATGATGACTGTAATTTTTGTACTAAAATTAAAAGTATAACTGGTAGTTTGTGGCTGTTTTCACCTTCTTCATTCCAGTGGATCAACTAGATCTAGTAATAAAACTGGATGTGTTAAAGTATGAAACAGGTTGGAGTGTTTAGAATGCTGTGACAGTTTTCCTACGGTTAAATTGAGTTTTAAAAATCAAAATATATAGTCTTACTCTTAGTATCGCGATATATCGTATCGCCAGATTTTTGCCAATACACATCCCTAACTAAAGCCGTTTTCAGACAGAAGTTCTGGAATATTTGCGGACAATTCCATCCGGTCTTTAACCGGAGTTATGTTTTGAAACACACCACTTTTTTTCAGAACATTGCCTTTCTCCTGCTTTCACACAGCAAGAAATGTACCGGAGGATCCTGATGAATGTCTGTGGGGTGGGGGGTGCGGGGGATTGTATGTGGATATGACGTTAACTTAGTGCGGCGGGCGTACATAATTTCCCCAAACAAATGCATTATTGCAAAGATGTTAGACGAAACAGCAGATCTACTCGCAGTGCTCGTCTTTGTGATGTGTGCAATTTTGCGCACATGGAAACGCTTATGAAACATCAACGAAGAAGCTGAAGGGAAGATTGTGACATTTATACGTCATCAATGTGTGCACACACAGCGTTCCCTGCCCCTCTCCCCTTTGCCCCACCGCCCCACACCCCTCCAGCTTTCCTGGAACATTACCTGACAGTCTGAATGCAAATACCATACCGCGAAAAGTCCGCTCTTGTTACTAGGTTTTCATCCGTAAAATTACCGGTAAAGGGTATCTGGACAAAGTCCAGAAGATTGCTTTTAGACACCAAAGTAAAACAGACGAAGTCCGGAAAATTACCGTTTTTCATGGCCTGTTTGAAAGGGGCTTAAGAGAAAGCCAGTTCGGATCAACTCCAGTCGGACTTAGGTGTATACATACATTTCAAAAGTCCGAATTCAGTTGGACTAAGGCAATAATTCGGTTTTACTGTATGTAATAAACACACTGACTGAGTGGTTTTGCACCAAAATACATTAAAGATCTATTGTCACCACATCAACCTACCAGACGGCTCAGTGTCTTCTGGTTCAAGTCTACTTTGCATCCCCAGGATCAGAACCAAACATGAAGAAGCACATTCAGTTTTCCTGCTTCTCTAATCTGGAACAAACTTCAGGAAAATTGCAAAAATGCTGAAACACCGAGTTCCTTTAAATCAAGGCTAAAACCCCTTTTTTTTAAAAGTTGCTTTCAATGAATAATGACTGAAACATCATTTATTTTAGTCTGTACACTAACTTTCTTTTGCTTCCCTCCATTATGTCACCGCAATGTACTCTTTGCTATACAAATAAACTAGCCTTGCCTAACCTACATGTAAACTCAGCAAAAAAAGAAACGTCCTCTGACTTTCAACAGTTTTTACTTTCAGTAAACTTAATGTGTGTAAATATTTGTATGAACACTAAAAGAGTCAACACCATAAGACATAAACTAAAAATGTTTCACAGACATGTGACTAACAGAAATAGACTAATGTGTCCTTGAATGAAGGGAGGCTCAAAATCAAAAGTACCAGTCAGTATCTGGTGTGGCCACCAGCTGCTTGAAGTACTGCAGTGCATCTCCTCCTCATGGACTGGACCAGATTTGTCAGTTCTTGCTGTGAGATGTTACCCCACTTATCCACCAAGGAACTTGCAAATTCCTGGACATTTCTGGGGGGAATGGCCCTAGCCCTCACCCTGCGATCCAACAGGTCCCAGACGTGCTCAATGGGATTGAGATCCGGGCTCTTCGCTGGCCATGGCAGAACACTGACATTGCTGTCATGCAGAAACTCACACACAGAACGAGGAGTATGGCTGGTGGCATTGTCCTGCTGGAGGATCATGTCCGGATGAGCATGCATAAAAGGGTACCACATGAGGGAGGAGGATGTCTTCCCTGTACCGCAAGGCATTGAGATTGCCTGCAATGACAACAAGCTCAGTCCGATGGTGATGTGATATACCGCCCCAGACCATGACGGACCCCCCACCTCCAAATCGATCCCGCTCCAGGGTACAGGCCTCGGTGTAACACTCATTCCTTCGACGATAAACACGGATCCGTCCATCACCCCTGGTGAGACAAAACCGTGACTCATCAGTGAAGAGCACTTTTTGCCACTCCTGTCTGGTCCAGCGAAGGTGGGTTTGTGCCCATAGGCGGCATTGTTGCTGGTGATGTCTGGTAAGGACCTGCCTTACAACAGGCCTACAAGCCCTCAGTCCAGCCTCTCTCAGCCTATTGCGGACAGTCTGAGCACTGATGGAGGGATTGTGTGTTCCTGTATCTGCATGGTCTTCCACTCCGAGGATGATCAGCTGTCCTTCCTGTCTCCCTGTAGCGCTGTCTTAGGCGTCTCACAGTGCGGACATGGCAATTTATTGCCCTAGCCACATCAGCAGTCCTCATGCCTCCCTGCAGCATGTCTAATGCACGTTCACGCAGATGAGCAGGGACCCTGGGCATCTTTCTTTGGGTGTTTTTCACAGTCGGTAGACAAGTCTCTTTCGTGTCCTGCATTTTTAGAACTGTGACCTTAAATGCCTACTTTCTGTAAGCTGTTATGGTCTTAACGACCATTCCACAGGTCCATGTTAATTAATTGATTATGGGTAATTGAACATGCATGGAAAACATTGTTTAAACCCTTTACAATGAAGATCTGTAAAGTTATTTGGATTTTTACAACATTATTGTTGAAATGCACAGTCCTGAAAAAGGGACGTTTCTTTTTTTGCTTAGTTTATATGATTGATATTCAGAACAAAAGTCTCCTTCAACAAATAAAATCAGCTGTGTTAGATTAGGTAAAAATAAGCTTGGCCAGTTGGGGTCCAAAGGGTCGGTATGGCCCACTTGCTTTTAAACATGTGTCATTTAGGCTCATTCATTAATCTCTCTATTGTTTTAGGTCAAAGAGAACACTGAGGGCTGAGACAAAAATTTCCTAATTACCTTGTTCTTGATAGCAGTGGAGTTAAACTGGACTTTCTGTTCTTCCTAAGGAGCCCCTCTGGCAGTTGGCCCTCACATCTCACTCAGGGAGCTTTTGAAAGGAGCCGAGTCATGAATCATCACTGGGAAGAGAACATTTATAAATATTGCCCTATTGTCCTTATCTTCTTCTTCACTAAATTAAATTCATCTGGTAGCCTTCTCACCACCTCTGTTCTCCTTGTGTAGACTCTGGACAAGAATATAATTCATAATTTAAAGGTGTTTGCCAGCTCACCAGGAGGTAATATTGCACTTTAGGACAGGAATCTGAGAGGGAGGCGAGACATATTCCCCAATGTGCGATGACACAGAGGTAGACTATCATGCATATTTAATCATAATAAGAAAAAACACACATGCAGTATAGTCAAGAATAGTTTTTAGACTAGCAAATTTAAACGTGAAGTTTTGTAATGGGGACAGAGAACGGGCTGTGCTTACAGTGCAGTCTGGTTGTTAGTGTTTGGGCGCTTGAGTGATTCGGTTGAATACGCAGGGCATGGATGATGTGACCCCCAGTAATGAGGACCTGAATATCTTCAGGATTTTGACACTCTGCTCCCCTCGCTTTCTAACCTTACTGTGATCAATCGTTAGTTTGGCAGAGCCCCCTACCGAACTGCAGCCTGGCTATCTCCTCACCTTCTCTAATAACCGGTGCAAATTATGTTTACACAAGGTTTCACCCTGCAATAAATGTCCCTGCAATTGGGCCATCCTCTGTTCACCGCACACAGACACACACATTGGACCTGTGTATTTGTACTTCATTTAGCAATAATGAGTTCTATGCAACCTCAGCGTGATTGAAAAGGATTTCTGTTCCTTTTGGAGTACAAATGATGACTTTGGTCAAAGCACAATGTTCCTGGAGCAGGATCTTGTCAGACAAATAAGAGACCAAGCCAGCATTATTACACTCAGAGGGAGGCCATTGTTTTGATACAGCAACCATCAATATGTAGGTGCCAGACAGAGAAATTGGTACATGTGCTCAATACTGTTGCAGCAAATCTCTGGTGGCCAACAACAGGTCTGCTTTTCAGCTAAAGACCTCTCCTGTGGACAGTGTGGAGACTCATAAACAACCTTTCTATCTGAAGGTCAGAGACAATGTTTAGTGAAAGATTTTTTTCCTACAGAAGTTGCTAAAAACTCCTCAGAGGGTAACTATGCTTTTTCATTCCCAGATTTTCTCAACTGAGCACCAGACATTGCAAGGAGTTCTGCCAGTCAATATAAAACCTCATGCGTCAGATAAAAAACATTTTATTCACTGTAATGTAAAAAATGTCAACATTTATGAAGAAATGATTTGCAACAACAAAGGCTTGATATGCAAAACTTAGCCATAATATTATGACCTAGGGTCTCATTTATAAAGCTTGTTTACGCACAAAACGGGGTCTGAAAACTGCGTAACTCACTTTCTACACCGAGGTTGAGATTTGTAGAAAAAAACGTGGCAGAAAAATGTGTGCAACTTCAAGCACACTAAGGACTTTGCTTACGCACATTTTAGACAGAGAGGACACTGGCACCCCAGCCGGTCAGATGGCAAAATTGTAAATTTAAGCAACATTTTCAGACTTGTAGAGCTTCGCACACACACAGACACACAAACTACAGTTAGCCCCCACCCAATCAGCCTGAAGGATGAATTCCAAACCAATCCACCAAACAATCTTTCTCACAAATTTGAAAGGCTAGGAGCTTTCTTTGTATTTATCCAATTACGTTTTAACTGGGATCTTAAAAAACCCCACTAAGGATTATAAGAAAAAAAATGAAATAGTAATCAAGGTTGTCAAGGCACCAATTCACACTGAAAATTAGATTAGGGAAACTAGGAGCTCTTTACAACAAACAAATCAAACAAGAACAATTGAAATAGTTAAACACGTCTAATACAATATTACATGTGTTTTCCTCCAAATTCAACACACAGTGTCACTTTAAATGACTACTGCAGTCTCACATTTATTCAACTCCTTCATGACAAGCATTTTCAGTACTTAGCAGAGCCCCCTTTAGCTAGTACAATCTGGTGCAAATTGTAGTTATTAGCCAGACTCCAAATTCTGGGAGTGTTCCTGAGAAATCTCAGCCCACACCTCATGGTCAAAAGCCTCCAGTTCATTAATATTATCAGTTTTTTCTTTTTAAAATCTCACAACAGAACAACAGTTCAAGTCAGGCAACTATGATGGCTAATCTAGGATCTTCCAGGACTACATCTGACAAAAGGCCTTGATGAACTTTGAGATATGCCTGGGGTTGTTGTCCCGTTTCAAGGCCACCCAGGTTTCAGCTTCCTTACAGACAGGATGAGATTTCTCCCTGAGTAATAAATTGAATCATCCTGCAGGTTTCCAAAGCCACAGGAGGAAAAGCAGCCCCACAGCATCACTGAGCCATCGCCATGCTTTACTGTAGGCATAGTGTTCTTTCAGCATGTGCTTCATCTGTCCTCTTCCAGACATATTGCTGATCAAAAGTCCTGAAAAGTCCACAGATCAGAATCCTAAAACAATTTTGGCTTTTTATGCAGTTGAGCAAACTGCAGCTGATCTTTCTTGTGTCTTTGGGTAGTGAAATACACGTCTTAAAGTTATAGAATGGCGGTCTTCAGCATTTACTATTTGCTTCACTGTGGAGGTCGAAACTTCAGTGGTTTCTGCCACCAGCTCTTGCTGCAGGTCTTTCTCAGTCAGTGGAGGATTTTTGTTACCTCCTTCCTCCTCAGAAATCTAGGGGAAGCTGTTCACAGTTCCCTCTCTCTACAACGCCCAGGTTACTTTAATTTCAAACCTGTGAATGGTGCTTCCAGCTGTATTTCAAAGAACATTCAGTTCCTTTGCTATCTTTTTGTATTCTTTCCCTTGTTTGAGCCAGACGATGATCTTGCAGTGAAACATGATGGTGTTTCATTGCAAGATCAAGAACAGTCTAGGTATCTGAGATGTTCCATCTTAAGCAGCATTTATGCATCAGGTGTGCCTGAAGCCACACAAGATTTGCAAAAATATGTGCTTACGAAGTTAAATAATTCTGAGACTGTAGTAGTCATTAAAAGAATCAGTGCTGAAGTTAGATAAAATCCTTCTAATAACTTATTTTAATATTTATTCTGGTGTATTTTGTTTACTACAAATTTTGTCAATAATTGTAAACTGCAGTGGGGGTCGAATAACTTTTAGGTGCAAATTAATATACTAATGATTGAGTAAAAAGCAACAAAGATGCAAGATACCAACTCTAACTACTCCACAAAAACTAAAGGTGGGTACATGCTCCTTGGGGTGGTTTCTGGGTTTGGGGTTCTGGTGCCTAACCTTAAGTTTTTGGAGTTTTTTTGCTTACTTCTCGCTGGGGTTGTGTGTGGACCTTTGGTGGGTTCCTTGGTGCCTCGCCCGGTTTGTTTATTCTCCACCTGCACTTGTGAATGGTTTTGGGGCTGCGGTTTTGGAGTTTTTCAATCTGAGCTTGTATTTCGTGTGTTTATGGATGGGGAATTCAGGATTCAGAATACTAAATAGAAATCTAACTTTTTTTCCAAGGTTTACTGGTGTCTCAGATGCCCAAGGAAAAGGGCATTTTGGCCAAATACTTTGTTCTAATGTCTAACACCTTAGAAGGGAAAAGGAAAAGAAAAAAAGAGAATAACAACAAGGTTTGGAGCCAACTTTGATTCTTCAGGTTCCAATTTTAAAACAACCAGAGATAGAACTGGAAAGAAAGAGTGTCTTGCTACGGGACTGTTTGCAGAACCAACTTACATATTGCTATCTTGACTGAAAGAGCAGTAATTCTGCAACAGCTCAGTTAAAAACAAGCAGCACTGGTCTCTCTTGGCACAAGCTTTTGGATCTCTGTAGGTTCCTCATGTTAGATTTGCAACTGGATTGGATATGATGGAAACATCCTCTTCGAGAAAATTAAATAGATGACCTTAAACTCCTAAGCTATGAAGGAAATAAAAACATTGCTAAAACTTTACCCAAATATTAGACATAGTGTAGTGTGCAATTCACACAAGAGCTTTTATCGCCACTGAGTCAGAGAGAGTAATGAGTCCCTTTTCGGCACTGGGGATTGATCAGCCAATAAGAAGAGAGGTTGGATTAACGTGAAAAATGCAACAAGTTGGACAGCCAAGAATCAAAATGTGTTCTTGTTATTTTTTTAACCCCTCATTCTTTAAACAAATATTTATGGGTGCAGTCTATAGCACTAGATGCTGGATTTTGTACACCTGTTTGATCTTCAGATTGTAATGGCTTAAAGGAGTTAGTAAATACCTTTGGTAATATAGTGTATAGCCCATTCACTATCAGGTGCCAGAATGGAAAGATAAAGGTTAGTCACTTCACTTTTCAGTCGTCATTTTGTTATGCCTGATCACTGTACATACACTTAAACCTTTCAAATTTTTTGTCTGAGAATTTATGTCCAACAGAGTATTTGAGCAAAAATCCCTCTCAAGACTGCTTCTTGTTCATAATGCATGGCCGACTAAATTAGTGCAAATCAAAGTGTCTGAGGTTCCATATCAGCCTCAAACCATAACACTGTTAGGATTAAACTTCATACATAGATCCCTTTATCAGCTGCTCCTCCCCATTCGTTTTTTAAATTGAACTCTGTGGGGAAATTAGGTAGGAGAAAATACTTGTAAAGCAGATACTTCTAATTGGAAGGCCCTTTCCTTGGTACTTGATGGTTTGAAGGCAGATTCTGAAACCTCTCTGACCAAGCTCTGTATTGTATTTCTTAAAAAACATATTGTAGACTGTGATTAAGTTTAAATTACCAGTAAGAAAAACCTGCATACAGTCACCTTTTTTTAGCAGACCCATTCCTTTATTCAATGAATTTTCAAGATGAATGGTGAGAACCAAAAATTGCAATGAATTTTAGCTAATTATTTAAGTACCATGCTTTCAGCCTCTTTTGGTGACACTTGTTACTTAATGCAGCATAAAACATTTAACAAGGTTAAGAGAAGGTAACGTTGACAAGTCACAGTAACAGTGAGAACAATTTTAAAACGTTAGGACATACGTAACTTTGTTAATAAAATCTTATTGCTAAAATGGAAATAAACAATTTTCTTTCGCTATTAACCTTTTAACTTGTAAAATATCTGTTTATCTCAACTCGTACTATTTTAGTGCAACATTTAAAAATATTACAGCATACCTACAAGTTACCATACAAGTTAGCATATACGGTTACTGTGAAACATTGCTTACAATATTTTGTACAAATACAAATTGAAGCAATCAAAGCAATGTGAATACTCAAACTCCTTTTGCTGCAATTGCAGCTGCAAGTATTTTTGAGGTATGTCTCTAACAGCTTTAAGGATCAACAGTCATTGGTCATTCTTTGTCACATCATTCAAGCTCAGTCAAGCTAGATGAGAAGGTCTGCGAACATGAATTTTTACATGAATCGGATGTGGTCGGAAATTTGGGAGGGTTATTCTAACAGATTAATATGCTTTGATCTAAAACATTCTATTACATTCAATTTTGAACATAGCCCAAAAGATTTAATATTTGTCTCATCTATCCAGATAAACTTTCTCCAGAGATTCGGCCACCTGATGTGTGGATCTCTACAGTTTCAAATTCTCTATTTTATCTTCAGTATCTAAGTATAGGTGGACGGCCATGTTATGGTAGGCTTGCAGTTGTGCCACAGTCTTTCCATTTTTAGATGATGGAGTCAAAGCTCTGAATGTTGGTTTATAATCTAACTTTGCTTTAAACGTATCTAATACATAATCCCTGACCTGTGCAAACCTTTGTCTTTCCAGTCACCGTATGACTTTTTTTTTTTCATATACAAAAATGTTGATAATCATGAATATATTTCAATTCATAATTGTGCAATACTTTGTGTTGGTGTATAACATCCAGGGGTCTTTTGGTCCTCTTATAATTGACATTAGGTGTGTCCCTGAGGGATGCCATTTCTTTTTCATTTTTTTTTAAAGGGATGCCATTTCTGATTAAATGATTCAACAAATCTTAATATAAATTAAATAAATTGATGTAATTCAGTGAGGACCACTTTTGCTAGAATATTAATCATAACCCTGTGCAATAATAGAAGCAATTAATACTGTTTTATATGCTGTGGGTTGATTCACCGACCTCCCTGCTCCTCTGTGCACAAAAAAGGAAAGCCAGAGGCAGGAGAAGCAGGAAAGAACTAAATAAATAACAAGTATCAAATTGATTAGGTCAGACGCCATTTAAACAAGAGGAGCTGGGGTAAAGTGAGCTGGAAAGCAACTAAAGAAGGATTGCAGATAGCAACAGCTTAAAAAGAAAACTTTGGTTGAGAGATACCAGTTTGGATGATCAAAACAGAAACAGCAGATTTATATGGAATGCTAATCTGCTAACATGACTGAATACTGTGTTTTGCTAATAGACTAGCAAGACCATTGAAAGGATAATTTACCATGGTCCTGTATGGGTCAGTATGACCACTACTTTTGTTTCTTAACTGTAGTATTAAATGATTGTAATGGTATGCTCCTGGTACTATTTCAGCCAAACAATGCAAGCAAAGCTAGAATCATACTGTTACTTGGAATCAATGCAGACTACTAGTCATGAAGAAGCATCACATGTTGAATTCAACTCTAATAATGAAACTTATGCATGTGCTTGTCCTACAAAGCCACCTAAAAGTGCGGCATCTTCATAAAGCACAGATCTCCTTTTTTGTGTGAACAGGCTGCACACTGTGTGCGTAGGCATCCTTCTAGGCATATTTATTGAGTATAAATTTAAATTTTTGTTGCCTCTGTTGACTCCAATTTAGCTCTGTAGCACTCAGACATAATGGTCACTTCCCTACAATAGTCCAACTCGTCGGTGCTAAAAGCTTGTCAAGTCATTCTTTGCAATTGCAACCATTATAGACTCCTTTATTCTTCTTATTTGTAAGTTGCTTTGTATAAAAGCTTCTGTTAAATAAATGAAAAGTATCAAACACACACAGAAAAGGAAGCTGTGACTTGCCTGTGAGGAAACCTGCTGAACTCGAGTACATAGTACAATGTAATGGGGAAAAAAATAGTCAAGAGTTACTGTGAGCTTCTAACATGTTCCTTTCTATATGGATGCATAAATAATAAGAGAACTGTGTATACCAGAGTCACAAAATCACAGTCACTTTTAAACTCCTGAGCTAATTCAGAGTACATACACCAAGCAGACATAACGCAATGATCACCTGCTTAATAGTGTGCTATTGCCCCTTTTCCAACTAGATTAGCTCTGACCAGTCGAGGCACAGACTCTGCTACAACCATGAAGGCGTGCTGTCGTTCCAGGATGTTATCTGCAAGATCTTTATGGCCTGCAAGCTGCAGGCCTCCTGAGCCAACATTTCCCACTTTAGATTTCCTTAAAGCAAGAAGAGCCTGGGTTTGAATCCCAGCCTGGGCTCTTTCTGCAAGGAGTTTGAATATTCTCCCCATGTTAGTGTGGGTTCTCCCGGACTTTGGCCTCCTCTCACAGTCCACAAACAGGATTGTTAGTTTGTCTCTCTAATTTAGGCCGGCATGATATAAGAAACCCTTGCGATGGTGATAATATTGGTCGATGACTATGTAAGTTGTGATATATGGGTATTTCTTCCTTTCCTCTCTTACCTATCTGTGTTTCCATCACTCTGTGACCTTTAAGGTTTTGGGCAATGTCAATTGTATCCAGTGTGAGCATTTGCTGCAATGAGACTCTGTTCAACTGGCTAAATATTACATTAGCATTAGCAACACTTGGAAGATATTAGCCAACAATTATTGCACTTTGGGATATGAATATTGCTCACACTGATATTGAAATGATGATATATTCACAAAAAATTCTACACCCTTCTGTAAATTGCCCAAAGAAGCTAGTGTGTGTCTACATGATAGTGTCATATCTGTTGGTCCTGGTGTGTTGCGCTTGTGTGTGTGTGAGAGTCAGCGTTCCTCCTTGAGGATCTCTGCTGGTGGGCGCCACATGCTGCGTTGCGGCGCACCTAACAGCAATCTCAGCAATTCGGAAAGAGGAAAATAAGCGGCTCTAGGACTTCCATTCTCCGCTTGATAGTCCAACATAGTTGGTAAAAGTCAAGCTGAAATAGCTTTTCTCATGTTCCTTGTTGCAATGAGATCCTTGTTCTTTCCTGTTCTTCTTCTACGAGCCTCTTTGTTCTTCATGTTGTTTCCAGCTCAAGACTCCAGACCAAACCTGAACACCATTCCCAAGACAAGCGTTCCTTCCCAGCACGCGTCACAGTCCCCAGCTGTCTTATCTCACCCGATTATCACCAGCCTATGCGCTTTCTCACTTTCTCCACCTCTGAACATTGGATCAGTATGTGCCTTCAAACTCACTTCTCCACACCAAAACTCCAGAATGACTGGATACCCACCCAAGTGTCATTCTTAAACCATAAACCAAACCGTTCTTCCATAACCACCATTTATAATTCCCTAGCTCTGTTTAATCTGATCACTCTATTACAGATCATGGATAAACCTGTTTCCATTGAGTGACTTTCCAAATTTGCCTATTTTATTATTGTTTGCTGTAAACAAATCTTTTCAACTCTTTCCTGCTCTGTTGAATGTTTCTGCAGGTGGGTCAGACGTTTACTGACCATTATGACAGATCGTTTGTCCTGTGTGTCCTTGTGTTGTCCTGTGTGGCGTGGGAACTGAATATCCATGGAGACCTAAGCCAGTTCTGTGACGAAGGTGAAACAACAGCCCATGTTGAACTAAAGTCACTTCTTTTCAGGTCTACATGAGTTTTGCTGGTGCTGGAAAGGCATAAGAATCTAGAATCTGTTTTTGAGAAACAAAATCCTGGTAATTTTATGTATTTAGGTAGTTTAATTTGTGAATTTTTAAACTTTTTTACCAGTTTAACTTTTCCCCTTTAGCTGGTCGTGTCAGCTGGGGTTGGGTGTTTTTGTTATTAAGAGCTGTAAAGTCGTAGATTTGCCACTCAAACACAGAATAATATGTTTGTGCAGGGATCTGTCTGAATGTCCATATGTTTTACTTTAGTAAATACATAGACACTTGTCCAAAACTATGTCTGTCTTGTGGCTTTCCAGCTAACTGGTCCAAGAGAGAGACATCAAAATGTAAAAAGTGTAAATTGCTGCCATAAAATCATCATAAGAACCTGGTATCATTTCTAAATAAATTGCTTTCATATTTGGAAAAAAAAAGATCCATTATAAAAATCACTGATGAAAATTATTTGCCGGACAACAGCAGCAACAACAACTCTAAATAGGTAAAATTAGGGTTTACAGGTTAGTTGCCATTATAGGGTATCAAGTAGAATATTTTAGTAAAATCTAACTTTGTATAAAGTAGGGCAAAAAGGTATTTGGGAGCCACCAATTGTGCAAGCTAATTTTCATCATATGTACACTTCCAACTGCCAGAGACAGAATTAAAAAAAAAATCAAGGAAATCACATTGTATGATTTTTGGTACAGAAAATAAGTATTTGATCAGTAACAAACAAAAGTTCACCTTAACACTTTGTAATATAACCTTGGCAATGACAGAGGTCAACCGTTTCTTTCTTTACTAGGTTTGCTCACACTGTAGCTGGTATTTTGGCCCATTCTTCCATGCAGATCTTTCTAAAGCTGTGATGATTTCTTGTATTTTTTTCACATTCTGCCTCTCACAATTCATTTCAGTTTATTCATACAGCGCCGATTCACAACAGATGTCATCTCAAGGCACTTTACAAGAAAGTCATTTTAATACAAACATTCCAATCAGTTTAAAGTTGTATCTTGTTTTCTATTTAAGGAATCCCAGCAGATTGCATCAAGTCATTGAGTGGCATCATGCAGACTCCAACCACAGCAATCCCTCAGCAATCCCTCATACTGAACAAGCAAGTAGCAACAGTGGAGAGGAAAAACTCCCCTTTACGAGGAAGAAACCTCCAGCAAAACTTGGCTCAGTATGAGCGGCCATCTGCTACGACCGTCTGGGGGTTTGAGAAGACAGAGTAGAGAGACAGAAAGAACAAAAAGAACTAATGTAGGAGTACTTTCTATATTAAAGATGATAACAGGACACATACATATATATATATATATATATATATATATATATATATATATATATATATATATATATATATATATATATATATATATATATATATATATGTACAGTGGCGGCTGGTGAAAAATATTCTTGGTGGGGCTGTGCTTTTTTTTCCTTTCTTTTTTAAATCAAACTTGTGCTTTCTGAGCTTTGTGAACAACTCCAATATTTCCTGAACTAAGTACAGCTCTTTTATTTCCTGTCTTACATCATTGGACAAACTGATTAATCCAGGTGTGTCTGACCATTGTTGTGACTACTGAGGTCAGACACACCTGGATTGATCAGTTTGTCCAATACAGACAGGAAATAAAAGGGCTGTACTTAGTTCAGGAAGTAGTGGAGCTGTGCATAAAGTTTATCAAGTCATTTTCAATAATCATCCCAAAACAATTGAACATAAACGGCTGGATACCAGTACTATGTGTAATACTGATTATTTTAATGCCAATATTAACAACTTGAGGCATTCTTATACTAAACATAAATACAATATTGCACAAACAAGCTTAGAACCAAACTGGAAACAAATAACTTATTAGGTTTACGCATAAAATTTACACACAAAGCTGTTAACTCTTACAGCAGCGACCCCTTGTGGCAGAGAAATCACACTGCCAATGTCGCCACCAGATATCTTGCCCGTCCTCACACCAGCCTTGGGGCGATTTCTCTATCGCCCTTCAAGCGTCCGGATCAACGACGCTGATTGGATAAATTCCTGATGCTATGGGCGAATTTCCTGTCAGTGATTGGCTGGCTGCTGCACTGCTTGGGGCGATCTTTCTGTAGCCCCAGCTGCTCAGCAGCGGGAGCTTTTTCTCCGAAAATGATATATTAAAATATGATACTTTCTTACGAATTTAAACACACAATTAACTTAGAATATGTGATTATTGTAAAAAAAAAATATATATATATAAAAATAAAAAACACTTGGGAAAACACTGGGGGGGCGGCGCCCTATCGCCCTCTATTGGCCAGCCGCCAATATATATGGAAGCGTATGTGTAACATAAATCAAATTAAAATGGATTAGCACAAATGCTTTTTCATTTCCAAAGTCTAGCTGCTATTTTTGACTCATAAATAAAATTAAAAAGAAATTATCCAAACTGCTTTTTCATTTTACAATTCAACATTGCTCATTCTGTAACTTAATTAAAATGAAATAGAAAAGGACATTTAAGATTTAATTTTCAAATTGCGTCCCAGCAAAATAGTAAAAAAAATTCAATTTGAAATGTCAAAGTTGAAAAATAAAATGCATTGGCAGATATGCTTTTTCATATTCTGAATACAAATGCCATTTTTGACTCATAAATAAAATAAAAAACGAATCATCCTAACTGCTTTTTCATTTTACAATTCAACAGTGCTCATTCTGTAACTTAATTAAAATTAAATAGAAAAGGGCTTTTAAGATTTAATTTTCAAATTGCACCCCAGCAAAATAGTTACAAAATTCAATTTGAAATGTCAAAGTTGAAAATGAAAATCCATTTGCAGAAATGCATTTTCATTTTCAGAATACAAATGCCCTTTTTGACTCATAAATAAAATGAAAAATAAATTATCCAAACGTGACATGTTCGGGTTTTATGACTCTTATAGGTAACAACTCCAGTCAGCAAAACACCAAGTTGTGGTGAGGAAATTATTTATTAAAAGGAGTGCGAAGGGAACCGGAGGGTCGTCTAGGGAGGAACCAGGAAATGAGCGTTGGGCTAGGAGAGGGAACAGGTAAAGGTTAGAGATGTCTTGGCGTAACTGTGAAAACAGGAAAAATACTAAGGAGGATCTTACTGGGTTTCTGGAAGGCAAAGGTGAAGAGAAGGGTAAGTGGAATCCGTGAGCAATGGCTGGCTGGCGATGGATCATTTTGCAATTCAGCGTAGCTCGTTCCGTGACCTAATTAAAACGATAAAGAAAATGTATTGCTTTTTCATTTTCATCCCTACCCCCGCGAAAGGTGTAACATAATTCAAATCAAATTGGCAATCCCACACGGCGCAGGAGAATGACGTCAGGGCATTGCGAGAAGATTTCTGTTCCAGCAACAATGGCGGATGAAGCTGGAGATGGAGCAAGCGAAGAGTACAGTTTTAAATGTAAGTTTATTAAAATTAATTAATTAATCAGCACCCCATCTTGACAGAAGAAAAACAAATGTAGAAATTTTTGTGAATTTATTAAAAAAGAAAAACTGAAATGTAATATTACTATAAACAGCTGGCTTGACGGCATATTTCCAAGTATTGCCTCACTTGAAGGTGGTCTAACATGCGGTGGTCCACCTGGTCTACGAATGACCCGAGGTCCTTCTTCGACGAGGGAGGATGGGTCCTTAGAAGGATGCAGCCCCTGAATTTGGACCACACAGCCTTTATATATGTGTATGCTCACACTCATACTTTTCCACTTGTCTTCTTGTTACTTTTCCTCTCTTTCACCAGCATCAACTATACACAAACGCCCCCTAACGTATTGATTCCTAAGCACGGTCAAGCTGGGGACTGAAGAAGAAGAAGGAGCCCTGACGTCATTCTCCTGCGCCGTGAGGGATTGCCAATTCGATTTGAATTATGTTACACCTTTTGCAGGGGTAGGGATGAAAACGAAAAAGCAATACATTTTCTTTATCGTTTTAATTAGGTCACGGAACGAGCTACGCTGAATTGCAAAATTAAAAAGCCGTTTTGTTGGGATTCACCAAATTTGATTCATTCTGACATAGTTAATCAGTGCAAGATTCCAGTTCTCGATCTAGACCCTCCTATCCGTGTAACGGCCCTTGATGGTAGTTCTATGACAACCATTACTCACCAAACCCAGCCCATCTCTTTGGTCGTCTTGGGAAACCATCATGAAAATATTCAGTTCTATGTTTATCCCACCAGAGAGAGTGCTATTGTTCTTAGATTTCCTTGGCTAACTCTTCATAACCCACAAATTAACTGGACCAAACTTCGTATTGATTCATGGAGTCCCTTCTGTATGAAATCCTGCCTTCACTCCGCCATTCCTGTTAGACCCATGAGGGAACCCAAAGTCATACCTCTCCCTGATCTGTCCAACGTTCCACCAGAGTACCATGATTTGCAGGAAGTTTTCAGTAAGGAGCTGGCCTTATCATTACCACCTCATCGCCCTTATGACTGTTCCATCGATCTCCTGCCTGGTGCTCCCCTTCCATCTGGTCGTCTCTTTAGCTTATCTGTTAAAGAAAGGGAGGCCATGGAAAATTACATTCATGACTCCCTCAAGGCTGGCATTATCCGTCCTTCCTCCTCACCGTTAGGCGCTGGGTTTTTCTTTGTTGCCAAAAAAGATGGTTCGCTCCGCCCGTTCATTGACTACAGAGGACTCAACCAGATCACCATCAAGAATAAATACTCTTTACCACTCATTTCCTCCGCCTTTGAACCTGCCTCCAAAGCCACAGTGTTTTCAAAACTTGATCTCAGGAATGCCTATCATCTCGTAAGGATCCGGGCGGGAGATGAGTGGAAAACAGCGTTTAAGACTCATATTGGACATTATGAATATCTGGTCATGCCATTCGGTCTATGCAACGCCCCCGCCGTTTTTCAAAACCTGGTTAATGACATCCTCAGAGATTTCCTTCACACATTCGTTTTTGTATACTTGGATGATATCCTCATCTTTTCCAAGAGCCTGGAAGAACACAAGATCCATGTCCGTTTGGTCCTGCAAAGGTTGCTTGAAAACCGTCTTTACGTCAAAGCTGAAAAATGTGAATTTCATGTTCCATCCATAACTTTCCTGGGGTACATTCTGGAGGGCGGACAGGTAAGAGCTGACCCAGCCAAGACTCAAACTGTTAAGGACTGGCCCACTCCAGACTGCCGAAAACAATTGCAGCGTTTCTTAGGTTTTGCTAATTTTTATAGAAGATTCATCAAGAACTTCAGTGGAATCGCTACCCCCCTGACCGCTCTCACATCCACAAAGAACCCCTTCCAGTGGACCCCAGAGGCTGACCCGTCTTTCAATCAACTGAAAGAACTGTTTACCAAGACACCCATACTTACACATCCAGATCCATCCCTGCAGTTCATTTTGGAAGTCGATGCATCAGACTCAGCTGTTGGAGCTGTCCTTTCTCAAAGGTCCCCACATGATAACAAGTTACATCCGTGTGCCTACTTTTCCAAAATATTCTCCTCAGCTGAACAGAATTACGACATCGGCGACCGGGAGCTCCTTGCAATTAAACTAGCGCTTGAAGAATGGAGACATTGGCTGGAGGGCACAGAGCTCCCGGTGATCGTATGGACAGATCACAAGAATCTTTCTTACATCCAGACTGCAAAAAGACTCAACCCAAGACAGTACCGTTGGTCCCTTTTTTTCCCGGTTTAATCTCAACATCTCTTATCGACCTGGTTCAAAGAACAAGAAACCTGACGCCCTTTCTCGACTGCACTAACCAGACTGTCCACCCCTTCAATCTACCACCATCCTTCCCTCCACCTGTTTTATTGGGTCCCTCACCTGGGATCTTGAACATTCTATCAAGGCTGCCCAACAGACTGAACCAGACCCAGGTGGGGGTCCACCCAGACGTTTATATGTTCCATCAGCCCTCAGAGCACGGACCATCCACTGGGGTCACACATCAAAGTTTTCCTGTCATCCCGGAATCAGTAGAACCATCGCCCTCCTCCGCAGATACTTCTGGTGGCCGTCCCTAAATAAGGATGTTGCTGAATATGTTTCCGCCTGTCACATTTGGAATCGCTATAAGTCATCACATCAACCCCCGTCTCCTCCAACCACTCTCCATCCCTGCTCGCCCTTGGTCTCACATCGCCCTCGATTTCATCACCGGTCTGCCTTCGTCCAAAGGTAAAAGTGTCATCTTAACAATCATTGATCGTTTCTCTAAAGCCTGTCATCTTGTTGCCCTCTCCAAGGTCCCATCCTCTGCAAGAACAGCCAGTTTACTAATCAGTCACGTGTTCCGCCTCCATGGGATACCTTCCGAAATGATCTCAGATCGTGGTCCACAATTCATCTCCCAAGTCTGGAAAGAGTTCTGTTCAGTCCTTGGAGCCAAATCTCGCCTGTCATCTGGTTTCCATCCCCAAACAAACGGTCAGTGTGAACGTTTAAATCAAGAAATAGAAAATACTCTTCGTTGTCTCTGCAGTCAAAACCCGGTCTCCTGGAGTACTCATCTGCCCTGGATAGAATACTCTCACAACTCACATGTCTCTGCTGCCACAGGTCTTTCACCCTTTGAAATTACACTTGGATACCAACCACCTCTCCTGCCATCATCATTCCCAGCCCCAGTGGTTCCCTCGGTCCGTGCTCACGTCCACTCCATCCGTCGTGTTTGGGATCAGACTAAGGCAGCCTTACAACGAACCTCTACCCAAAACAAAATCATCGCAGACAGAAAACGAAGACCAGCACCACTTTATACACCGGTCAACAGGTTTGGTTATCTTCAAAAGATTTTCCATTAAAATCATATTGCAGAAAACTATCCCCCCGGTTTCTCGGTCCTTTTCCCATAGAATCCGTCATTAGTCCATCCACCGTTAAACTTAAACTCCCGTCTCATCTCCGCGTTCACCCAGTGTCTCACGTCTCCCAAGTCAAGCCAGTTGTCTCCAGTCCCCCCCTTTAACGGAGGCGTCCGTTAAAGGGGGGGGGGGGGGGGGGTACTGTTGGGATTCTGTCACAGTAGGCTGGAGAGTGGGTGTGTCTCTCTCCTCTTACCTTTTCTGCAGGGTGGACAGGCAGCAGCTCCAGGTGCTTCCCATTAACCTCATCAGTATCCACCTTAAAAGGGGATCGGATCCTGTAGGCTGGCTCCAGTTGGTTCTCGCTCCTAGCGTGGTATTTGGCCAAAAATTTGTCTAAAGAAATCTTTGTTGAAATACTCCCTATACCAGTTCTAGTGCTCACCGTTTGCTCTCCTTGCAGATCATTTTTGGAAATCCTGTGACCTCTCTCCGAGTACCTTTGCAAGAACATCCCCCTCAGTCTGGGTTCCTCCCTGGTCAGCCTCTGCACCGCTTCCCCACTGGTACTCTTCACCATATCCACTCTCTCCACCGTCGCCTCTCCCAGCTGCTTGCCTGTCTGCCCTGGAGACATTAATACTGATTACTGTGAACCTACCTCCTCCGTCGTCGCTCCCTGTCATCCTCCGGACTCCATCCATCGCCAGCCAGCCATTGCTCACGGATTCCACTTACCCTTCTCTTCACCTTTGCCTTCCAGAAACCCAGTAAGATCCTCCTTAGTATTTTTCCTGTTTTCACAGTTACGCCAAGACATCTCTAACCTTTACCTGTTCCCTCTCCTAGCCCAACGCTCATTTCCTGGTTCCTCCCGAGACGACCCTCCGGTTCCCTTCGCACTCCTTTTAATAAATAATTTCCTCACCACAACTTGGTGTTTTGCTGACTGGAGTTGTTTCCCATAAGAGTCATAAAACCCGAACATGTCACGTTTGGATAATTTATTTTTCATTTTATTTATGAGTCAAAAGGGCATTTGTATTCTGAAAATGAAAATGCATTTCTGCAAATGCATTTTCATTTTCAACTTTGAGATTTCAAATTGAATTTTGTAACTATTTTGCTGGGATGCAATTTGAAAATTAAATCTTAAATGTTCTTTTCTATTTAGTTTTAATTAAGTTACAGAATGAGCAATGTTGAATTGTAAAATGAAAAAGCAGTTTGGATAATATCTTTTAAATTTTATTTATGAGAAAAAAATAGCAGCTAGATTTTGAAAATGAAAAAGCATTTGTGCTAATCCATTTTAATTTGATTTATGTTACACATACGCTTCCATAAATATATATATATATATATATATATATATATATATATATATATATATATATATATATATATATACACAGTACAGACCAAAAGTCTGGACACACTTTCTCATTCAATTAAGAAAGTGTGTTACAGAGAAACAGCTATAGGGCTCCCACTGATCCAGCGTTGTGGTGAGTAGTATATGCACTTTACATTTGTTTTTGTGGTAAATCCTTTTTTAAAGGCATCTTTAATCGTTACCATAGCGACAAAAGACCGTTAGGGGGCAGAGAGGGCGTTACTCATGTCATGATGTTGTCGCGATGTTATGAAAATAGTAGCAAAGTTAAGAGCACACAATGGCTTTACATTTAATATTATATTTAAAAATAACCCTGTTATCATCCTGGTCGTATCTTTTTATTTTGTTGCATTTATCCGACGGTCCGTGTTAATACTGTCTGATACTAAAACTGTCTGTGGCGAAAAAAAGTTATTGTCAGGGGCCCACATTCTCCTAAACCTTGTCCTGGTTTCGTCATAGTTAACCAGCTAACTGTTTGACATGTGATCAAAGGAGTGTAATGTGATTGGCTAAAAGCTGCTCGACTCGATCTAGGTCTGGTTGCTGTGGCTTTGGTCTGCAGAAGGTTCACCACATTTTTGCAGGCGAATCTCTGAAGGGGAATTTTTGCTGATCAGGTAAAAAAAAATCTTGTACACAATTGCACAAGATACAAATTCTGTGCTATAAATTCAATGTCTGAAAAAAGTCTGATTCTGATGTGACTATATTTCTTGATGTAGCATGTGTGTTGCTTTAAGTTAATAAATTCATGCAGTTATTGTTGAGCTAGTAAACCGTACAACTTGCAGCAGTAAAGCATTTTGTTTTGTCTTTAAATGTAAATGAGAGAATTAATTAAATGATAGAATCTGTTGACATTTTCCCATCAGGTAAATTAGTTTTACTCTCATCTCTAATTACAAATTTGAACCAAACCAGTGTGCAGGTCTTGAGCGTTTGGGTTTAAATATCAAGCTCAGAGTTTGTTATGAACATATGGCAGGGGATTTCAAGTGCACTGGTTGTTAAAACAAAAATCCACCAGTGTAATTATCCACTAATTTACACCTGCAGAGTTCTGCTAGCAAAAAAAATACACTATTCATGCTATTCATGCTATATTTGCAGATTTGCAATGATATGTTATATTATTTAAAGCTTTCAGTTTAAATAACCTGTTTATCACGACTGCATTAGGTGTCAGGAAGTCAATATGGCGTTGTGCTAAGGAAGCATCAAATGACATCAGATTACAAGTGAGCCAATGGCCTATTGGGAATGCAGATAAAGCCTGAGGAGACAAGCTTACCTTAACGAAGAAAAGTGATAACCACCAGCATTTATTCTATCTGACTTTAAACATTTAGCTGCCCCTGTCACCATTTATTCTCGGCTAAAAGCTGCCATTAATCAGTCTGTTTTTTTTTCTTCTTTTTAACATTTCTTATGTTAAAAACTAGACTGGAACCTCAGATTACAATTAGAGCTGGACTCTATCAATTTACAGGCACTTATAATGAGAAAGATGAAGGAGCCTCAACATCTTTGAAGCTGCTGGCCCTGCTGTGTTGGCATGTATACAAAGTTATCGACATACATTTTATTTATATCCAACACGAGAAATACATTTCTTCCTCGGCTCTTTGAAAGTTATTTAGTTCACGCCACTCACGTCGTGTTTTTCTTTTCTTTCTTTCTTTTGCTTCCTCCTCGCTGTGAATTGCTAGTCTTAATTAGGACTGTAAAACCAGATAGATTCTGCCAATAATTTAACTTCAAATTCGATTTGAAATCGTTGCTCATTAGACTGATAAGTGTCATTAGTGCAGGAGAGCGCATGTGCATCTGATCAAAAGATTTTAGATCTGGACATTAAAAATTTTTTTTCAGATGCAGAGTGCTTATTTTACTAATGAAGTAAGGCCTAACTCTGTACAAAAAGTCTAGTTATGTCAGCTGTTTTTCAGTGATAGTTCAATGTAATACAACGTCTTAAAAAAGCATCGTAAATGTTAAAAAAGGCCAGCTACAAGATGACAAAGCGGACTTGACGCTTGCAATGACCAGGACATCTTGAGCTCACTCGGTTGCAGGATGCTCTCGTCTTGTGTCTGTCACACAATTAGTGCAGGACTCAATGAGGCAAGAAAAACAGTTAATGGAAGTTAATGACGAGAACACACAGAGCCCTTGTATCATTAACCAACATGCAGTCAAACATGCTAATGATTGTGGTTACCATCTCTGCAGTGAGTCAGAGTCAGGCTCCAAATTAAGATTTTCACTTCGACACAACCCCATTCTGGTCTAATTCATAATAGACAGGATGATCATAAAACTTTGTAATGCAGTTATTGGTACATTTATGTGTCTGATACATGCAGTGCTTTAAAAAAAGTATTCTTCATTAAAGTTGTTCATAGTGATGCAGAATATATCGGCAATAACATAGGTATCAGCCGATGTTAGTCATTTTTTAGCATATCGGTATCGGTCCGATAAGTTAAACTGGTTTATTCCCTCTTGCTGTGTTTCAGGAGGGGGTTAGCCATGCTGTATTGGTTTGGACATGTGATAGTTATACAGTGGAGGATTGTGGGGTGTTTAGCTAAAGTGCAGAAGCAATGTCAACGGTGTGGTCATTTTTTTCACGCAGTGAAAGGGTAAGGAAATATATAATATCAATAAATACCAGCCATAAAAGCAATATTAATATTGGATATCAATATTGGCCCACATTTTCATATTAATTCAACCCTGGTTTTTCATATTCATCACATTACAGCCTCAAACTAGAATGACTTATTTGGATTTTATGTGCCAGACTAACACAAAATAGTGTAGAACTAAAAAGTGGAAGAAAGATTATGCATGGTTTCAAACTAAAGTGTCCCATTTATTTGTATTCAGTCTCCCAGAGTCAATACCATAACCACAGTTGCCTAGAATTACAGCAACAAAACTACTTGTTTAATTCTCAGCCAGCATCACCCATTTAGAGACTGAAACATCTGGCCATGCTTCTTTGCAAAATACCTTAGGCTCAGTGAGATTGGATGGAGAGCATCTGTGAACAGAAGTTTTAAGATGTTGCTGTAGGTCTTGCTCTGACTCGTTGTACCAAGTCTTCTGCCAGCTTAAAAGGGTTTTCTTCCAATTTCTAACAAACAACTTCTGGCTGCCACCGCCCATGTGGTTGGTGAGCATAGAGTAATGTGGAATGTTAGTTTTTCACAGGTGTTCAAAGCTGTTACTTCAAGTGTTGCTGGAGTCTTCACCTCACCTAATTTATTCCTTACTGCAATTTACATTTTCTTAAGTCTCAATTTATATTACAGTGGACCCCCGACTATTCGCGGTTCAGTATTTCCAAATTTACAAACCTGGTTCTACAAACCTGTTTGTAGATTTTTCTGTGGAATGTAAGTTCTAATTCTTCACAGAAACCCCACATATCCACAGATTTCTTTATCACGCATATCTTAAATGTTCAAAAGAAATTGCAGCTTGGGAAGCTGAAATACCTAGATCATAGCTGTCCACCACCAGTCATCAGTGTCCTCTGATCTGTCTCTGCTCCAACACAGCTGATCCAAATGGTCCTTCTAGCTCCTTAGTATGTCAAAGCTGTGCGGAGGTTTGCTGATTAACCAATATTTGATTCAGGTGTGTTGAACTTTAAACATGCACAATGCTAGCTCTTGAGGATGGAGTTTGGACAAAGCTACTTGACTGGCTCTTGCAAAGCAGTCAATCTATCCATACATTGTCTTAGAGCTAATCCTTGCAGGATCACGTAGGCTGGTGCCTATATTCAGCAGTCATTGGGCGAATGGCTAGATACACCCTGGACAGATCACCAGTCCATCGCAGGGCAACGTGGAGACACACAGGACAAACAACCCTGCACACACAGACTCATACCTAAGGACAATTTAGACAGACCAGTTAAGGCCTGGGACACACATCTCACGTATGAGTAGACGAGCGCGAGCCCCTGCGTAACCACAATGCTGTGCAACACAAGACCTACCACACATGCTGCGTTTTTGTGCGCTGCACAAGAGAAGTTAAATTCAGAGAAATAAGGTAATATTGGTTGTAATAACGGTTATATTCAATTGACAGCTTCCTAACACCAAAAACAATTCCCCAAGACTGCAGATACAGCCATTTAGCTATTGTAATTACTAACTAGTAACTCCCTCGAGCTGTGCCTCACGCGTGTCACGCGCAGGATGTGTGGCCACTGTTAATTCACTGCAATGAAAGCTAAGTGAAAACGTAGAAGAAAAAAAAGGCGTTGCATGGTCAAAACGTTTACGCATACGCGAGATGTGTGTCCCAGGCCTGAAAGTCATGTTTTTGGACTGTGGGAGGAAGCTGGAGAACCCCTGAGAGAACCCACACATGCACAAAGACTCCAGACCAGGATTTGAACCCAGGACCCTCTTACTGCAAGGCAACGGGGCTACCAACTGCACCACTGTGCGGCCTACAGTCAATCCACGAGCCCCATTTATTTTTCTTGCTGCTAATTGGTCGTACAGCCAAGAGCGAAAACAAGGATAGTTTTAGATATTAGCTTCTGCGGTTGTTGTAGGACAGTTTCCACTGTGCATATTAATGTATAATGAGCTGTATGTGGTGTTTGAATAAACAAAAGAAACATTTATGAGCGTTTTTAGAAGGAGTCTCAAATAGTCGAGGACTTTAGCTATTTGCGGGCAGTTGTGATCCCTAACCCCCCCCCAAATATGCTCACTGTACTTGAATTCTTCAGCATTGTTTAAAGAGCATTGTGTCCCCAAATCAACTTTTTTTTGCTGATAAACTGTATAATTGACTGCTGCACCCTGCCGTTGTGGGGGTATAAAACAAGCCAAGCCTCCATCCATGCCTCTTCCACAGAACCTCCCTACCTTACCTCTCTTTCCTCTGGTGAAGGAGGTTGAGAGAAATCCATCTACCTCAGAAAGATCGCTCTGAGACTAAGGAGCTCAGGTAGCTCTTCAGCTTTTTTGCTGTCTGTGTATGCTACTGCAGCAGAGTTGCTGCTGTCAACATGTCAATCACAGCGCAGACCATGCCCGGCCCTCTCCCCCCCGAGCGTCCCTCGGTCCGCCAGGCAACACCATCTTTTGCCGCAGGAAATGTGGGTGCAGGAAGACTCTGGTAGGGGGGTGAGTTGCTCTTTAAATTGCTAATATTCATATGTCCAAATATATACAACATATAGGATGTCATGGGGTGTCCCGCTGTTTCTCACAAATGTAAAATCTAATTGAGAATCTGTGGTAAGACTTGAAAACTGATGTTCACAGTCACTCTCCATCCAATCTGACTGAGCTTGAGCTATTTTGAAAGAAAAATGGGCCAACGTTTCTAGTTTTAGATGTGCAAATCTTGTAGAGAAATACCCTAAAATACTTGCAGCTGTAATTGAAACAAAAAGGTAGTCCTACAAAATATAAACTTGGTGCTGAATACAAATGCCTGTCACACTTTTAAGATTCTTATTTGTAAAAATATGGAAAACTATTTATCCTTTTCTTTCCACTTTACAATTATGCATTACTTTTTATTATCAATCATAAAATCAAAATACATTAAATCCCTTGCTGTAAAGTGACAAAAACTAAAAATATCTGCCAGCCACTCTATGAACACCTACAAATATTAATAGCCATTTCAAGGAAGCTTGAGTTTCTTTTAAAAATATAATTGTATTTTTTTATGTGAACAACTAAACGCAATTTCTCAATATCACAAGCAGACCACTTAAGCCACAAGAGAGAGACATGAACGATCTGAAATGCTCCCATTCTTCAAAGGCTGGAACCACAAGAAACACACAAACACCATTTCCACAGAAGCTATATTTAAAAGGCAGAATGCAGAGAAAAAAAATGAAGTGGAAGAGACAGCTCCGGCAAGAGACAGAGAAAAGAGAGAGTGGTGGGTTGGAATTGGATGAAGGACGCATAAGCTCTCATTGAGCTGGCAACAGTGAAAAGAGTCCTTGGTTATTGAAAAAAAAGGAAGAAATCAAAGGCAGAAAATTCCTGCAGAGGGATGGGGGCAGAGAAACAAGCTTGTCCTCCTCTTCATTGTTTTTTCCCCTTCACTGTGGTTGGAGTAGTTGGCCACTCAGCGTTAGAGGAAAGATGTATGGCAGCCAGCAGGTTGGCGAAGCCCGTAAGCATGAGGATCTGAGAGCGAATAGGAGGCGACAAAGCATAAATTGTTTTCTGTTCTTCAATGTGCTGGATTGTGCTAAGTGTTTAGAGGTGCTTTTCCAAGAATGAAAACAGTACAGCAGTTCCCTTTTTCAATACAAAGGAACAAGCGTGACAAACTAATTAAACATGAAATGTTAAAAACCTACAACAGACATGACAGAAAATTCAATATTTTACAGAGTGTGTAACAGAGTGTGCACAGCAGATGTTACACATGTAAGGACACTGGCAGCAAGGTCATCATGTAGAGCAGAGTACAGTGCACAGTGATGTCATGGTTAGTACATAGAGTATGTAAATATTTCAAGAAGGAATGAAGGAAGAAAGGAAAAATAAAGCAACAAGAATAAATGAAAACAGGAAAGATGGGAATAAAAGAGGGAGGATGGATACCTGAAAGATAGGAAAGACAAAAGGACAGGTAAAGATGGAAAGACAGATAAAAAATTACGACATGGACAACTGAAGGAAAGATGATGAAGAAAGGTGTATTAAGGAAGTAAGGGAAAAAAAGAACACAAGGAATAAAGAAAAAAGGAAAGACAGAAGGACAAGAGGGAGGATGGATACATGGAAGATAGGAATAACAGATGGAAGAAGACAGGGAAACTGAAGTAAAGAAAACAATAAAAGGACATAAGGAAGTAAGAAATACATAAGAAAGTAAGGCAGAGACTTGAGGGAGAGTGTAAGGAGGGGCAAGAGGAAGGAAGGAACAAAGAAAGGAAGGAAAGACTCCAAGAAGTGAAAAAAGGACCAGAGCAAAGACATAAGGAGAGGCAAGGGAAGATATGAGAAAGAAGGAAAAGTCACAATGAAGAAGGTAAGGAAGGAGAGGGACACTACGAGGATGGAAGGACACAAAAAAAGTATAAAAATAAAACAGAAAACTCAAAGAAAAAGAGGAAACAAGAAATAACTTGACGGAAAAAGATAAGGGAAAAAAGGAAAGAAACTAAGGAAAGACACAACGAAAGGACACAGGGATGGAAATGCACATGGAAAAACAATGAGATTGGGAATAACGTTTGCAGATTCAAGTATTTTCCTTTACTATATTTTGGACCTGAAAAAAGCTAAAATATCTTAATCCCATGGCTTTTGACACTGTAGGAATACTGTAATGTGTGCTGTAGAAATAGGCTGTCGCTTCTGTCAGTGGCCAGCTGTTGCAGACTCAAAGTCGGCCATGATGGATTTGATGAACAGACAGAATGCCCTCTATTTCTTCCTGTCATCTCGGTCAGCGTTTTCCCTTGAGCAGATTGGGTTCCTCGAGCCATTCCTCACAGATCATCGCTGCGGGAATCTGATGTTTCAACTGTGCAGAGCGTACCCATCAGACAAGTGGATATTAGCTGGTTAATTTTTAATTCCTGTGATGCAGGGGAGCCATGCTCTTTTGGGGAAGCATGGAGAGAGAGCTGATGGGTGTGGATTAGGTATCACTGGCCGATATCTGGGAATACCTCCCCAGGGAATGTCTTGTGGGTCTCTCTATTGCACACCATTAAGAGTCTTGAAGTCAGCCAGAAAGCCTCTCAAAGACTGTCCAACTATTGACCTTTTGGCAGCGCGGTGGAGGTCCTCACTGAAGAGATATTGAGTAGATGCTGGCGTGGTTCATTAAGCCATAGCGGGAGGTAAAACATGGCTTCTGATAAGCTCTGAAGCCGGTTTGACACATTCAGACATAGATTTCTGTTTCCCACAGAAAAACCACAGAGAGAGATCAAAATGCACACACTGCAGGCTCAAACAAACGATATCTGGCTCTGAGGGTGCGGTAACTTCTCACTGAAAACCCTGCTGATAGCATCAATGGATTCACGCCAGACTAATACAGAAGATCAGGACTGTAACAGGCTGCCGAGTTAAGTGCACGTCAATCCACTCCCGGGACAAATAGAATCAAAATCCTCAGGCATGTTTTCTTGATGCTCTGGAATAATTTCCTTACTTTCAGGCAGATTGGCATTGATGATTGTTTTTATTGACTCAGATGTTCCATTAGGAGAGGAGCTGCTTGGGCTAAATGGCTCATGACAGCAGCACAGAGCCGGCTGATGATGACCTGTCACTGGACCTCACACTAGGGTTATTAACTGGACGCCGATGCAGCAAAAGCGCCAGCGCCTCTCTGACAGTCATGTATACATGGACAAAATATTATACCATCTTCAGTTTCCTCAAACAGCCTGCAGAGGAGAGCTGGTGAATAGAGAGGGGGAATGATTGGGTCTTTGTCTCATAGACAGCACAGGCGTGTGGTGAATCAAAATCAAACTGATTGAGTAGTTAAATGTTTTAAAAATTGCACCATCCTTGAATACATAATTAGTTTTTTGTGCAAAGCTGAGATTTCGGCTTAATAAGCTTTTTAGTGTCAAAAAGATGATTCAGTTCTTTACCAAGGTGCTTTATCGATGCAAACTTAAAGATCCACTCCAATGAAAATCGTGTTTATGTGTTGTTAACATGTTCTTGTGGCATTTTTCTGATGCCAGAGGACATATCTTAAGAAAATTAAGCTCAAAATTGCATTTCTGAGTATTTATGCTTTTAAATCGCTGTGAATCAGAAGCAGACGCTTAAAGGCCGTCTAAAACAGACTGTGTTTGTGACGTAGCAACCGCAACCAACGTAGCAACCACACTGCCCCACCCACTCAGGTTCTGAGGAGTAGAGAAAATGATGGCAGATCAACACCTGTGTGCTGTAGCGGGTTGCAATGCTAAGAAGAATGATATTATTAGCTTTCATACTTTACCAAAACCATCTGCACTGAGAGAGAAATTGATTAAGTTTCTTGGTCACAGTAAGATTAAAAACCGCACATCGGTTTGCAGTCAACATTTCAGAGAAGACGGTTTCACCGACTGGCAGGGGAAAAAATGGGCTTCGCCAGTAAACTACTTTTGAAGCCGGGTGCAGAACATTCCATCAAGACACCATCAAGTGGACAGTCTGTATCTTTACCGGTAAGTTAATTTTTTTTCTGTCGGGAGCTAATTCAACCATCCGCTTGTTTGCTAGCATTACGTCAGCTATTTATGGGTCAACAGCCAGTGCTGCATGCTGCTCTGTTAAAGCGATGTCGATTAAAATATAAAGTAATGCGTTTTATAGGGTCTTTTTTTAACGTTTCCCCCTACAACACAGAGGCGAATTACTAATGAGCAACTTCCCCTCTTCTGAAGCTATGTCCTAGAATACGGCACAGGTTTTGTGATTTTGGCTAAAAACGGCATAATCATAATTTAAAGACCACTGAAGACACTTTAAAATACCTCAAAAAGATGATCGGAGTGGGTCTTTAACACTCTACTGTGCTGGTTGTTTAGAACAAAAGATCAAGACAGGGGTACTAAAATTCCTACATCTGCAAAAATCATTTCTGAGTAAAAACAATTTGCACAAATATATATTTTAGTAAAGCTGCTGCTGGTTGAGGTGGTTGACCTCAAGAGACCCAGAGGAAGACCCTGGAGGGAGTATCTTTCTCGGCTGGCTTGGGAACGCTTTGGGATTCCCCAGAGGAACGCCCAAGTAGCTCGGGAGAGAGAAGTCTGGGTCTCTCTGCCTAAGCTGCTGCCCCCGCAGCTCGAGATAAACAAAAGGTAATGGATATTATTTAGCACTTAGTAGATGAAAAAGGTTCATAGAACAAAGTGTTTTGGTATTTGCAGCAGTAGTCGTGGATGTGCCCCCCAAAAGAAAACAAAAACCCAGAGATGAATACCCTTTTTCTATTATATGTAATTTGAAGTAACAAATAACTTGTCATTTCATACTTAATAAATAGAAATCATGAAATGAAATAGTGATAGGAGTTGTGTTATAATTGATCTTGAAATAATTGATATTTTGATAGAACTGATACTAGAAAGAATGATTCAAAGATAGTCCTTTGTGTCAAACTGGATATGAACCGACCCATTTGCCCAAACTGTTGCATTTCTTCCAGCAACAGTGCTGACTCAGCCCCTCCCTGCAGGAAGCTTTAAACTCTGCTAACATGGTGAGTACATCCAGCAAAAACATATGCAACCCTCTTTCACCAACATGGCAAACACAACAGCGTTGTTGTTCAGAGGAACTTTCCCTCTGAGGCGCATGGACAGGAAATGCCACATGCTAGCCGTGATATCGCTACAAGCTGACGCTACAACACTGATGTGTGAGAAGAGCCTTTGAAAGATCAGTGAAGCTCCCAGTGTTGCCAACTTAGTCGACTTTGTCGCTATTTCTAACGACTTTTTGGATGACTTTCTTGTCCAAAAAGCGCCTAGCGAGAAATTTAGGAACATTTCTGACCACCCTTAGCTACTTTCTGTGAAACTTTGCCGCCAATATTCCCTGCAGATTAGATCCTGGCCTGTTCTGCATTCAGACTCCCCTTCCAGACGCTCAGAAATGGAATGATCTCACATGTGTATGCATTACGATCACACTACATTGACTGGCCAATCATAATCCTTTCTCAGTTCACTTTACCCACTCACAAAAAGAGTTGTTTCATATTTAATGATAATTCAGGATTAAAAAAGAAGGTGTATAAGACAGATCTTTCTTTTATGAGCCACACACGAACATCGTTCTTCACCTTCATCTTTAAAACCTCTCCTTTCACCTGGAATTAAGGCAGAAACTTGTCTGTGCATTGCATACCTGTGGTGCATTCAAGGAACACTCGTAATGTATGGTGAGTTCAAAAACGTAGGACATTTAAAGCTTATAACAAAAAAACACTGAAAAAAATATAAGCCATGAACTTCTGTTTAATGGCGGTTGGCAAGCAATGTTCAATGTATTATAAATAAGCCCTACTTATTTTTTTACAAAGTATTAAAAAACAAACAAACAAAAACTATATTCTCGCTATTAATTTTGTCTTCTTGATATCTCAGCATTTAAATTTTTTTCAGAACTTGAAATTTTGTTTAAAAAGTCTTGTATGTCCAGTTGCAATTTGATGTCTTGTAAATTTTGTAAATTTGATATCTTGTAAATTTTGTGACGTTTTCTGTGGGTCTGACCTCCACTGTCGAGATGCACTTCCCAGCTGCCACGTTCCAAACCCCGCAACACTCTGTTCTACTATAGTTTGAGTTAACATAGAACAATATTAATCACCCCTGCCAACACCTGAGGTCAGCTGTACACTATTTCATGTAAAGAGTGGACTGAAATATTCAATTTGATAATGGGTACATTTTCACTTAATTTTTAGGGTTGTATTTGTGTTTATATGGCTCTGACTGTAGTGACCGAAGTATCTGTAAAAATCCTTTGCATACGTTAACAATAAATGTATAGGGTAAGATTTTAAATTTCTCATTAACCTATAAACTGTGTAATACTTGTTCTTTGTGGAATATGATTGGTCTCTCTGAGTTTCATATGCAAGCTGCACATTTTCTTCAACCCCCATTGCCTGCATTAACCACAGAAAGAAAACAGACGGCAAAACGAGCGAGTCAGAAAAAGCCAGTCCATTCTACGTCACAGGGAAAAACCTTGGCTTGCGACCGCCCACGGGAAGGCTGATTTTACAGCCTTGACAGAGCTGAGCACGACTCTCTCTCTGCTAGTAGAAGCTAGAAGGCGAAAATACTCCATGGTATGGCAGAACAGGGTCAGGCTTTGTCTATTTGTGGACATAGCACAGCAGCGTTGCATTATTTACCCAAGAAAGAGGAGCTGAGGAAGAAGCTGTTGGAATTTGTATTGCAATGAGGAGCCTAAGTCTCCCCCCTTCCAGTCAGCCCATGGGCCATCTGGCTGAAAAAAAAAGAATGTTAGTCAATTTTTGCCTTACGCCCTGAATCACACATATGCTGTACCTCAATTTAAATAACTAATGATGTGCATTTGACTGTGTTTATCATGTGATTTCTGATTTATTTGCTTGTAAAAATTCAGAATGAAAAAGAATACAAATCAGAAGTTGCATATATGTCACCTTAGCTAGCACTTGAAATACTCACTGAGACCTTGTAGAGCTTGTCCTGCATTCTAGCTCTCACTCGACTGACTATTTCTTCCCCAGCATAGCTGCCACTTTCCACATGGCCAGATTTATGATGGTTTGCTCCACGTTAAATGCTCCTTGCTTCGTCATGGAAGAAGGATGCGTAGCTCACTAAACTCACGGGCATTTTTATTGTTCTTGTTCAGTTGTAGTCCACTACGTGTTTTCACAAAAAAACCTAATCCATGGGACAACGGGATAAAAAAATAACTTTTATCGCTCCATTGACTTTCATTCGTTTGCTTTGACAGTAGGGGACCCATGGACCGGAAGTAGATGGGCATTAATTAGGCTCACCACATCACCAGCGAAGTAAGTTAATTGTTGGTTTGAAGGCAGCATAAGAGTCGCATTGCTGTTTGCATATCATGAATGAGTTAGACTTGTAATCCTGACGTTTCCTCACACCCGCTGCTCCAACAAACTGCAACATCCTGAAACAGAAGCGCCAGAGCTTTTATTCCACGTAAAACAGCTCACAAGGCATTCATTCATACTGGAGACCACCACAAATGTATTGAAAAAACAAGTGAATGAGACATTTAAGTCAATTTTGCCCATCTCTACTTAGAGTGCCAATTCATAGCACTGTACTCTGTCCACGCTAAGCACTATTGTCTGTTCCTCAGCAGATAAAGACAGAGAAAGCGCAAGCAAAATAATCCTTTCACTGAGCGATTTTGTTTTGGTGGTTTTTGTCAGGTAAAAACATACAAATGAGGCTTTGATGAAGGGAGGAGTATGCCATCTGTTGTTAGTGGACAGCGATGCTACTTCATTTTTGAAATTTGGTTGGTGAAGGGGAGCTGTCTTTCTCCTGCTTTGTCTGAATGGTTCCAATAGGGCTCAATATGAATTACAGATGATTTATCACAAGTACTTTACAAGTAAAGACAGATCTTTACAAGTGAAAACATTAAAACCAGTAGATGTAAGATTTCACCCCAGGCATCTCAAAGCTTCTGGTAACACAGGGAATAAGGGATTACAAAAATAAGATGTTGACCGCCAGCCTTGTTTTTATGGGCAAGATTCAGGAGCAAAGAAGATGAAGATTCTGACAGACAAATGGGACAACATAAGATCTGGACAGGTGTAGAAGAGCAGGGTGTCAGATAGATAAGACATGATTGAAGAAGAGGTGGGTACCTGATAGCTAAGACACAGAGTTATTACAGTCTGTCATGGAGCAGGAACATAAAGCGATGAGTGTAAAAATGTTTTCAAGTTCTATAGAGAACAATTTGGTCTGTGACTCTCGGGCATGGTAGATGCTCTAAGGGGCACTCCAAAATTATTGGCACCCCTGTTAAATATGTGTGAAAAGACTTAAATCAACTCTTTTTGCAATGGTGTAATCTCACACTAAAACACAGGGTTTCTGCAAGTTGAAGCAAGACATTTTAACACTTTTCTCTAAACATTACTAAGATTTAAACTGATCTCCAACACAAATAAAAAAGGACTCATGCACTTTTGCCTTATTTTGCCTATTGTACATTAAATAATAATCTGCAAAATGGTAATTCATGAGATTTTTAGCAACACCTGGTGGATGCACCAATATGCAAAGGGATGCTTAACAACCTGATAAAGAAGGCTGGTTCTGTTTTCGAGACGACTGTGGAACCACTGGAGATGAGGATGCAAAGAAGGATTCTTCATGAAATCAAGAACATTATGGAGAATCCTGAGCACCCTATATCATACAACAACAGTGTCTACAGTCAGAGGCTTCTTCAGTTTTGTTGTAACACAGACTGATACATGAGATCCTTCCTACCCACATCTATCAACATTTACAACAACTTCCTTGAAAAAAACTTGAATAGTATAAGCTACAACAACACTTAATTTCCTTTCTGGGATCAATAAAGTGTTTCTGAATTGAATTAAAATTCATGTTATGACTGAAAACCAATATTTGCTAATATTATATATATTACCCTACACTTTCAAAACTGTAAAATGGCAATCACACCACTGATATTGCTTATCTGCTTCAGTTAAACAGCCTACAATCCTGTGCTGCATCACTATCACTGTCATACCTAAACAAATACTGCATGGCCAACCCCTTTCCCTCCCTCTACCAAAACGGCAACATGGAAATAAACATCGGTTGTTAATATCAGCCCAGTTTTTTTTATGGGACGATACTAATATGCTAAAAAATGACTAACATCAGGTGAAATCGATGTTAATATATATAGTGCATCCCTACCTGGTGTGAAATCCCTGTTTTCATGGCAAACCTCAACAAATATAAGCTTTTATTCTGATAAACAACTGGTAGTGTAAAAGTATAAACACATTTATATTTTTATTCTCTAAACTGTGGATGACAGTTTCAAGTTTGACTTTAGATCTGGTGATCTGCACCAGACCCACATCCACCCAACCCCACTCACTGCTGCGCAAGTATTCATTCAACAGTTTGAAGATTGGGTTAAGTGCCTTGAAATGTGACAGTAGGAAGCTAAAATCAAACACACAACGATTGCAAGGCGACTACTGGTTCCACAGTCGCCCTGAGTAGTGATTTCCTTCAAGTTGAACATCAAATTCTTAATCCATAGAGTTTAATATGATGTTGTCCCCCGACTGCAGCCATAACAGCTTCTATTCTTCTCTTAAGGTTTTCCACAAGGCTAATGAGTATGTGTATGGGAAATTTTCACTGTTTCCCCAGAGGGGCATTTATTGAGGTCAGACACTGATGTTGGATGAGAAGGCCTAGTTTGCAATCTCTGTTCTAATGTATCCCAAAGGTGTTCAATCACATTGAGGTCAGGACTCTGCAGGCCAGTAAAAATCTACACAAAACTTGCTCATCCATTTCTTTATGGACTTTGCTTTGTGCCACTGTTCCCACAAAGGTGGCAGCATAAAAATGTCTTGGTATGCTGAAACATTGAGAGTTCCTTGGGCAGACACATACCACTTGAAAACAGCCCCATGCCATAATGCCCTCTGCACCAACTGCCAAATCCAGACTCATAAGCTAGATTGTTATACTGTACGTGATTTGTCATCTGAGAGAACATGTCTGTAATGCTCTCTAGTCCAGTGGCAGAGTGCTTTACACCACTACATCTTACACTTTTCATCACACTAAGGGATGTAATGCTTAGATGCAGTGGCTCAGCCATAGAAATTATTCCATGAAGCTCTATACACTCACTGGCCACTTTTTTAGGCACACCCAACTGCTCGTTAACACCAATTTCTAATCAGCCAATTACATGGCGGCAACTAGGCATTTAGACATGGTCAAGACGATCTGCTGCAGTTCAAACCGAGGATCAAAATGGGGAAGAAAGGTGATTTAAGTGACTTTGAAAGTGGCATGGTTGTTGGTGAGCATCAGAATGGGGAAGAAAGGTGATTTAAGTGACTTTGAAAGTGGCATGGTTGTTGGTGAGCATCAGAATGGGGAAGAAAGGTGATTTAAGTGACTTTGAAAGTGGCATGGTTGTTGGTGCCAGAACGGCTGGTCTGAGTATTTCAGAAACTGATGATCTACTGAGATTTTTTACGCACAACCATCTCTAGGGTTTACAGAGAATGGTCCGTAAAAGGGAAAATATCCTGTGAGCGGCAGTTGTGTGGGCGAAAATACTTTGTTGATGCCAGAGGTCAGAGGAGAATGGCCAGACTGGTTCGAGCTGATAGAAAGGCAACAGTAACTCAAATAACCACTCGTTACAGCCAGGGTATGCAGAACAGCATCTCTGAAGACACAACACGTCAAACCTTGAGGCAGATGGGCTACAGCATCAGAAGACCCCATCGAATGCCACTCCTGTCAGCTAAGAACAGGAAACTGAGGCTACAATTCGCACAGGCTCACTAAAATTGGACAATAGAAGATTGGAAAAATTTTGCTTGGTCGGATGAGTCTCCATTTCTGCTGCGACATTTGGATAGTAGGGTCAGAATTTGGCGTCAACAACATGAAAGCATGGATCCATTCTGCCTTGTATCAACGGTTCAGGCTGGGGGTGTTGTTGTAAGGGTGTGGGGGACATTTTCTTGACAACGCTACAGCCTACCTGAGTATTGTTGCTGACCATGCCCATCCCTTTATGACCACAGTGTACCCATCTTCTGATGGCTACTTCCAGCAGGATAATGCGCCATGTTATAAAGCTTGAATCATCTCAGACTGGGTTACTTGAACATGAAAATTAGTTCACTGTACTCAAATGGCCTCAACAGTCACCAGATCTCAATCCAATAGAGCACCTTTGGGTCAGAGATGCTCACAAGTCTCTGAGCTAGAGTCCAAGTCGAGTCTCAAGTATTTGAGCTAGAGTCCAAGTCAAGTCTCCAGTCTTTGAGCTACAGTCCAAGTCAAGTCTCAAGTCTCTGAGCTAGACTCCAAGTCAAGTCTCAAGTCTCTTTATTATATTAAGTCTCTGGTTATAAGTGTCGCATCATCACCTACAGCGACCCATCCAACACTGCATAGCTATATATAAGGAATTCAAAGCATGTAATATTTTAAATATGACTCCTTTATCTATTAGCATACAGTATCAGCTTTGATTTTGATATATAATTAGTTTTGCAACATGACCAAAACACCAAGAATGCTTTACTCTTAAGTTAATATCTGTATTTTGCCTTGTAGTATGAACACAAAGTACAGTACAGACCTTTAAGGGATTCCTAAAGGTATATCCTAATTCCTAAAGGTTAATAAGTTAAAAAAAAGTTAATAATTGGTTACACAGACTGTATTACATAAATTTTAACACCCTATATTTTACCGCAAACTTGCGACCTAGTTAACTTTCTAAAGAAGGCGCAATCGCTTGTTTGCTAAGGGTCAGGACCTACAGTAACATCAACACACTGAAACTATTGTATTCAGAATATAAAATATTTTATAGGATTTCTTAATCTTTGATTGTGTGTTAAAAGTGTTCACGAGATACCAACCTTTCGCCAGCCGTCTTCTCTGCACCAAATAGGCCACACCTCCACAGGTGATCCAGACAGACGTGCTGTGCACGGAGGGGAGGGGCTGTGTGTGTGTGTGTGTGTGTGAGAGAGAGAGAGAGCAAGAGAGACGCGTGAGTGACAGAGAGACGAAGAGAGAGCAGAGAAAGGAAAGGCACACGCTGCGTGTTATAAATTGCGTAAAAAAGAAAAATATGTGACGGTCAGTGTTGATTTTTTTTTGGGTCGGTGTTGAATCTGTGGCGGTCAGATTTTAATCTGTGGCGTACTGCCACAGATTCGTCTATGTGTGGGAAACACTGCCGTGGGCAGGTTATAGGTAAAGGAGGGAGGGGAATAACAGCGAGCTCATCAGTTGTTTCCTAAAAATAAACATTGTTCACGAGTCCCGCAGCTCGAGTCCGAGTCGAGTCTGAAGTCTTTCAAGGACGAGTCTCAAATCAAGTCTGATGTCACTGTGTGTGCGACTTCGAGTCGGAGTCTCAAACTCGAGTCCCCATCTCTGCCTTTGGGATGTGGTGGAACAGGAGATTCGCATCATGGATGTGCAGCCGAGAAATCTGCAGCAACTGCGTGATGCTATCATGTCAATATGGACCAAAATCTCTGAGGAATGTTTCCAGTACCTTGTTGAACCAATGCCACGGAGGATTTAGGCAGTCCTTAAGGCAAAAGGGGGTCCAACCCGGTACTAGCAAGGTGTACCTAATAAAGTGGCCAGTGAGTGTATACAATGTTGTTGATCCAATCTGATGCCAAAGTGAAGTTTGAAGATCTGTAGGTAGGAATTTTTCATAAACCTGGCAACTTCTGCACACTATGTGTGTCAGCATTAGCTGACCCTCCCCTGATTTAACCTCGCCTCCTACTTTATTGCTGATTTCCTGCCATTACCAATCCCTACTACCTTGCTACACTAGTTGACTGTGGAACAATTAGTAGTGAGGAAATTTCACGACTGAACTTATAACATAGGTGGCATCCAATGGAATTCATTGAGCTACTGAGAGCTACCTATTCTTTTACAAATGTAGAAGCAATATTTGTTGCTAGGTGCTCGATTTTTTTACCTCCTTGGCCATGGAAGTGGCTGGAACATCTGAATCCAATGATTTGGAGGTATGAAGCCATACTTTTAGCAATATAGTGTACAAAATATGTATAATCTTGTGATTAATTAATTTAGCCATTTCTATTTTCATCATATTTCATATTTATAACCTTCAGGCAACCATGCAGGAATGCTGAAAGCTGAGAATTAGCTTCAAAAGGGCAGTAATACATTTTAACATTTACACACCTAAACTCTGCAGTCTTAAACACATCTTGTGTTGCTCTAACCTATTTATTTTCATTGCCAGAGTTCACTGTGATACATTATTTTATTTAGTGACACAACAGGCTTGGAAACATCTAATTAAGTGTGCATTTTCCTTGAAGAAATAATGTTATAATTATATAATTTGATGTTAGGTGGTAATGGGAGTATAAGGAAAAATTGCCTCAGATTTTTGGCAGCTAACAATTATTTCTTAAGATGATAATTATGAAAAATGCCTCTCAAAATGGCTGGGGGAGAAAAATGCTTGTTTTGTCCAGAAGTCACAGACGTTCAAATTACAGTGTAGAAAAACAGAGAAAGCAACTGAGATTTAAAAGACTTTTGTGATTTGTTTTTGGAATACAAAATGCAACAGACTCAGGGTCAGTTTGCAGCTATTTTTTTAAGGGTTTGCCACTCAGTTTGGTTTCATTCAAAAAGGTATAAACCGGTGTGACAAGAGCGTGGAAGTTCACAGTTGCCATTTTCATCTCTGGTTTCAGGTTTTTCTGTTAGGAATGGATGTTTGAAATTGAATGTTTACCACAGTATCACCTCATCCTGTCAGCAGAGCACCTCTCCTGGAAACAGACATGAAGGTGCTGCGGGGTGACTGACAAAGGGGGCAAAGATGTTCAAAACTGGAGAGCATGCATACACAACAAATCCTTTGTGAGCATTTTTATGAGCCACAGACATTGCTTTTGTGGAAGGGTGGGAACACTCTGGGAACACCTAGGTTGCAAATATCTGCCATTTTAATTTACTTTAACTTTCTTAGCGAAAACAATCTCATTGTCATAATCAAATCAGTCTACATTTTATTTAATATGAAGCATACATTCACATTGAGTTAATTGAAGCAACAAATAGTTTAAAAATTAGTAAAGGCAAATCAAATCTAATATTAATTGTCCCAATCTCTAGCTATGACAAAGCAAGCTTAGATACTAAGAAACAAAGCAAACAACAGATAAGAGAAACAGCTAATTATAAACTACACACTACTTGTTGACTTAAAGATTGATTCTTAGATGTCAAGAGAGATGCATTTTATAGTCTAACTAGGAGTTTCATGGCCTAGTGTTGATTTTGAGGAAACATTTAGAGGAGGAAGAGAAAAACTCAATATTTTGGAAACTGCTGTCTACCAAACTGGACCCGAACTTGAGGAATAGAACTGGAAAAAGGTAACGCTGTCTGTGGGTCAGATGAGGCTGTTCATTTTCTCTGAGCCAGTTAGGCCTCCCCTGGTGCTGGCTTTTGGGAGGTCTGGCGTCTCTATGGTGACCTTTGGGTCTGGTTTCTTGCTTAGATGGAAGCTTTGTTTTGAACTTCCTCATGTGCAATGCATCCACATGGGGCAATCAGGAATTTGAGGTTATGTGAGAACTACATGATGTAATAAACCCTTTGAGGTGAAGGGAGTCCAAAGTTAGCCAATAGGAGTAACCAAATTTGGCACTGTGTAGAATGCAAGACAAGTGTTTATCGCAACCGCACTTCCAAAGACTGTCTTGCTTGGATGGAAGTTCTGAAATTCAGACTCAGACTCACAAATTACTTAGCTTGGTCGTTGAGGATAAACAAAATGGAAAACAAAATTGTAAAAACAACATTGCAACAAAGTTGCTAAATATTGCAATGGCAATATTCATCGTTATTATCCCGAATTATCCTTACTACTGTTTTCAATTATCACAATGTCATCATGATAGTGTTGGAAAAAATCTGAACTACATTAGTTGTGAACGTGCATGAAGTCACCAGATACATTTCGGCAAGAAGATTTTTGATGCATGGCAACTGAAATATGATAATCCCTTCAAAAATTACATTACATTACATTACACTCCAATGCTTTGAAATGGATATATTGCATGACAGATATATATATATATATATATATATATATATATATATATATATATATATATATATATATATATATATATATATATAATATTGGAATCAAGTCTGCGATTGATTATATTGTGTAGCTCCAACGACTGTCCAGGTTTTTGGCCTGATGGAAGCTATGTTCTAAGGATGTGACACATACTAAAAAGCAAACGTTCTCATGTAAAATGAGTGGTCACACCTAATCAGGAGCGTATCATATGAGAGTTTTGTGACATAATACACATAAAATTAGTTTGTAGCTAGAAACATTTGCAAACTTAGTGTGATATACAACCCAAAAACAAACATTTTGGTCCAGTTTCATTGTTCCGAGGGTCACTCGTATTCAGACACAAACCAATGTGACAATATGATGTGCTACAGTGGATGAGATATAGGGAATCTAGAGTTATCCAACTGGAGTTCTTTCTCTTTGAAATCAAAGAGTTTCTCACTTGTGGGAATTTTACCCACAACATTTCATGAAATAAACAAATCATCCACTAAGCATTGCTTTCCACATACAATATATTCTAAACATATAACTATTCATTTCACCTAAGGTTATAGATCTTATTTTTTTTAAAGTTCAGTCATAAAATGTAGCTGGTTTGCTGAAGTGGGCAGGAAAGGAAAAAGTTTTTTGTCTTGAAGGGTCAATATTAAAGGCTTTTTCAGACTACACCCATAATGAGCCAGCATCTCCGCCTGTGGCACCAGATAGAGCCATGCTGCCACGCAGGAGTGATTAGAACCTCCCTTTATAATCTCTCTCCCTCTGTCCTTTCTCCACACATCATTACAGTAATACACCAGGCTCTATTACCCCCCAGCATCCAGTCAATGCCCCTTTGCTGCTGCCCCCTCCAGCCTCTGAGCAGACCTCAGAGGGGTGATGATGATGGTGGGTTAAGGCATGGCCCGTGGTCCCTGGCAGCCTGGCAGCTTTAATTTCACGCTTTGTTAATGTCCCTATTGCAAGTGCTCGTCCTGTCTGCCGCCCCGAGCAGCCCCAGTCAGGCCTGCATCTGTCCTGGCTGCCCTCTGCTTTGGCTCAAGGACTGCGGCAAGGAAGGGGGGACGGGAACTCACCTTTCCTTTTCATTTTTTCTTTGCATTTGTCACCCATTTGTTGGATATCTGTCCTCTCACAACCTGCCCGCCCCCTGCTCACCTTTATCTCATTCTCCAGCCATTGTGCACTCCGTCACTGTCTGTTTCCCTCCTAGCTCCCCCCTCTCCCATTCCCTCTCACCCACGTCGATTATCTGTCTCTGTTCTGTTGCAGTCTTTTTCATCCACTGACTCTCCTCTCTCCAGTAAACAGCTTCGTTTTTCAGCTTAGCCCGCTCCTTTCCCAGTTGCTGTATCATCTTCCAGTTTTCCCTATCCACCTCAATTGTTGCTCTTCATCTCCTCTCCCTCCCTCTCTTCCATTATCGTCCCCCTTTAATTCAGGCACTCGTTTCGTTTTGATTTGCTCTGGGTTGCAGGCTCAATTTGGATGAACACGTCTCATTGCATCTTCTCCTGTGCGTCTCCGTCTTTAAATCTCCATTTACACACTGTACCATCTGTATTTGCAAAGCAACGGGAGGCTGAGGATCATCATTCTGTCAACCTGCTCCTTCTGCATGAGTTGGCAGCCACTTTCAGGCATCCCTAAAAATGCTGGTGTAAGCACAAACTTGTTGAACCATAGTTTTTTAGAGTCAGCTTGAATATTTCACTGACAGGGGTGAAACAAAGGCCTAACCTGTGACTATGTTCTGCTGAAATACAATGCTTTGAATATATTTTCCTGCTTTATTTTTCTCTTTTTCTGCACACTCATCTTTATAATAATTATGTGCTTGGACTTTTATTCAGATGTGAAAGCTACTCTTCGGTGGATTTTCGCCACAAGTAGATCATCTCAAATTCTGATTCATTTGTTTTATGTACATCCCTAAATTCGGAGGGAAATAATGCATTTTTACTACTAGATTTCTATGAAATGTCATCATTAATTTTCAAATTTGTTTTGTCTTATTCATAGAAGGGATTCACCTTATTCCACCGGTCACTGGATAAGAGAGACAGTGTACGCCACCAAAGGATCAGTAGTTTAATTTTAAGGTTTCTAGACAGAGGGTGGAAGCCATGGGTACTTGGAGAAGACCCTTGCAGGGACCGGGAGCACAGACAAACGCCACACAGAGGACACCATAAAGAATAAAAATGAGAGCCTTCATAAGCATGTTTTAAAGAAAAGCCTTCAGGTCAAATCTGTTAAAAGGGAGAGTGAAGTAAGTAATAAAGAAGCAATAAAACACAAAGCAAATTTTTTCTCCTCTTCATTATTTCCCTAGAAAGTACTGTTGACTTAGTACTTCTGTCTAAAGCTGTGTATTCTTTCTGGACAAAGCCTTTGACAGCAATCACTGCCATAAACTCTGTTTTCTCTTTCTCTTAGAAAATACTCCTCGCACCCTGCTTCTGTATTAATCTGAACTACAACCTCATATCGCATTTATTCGCATTGAATCTTCTTTTAGATAAAGCCATTGGTGGAGATATTGCTGTCACCGACTTTTTGTTTTCTCTGTTGTTTTTTTCACAGGAAGTACTGTACTGCTTCCATACGTGTTTCTATATTAAGGTGTGTCTTTCCTGGATAGATCACCTAGAGGAGCTTTTTCTGCGACTGAATTTACAAGCCATTTCACCCTAGAAAGTACACCTGACTCAGTGCCTCAATATTTTAGTGTAAAGATTTCTGGGAGAGAGCAACTGACAAACCTATTGCTGTCATTAACTCTGTGTTCTTTTATTGATTTTCTTTACCATAGAAAGCACTCATGACTAAGTGGGTCTGTTTCTTTCAGTGTTTTCTGCTTGTCATTCACAGCAGATGGCCGCTGTCAATGCGCTTGGTTCGGCTGAAAGTTTCTGGCAGTTAAAAGAGAGTCATTACTTTCCACTGTCACCACATGTTTGCCCGGGAAAATAAATTGCTGTAAAGTCAATATGGCAATGCAATCGGCTAGCTTAGATCGATTACTTTTACCCAGTTTAGGTTAAATAATGAAAACAACTTACTACTCAGACTGATTTAGACTGTATGTCATTTGAACTGATTGTGACCGTTTTCCTGGATCTATTGGAAGGATTTGAGCTGAATCTGGACTGGTCTATAATTTACTTTGCAGTGTATAGCAATAACATTTCTTTTTAGCATCATGGCCTGCTTTAAAAGGCCATGGTTCTTACTGCTTATTTTCCCATGATACAAAAATATGAAGTATTCCATGTTTGTAAATCTTACCAGAAGTAATAACAGTATAACTCTAATATAATTAAAATTTAGACTTAACTTGTGCTTTTGACCATTAAAAACAAGATATACAGCTTATGATATAATTTTGAAGATACAATTGCCTCAATTAATTGTTACTCTTTATAAATCTAATTCTGACTATTTTGTGCATGCAAATATTAAAGCCCCACGACTGTTTAATATATCTGGGTCTAACAGTGGAGTGAATAATGAAATGGAGTCTCCTCAGTGGGAAAAGGGTGAGAAAAGGGAGTTTTTTTCCTCTAAATGGGCTTTTGTTTCCCAAAACAAGGGAGAGAAGGTAACAGAATCTCTTTGATAGTGAAGTCATTGGGTCTCCTGTGGGAGGGCATTGATCGGCGGTGAAATGCTGAGAAAAAGGGGAGCGCCGATCAGATTCTACCTACTCGCGCACAAACACACAGAAGCACACAAACACAAAGTTTACTTATAAATCTTAACACACCAGCAATTTACTTAACACCCTCTTTCTATATCTCTCAGCCATATAAACACTGTATTTGGACAATAGAAATACACACTAATAAGACCCTAATAAGAAATTTAAAAATGTTATTGTTTAGAAAATAAAAAGTTTAAAATATGTCCATATTGACATCTCTTTTAAATCTAACTGAAAAAGGATTTCATGTCAGTAACCCCTCCTTTCCACCGGATGCGTAAGCAGCACGTAACAGGAGCAGCACGTCATACGCAGCTGATAGCCACTACTGTAGTCAATAGAACCCTTTCCACTGGAGGCGAAAGCAGCACGAGTGTACCGCGTCTGAGGAGCGACATGTCGCAGCACTTTTCTAAATATACGCAGCAGTCCTATTTTCTAAGCAGCACGCCTCTGAAACACGTAAATATCTACATTTTGGATAGGGGAGACAGGAAATACACGGCTCGGCACCGGAAATTTTCAAAATAAAAGAAACGTGCTGCTTTGCAGTTGCTTTACTTAAAAAAATGTCACTACCTGTGCGGCCGGTGAGAAGTCAGTACCTCGCGGGAAGGGGCAATTTTGGATATTCCCTGACATAACATAAACTTATTGGCGAATATAAAACGGACATAACATAAAACACCAACCTTTTGGAGCCATGTTGTTGTCTTTTCCTAGTTATTGTTGTCATAGACGTTTATATATGTCTATGGTTGTTGTGTTTACTGACGAAACCACGCGTGATTTTGCTAATCTCGCGTGATTTCGTGCTCTCTCGGTGACAGCTGCTTCCCTGCTGCTATGCGCCTCATACGCACCCGGTGGAAAGGGCCAAGCAGCAGAATACACAAGTGAAACGTGCTGCTCCTGTAACGTGCCGCTTACGCGTCCGGTGGAAAGGAGGGGTTATTCAGTTTTAAAAAGTAAACCTCATTTATCATATAGTTTCCTTACAGTCACATTGCTTATTACAGCCAAGACACTACCGGTAGTTTTCATGCACACACCATCATGAAAAACACATGAAGAAATGCATATAATGCAGCTTTTAAGTTAAAGGCAAATGAGCTGGCCACCAAAGAAGGAAATAGAGCTACTGCACGTAAGCTTGACATCAATGAATCAAGGGTGAGACGTTGGAGGAGGCAGCGGGAAGAACTGAGTCAGTGTAAAAAAAATGACAAAAGCTTTCAGAGGACATAAAGACACTGAAGAAAACGACTTCAGTGGCTTAAGTGAGGAAAAGGAAGATAGCGACCAATGATTTTTCATGTGGGCTAAAGTATTTTTTATTATCTAACCAGGCATATTACTGTTGTTTTGTGTTGGCACCCGAGTGCAGATTTTTAGACAGAGTTTGAAAAAAAAACCCCATCCCCATGTTGTTATCTAATTCCAACTTTTGGTACTTTTCCCATAAAATGTCTCTTGATGAGAGGCATGGCTGTGCTCTTCCAGCGGAGATTTGGGGCTCCTGCGCGAGGGGAGCCGCTTGTGAGCTCTCTGACATGGGTGAGGAGTGGAGGTTAGCACCACTGTTCAGTGGGTGGATATGTGTTGAATCAAATTTCATCGAAATCCATCCGTAACTTTTTGAGTTTTGTTGCTAACAGACAGACAAACAAACAGAAAGACGGGCACAAAAACATTACCTCCTGGCATAGGTAATTATAACAAAAACTAATCGTCTGTATATCGTCTTTCTGTGTAAATATCTCATTTTACAACATGAAAACCTGCAGCTTATATTCAAGTACGGCCTATATGTGTGAAAAATTCTTTTTATTTTAAAATTTAGCAGGTGAGGCTTATATTCAGGTGTGCTCAATAGTCAGAAAATTACTGTATTTTCAGCACTATACATTCCTTCACTTTACCACTCACCAGAAAAGTACTTTGCTAAAACGTAGGGATTGAACACAAGGAACACTGATTATTACTTATTCCTTAACCAAATATTTTATTTGTCGTTTTAATAATAATTTTAAAAAGTTACACAATTTAAAAAAAACTTAATTTCTAAGCAAAAACCCCATTGAAACTAATAAGGACAGCCAACCTCATACTTTGTGACAACCATGGGGCAAGTTGTCACTGTGGGTCAGAGTGTCTTTGACAGCTAATAACCTTTTATCACAATCAACTATAAAAAAGAAAGGTGAGCTCAGTTCTAGCCAAGAGCCTAGGCTTTCATTTAATCTACAAAGGTCTCTTGAAATATGTTTGGACATTGAGCAATTACACTAGAGCAAAATGTGAGACAACCTCCCTTACTAAGGAAGCTGGCTGTTCCTGGAGTGCAACAACCAATTATATTAATGGAAAGTTGAATGGACGGATTAAGTTTGATAGAAAAATGCGCAAAAGTAACAGGGATAGCTGCAGCCATGTAGAGATAGAGAAGCAAATTTCACCCAAGAGTTTGAGAGAGATTCACAAGTAGCAGACTGTGGCTTGGGTTGGTGCTGCAAGTGACACTATACAGACATATCAAGGATATTGCTCTGCTCGTTGTGTTGTGAAAGTATATTTTGCATGTAACTTGAAAATCAAGGTCCCAGAGTCTGGAGGAAAAGTCCATGTTGAAATGCAGTGTGAAGTATCCACAGTCATTGATGATTTGGGGAGCCATGTCATCTGCTAGTGTTGCTTCACTGTGTTTTCCCATCCAGTCAACACAATCATTTTATGGAACATTTACAGCACTTCCTGCTTCCCTCCACTGACAAAATTTACTTACATGCTGATTTCATTTTCCAGTACGACATGGTACGTGCCCCCCCTGCCAAAAATAACAGTACTTGCTTTGATTACTATGCTGTGATTGACTGGGCAGCACACTAACCAGAATAAAATCCTTAAGGTTCTTTATCGAATAATGTCAAAAGGAAGATGAGAGACACCAAAACCAACAATGCCAATGAGCTAAAGGTCACCATTAAAGCAACCTGTGTTTCGTCAACATCTCAGAAGAGCCACAGGCTGATCGTCTGAATGCCACACTGCATTGATGCATTAATTCAAGGAGTCCCAACCAAGCGCTGAATGCATATACTCTATAGTACATGGACATACTTTTCTGCATGCTGTATACATTTCAGTATTATAAATTGTTTTATGTAATATTTACATTTGAATAGAAATCTGGGTTCATTAGATAGCTAAAACAAAAACTGTCTAAATTAGAATATAGAGAATATATGAATCAGTGTAGAATTAATTTATATTTAAATTACACAGTTAAGCTGAATTACTGAGCTAAGACATTTCAATGATGGGTCTTAAAAAGTGTTTGATTTAACCTATGGAAATTCACAGAAACGCTGTAATACATAAGAATGTAGAAATCTAAAACCACTCAAGACTGTGGAGATGACAGCGGACTTCCATAGAACACCACCCAAAACTGGCTTCCCTCACCATTCTCAACAACATTGTGTCCAAGGAACCACCCTATTCTGGGACCTGGGATGGTCCTCGTACATAGCCACTATTCTTAGGAAAGCCCAGCAAAGACTACAGTTCCTGCAGCAACTCAAGAGTTTCAACCTACCAAAACAATTGCTGGCCATTATTCAGTCTGCCCTGTGTACGTCCATCGCTGTGTGGTTTGGCTCATCCACAAAACAGAACTGCATGTGTCTGCAAAGAAGAATTAGGTCTGTACAGAGAGCATCATCAGGTCTGACCTTCCCTCCACCCAAGAGTTATACATGACTAGGGTCAGGAAAAGGGCAGCTAGCATCTCTGCAGACCCCACACATCCTGAACACAAACTGTTTAAACTTTTACCTTCAGGTCGGCACTACAGAGCACTGTTTACAATGACCAGCCGCCACAAAAACTTTTTTTTCCCCCAGGCAGTCTCTCTGATGAACACAGTGAACACCTTACAGCCAGAGTGGTCATCTACTCTGCAACTCTGTAAAGTATTTTTGCACTATTCCTAAAAAATATTGCATAGGGTTCTTTAAATAAAAAAAACTCATTTAAAGTATTTAAAGTATTCATGTTTAGGATCTGTATGCTAGGGGCGGAGTGGGGCACTAAAATTCACAGGGAAAATTCTGACCGCACCAGCACCCCCTTGACTTTACAACTATGGATAGTTGCATAAATTTCCCTTTGGGGATCAATAAACTATCTATCTATCTATGTGTATAAATATATATTATGGGTCAGTAAATATATTAGGTATTATACTATTGTTAAATAACATTAGGCTATATATTATAGCTACACTCTATTCTATAATAGGTTTAGGCTATATGATATTCTATGTAAGTTATATTATATTCAGTATTAAGCTTTAGCTATATATCTGCAGCACGTCCAGTCAAAAGTGTAGATATGTTATGCTATGTTTTATTACATTTAATTGGAAGACTAAGCTACATCACGTTCGTTTCCTTGTATTATTATTGGGTGGGAAGGCACTCTGTTTTGGTGGGCATTGCCTACCCTTGCCCACCCGTAGAGCCGGCTCTGTCTCCACTATCATTCTGTGCAGTGCATTCAACCAAATCAGGGTGAAACAGTCTCACTCACAGGGCTATACCACAATCGACCTTCACACAATGACATGAATTTGGATAATACAGAGAATATACTTGTTTGTTTTTTGGTCCTTTGTAAAAATAAGTAGGGCATATTTAGCATGCATCAAATGTTTCTTGCCAACTGCCATTAAACAGAAGTTTATTGCTTATGGTATTATTTTGAGTGGGGGATTTTTGTCATAAGTATTAAATGTCCTACGTTTTTTAACTCACCATACATTTCGAACGTTCCTTGAATGCACCACAGGTGTGAGATGCAGCATAGTACAGACATATTCTGATCATGCTGCGTACACATGCACAGATTGGTTCTTTGGATAAACGCATTCCCAATTCCCAAGAGGCTTTGCTCCATTCTACATTAGAAAGATAGATAGATAGATAGATAGATAGATAGATAGATAGATAGATAGATAGATAGATAGATAGATAGATAGATAGATAGATAGATAGATAGATAGATAGATAGATAGATAGATAGATAGATAGATAGATAGATACTTTATTGATCCCCAAGAGGAAATTCAAGAACAAAGAAACAAATGAAATAGTTTTTTTAATTTTTTTCATCTGTGACCATGAATGTTCTGCAAAATAAAATCATGACTAAGATATAGAGAGTGAACAACTGATATAAATACTGGTTGGACATAGTAGTTGCCTTAATTGGTAGTATATGGCCCCTACTCGCGGTGAACCCAAAGGCGTCATAACCTAGTATTATCTTGGATACCCATGCTTCATTATATTCTTTCATACCCTTCTAAAAAAGAAAAGTGGAAAAAAAGTGGAAAAAATTAACACAGAGCTTCTCTGACCCTTATTTCTGAAGGCATTATTGTCTCGCGAGATCTGATGCGATACTTTGGCTGTCGTGGACGGGCGTTGTAATACTGCAAATGAGGGACGCGTTGATTGGTGGCAGGAAGTTGACACTGCAGGTAACGCATCAGCATATCTAACCCATATCTACTACTCCCGCTAGGATACAATAGCCACATTAGCAGTTAGCTGCTGTTTGTTACACACAGCAGAGCAATAAAAACACAGCCTTACCGTTTCAATTGCAGGCAAGTCTTTGATTGTTGGAATGGCCCCTTTTTCCAAACAGAGCTTTGATGCCAACTTCGCCTGATATTGTAAATTCGTAAAGGATTCCGGTGTAAAAAAATAGAAAAAATATTTCCATGTTGATTCTGGCAGTCAACAACAGAGCAACTCACGTTTGCACTACGTTTCTGGCAGAAATGGTTTTAGCTGATTTAGCTGATTAAAATAAAAGGCTGACACGAATATGTCTTCTTCATGCATCATTGCGTGAAGAAACTTTCTGCATCTTTCATGGTGGAGTTTGTACTTCGAATCGGTGGTGTGTCGGTCGTGAATGAACCGGCTCCAAGAGCTAACTCTTTGAAGTGAACAATGGGAGCTGGCTTGTCATTGGGAGCGTTTTTTTTGTTTTTTCATTCCCCCCCGCTTGTTTTGGTACATTTGGTACACATCGTTTTGGATTAATTTTGGTAATAAATACACTTTAAGCAACAGAAAATCTGAGGAGCCGAAAGAGCCGGCTCTTTATGGTAAGTCAAACCAAAAGAACTGGCTCTCCAAAAAGAGCTGGAATTCCCATCACTAGAATTCAGTTATGGCGGCGCTCGACTGAATATGAGGGGGAGAGGAGCGAGGAGTAGCGAGGAGCAGGGCGGGCTTCCTGCAGCATAGGTAGGTCTGCGATGTCTATACATGGTATATCCTGCGCCGACTTGACGTCAAGTCGGCCAGAAATTAAGACCACGTATTTGAGTGCGCGTGCACGTGGGCTGGTTGACGAACCCAGGGGTAAACAAACGCTTCACTTTTAAGTATCGGCTTCCCGGGCAGTGTATAATCGTTAGGCAATCATAACATACATTTTTTCTCATGGAAAAGTGAAAATTACAGGTCATGACTCCTTTGATAACATTAATGATTTTGATAAGCTCAGAGTCAACCCTAACTGCATGCACTCCGCTCCAGTCCGGTTCCGCCACGCACTCCGCAGCCATTCGCAATTTCCACTGCATGCGCTCTTGATCCGCTCCGCTCCGGTCCTGTCCGCAGCCCAGAGGTGGTCAAAGAAGCAATTTGCGAGAAGAATTGTGAGATGTCGCGATAAAAGCCAGTAATAAATGCGGAAGTCAGAACAAAATTCTTCATTCCGTGGAAAACGAATAGAAAAGAACAGTTATTCTCTGTCAAGATATTTTGGACAACATATGTATAAATATACGCAGGCTTATATTAATATAGCTATACATACAAAAAATGTCTAGTCCGTCTTTATCGATTTATTTTGAAAAACACCCGGAAATGTGGTTGTTCTCTATCCGGTTGGTGCTAGTTATTTGTGTAGATTGACTGCGGACTTGATCCAGCCAAAATAGAATCAATCCTATTTTTGCCGGATGACGCTCGGCGGCGGCAGTGGAAATGCTCTCATTGACTACAATGGGAGCGTTTTTTGCTGCGGAGTGCGTGCCGGAGTGGAGCGGAGCGCATGCAGTGGAAATTGGGGGTCAGGTCAGTCGCGTTCGCCTCGTGGCTGCTTAAATTGTGATCCGCTGTGTAAATCCTTCAGCCAGCCGAACGGGAAAAGTCCCGGTCGTCCCGATTGCCACTCTGCCCCTGCTGTATGCTGTGAGCATGTGAACCGAAGTCAAATTCCTTGCTTACATGCATGTACTTGGCAATTAAAGCTGATTCTGATTTTCAACAAAGTCTATTCCTACCCTATAAATGACTTTCTGTCCTTATTGCTAGACTTTAGGAAACACTCCCCATCCAAAGGAACAATTCATGTCATTTTCAAACTGGAAAAGTTCCCCCCAGAAACAATAGCTCAAAGTTTTTGTCACGCTAATGATTTGGTAGCAGCAGTCGAACCATTAACACCACAGTGATTGTTTGTCTCTGTATTTGACTTGGCTCCCTGAGCTTAATCATGAAGAATAGTCTGACAGTTTCCTACAGATTGAGAATCATTGTAAGAGTGCTTGTTGCTGGGTTACAGACAACCATCAAGCCTCTCCACTGTCTTTGTCTCATACTTTTTCAACACTTATTGCATGTCTTGGGTTTGCTACGTCTCACGTTTGCTGCAAGGCTTGTTCCACATTTGGAAAATGGTTTTTGTAGCTTCTGCAGCACTCTCCAGATGCAACCCTGTTCCTCGGGCCATGATGCTGTGACACATCAAGGCCTAATCTTGCATTGCATTGCTGTGTGTATGTGTGCAAAGACAGTGTCCAATTCCTCATGTGAAACAGAAAGCAGACGGTTTTAATCTGGACAAAATATTATCTTTTTTTGCAGTACACTGAAAAGAACCACAAAGAGTTTATCAGTTTTCTGCTATTTATATTGATACACCTGAAGATGTTCCTGCAGGTAAAGATATATGTCAACATGAAGTATAGCGTCATCCACAGTTAGACGTTACGAAACAATTCTTTTTTTGTGATGAGATGGGGACAGATTACTGAGGGGCCAAGGTGACCCCTCAGTAATATATGTGCTGCTGCTGCCAAGGCCTCCCAGGAAGGTATTTGTCATCAGTGTCCCACAAAGTATAAGGTTAGCAGAAAATCGGGTTATCAGTCTGCTGTTTTTGTCAGAAATGGCACAAAAACGACGATTATCTCTTCAATCCAGCTCAGAAACAGACACAGATCTTCACACACACACAGAAGCAAAGACACAGTCACCCTCTATGTTACAAAGCTGTATCGGCATTCCTTGACACCTAACATTAGCGGTTTGAAGCCCAACCTTGACCCCAAGTTATTTAGTTTGCAGTGCCCTGCAAAAGTATTGTATACTACTTCAACCTTTTCACATATTCAGACGCAAACTTTAATATATTTCATTGGGATGCAATGTTATATATGTAGTCTATATATAGCCGCAATTTAAAGTCAAAATAAGGCTCAACAAATAGGGCTTTTCCACCAAAAAGAAGTGGTGCTAGTTTGGTGCTGGTGCAAGAATCAGTGCTTAGTCGTTGTTTTCAAAGAACTGGTTGCTTTACCACTGACGCAGATCCCAGTCGGTGCTGCTCCATAACATAATCTAAAGCATTGTAATGCAGATGTATATGAGGAGTTGAAAACAAGAAGCGCGCAAACACAGAAAGAAATTTTAACAATGGAGGAGTTCAGGCCCTTACAAGTGCGGCTGTTATGCTTCAACACTTTGCTTGATTTGCAAAGATGTGTACATAATATGTTACATCCATTACTTAGTTACGTCCATTGTTACGAGTAAAAATGACTGTGTGTGTTTCACCTTGTTACGCTAAGGTTTTATTATTTCACCCCCAATACATTGGTTGCGTCACCATGCGGGCGAGGGAGAAAGCAGTTTATAGAAAGAACCAGCTCTGGCCCAGAAAGGAGTTGGTGCTTGGTTAAACACCACTTTGGAACCAAGAAATGGGTGCTTTGGCAGTGGTAAACGAAAGAACAGGTTCCAAGTCACACTGGCACCGAACTAGTACTGGAACCAGTTTGGTAAAAAAAAGGTCTGCAGAGCAAGCTCCAACAGATCAATATAAGCAACGCCAGGGATGAAGATCACAGGCTTCAAGGAGACAGAGGATGCACTCAATGGAAGTCAGGACAGAGCAAATGAACTGAAGAGATTCTTCAATAGGTTCAAATCAGGAACAAGTTCACCATCTTTCTCACCTGCCCACAGCCAAACATCCCCTCCTCCCATGGCCCACAGGGTTCCTCTGTAACCCTAACCCTCCAATGGTTTAGGTTCCAGCTTGGTCTGGAACCTAATGCATGGCTATATTGCTCTGAGAGAGACTCATGTTGACCCACCTGCATAAACAAACAAGCAGCTTTCAAGACCCTCTGAAGTTTGCTTATTGCCATGGAGTTGGAGTAGAAGATGCCATCATACACCTGCTTCAACAAACCCACTGTGATCTGGACAAGGATCCTGATCTTTGACTTCTCCAGAGCACTGAACACACTATGCCAGAAACTCCAAAAGATAGAGGGAGCAGCATCAACTATTGACTGCATCAATGACTACCTGACAAAGAGACTACCGTTTTAGCAGTGGACCAGAAGTTGAGTACAGAGAGGTGGTGGAGGATGAAGAATTTACTCCTTATACCTTTTGCATTGACAATCCCCTTCTCCATATCCCCACCATATAGGAGTTGAATTGATTCAGAAAACTGCAAGTGACCCCATCCAGGTAGCAGTTTTAAGAGATTCTAATGGGACTTTTTTGTTCGTGCTACAACTTTCTGACCAATGCTACAAAACTCTTAACCTCTGTAGCACTAGTGCTTTGAGCTAAAAAGGTACAGCCATGCAGATGGTGTTCAAGTCTGGTTTTATCTCCAGCATTGATCACTGATCATTAGTATGCCAAGTTTATCTCTCCTTCTAGCCTGGGCCAAACGCCCACATAAGATAATCACATCAATAAAGAATCCTGCTTTCATAACGAGTTGTATGCAAAAGTGTTTATTGAACAATGAATATGTCCACTGGTGAGGTTGTTCACGCAGCATCACCTTGCTGCTATATGGGATACCACTCCAAAGAGCGTGAACCCTCCTGTACAGCAGAAACATCGGGTGGTGTAGGCGGAAACCAAAGAGAGAGAGCGAGAAAGTGGGGGTGACAAATGTGCAGCATTATGTGAGAGGAGGGAGGAAGCGGCACAACATGTCAGGATACAGATGCCTGCATCTCCCTCACATCCCCTCTATTGATGTACTTCAACCCACAGCTTTAATTGTGTTTGGGTTGGAAATGTCTATCTTGCTGCAGGCAGAAGTGGTGCAAGAGCAGAGGTTAATGCAGGGGTCAGGCGCCTCTACAGTAAGTGCTGTATGGAGCTGCTCTGGACTGTGCAAATAGCAAGTTACCAACTGCTGTAAACATTCCTTTAGGCACTTTATATGTTTATTTCAGTCTTCTGTAGCTATTAAAATCATACAGAAAGGCAGAGTGTGAATCGCCACAAATCAGATGCTTCCTTGTGGTCCTTAGAGCGCGTTCTCAAAGTATCCATATCCCATTTTCCGATTTTGGCACTCGACAACTAAAATCTTTAATGTGCTTTATTGGGATTTTATATAATATCTAACACAACGACTAAGAAGGAAAACAATGCATTTTATGCATTAGTATTCAGCTCTTTTCCTATGATATCCCTACAGTCCAGTAAAACATCTTGCCTTCAAAAATCAGATAAGCAGTAAAAGTATATCACTTTTAAATAAAACTGAACGTAAAACCAACAAGGGCCTATGAAATCCATTTATTTCATTATTTTATATGCTATTTTACCCTAAAAATTTATTGTTTATTTTTCTGGATTTCAAATGTTATTATGTAAGCTGAGTATAAACAGAATCTGGAAAAAGTAGTGTTAGACGTCCATGTTGTGTGCTGGCTTGACCTAAACGTGGTAATGAACCAGGAGTGGGTAGGATGAGGAATGCAGTTTGCTTTAGTAACACCCAGAGCACTAAAGGCAGATTCTGAAAGGAATCTGTTACAGAGAGACCAGAAAAGTAATTGGGAAGGTAGAGAAACAGAAAAGGCAGCATTTAAGTCACTTGAGGAGTTGGAAGGCTGACAACCAGAGATGTTCAGAGCTTGTGAGACGAACAGAAAGGAACAATGTCTGAATTGAGAAAAGGTGGGTGGATCTTACTTTTAAAGTCAAACCTGACGTCTACCTGACATAAATCCTGTTGAGAATCTACCTCAATACTTGAAAATTTATATTCACTAATGTTCTCCTTTCCAATCTGTCTGAACCTGAGGTATTTAGCAAAGAATGAGAACAATTTCCAGATGTGTAAAGCTGGTAAAAGTTTATGGTTCTAAGTATTGAACAGGGCTGAATACAAGTGCACATCTTTCACATTTAGATTTGCAAAATATGTAAATAGGGATGTATAATTTTTCTACTGTTAGACAATTATGCACCACTTTGTGTTGACATGTCACATTAAATCCAAAAAAAATACAGTGGGGTTTGTGGTTGTAATGATCACCTTTACACGACACTGTATGTTATCTAAACTGACCCGCAGCCAAGATGCAGTAAGCAGTCTGTTGATGAAGACCTTAAGACTAAGGTGGCCCATTTCTCACTGCAGGTGTGAGCCACAGTAACCTGAGCAAAGAAATAAGTCCTTTTGCAAGCAAGAGCTGACCTGCATCCGGTTAGGTGAGAGACCTAAATATAGACAAAGCTGTGAAGAGGCTTTGTGCTGAGCAGCTGACCATACATTGGGCAGACGGTTCAGTGTGCCAGGGAGCCTGAGCAGGTCATGAACTAGACCAGGAGGTGTTTGATTTTGAACCTTGCATATGTGAGCTTTGTGCTTTTTGTTTTGATTCATGAAAAAAATCATAGAGCACAATAGCAGCCTTTATGTCCTTAAAAACATTAGATCTTTACTAACATATGAGCTCATGTAAAGCAGTAGTTAGGTAAATCCTTGTTACTAAATGTACTAAAAAGCCTGCTCTTTTTTTCCTGCAGCATGCTTTAGAGTCTAATATTTCTCAACGGCAAATATGCTCTCCACAGGTAATAGAAAGTGCAACACCATTAGAGAAAATTAAAAGTGACAGACATGACAGTTTGCAGTGGCTGCCTAGCTCATTTACCACCTAGCAACAAAACAGACGGGCCAAAGATATGAGGAATAATATGAGTCAGGAAAGTGGGACAAAGCTCTGGAGTCGTGGAACACATCTAAGAGACTTGGCGAGATCCTATTAAACACGGCTTCGTGACACCTGCTCCTCTCTGCTCTGACCGGGAAAAGACGAGACTCTGCTGACCTGCTTCTTAATCATAGCGCGAACCGGAATCGCCTCTGTTTGCATCAGACGAAGAAAAAACTGGAGCGACGTTACAAGAGAACAGAAGCAACGTTTTATAAGGGGCACTTTTGTGATCCAACATCAGAGCCCTTTCTGTCTCTCCCTCTCAATGATGAAAATGAAAAAATTTAATGGGTTAATGTAAAGCCCTTTTGAAATGGTTCTTTATATAACTGGCCTGAAATGGCTGTGATGTGAGAAAAGCAAACGGCAAAAGAAAAACCTTTGGAACTGTCTAAAAGCTTTGACAGAAAGATGAGCCTGTTATTGTGAATTTTACCTTAAACAACAATAAGAAGTCATCTTAGAGTCTTATGCAACAATTCTACTAAAGCTGCATTTAACAAGTAAATAAATGGCTCAATCTCAGAGTTTAGATTTGCTTGCATGCAAATGTTTTTTCTTCTTCTGGGTAATGAATTAACATAAATTAAAAGCAGTTGAGGAAGCATGCAATGGAGTTTAGGGCTGCACAGCAGATGAGTTGTTAGTCCTTTTACCTCAGAGTAAGAAGGTTCCAGAGTTTAACTCCCTGCCAGTGGCTTTTTGTGTGAATTTTCCATGTACTCCATATCCGTGTGCGTTTTCCTCCGACAGGCTAAATAGATTAATATTAGGTTAATTGGAGAATCTACATTGCCTTTAGGTGCGACTGTGTGCATGAATGGATATATGACTCGTTTGTCCCCCTTTGATGGAGCCTGTTCATGGTGGTACCCTGCCTCTCACTCACTAGGAGCTGAATATAGTCATCCACACATGACCCTAGGCAAGTAGACAATTAATGAATGGTTTTCTGCCTGCAATTCTCAAAATTTGGACTCCGACAAAGATCTGGACAGACTGGCACCTTTTATTTTAGCCTCAGAGGTTTGTTGGAGAATATTTTAGTTACAGAACACCTTTATTTAATTAGAACAGACACCCTGAGCCACGCCTTTTCATCCAACATCAATGTCTGACCTTGTATATGCGTGTTTGAAAAAAAAATCAAAAATCCCCCCTGCCCCCCAAACCACAAGAATTAGATACTTTTTCAGATAAATTAATTAATTTCAGTCGTAAAACCTGAAATTCTCAAAAATGAAAACAGAAAAAAACTGAATTTAGGAATAATTACATGGAATATGGGGATAAAAAAAATCAAGAGACAGTCCCATTTTCACACTAGATTGCTGTGTATGCTGTGTATGGGTATCCAAGTTTCATCTCTATTTATTGTGATATTACAGTGTCCTTTTATGATTTCTTTTATTCTTGTGTGTAAGGAAAATTACTTTATCAAGGTATAAAAAATATTAAGTTGATTAAGTTGATCTATGCCTTTCCAAGACAGACAAACAACTGTACAGAGAATGACACAAATATTAGTTTTCACAAAGTTTGCTGCAAAACTACTTTTAGATCTTTGTTTCAGTTGTTTCTGTGATGTACTGAAATATAATTACAAGCACTTTATACGTTTCAAAGGCTTTTATTGACTATTACATGACATTTATGCAAAGAGTCAGTATTTGCGGTGTTGGCCGTTCTTTTTCAGGACCTCTGCAATTCGACTGGGCATGCTCTCAATCAACTTCTGGGCCAAATCCTGACTGGTAGCAACCCATTCTTTCATAATCACTTCTTGGAGTTTGTCAGAATTAGTGGGGTTTTGTTTGTCCACCCGCCTCTTGAGGACTGATCACAAGTTCTCAATGGGATTAAGATCTGGGGAGTTTCCAGGCCATGGACCCAAAATTTCAACGTTTTGGTCCCTGAGCCACTTAGTTATCACTTTTGCCTTATGGCAGGGTGCTCCATCGTGCTGGAAAATGCATTGTTCTTCACCAAACTGTTGTTGGATTGTTGGAAGAAGTTGCTGTTGGAGGCTGTTTTGGTACCATTCTTTATTCATGGCTGTGTTTTTGGGCAAAACTGTAAATGAGCCTACTCCCTTGGATGAGAAGCAACCCACACATGAATGGTCTCAGGATGCTTTACTGTTGGCATGACAGAGGACTGATGGTAGCGCTCACCTTTTCTTCTCTGGACAAGCCTTTTTCCAGATGCCCCAAACAATCGGAAAGAGGCTTCATTGGAGAATATGACTTTGCCCCAGTCCTCAGCAGTCCATTCACCATACTTTCTGCTGAAGATCAATCTGTCCCTGATGTTTTTTTTGGAGAGAAGTGGCTTCTTTGGTGCCCTTCTTGACACCAGGCCATCTTCCAAAAGTCTTCGCCTCACTGTGCATGCAGATGCGCTCACACCTGCCTGCTGCCATTCCTAAGCAAGCTCTGCACTGGTGGCAGTCCGATTCCGCAGCTGAATCCTCTTGCTGGACTTTCTTGGATGCCCTGAAGCCTTCTTAACAAGAATTGAACCTCTTTTCTTGAATCTCTAGATAATCCTATAAATTGTTGATTTAGGTGCAATTTTAGTAGCCACAATATCCTTGCCTGTGAAGCCATTTTTATGCAACGCAATGATGGCTGCACGCGTTTCTTTGCAGGTCACCATGGTTAACAATGGAAGAACAATGATTTCAAGCATCACCCTCCTTTTAACATGTCAAGTCTGCCATTCTAACCCAATAAGCCTGACATAATGATCTCCAGCCTTGTGCTCGTCAACATTCTCACCCGAGTTAACAAGACGATTACTGAAATTCTCTCAGCAGGTCCTTTAATGAAAGCAATGAAATGCAATGGAATTTTCATGGCAAAGAAGGATAATGCAATTCATCTGATCACTGTTCATAACATTCTGGAGTATATGCAAATTGCTATTATAAAAACTTAAGCAGCAACTTTTCCATTTTCCAATATTTATGTAATTCTCAAAACTTTTGGCCATGACTGTAGGTATAAAGTGACATCTCCTTTGCTTATAAGATCCCTGTAGTTGTTTTTGACCTCTGACCGGAACCCAGCAAACATAATTTGGCCGGTTGCAACAGTTTTAAATTCACTTTAATTCCCTGCAGTTCTGGATGTTCAAGTTGACATTTTATCATCTCTTTATCTCAATTAACCAACTGCTCTCACCGAGGCACATGCATAAGCTTTGCACACTTAATCTTGGTAAATACTGTTTACTCTGCAAACATACAGATTTTCTTGCAGGAGACAATGCTGCAGATGCAGAAATCAGTAAATAAATGACCAGCCAAGCAATGAGGTTAAGGGTGGGATGAAGAGACCCAGGACAAACAGGATGGTGGGCTCAATGTCATCAGTGTCTGTCTTAATTGAGCTGATGACATATTGATCTTTGGGTTAATGAAGACAAAGCACACGATAAATGGGGGGCTTAATTCCTCCACAGTTAATTCCTTAGAATGGTAACATGAATCTTAATCAAACGGATGAGCGAGAAGCGGAAAAATACATTTCTGTCTGCGGAGGAAAAGAATGCAAATGAGCAGCAGCTGGCACACAAATGGGTGATCACGATCTCATCCACAAGTGGAGTTGAACTTAACGGATGAATATTGTTTGCTGCTTCTGCTCTACCTATTTCTATGTAATTCTGGATTCTTTTATTATCGGCATAAACAGTAACACCACACTTGACAGGAAGGAGGTTATCACCGAGACCTGGAAGGGTTGTTACGATGATTCAAGCTAGATTGCAGAAAGAAATGAAAACCATGGAGCACTCAGTGCACCTAGGATACAGTAGTCTGTCCCTGAAGGAGCTGGATACGATGTGTTTTGATGCTTTATGTGTCTGCTGTGTGTCTCTTTCTATGTTATTTTTTAAGTAATATGAATGCAGTTTGGTGCAGAAGTGCAGGGTGGATATGTGTCATTGCAAGAACTGCAGAGAGTTTGTCTGCAGACAAAAGAGTAAGAACCGTTTTTTTTAAATCGGTAGATGGTGGACAAAAACATTTATATAGACCATCTTTGAAAGTCCACTTGTAAAGAAGCATAATGTTTTGTGAAACTCTCTCCAACCGGTCTAAAATGCATTTGACTGAAATAAAAATCTTTGGACAAATACATCAAGAGACAGCAGCACCATTGAGTATTCTCTATTAATCTGTATTGTGGGGAAAACTAAGACTCTATTAAATCAGCTTTGGTTTGCAGGTAATTTCATACTTTTCAGGTCCAAAAAAGGAAAACCACAATTAATTCAGAAAAAGTACTCCAAAGTGACAACCTATTTAAAAATGTAAACTGAACCCCGATATGCTGTCAGCTTGTTGAAATCTATTATAGGTTTTACCATCATAATTCTGCGCATACTGAACTTAACTAGCATTTTCAATTAAGGCCTGAGCAGTAAATCAGACAACATTGGGTCATCACTTTCTATTTTTTTATCAAACTGCACAAACTGCACAAACTGAGCAACTGGGAACATTAAAACACTTTCCAGACAGGAAGCATATTTCTGCACATGTCCCAGTGTGGACAATTATTCATAAGACTTGGATGTTCTTATATTTTGTCACTTTGTAACCACAAACTCCAATGTAAGGTTTTTGGATTTTGTGTAAGATCAACACAAATTGGTGCGTAATTGTGAAGGGGAAAGAAAAGAATACATTGGTTTAAACCAATAGCCCAAGTTTTAAGCATCACACAGAGCACTCTCAGAACTGCAAACCTACCGAGACACGGCCATCCACCTGAACTGACAGACCAGTAAAAGAGAGTCTTACTTAAAGAAGCAGCCAGGAGGCCAGTGCCGGCTTTAGGAGGATGCAGGCCCCTGGGCTTGAACAAATGTGCGGGCTCTAGATATTCATTGTTGTACATAATCATGCATGCACAATCATTTTATAGTATATACTTCAACAAAGCCATCTGAACAAGCTATGCATGCTTCCAGCATTTATAAGTCCTTCACAAGAGGAAATAAAGGTGTCCACTCTCAGTCTTTAGTTCAAACTACTTGGTAAAATGAAAAGGAAACAAATGTGAAAAATGATGTATCTGCCAGTCAAATAGAACATGGTTATAAACAAATATAATGTTTCTAAAAATTCAATTCAATTCAATTCAATTCAAAAATTCTTTATTGATCCCAGAGGGAAATTAAGTGTTGGTATAGCTCATATAATTAATTCTTTAAGGAGTTGTTGTAGATAATGATGGCTGTGGGCAGGAAGGATTTCCTGTAGCGGTCTGTATTGCAGCGAAACTGAAGAAGCCTCCGACTGAAGACGCTCTCTTGTTGTATGACTGTCTCATGAAGAGGATGCTCAGGGTTGTCCATAATTTTTTTGATTTTATGAAGAATCCTTCTTTGCATTATCATCTCCAGATGTTCCACAGTCGTCCCAAGAACAGAATCAGCCTTCTTTATCAGGTTGTTTAGCCTTTTTAAATCCCTGGCTCTGATGCTGCTACCCCAACAGATGACGGCTGAAGAGATTACACTCTCCACAACAGACTTGTAGAAGATCTGCAGCATCTTGCTGCAAACCTTGAAGGACCTAAGCTTCCTTAAGAAGTACAGTCTGCTCTGTCCCTTCTTGTAGACGACTTCACTGTTGCGCCTCCAGTCCAGTCTGTTGTCAAGGTGAACTCCGAGGTATTTATATTCCTCAACCACCTCCACTTCTTCTCCCATGATGGAAACGGTGTTTGACTTATCCCTGTTTCTTCTGAAATCTACAATCATCTCCTTTGTTTTGTTCACATTCAAGGTGAGACGATTGTTTCCACACCATGTCACAAAGCGGTCCACCAGCTCTCTGTATTCAGCTTCTTGTCCATCTCTGATACACCCGACAATTGCAGAGTCATCTGAGTATTTCTGCAGATGGCAGGTCTCTGATTTGTACTGGAAGTCGGAGGTGTACATGGTGAAAAGGAATGGTGAGAGTACGGTCCCCTGTGGTGCTCCTGTACTGCTGACCACCTGGTTTGACACACAATTCTTCAGTCTCACAAATTGTGGTCTGTTGGTCAGGTAGTCATTGATCCAGGCGATTGTAGAGGGCTCCACCTGTGTCTTCAGAAGTTTCTGACAAAGCAAATCAGGCTGAATTGTGTTAAATGCACTAGAGAAATCCAAGAACATGATCCTCACAGTGCTGCCTGCTTTGTCCAGATGACAGTGGGTTGGTTGAAGTAGGTGGATGATGGCATCTTCAACTCCAACTCCACAGCGATAAGCAAACTGCAGTGGATCCTGATATGTTCTTGTTTGCTTACTCAGGGGTGCCAACAGGAGTCTCTCCAGGACCTTCATGATGTGGGATGTCAGGGCAACAGGTCTATAGTCATTGATGACTGATGGGTGAGTTCTTTTGGGTACTGGAACAAGGCAGGATGTCTTCCACAACACTGGAACCTTCTCCTGAGTTAAGCTAAGGTTGAAGAGGTGCTGCAGAATCCCACAGAGCTGCTCTGCACAGGCCTTCAGGACTCTGGGGCTGACACCATCTGGACCTGCAGCCTTGTTCCGGTTCAGTTTCTCCAGCTGCCTCTTCACCTGACTTTTGGAGACAGACAAGTGGGAGGGGGAGGCAAAGGGGGTAGCAGCATTTCCTGACTTGGTTGAAGTCAAACTTGTGGAATTAGTAGAGTCCATGGCTGAGGTGAAGGATAAAACATCCGAGGTGTAACAGGAAAGCTGTTGATCAGAGGATAGTGGGATGTCTGTTTGGCTGGGAACAGGAGAGGGGGGTGCTGAGCTAGTTCCTGAACTGAACCTGTTGAAGAATGTGTTCAGTTCATTGGCTCTGTCCAGACTTCCATCTATCCAATCCTTCCTGTCCTTAAAACCTGTGATCTTTCTCATTCCTGACCAGACATCTCGGATATTGTTCCTCTGTAGTTTGTTCTCCAGCTTCTTCCTGTATGTCTATTTGCTGTTTCTGATCTTGACCTTAAGTTGCTTCTGTATACTACTCAGTAATTCCCTGTCTCCCTCCCTGAAGGCTCTTTTTTTCTTGTTTAGCAGTTCCTTCAGGTCACTGGTGATCCAGGGTTTGTTATTAGGGAAGCATCTCACTGTTCTGGTGGGGATGATGTTGTCCACACAGAAGTTTATATAGTCAGTCACACACTCAGTCATGGCATTGATGTCCTCTCCATGTGCTTGGCAAAGAGTCATCCAGGGGTAAATAAGATCAGGCAACACAACAGTTTACAAGGAGTACCCTAACCAATAATACTAAAACCTTTCAGTGATGAGTCAAATAGTTGTCATATAAATAAGCCTCATAAGCATTAGTTTGAAAGGAACTTCAAAAAGATAGTTACAACGTCCTTCACAAGATCACTAAAGTCCAGCTTTCTCACTTGATCTCTCTCAATAGACATGAGAGTCAAATGATTCAGCCTTTCCTGTCCCATTGTGGATCTGAGTCTATTTTTGTATTATTTTAAGCTTACAGAAGGATCGCTCACCACTTGCATTTGTGACAGGGAATGTCATGCAAGGTCTGATTGTAATTTCCATGTTTGGGAAGATGTCCTGTAGGTTCTGAGATGCCTTTAACACAAATAAAATCTTTGAACTGGACAATCTCTTCCACAAAGTCCATCTCCAGGTCAGCTGAATATTTAATTTGGAGATGAGATGCTTTGTTTCTTAGGTCTGGAACAGTAACAACACAAAAGTTGTTCAGGAAGCCAAAGATTCCTTGAGGTTATGATATGCAGCATACATGCGATCCATTTCAGAAATTATTCTATCAACAACCACCAAACAAACACTAGTGGAGAAATTTTGTCGAGCTGATAATTCATCCTCTTGAGGCTGTGCTTTCTCCAAAAAATGTTTTTGGAGTTTTTGTTTGTTCATTGCTACCTCTGTGAACCTGTGAAACTGTTGGAGACAAGCCCTTAGCTTGAGACTCAAACCTGTCGAACTGATCTCTCAGACCTCCAATGTAGTCCCGCAAAGTTCCCACCAAAGCTAGAGCTTTACACAAGTCCAGTTTCAGAGCCTACAAGGCAACGCTGGCTTTTTCAAGGAAATGGAGAATACAATGACAAAATGTGCACATAAAGGGCGTTTCAAGTTGTCAATTTTTTAGTCAAGGGACAGTTTTAATATCAGACAATATTAACACGGACCGGTGGATAAATGCAACAAAATAAAAAGATACGACCAGGATGAAAACGGGGTTATTTTTAAATATAATATTAAATGTAAAGCCATTGTGTGCTCCTAACTTCCTTAGCATTTCCTTAACATCGTGCCAACATCATAGCATGAGTAACATCCTCTCTGCCCCCTAACACTCTTTGGTCGCTATGGTAATGTTTAAACGTGCTTTTAAAATAAGATTTACCACAAAAACAAATATGAACTGCATGAAAAATAACACTGGATCAGTGGAAGCCCTGTAGCTGTTTCTCTGTAACAAAACAGTCCGTCTGTGTCAGTTTTAAAGGCTTCCCCCTTTTAGAAAACCCCGATTGCCACATAAGAGCGGAGTGGGGTTTGGTGAGTGGAAATCGCCTGTCGTGATAAATCCATATTTTAGGCAGGAATGCTGGTATTGCCTGTTAAATGTAACTTTCTTTTTCTTGAAAGTTGTAGGCTCTTCTTCTGTCTCTTCAGTGGACCTTTTCCTTTTCGCAAAGAAACTTTTCACAGAGTTCTGTTTTTAATCATTCTGCTAGATTGTGGGTTCGTTTTTAGCGGTGATGTATCATGTGACCGAGGCAAACACGAGTTATTGCTGGAAGTAGCGTAGAGAATATTTTTATTTTTCTAAATAAAACACAGTTGAGACTCTTATAATAAATATAACAGAAATACTGCCCCGCAGCGCAGGAGCCCTCACAGCACCGGGGCCCTGGGCTGGAGCCCCGGGAAGCCCCTGCTAAAGTCCAGGCTTGCAGATAGCCCATAGTAACCCCAAGGGGCAGCAGAGATCCACACCTCCGGTGGAAGAATCTGTCAACAGGTGTTAGTTGTGGCAAGAGGAACCTCATAAGAACTCGTTTCCCATTTACCATAAGCCAAGTAATAGACACAGGATACATGTGGAAGAAGGTGCTCTGTTCAGATGAGGCTAACCCCTCCTTTCCACCGAACGTGTAAGCGGCACGTTACAGGAGCAGCACGTTTCACTTGCGTATTCTGCTGCTTGGCCCTTTCCACCGGGTGCATATGAGGCGCATAGCAGCAAGGAAGCAGCTGTCACCAAAAAAGCACGAAATCACGCGGGATTAGCAAAATCACGCGTGGTTTCATCAGTAAACACAACAGCAAGCAGGAAAAGAGAACAACATGGCTCCAAAAGGTCTGTGTTTTATTACATGTCCGTTTTATATTCGCCAATAAATTTATGTTATGTCAGGGAATATCCAAAATCACTCGTTTGTGTGATGACACACAAATGAGACCCTCCCGCGAGGTACTGACACCGGGCCGCACAGGTAGTGACCTTTTTTTAAGTAAAGAAACCGCAAAGCAGCACGTTTCTTTTATTTAGAAAATTTGTGGATGCAGAGCCGTTTGATATCCTGTCTTCCCCTATCCAAAATGTCGAAATTTACGTGTTTCAGAGGCGCACAGCGTAGAAAATAGGACTGGGTATATTTAGAAAAGTGCCGCGACATGACGCTCCTGAGACGCGGCAGACTCGTGCTGCTTTCGCCTCCGGTGGAAAAGGTTCTATTGACTACAGCGGTGGCTATCAGCTGCGGATGACATGCAGCTCCTGTAATGTGCTGCTTACACGTCCGGTGGAAAGGAGGGGTTAGGTTGTTTTCATACCCGATAGTCCGGTAGACTTGATTCGATTGGGCCCAAAATTGCAACATTGTTGCTTTTTTTAGCTGGTGAGGTTTGTTTTCAAATTGCACTTTGTCAAACCAACAGAACATTTTGGGCAACACATATACCTCCACGACTGTGATGGCGCTGGACCAAGAAGCATCAAACACAGGGACACTTCCTGTTCTGTAAAATGCAAACAAACATGGAGTGGTATCAGATTTTAGCGGTTTTAGGATTGTTTTATTTGTCTTTGGCAAGCACAGACAAATATGTTGCAGCAACAGGCTCAGCATGAGTAGAGAACGAAGCAGGGTTGTTGCGTGGTTGTTTTGATGTATTTACCCAGAATGCCCTGCACCATAGTTTTGTTTTTGGAGCGTCCACCAGCCTGCTTGGCATTAAGGTATGGAATTGAACAGCACCAGAGTTCACCACAACCGAGCCGAGACCGGCGTTTTAAGGCGGACCAGAGTTCGCTTGTTTGGTCCGCATCAGAATTCGACTGTGCATTCACACCACACCATACGAACCAGACTTTCTGGGGAAATGAATTACTGTTCTAATAAAGGGGACTAAACAGGGCTTATGCAAATGCTTGAGATGGAAAATTACCCCATAACACCCTGAACACACTATGCCCATTGTGATGCATGAAAGTGGCAGCATCAATCTGTGGGGATGCTTTCCCTCAGCAGAGACTAGCTGATCTCTCCTTTGCCAAAAACATCTTGATGATCTCCATGACCGATGAGACAAAAACTGGAACTGTTCTAACATCCTGTTACATCTGGCCTAAAACCAACAGCATTGCAGGAGAGGACCATCATACTAACAAGCAAACGTGGTGGTGGTCTTGAGCTGCTTTGCTTTATCTGGAACAGGATGAGTTACTGTAATTGATGGAGTCATGAATTGTCTACTCTAAATGAAGAGAAAAGAAATCCTGTCGGAGAATGCTGGGCCATCAGTTTAAGCAGTAAAGCTAAAAAACTTGGATTTTGCAGCAGGATAATGATCTGAAGAACACCAGCAGGACCACCTCTGAATGGCAAAAAAAGAAACAGAAAAGAACAGAAATGAAAACCTTACTGAGATATTTTGGCGTGAATTTAAATCGGATTGTTACACTCGGAAACCCTCCAGTGTGGATGAAATAACACAAGAAGTGACAAAAATATTCTGTCAATGTTTGGATTTCTTTCCCTTAAAAAATGAAATTATTTGAAAACTGCATTTTGTATTTCCTCAGGTTATCTCCATCTTATAAGGTTTGTTTGGTGATCTTTCAGATCACTTTTACATGTGGCAAAAACGGAAAAGATCTGTAAATACTTTTTCAAAGCAGTGTATCCAATTAAGCTCAAAATAGTCAACTTTCTACTTTCTTATTTTTTTATTTAGGTTAAAACTGATCTTTTTGTCGATTATTTAGAATGGAAGTAATAGTAAAATTTTTTACCAAAGTGTGAAGAGCTGAGGAAGAAGCGGTTGGAATTTGTCTTTGCAGCACCACCAGAGAAGTAAGTTCAGTTAGTTATTTGTTCAAAGGCAACATCACCATCGCGCTGTTAGCCAATTAGAGGCGTTACTTTTGCATATTGTAAATATTAATGAGTTAGACTCCTAATTCTGACGTTTCCCCCACCCACTCCTCCGTCAAACTTCAACCTTCTGAAACAGGAGCATGAAAGCATTTTTTTCCACATAAAACAACTCACAATGCATTATTTCAAACTAGAGACCACAGCAAATTTATTGAAAAAACGAGTGAATGAGTCCTTTAAAATACCAGTGGAAACATAAAAAAATTGATCAGTGTTTAGAAGAGTTTCACAGCTGTAATGAAGAAGAAATACCTTTTACTGATTATTCCCCTTTTGAAATGTTTTATTATCTTTTGAGAGATGGAAGTCTCATTTTACATAAGAAACAAACATCCTGGTTGAATTAAAGCACTTTCAAATCTAAATCTGCTAGTGGTTTTCATAATTTTGGGTTCAACTGTATCTCACATACATTTAAATACATAGTTTCTTGATAACTTCGGGTCCATAAACATTACATTCTTTTAACAATGTCAGGAACATCATCTGCGGGATAAAAGATTATTTTAGCTTAATTTAATGTCATGATGAAGGACAGAAGTTTGTCAGGTGCGGTGTGATGAAGCAAGGACCCAAACGCAGATGCCGGTAGAAGGTTAAGGATATTCATTGGAGTGCTGCTGGCTGAAGTGATGATGATGATGATGGTGACGGCAGGAACAGAGAAACAGGACATCGGATGAGCAGGACGGGTAACAGCAGGACAACGCACCATGGAGACATAGACAATGATCTAGCGCTGATTGAGGGGAAGTGACGGCTTATAAACACATGAGGAAAGGAGGATCAGGTGTGGATGATTGGAGAGACAGGTGAGGACGATTAGTAGGAGAGGGAGTGAACAGGGCAGCATGACGAAGTTTTCGTCAGCAGAGTAAATATGTTAAAAAAGTCCGATTTTATATACAAATATTGGCAGCTTTGTTTCACTGTGCACTGACTTTCTGTGAAGTAACTCGATATACATGCATGGAGGGGGGCTGCTTGACAGAAAACACTGTGTTAATGCTGATAAATTACAGTTATCTGCTGGTATTGGTTTACAGACTGCATTAACTTTTAAATTACATGAGAGGGATGCACATTAAACTGTCATTTGCAATTATTATGTTATGTAGCAAGACACTGTTGTAAATCCACAGTAGTTTTGCAGCAGTTCATTAAAGTTCACCATGTGCCCTCTTGAGCACATTTAGCCACTTTTGTCCAGCTCCTGTCACCAGCTGGGAGCTGGCCAGTGAAGAAAATGCAGCAGAGAGCAGCCGTCCATGGAATCAGCCGGCAGCAGGAGTGATGAGACAAAGATGAATCACACCAATGTCCATTCCTACAGCTTTCAGCAAGGATCGGCCCACGACTTATATCCCTCCTCGCGTGGATTCAGCAGGGGCCGTGACCTTCAAAGATCACAAATCTTGCAAGTGTCACCAGTCATTAACCGAAGCAATATGTTCCGGTTCCTCTCTCTAAAGCAAAGTCTGTCGCAGTTCGCAGGCAGGTCCCTTATAGCTGGTGTCCAGCTCACTCATCACACATCTATGTTTTCCAAGTCATATCAGGGCGGTAAAATAGTGTGTAAAATATGACCTCAAACAGTCACAGGGCCCAGCAGCCCAGATGAAAAAATCATGTTGTATAATTAGCATCTGTCTCCTTTTAATTGGATGATTTTCTCTGCACGCAGTTGAGATATTTAAATATTTTTCATAAAATCATTTGTCGAGCATTCCTGTAGCAACTATGAATTCTGCTTTAAATATGCCTCATTAATAATTCATAACAGATATAATCAATGCATTGCATTGCACAGCATCCTGCAGATGTGAGTCGGTGCATACATTAAAACTAAAAAAAGACTTGTGGAAAAGTCAGAAACTATTTCTTTTGGTCAAGTCCTCTTTTGTACTCTTTAATTATCCATTTTATGAAGCGTAAAGGATAGCACAGGGTTGGGAAGAGGAAAGAAACGTTTTGTAATTCTCTCAGCTTTTTTCTTGGAAAACACAAAAGAAGCTGGCCACTCACATTATTACAACAATAATTAAATAAATAACATTTATGACACAAAAAAGAGCAACTGAAAAGTTCACCACAGCTTTGGTTTCAAGAATCCAGAGACAGTTTCTAACTATTGATCGTCTCCTCCTACTTTATGTAAGATATGTATTTTAGAGGCATATCTAATCAGGGGAGTATTCACTGAGGGACGGATAAAAGACGAGAGGGAAGAAGAGAGGTCAAGAAGTTGGATGCACTTCGCCGAGCTGAGCTGTGGGTAGATTCGAATAACCACAGAGATCCAGCCCACAGACGCTGCACGATTAAAACTGCAGCAGATGGAGAGGTGTTCATAGCACAACAGGCAATTTTGCTCAGCTTAAAATACAGCCTACTACTGAGATATATCAGAAATCGTATTATGTAAATCACGTGCCTTATGTTGTTCATCCATTTTTTAAATCTGATAAAATAGAATGGAAACAGAATCTTATTTAACATACTTACTTTGTAAAAGCAGTTGGCAAATTACTAAGATGTGATTTGTCAAAAGCTTATTACAAAGCTGTCCACACGGATTTATATATATTTTTTAAAAAATGACAACATATTGACTTGTCTGCAGGTCTTCCAAGTTGGTTCTCAAATTACTTGAATCAACCTGAATCCTGTGCGTCCACCATGCTGGCTCTCCTTCCACTTTCAATATCCAAAAGAATTCCCCAGGGCTCCAAATTTGGTACCCTGCTCTTCACAATGTAAGCAATCTTTGGACAATTTTTCAAATGCTGCATTTCATTTTGATGCCAATTACAAAATTATCTGTTGTTCATTTCCATCAGTGGTTCAAACCCTTGAATTTGCTTTTGTATTCCATCCAATCCAACACAACTGAAGTTAGTGTTACATGCAGAAAATTCCTTGATGTTCCTCCATATTCCCATATATGTTGTCTAAATTCCAAAAGATCAAAACTGCTCAAGGAGATTATATTTATCCGACAACATCCAAGAAGCGCATAATTATTGATACAAGTCTGCCATTTAAATGCTAATTCATGAAACCTGCACCAAATTTAAAGACAGTGGTTTTAAGCTTCAGAAATCTTCATTCTGTACTTGCAGCTTGTTCTTCACACACATTCTGGGTAGAACTTTGTTCTAGTTTGGTGTTTGAGAAATATGAAGCAGGTGTGCTACACTGGGAAAGACCTATGACGTTTTGTTGGGAGGCCTAGTGATGTACAAACAGTTCTGTCCAGAAAAAATATTGTTCTTGCAGCCTTGAGTAAAATAATTAATTTCTCTGTTCCTGCAGAGAATATATTGGCCTTGAAATTCACACTGCAAGATGTGTGAATTCAGCTAAATTGTGACTTACGTCACTCTTTTTTTTTAGGAATAACACTTAATTTTTGCAACCTTTTTGGGAGCAATGGCCTTTAGTGATTTGCTTTTTATGAATGCACCTGACCTGTACCTGAAGAGACTTATTGCTGCATCATTGTTGTGTTGTATTGCTGCCTGTGGAAATTGCATTGATGACTGTTATAACTGTCACAACTCTTAATACGCTGCTGTTATACCATACCATACCAATTTATTTATAAAGCACATTTACAAACAGCATCAAGCCGACCAAAGTGCTGTACAAGGTAGAACCACTAGAAAAGATTCACCCAGATAAATCCAAATTTTAAAATAAGATAATAAAACAGTAGAACAAGCCGGACCGAAACGGGACTAAAACTTAAACTAATTTAAAAACAGAGATAAAACGAGGTAAAATAAAACTCAAACGAAAACAAATACAAGAAGATAGACAGACTATACTGGACTGACAGCTATAGAATAAAAATATGTCTTTAATAAAGATTTAAGAGGAAAGAGAGGGTGCCAATCTGTTATATTTGCACTCTTGTGCTTATGTGTGCTGATTTTGTCATGCAATATTTTTTCTTTTACAAATCTCTATTTAAGCAGTTATCTTCTTACCTTTGCCATTATTGTGAAGAGTTCAAACCAATTATGACCTAAGTTCTTCTTGTCCGAACCCAGAGTGAGAACAGAGTTAATAAAGAAGGCCTTTAAATGCTGCACCAATTTCATGTAATAATATACAAAAGGACAAAAAATTGTCAGAACTGGTTTGTCTGGGTAAGTTGAGGTCAGGGAATGAGGGTAAGCTTAATTGGTCAATGTGACTGTTTCTGATGTTCTGTTTCTCTGACTGTTAACTTGTTTGTGCTGAGTATCATTTGAACTTTTTTTCCCAAAAATGGGTGTGATATATCAGTCTGTACTGCATTGAACTGTATTAATCCTTTTCGAAGACCAACACTTCTTCTCTTGTGGATGGTCATAGCCAGTCAAGAAGCAGGGCAAAGATGTTCCATTGGGCTTTGTTCAGTGGCCCCTTTAAATGAAGATGACATATTCATGTTCATTCCTCATTCATTGGTAACTAATGGAAAATAATCCACTGGAGGATTGTCCTCTTTCATTTTGGGTGAAAGTTTAACATACCAGCTGAAGCCAGAGGTTAAGCTTTGTCTGATGAAGGCTGCATTAGAACAGCACAATAGTGGACACATCCGGACATGTCTGAGCTTTTCAGGGACATGTCCATACGCATGCGAATATTGAAAAAGACAGTGGGCTGCACATTGGCGCAGTTGGCAGCACTTTTAGCATGGATAGCATGTTCTGCCTTTGCATGCATGGGTTCTCTCCAGGTGCTCTGGTTTTCTCCCACTGTCCAAATGATTGTGTTGGGAATCCAGTTTTAACAAATGAACTGAACAGACTGCATTTCCCAGCATTCCTAGCTGTGAGCCCAACACATTCCCATTGGCCGTGGCCAACGGTGACATCACAAAGTTTATTAAAGGGGTCGGCAGTGACCTACCCCTGTCTTTTCCCAGCGTTGCTTGGCAATGCAAGGAACCACGCAATTCATAGATGAATCCATGATACTTCTGACCTGCAGGGCGAGAAAGAAACCACTTTTAAAACCTTCGAAGTACAACCATCTGCCCAGCGTCTGATTGCGTAACCAGCCAGGGCGAGATTAGGATTGTTCCAAGACAATTCCTTATGACGTTGGTTCGCAGCTGTCAGGCCTGCAACCGGGACCGGGATTGCGAAGAACCCCTGCGCAAGGTTTTGGTTCCCTCTTTGTGGACTGGACCTCCCTCAAAGCAAAGGAGGACTGAACCGGTTCATTCAACCTAATCTTGTGTCTGGGCAGATAAATAGGGAAAATATAGCTTGGACGAGTTAGAGATCGTTCATTGTTGGTTAAAGTGTTTTTAAGCGCTGAACCTGTTGGTTCATTTAGCGTCGCCGCATACATAGGTATCTGTGCTGTATTTTTTGCTGTGCGTTTTGAACTGGTTTTTATCCTGAGCGGATCCAACTCTTTCTCTCACTTTTCCTCGTTCTACCTAGGGCTAGGGCAACGTGTTGACGTTATCGATTACGTCGACACGTAAAATACGCTGATGCAAAAATTGCATGTTGATGCGTCGTCACTTTCAAAACAAGCATGGCGGCAGCAAGTAGTGGCAACATGAGTGAGTCAGTTGACTTAAGTATCTCCACCCGAACTCGCAATTCAAATGTATGGGACTATTTTAGCATAAAAGGAGGCAATTCAGTCGTTTGCCGGCTTTGTGTAATGGAAACGGCCTATCAATAAAGCACGACGACTATGCACCAGCACCTCAAACGACACCATCCAGGGGCAATTTCTGCAAATGACAAAACACGGTAAGTTTTTTACTAACGTATGTATTTTACCCTATAATTCATCCAAACACCCCTATGTAGACATACACTCACTCATACACACGAGCAGACACACACACACACATGCACGCACGCACACCATAGACTGTATATTACTGGACGAAGCCTCGGTGACGTCACCCATTGGTTTCTGAAGAGCAAAAATGAAGCCAAATGGGCTTTTCCCACCGCCGCCATCTTGTCTACGCCACGCGTTTCGTCACTCCCAGAAAATACAAAAATGGGCAGAGGCGGATGATTGACACGCTGAGCCAACGTAGCCAGGAGCTAGTCCTGGAGCTAACTGAAGCTAACGGAGGTTAGCGGGCGCCTTTAGCCTAAAAGCCGCAGTAGAGCAACTGTGCTACCCTCTTCCATCGAGGCTGTAAATACAATATTAAATCGGTAAGTTAACATTTAAATTGAAATAATTTATTCAAATGAAATGATCATTAACTTAATGCAAGTTTTCAATAATATTTTTAACTTAAGTTATTAATAGTGTATGAGATCTATTTAGTCTATGCATGAGCTACATGATCAAGCAACGTAAGGATAGTTTACATATTTATATTAATATTTGTATTTACCCTTGTTAGTGACTGTACTACCATGTAGGATCTCCCAGTTAAAAAAACGGTTCCCACAGCTATTGTAGATTAGCAACAGCTAAAATGAATAATTTCGATCCTAGTCAATTCTGCAATGTAAGAATTTTACTAATCATTTATTGAGGTCTGGGAAGGGATAAGTTACACTTTTAGTAAGACACTTGTGTTTCTTTTTATAGATGTTTACCAGGTCACAATGGCTGCATGCCTGTCCTCCACAACAGCCAAACAAAGCAGAAAATGTAAGTACCTGTCTCCATCACTTCATGTAGAATTTTAATAGTATTATACTTTCAACCAATAGGCCACACCTGTGCAACTGCCAATCATTATGCTAGTTTTTTTCTCAAGAGCCATTTGGATCATTGGAGACAGCTATGTCTGACATAGTTCTGAGAGAACTGAAGAAACCATCGGAGGAAACCTCGGCCTCCCAGACGTCCGTATCTCCTGGTTTGGCTGGGGGGGCTGAGGTGGAAAGGAGGAAGAGCAGCTCTAGATGTCCTCATCATCAGCTGTGGTGGAGATGACATGGGGATGGTCAGCAGCAGTGTCCAGTTGGTGAACATGATGATGGAGGACCTGCACCAGCTTAACCTTCTCCACCTTCAGATGTCCATCATCTTCTCCTCCATCACCCAAAGGCGTCGATAGAGGGCAGGTGTAAACCCAGCAAAAATAAAAAAGGCCAGGAAGTTTGTCAACAGTGTTATGGCTTCTTTTATTCCTAGTTTAAATCCTGCCATCTTTACCCATCCTCACATTAGACATGACAGTCCTTTTGAACAATTGATGTTAAAGAAAAAAGTATAAATATAGTCCTGATTGTTATGTCTAATGTTTTGTTGGTGTAGTTTTTTTATTTCAACAATTATATCTGTTGCCATAACACTGTTGACAACTCTGCCCCCCCCAACCCCATTTTACGGTACATAAGTCTCTTTTGCTTTCTGGCCGCCCTTGTTTTTTTATCTGTGTCCCTTTCTTTTATAGAATCTTGTGTTTATAAAAAAAATAAATGTTTTATTCTCTATAATGACTGAAAATTCTTTCAACAGTATATAACAAGGGAAAAAATAAAACAAAGTAATTAATCAGCCAACTGCATTCTTAAATTTGATAAATTCCTTCAACATCTCAATATTAAAATAAACCTTGGTGTCTGCAATATTACAAAGCCAAATCATACTTCTTATGCGGCTACAAAACTATGATTTTTTTTCCTGAAATGGAAACAATATCTGTGTGAAAGAAAAACAAACTTCATTCATTTGTTGTTTATTTAATCAAAAACAAAAAGCGGACAGCACCTAAGGATATGAAAGAAGTGGCATTAAAGATGATGCTCATATAATGTTAAGTACTTCTCCTTATGATCTTCCTGTAGTTTTAGGCGATTGATATAATCTGTAAGAAAAAAACAATGTATATTAAAAACGTAAAATTTCAACATTGCCCGTCTTAGTTGGAAACCAACTCACCACAACAAGACAAACGTGTTGTAAACAAATGACCACACAGACATAACACTTATGGGTGTATGTATAAAAGTACAACAATGAAGGTGAATCTCACATGACAGCATATCAGAAATGGTTAATGCTTTAACTGACAACTCTTATTAATTTTTAAAAAGTAAAAACTCTCTGACAACAAAATATGAAATATATCTGGAGTTAGTTGGGAAAAATTTTTTTTTTTAAAAAACAAATGGGCCTCTAAGATAAGGCTGCTTGGTCGAAATGATCACATTTCTTATGTACTTTACATGTTAAAACCGTCCAAATAACGTGCTGGTACACACACACATATATATGTGTGTGTGTGTCTTGACCGCGAAGCAATCAATACTTTATTTTGACGGTGAAATGAGCGCAACTCAATAATATTGTCAAATAAAATCATGAAGCCCCATTTGTCCATAGCTTTTACTAAAATTATGTGAAGTTTGAGTAAATCAACATGTAAAGTAAATAAGAAATGTGATCATTTCAACCCATGTTAGACTAAGCAGCCTTATCTTAAATGCACAACATCTTAACCTGTTCAGTTTGTAGTAACTACCTACTTTGTTAGGAGCTCAGCTACAGGAGCTTCTTCTACAAAATAACGTACAGAAATATTCTTTTACTTACCGAAAAAAATGGAGCAGAGACTTCTTAGACGGTCTGTTAGTGCAATCAGTACCACAGCAAGCCATTTTTGTCCAATAAGTGCACGATTTATATCTAAACACTAATAAAGTTTGCGGATACAAATGATGTCCAAGTTCAGAAAAAGTAAATGGCCAAAGTCTTAACATGAGTCCCAGGCTGAAGGTCTTCCCCGGAGCAAGCAGGGGGGGTAAGCAGTCTATGGCGGCAAGCTGCTAGCCACCGTTAGCCACCGTTAGCCACCAGCGCTGACGGCTCATCCGAGACCTGTCAATCAAAAGGACACACCCCTAATTATTCATAATTTCAAGTTTAAATTATGTCTAAACGGATTAGTTAGAAAAAAATTAACCCCCCTCAGAGTTGTCATGACGATAAACCTGACCTATTAAACCTAAAATGGTTTTTTGAACCAGGCTGTAAACATGTTTATTTATGCTGTGAAGTTGGCCTTTTTAACATGGGAGTCAATGGGAAATTGCTCCTTTCTGGAGCCAGCCCCCAGCGGATGAGGGGGGAACTGCAATTTTTGTTACTTCCGGGATGTCGTCAATTCTGAGCGCCGGAGTTTGCCCCTTGACGCACACACACACACACCCACCCACACACACCTACGCACGTCTTGCTATACTTGTGTTGACATTGTATTGACTTCCATTGATTTTACTATGCCTAACCCAGAAACTTTCCCTAAGCCTAACCATTACTGATACGTGCCTAACCCTAACCTTACACACACACACACACACACACACACAAATAAACAACCTCAACCTCCTTAAACGTAAAACTCATTTAAGCTCCTTAGCAGTAACATATAGCAGCTATTTGTTTTGTTGGTTTTTATTTGTGACCCGTGCTGGCAAAATGAGTCGGAATGCGCACAGGCTGATTAGGAGCGAGAGCCAAAAATGTGAGTGTTAATTGGCTGCAGTAAAAATGTTAACAACAATAATGCACCACCTGCTAAATGTAGCCGTCGTGGACACACAGAAACAAGAGAAAATGCAGCAAAATGGATGTTATTTTGTGAATGAAGAGCACTTTTTTTGCAGAAAGGAAAGTGAATGTTTTTTTTTTGTTCAAAGACACCATTGCTGCTGTTGATATTTTATTTCTTTTTTTGTTATAACTTTTTCTTGATTCATATGATTTGTTTGCACAACATTTAATTTCTAGTTAAAATTTGTGTTTATATCATTGAGATACATATATTGTGTCCTTGGGCAAGTAACTTCACCCTTCTGCCTACTGGTGGGCCCGGTGGCCTCGCTTCTGTCAGTGTACCCCAGGGCAGCTGTGGCTATAATGTAGCCTGGCATCACCAGTGTCTGATTGTGTGCGTGAATGTCTGAATGTAGTGTGAAGCGCTTTGGGGTCCTCAGGGACTAAATAAAGCGCTATACAAATACAGGCCATATTATTTGTTTTCTAAGAACGGTAGTAGTAGAAGTTAGTTAAATGCTTCAGAATAGATGGGAATTATTGACAAAACGTTTTGGCTCTAAGGTTAATCTATTTTCTTAATAAATTCCCCTTAGCTTAAAGAGAAGTTTCCTGTGATTACTTGGTGTATGCGTAGAATTATTGTCCACGGCATTTGAACTTGTACCTTTCAGAAGAGACTGGGTATCTGGGATTGAAAGTGCTTCGGGAAGAAGCTTGTGCCCCTAACATTAACTAACAGATTCAAACTTTAACTTCATCAATAATTATATTAATATGAAATTATTGATCATAATTATTGATGTTTATGTAAACCAGACAAAAATTCACTTACTCTGTTTCACAACAATTGGCATCTCTAAATTATTCTTAGGTGCGAGTGTATATGTGTGTGGCTGTTTATCTTGTGTGTCTCTATGTTGCAATTGACTTGTGACCTGTCCAGGGTGGACCCCGCCCTGGATGGACGACAACAAAGAGAAAGCTAAACTGGAAACCTGCTACTTCAAAAGTGAATCTCACAAAATACAATTAGGTACTAAAACAAACCACTTTACAGCAGTGCTTACTAGCTTACCAGAACTTGCTAACATCATCAATCCTACATCAACATTTCTGCAAAAATGCTCTCCATCCAATCTGACTGAGCTTGAGCTATGTTACAAAGAAGAATGAGCCAAAAATGTCAGTCTCTAGATGTGCAAAGCTGATAGAGACATGCACTTGTAACCAAAGTGATTGTTGGAAGTATACTCAGAGGGGCTGAATACCACTTTAAGTCAAAAACCACTTCACAATTAATAAAATACACTTGAGTATATGACTGTAACTTCACAAACTGTGAAAAGGTTCAAGGTAAATATTACTTAAAGTAAATACTTTAGTTAGTCACTGTACATGTATATTGGAGGCTATGTTATACAAGTGCAACTTTAAACTTTACACTACCTGAAATGCTAAATTTAACGATAATAAGGTATGTTAGAAAGAAATTAGGGTTTGGATATTTAGTACTCCAGCAGGGCAATGGTCTGAAATTCACAGGAGTAAAATAAAGATGGGCTGGCAAAAGAACATAAAATCCCTCTCCTAAATCTTCTTGAAAACCTTTAAAGACAGCCAAAATCAGTCTGTCCAATAGGACTAATAATATAGAGAGGAACAGTGGCATAAACATCCATCAGATAATATCAAAAAGTATCTATGAAATCAAACACAAACATCTAATGGAGCCGAGGAAGTATATGAATAGTTGTTTTTTCCCCTTAATTATTATCTTTTTGCATGTATTTATGAAGATAGAAAGAATATCATCCTACAGTAATTCAGTGATATCCTGAGCAGTACAGTAATGTCAATGCAACTAGCTCATTACCATTCTTTTTCGTCCATTAATTTGCACTATAAATTGTTCTTATTGAATGTCAGCCATTTTTAGTGAAAAGCTAAGCATTGAAGCCCCAGATTGCTTTAATATTTTTCAACTTCAAAAACTGAGTGCGCTATTAATCATAATGGTGAGCTATACAATAAGTCACTGAGCTGTGTCTCTACATAAAAAAAACCATATTTCCTCACCTAATAATACATTTTAAATTAAATGCAGCAATAATTCTTAAACCACAAGACCTGCACTAGTTCTTGTGACGATGTGTTTTAAAGAACTGAGACCTTCTTTGACTTTTTGTTCCCACTTATAAAACTTTCATTTTCTCCTTCAGCAAGCCACATTTTAATGTGCAGAAATTTTGCTTTTCTCTTTACAAGTGTGCTGACATGCTCTATAGTATATTACCGCTTATATTATTCAGTTACTCAGTGGGGGGGGGCACACAGAGTACATGTTTTTGAATTACACCTATTTAAAGGAGTCATAACCTAGTATTATCTTGGATACCCACGCTCTATTATAGTCTTTCAGGCCCTTCTAAAAAAAAGAAGTTTTAAGTTTTAAAAAAGTGAAAAAAATAAACACAGAGCTCCTCTGACCCTTATTTCTGAAGCCATTATTGTCTCGCGAGATCTGATGCGATACTTTGGCAGTCGTGGATGGGCATTGTAATAATGCAAATGAGGGGCGCGTTGATCGGTGGCAGGAAGGAGGGGGGTTGACACAGCAGGTAACGTTAAACCCATATCTACTACTCCCGCTAGCATACAAAAGCCACATTAGCAGTTAGCTGCTGTTTGTTACACACATCAGAGCAATAAAAACACAGCCTTACCGTTTCAATTGCAGGCAAGTCTCTGATTGTTGGAATGGCACCTTTTTCCAAACGGAGCTTCGATGCCAACTTCGCCTGATATTGTCCCAAATTCGTAAAGGATTCCGGCGTAAAAAAAATAGAAAAAATATTTCCATGTTGATTCTGGCAGTCAACAACAGAGCAACTCACGTGTGCACTACGTTTCTGGTAGAAATGGTTTTAGCTGATTAAAATAAAAGGCTGACACGAATATGTCTTCTTCATGCATCATTGCGTGAAGAAACTTTCTGCATCTTTCACGGTGGAGTTCGTACTTCGAATCGGTGGTGTGTCGGTCGCGAACGAACCGGCTCTAAGAGCTAACTCTTTGAAGTGAACGATTGGAGTCGGCTCGTCATCGGGAGCCGTTTTTTTTTTTTTTTGAATTCCCCCCTGCTTGTTTTGGTACATTTGGTACACATCGTTTTGCATTAATTTTGGTAATAAATACACTTTAAGCAACAGAAAATCTGAGGAGCCGAAAGAGCCGGCTCTTTATGGTGAGCCAAGCCAAACGAACTGGCTCTCCAAAAAGAGCTGGAATTCCCATCACTACAATTCAGTAATGGCGGCGCTCGACTGAATATGAGGGGGAGAGGAGCGAGGAGGAGAGAGGAGCAGGGCGGGCTTCCTGCAGCATAGGTAGGTCTGCGATGTCTATACATGGTATATCCTGCGCCGACTTGACGTCAAGTCGGCCAGAAATTAAAATCACGTATTTGAGTGCGCGTGCACGTGGGCTGGTTAACGAACCCAGGGGTAAACAAACGCTTCACTTTTAAATATCGGCTTCCCGGGCAGTGTATAATCGTTAGGCAATCATAACATAAATTTTTTCTCATGGAAAAGTGAAAATTACAGGTCATGACTCCTTTAAAGATTAATATGTTTAGTTACATCAGTGACTCATTTTTAAGTGAATTACATAATTTTTTACGACTTCAGTATGACTTTTCCTGCGAAATGGAAGATTTATCTGTAAGCTATAACCTTGTACCACATCCACATTAGCCACATGTATGCCAGTGCACAGAAACAAATGATTACGAAAAAAAATTGCACATTTAGTTGGAGGAGGTCTGCAAAAGTTATGAAGAAGTCCTGTTTAGAGCAGTGGTTCCCAGACGTTCCAGCTTCTGACCCAGAAAATAAAAATGTAAGAGGTGTATGACCCCCTTTAAAACATTTCTAAAACACATTTGCTTTCTCATTGTCATTTTTGGTATTTAGGTTCATTTCTGAAGAGGACCTCAAGACCCCTAACTTACATATTGGTGATCCAAGTGGGGCCCCAACTCCAACTTTGGAAACTACATACTGGTTTAGAGGACCAGTAATTCCAGTCTCAGTGTCCTGGGAATAACATTTAGATTCAAAACTGTTTTGTTGAAACAATTGATCGTTTTTATTTTCATAAAAGAGCATCCTTGTTTCGATTAGGAAGAGTTCTTTACAGGGCTGTAGACCACCCATCATCAGGTTAGATGTGTAATAAACAACTGTTCAGTTTTAATCACTTTAATTTAATTAACCCAAGAAATCTAACTTGTTATCAAAATCAAATAACTATCATGACGTCAATGAAACAATTTTGATCTTTATAGCATAAATTGTACCTTTTCACTGAGTTAATGTTTGCATTAATTAGCAATGAGGATACAGCAGTGGGAACCAGACTTGTGGGGTCTACTTCCTATTCTTCCTTATCTCTTTGCTTTTTTTTTTTTTTTTTTCTCATGATGTCACACAAGGAAGATATGTTTGAGTTGTTGCCTTAAAACAGCTCTACCTTAACTCAAATGTTATGGATCATAAGCTTACAAAGTCATGTTTAGATGGTATATTACGACAAACAACAACAACAAATAACAAATTTGATTGGTTCTACGTGATGTATAATTGGCTCTGGTGTGAAAAGGCTTTTCCTTTGTGGTGCTATATGTGTCACTGTGTTTGGTTAATTGCTGTGAAAATAATGAACTTAGAGCTTTCTAAACTTTAGAGCAATATAAAAATGTGATTTTCTCAACATTTATATCCATAGTATAGGGAAACTCTCCCCTTTTACTGGCCAGTGCCATCAAACTGTCTTTGTTGAAGACAAGCCACAGGAGGGAGAGAAAAGGACATGAGTGTTCATAAAGAGACGGTAAAAAGCCTGAGACAAAAAGACGCAGAGATCAGGGTCTCTAACAATGACAACGAGAGCATGTCTGATGGCAACTAGGTTGTCAAAAGTTCCACTGTTGTTCTGATGTGAGATCAGTCAGGTCACCAGCTGGTTCCTCTCTGGCAAAGCTGGATTTCATTTTACAGGCCAGTGGTGAGAGTGGCATGACAGGTCTGTTTCCATGGTAACACATTTGTCACTCCTCCGGAACACGGCCAAAGGCTCGGAGGGGAATCACAAACAAGGTTGTGTTACTGGAGAGAAAGTTAATCACTAATGACGATTCAAAGAATAGCCTTGGCCGAAAATTTAAAGTTGATTCCATTCATGCATTTCTTCTGTTTCACCCCTTGAAAAGGAAATCTGGCAGAGAGCAACAGGATTTTCTTCCTTTTTTTCTTCAAGTGGCTCTTTGCAAGCAGAATCATCCCAAAAAGAAATACAGCCGGCATACGAGGAGATGCCAGCAGTTAAAGCATTGTGGTGGTAGTCTGGCTTTGAATTAGAGAGGAGAACCGGAAACCGGAGGGATGTTAAGATGTTAAATTCCTGGCATTGACTGATGCGTGTCTTCCAGCTGCAAAGCACCAAGGATGACTGCTGTGCTGTGGCAAACCATGTTTTCATGCCTCTGGAACTAGATGGAGCATGTGTTGAGTGTTGTGCATCGCTAAGTCTGAAATGGGTAATTATATTTTGATGCCAGAAGAATATTTCAGCAACTGAAAAATATGGATCGAGCAGAATTGCTTCTGAGGCCCCTTTTACAACAATACCTCTCCAGTAGTTTTAAACAATAAGTTTTTTTCCTTGAACTTCATTCATGCTGCACACTGCGGACTGTTAAGGAGAATCACACTAATACTGAAAAGTCTACGTGGACAATAGGTTTCTGCAGTGTTGAAGTCCACTGTTAAATTAGGAAAATTTATTGGGCCTCCCCAGACCAAGATCATTTGGTTGAGATGACTGTTGAACTATTAAAAAAAGTGATGTTAAGAAAATAATCCCTTTATTTCTTTGATTGCCACCCAAACAGCTTGTCTTCTCTGAGAATTTGTATTTCGCACGGCCTATGCAAAAGTGACCCTCTGTTTTAAACTGGATTTTAAAACTTCCAATGAATTTTAGGGGACTGACTATAGCAATCGAAGGCCCTCTTTACACTGGACTAACAGAAAATCCATATAATTACCTTCAGACATGGCCAAAAAAATACACAGCTATTATTTTTCTATCAAACAAATCACACTGTGTGCATCTTGGTGACAACCAATGCTCCAAGTGATCCTTTTTGTACCTGTCCTATACAAGCCAAGGCTGGATTCAAGTGTCATGTCCTGTATCGACACACTTCAACTCAACACATCTGTGTCAATTGATGTGCGTCCCTAACCCTAACCTTTTAGGACCACATCATAACATTAAAATCAGCCACAGCCAGGATCATCTTTGCAGGGTTTATGTGTGTACTTCGTGGGTACACCAACAACGCAGGGTGCTTCCTCGTTATGTGTCAAAGTTCCCCAGATGTTTAGAGCAGAACTTATTGATTTGGTGGTGGCAGCATGGAGGGAAGCATGATAGCGCTAGCAGCAGCTTATCCATGATGTGTGGCCTGCATGCCTCAATGTGGATTTGTGAGAAAATTTTAAGGTGTGGCGAACTTTTAATGCCTGCACGAAGCAGGCAGCACTACAAGTAGTCTAGGTCACGGTGTGCTCTTGATCCTGCTCAAGATGGTACAAAAATAATCCCACCAGGCACTTCCAAGTGCTGTAATAAGCATTCTGTTTGGTGCAAGAAATAAACATCTAACTAGTGTTAGAAGTGACATTTGAGTGTCATTTACTGATGGATTTTCATTCACTAATCTGACGTTGGGTTGGGTGTTCCTGGCAATAGAATATAAGCTACTGGTCGAAAATATAAACATTTTGTCATTTAAAAAAGCATTTCCCTCCAAAAAAGTTAGTTTGTTACAAAGAAAGGAAAAACCTACGAATAATGTAAACCAAAACCGCAACAGTTGGTCAATAAATATTCAAACAAATTCCCATAGTCTACATTGAAGTGGTTATGCAGAACATCTTAAATCTTTAGACTTAACATGACCACCTTTGCAATATTATTTCAAGGCCATATCTTGGTCATGTGCATCCATCACATAATTGTCTTCCAGCAGCACCCCAGCCTTCCTACAATCAGCACAGAAAGGCTCACTGTCATTGTCAAACCCCAGCCTTCCTACAATCAGCACAGAAAGGCTCACTGTCATTGTCAAACTGCATTACAATACCCAGCCCTCCTGCTTTGAGAACATATGTGGATTCATTATGTAGTTACCTCTAATTTATGCTAACTCTGTGTGTTAATGAGTTGCATTTGTGACTAAACAAGTGTTCATTTGAATACTCATTCCTCAAATTTGATGGAACAAACACCAAATAAAGAAAATAGTTTTATGCTTCACTTATCATGAGATAAAAACAAATGTATGAATAATTTAGCAAGACACTCTGAGCTGACCATCTGGATGGTCTCTATCCTCTTCCCTGGCTCTCTCACTGAATTATTTCAGTCATCTTACCATTACCATCAGCTCCTTCTCTACATCCCCAAGTTTAGCTTGGCATCCTGCACTTCGGCTCACTTCCTGGTTCTCGTGGTGAAGAAAGTCCTGGCATCACTCCCGCAATTCCTCCGCCTCACTTGGAGTCCTTGCCCCCCTTCCATTTTCCCAGAAGCCTGTTCCTTTCATGGCACAGCTGAGGCTTCCCACATTCCTCCATTTGGTCTTGGTGAGAACAAACTTGGAGCTTTGCTTGAGAAGGCGGCGCTGTGGCCTGTCTCCAGTCGCCAGGCTTGCCAGGATCTACAAGTCCTTCCAGTGAACACACCGGTGCCAGGCTGGAGAACTGTAGGACAGGGAAAAGGAAGAAAGAGTGTAAAGTAAGCAATGGATTCTAGGATCACTTCCCTGTGACCCACATCCTTCCATTCTGCCCCGAATGCTTAAACCCCCCCCCCAAAAAAACCCCCCAATTAATGATGACCCCTGCACCGCTTCCGAAACAGAGCAGTGGTGACTAATTAAAACTGAAAGGGTTTTCTCTCCCTGCTTTGTTCTTGCTCAGTGTGGGGGTTTGATTGTGTATGTACATGTATTTAACTCATCAACAAATCGCGGTTTTAGCATATTTTGCATGAAAAAGGCAGGAATGCACACAGAGTGAAACAGTGGTTGTCTTTTATAATCTAGTTGCTGTGAGCACGGCACTTTAAAGGAAGAATCAAATCAGTAAGTCATCCAAATGTTCCGTTTCTTTTTCACCAGCCAGAACCTGAGGTCCTGGGGCAACAAATCATCAACCTGCCGCCGTGTCTGGTACTAACAGGAGCTTCCTATCCAATCTCTTATTTTATTCAATTATCATCTTCTGCAACAGGCTCCTGCGTTGTTTGCCCTCAAGAGGATCTTGCACCGCACCTATAGTTGCTATTTGAACACCTTTCCTGACCAATTTCCATTCCTTTTCAAACACACAGACACAATGTTAGTCACAAACCCTCTCTCTCATCAATAGGCCCTGTTTGCTTATTTAAACACTAAATCTCTCTAAATATTTCCTGCTTTGAGTCAGTTAGGATTACCAAAACTGTTATCTGCTAAATGCCAGAATGAGATAATAGTTTAATTCAGCAGAGAGCAACAAATCAGATCATTTGACTCATAGATTAGATTTCAACAAGTCAATTAAATGGAGGCGCACCTGAGAATGTAGTTAAAAAGGTAACACCAACTTTGTGTGCCATCTTGAAAAATCAGAATATCAGGAAAAGAATTGTGGATCTTCACAAGTCTGGTTCATCCTGGGGATATTTCCACATGCCTAAATGTGCCACATTCATCTGTTACAACAATTATTCACAAGTGTAAACATCCAGCTTATATTCTTCTATATTCTTATAGTTTCAGCGTCCCAGAAATTAGTGTGTTTAAGTGTGGAATGTGTGTATCAACCTGCGGTGAAAAAAGTAAAGGACCTTGTAAAAAACAAAACACTGACTGAATCTGCAAAGCAGGTTTCATTATCAAAGGTAAAACAAGTCCTGTTACACCATTAGCAGAAAGGCCACTCTGAGAGGAAGAAGCCACTACTTGGAAAGCATAATAAAAAGCCTGCATTATAGTTTGCAAATGCACTCAGGGAAAAAGACTTCACAGACATGTTCTGTGGTCTGTGGTGATAATCAATGTAAAGTGGTGATAATTAGCTTCACTGCACTGTAAACCCCGATTAGTTGAGTCTACTAAAGATTCATGTGGAAAAAGGTTCCCCTAAACCACTTTAGTTTTTACAGATGCTGAAACTTAACATATTAGGTTGAATTGACATGGACAATCTTTGTGTTTACTAAAAATGATTAGTTCCCTTAACTAATTTTCTATGCATCCAAGTTGTTTTAATCTTAAAATGAACTTAATTACACATTGTATTTATCACTAACCATTTGTTACTGTAAACAATAAGGTTTCTTCAAATGTAATTAATACTATTGTGTTTTTCTAAAAAATATCTTAAACAAAATTGTATGGAAGAAAATAAATTTTTAGAAAAACATTTATTTTTATTACATAAGGAAGGATGATAATATTCGGCATTCTTACAGTACAGTACAAAGAGGCTGGACTGAGATGCAGGGAAGATGATGATGCAGCACTTTTTAAATCAACCAGGAGGATTCCTCTCAATGTGTCGATCCGACTCTTCTTCATCATGGTCCTTAATAAACAATATCAAGACACAAATAGAATCATTGATTTCTCAGCCATCAGTCATTTCAGAATATAAATGAAATGCAATGGGTAAGAGAAATCATTCTGGCCAGAGCCTGCAAATTTCATGAAGTGAAACAACTGATCACCATGTGTATTATAATCCATACTTATTTAATGTTTTTGTATAAGGCAAAGTGTGTTGATGCAGTTTAGCACAGACTGCAAACACAATATATTGTTGATCATTTTAGACCATACATCCATCCATCCATCCATTTTCTGTACCCGTCATTCCTATGCAGGGTTGTGGGGGGGCTGGTGCCTATCTCCAGTTGTCATGGGGCGAGGGGCAGGGTACACCCTGGACAGGTCGCCAGTCCATCGCAGTTAGATCATACAATCACATTCCATTCAGACAGTATAAGGTAAAGAATAACTTATAAAGACTGATTTGAAGAAATCTGCTGGCTCGCCACCAAGAATGAACGGAGGCCCTCTCAGTGCCATTATCTGAATATCAGTTGACTCGGAAGTCTTTGGGGTACCAAGATGACAACTTACATTAGTAAATTATTGCTAAAAGCTATATAGTAAAGTGTATACCTGTAAAGTATTAATATAAATACAAGAATGACATCTGAAACAAAACACATGTTAAACCCATTACCCCGCTAGCTCGCAGTTACCATTAGCTACCAATGCATGCTAGCAGGTGCATTATTGTTAACACTTAGGGTGACCATATCCCAATTCACCAAATGTGGGACAAAGACTACATAAGTGTTGAACAATGTTAGGTCCAATGCATCGAGAAAAAGTCTAAAATAAGTTTTAAAAACACTTTCTATTCTGCCCTTTAGCTCAAATATTACTGGTAACACATAGCTATATTATATATTTGATTTAAATTCAACTTTCTGACATATGCAAACTACAAAAACTGCAAACTATTTGGCAGTTCTACTCAAGGTACCCCACCTTAACTATTTAAAATCAAACAGAATAAGCAGCCAAGGCATTAATTGTTCTTTGATATGCTTTAACAGGGTTTGGGTTGCTTGTATTTCAAACAACAAAACCCCAACAAAACTACAACACCACAAAATGTGTTTGTTCTAGTAGAACAACATACATTTTACATCCACATTTTCAAGTAGAACAAGAACTGCCACCAAGAGGTAAAGCATAAAACCATGAATAAAACCAAATTGAAAACTGGTAAGAAGAGAACAGAAATTTATAATAAACACAAAAATCTTTTCAGCAATGCTGTTTTAGCACCAAGGAGACCCTTTACTGAAATCTAAGATGTGTCCATAACAAGTCTTTCAGTTTTCTCCATCACAAAAACTGCAGGCAACCTGGCCCTTTCCAATATACATCAGTGATCTCCTGACCCAGTATGAACATACTCGACCCCTCAGGTCATCTGAATGCGGTCTTTTATCAGTTCCCAGAGTCAGAACCAGACATGGAGAAGCTGCGTTCAGCTTCTATGGTCCACATGTCTGGAACAAACTCCCAGAAAGCCTCAGATCAGCTGAAACACCCAGTGAAAGACCCACCTGTTCTCAGCTGCTTTTGATTAGATTTTTATTCTAAGTTTTAAATCTGCACGGCTTCTTTTAAGATTTATTTATTTTAATTTTAAATGATGGTTTTTATTCCTGTACTTTTGCTTTTTCTGCACCCTGCTGTAATGCTTTTGATGTTTTATGTAAAGCACTTTGAATTGTCTTGTAACATGAATTGTGCTATACAAATAAACTTGCCTTGCCTTGCCTTGCCTTGCCCTCACAGGAGGCACGTTTCCACTATTGGAACACCAGGCTGGGCTGACAGGTCCATTTTCGGGGGCCATTTCAGGAACCAACGAAGTACCAATCTGGGGGTACGTACTCAGAAATGGCCTGGTAGAGACGCGGGGCGAGAGCTGTGGTTAAGTCATGCTGATTGGTTGTTATTCAGAGGGAAAAGAGCAGACGTCGCCAAACAACTGGATTTGTAAAATAAGAAGAGTTGCTGGCAAAGTAGTTTATAACAACCTATCAAACAGAAACGCAGCAACAAGCCCTGCTTTTTCTATGTCGATCTCTTGTTTTTTCTGCTGCTGTTGGCACCTTTTGACGTTGATAAGTGACGCTGCTCACTGCAGAGAGAGTCATGATATGCTGCCATCTTAGCTACTGTAACTTTTTGGACTACAAGCCGCTACTTTTTTCACATGCTTTGGACTCTGTGTCCTATACAACAATGCGGCTAATTTATAGATTTTCACTGGCTAACAGCCTCCGGGGGGCACTATAGCAGGAAGGGCAAAAGTGAGACAGACGTGGGGAAAGATTATGTGCCGAAGAAGACGCTACCGGTAGTTTTCATGCACACACCCTCATCATGGAAAACACACAAAGAAATGCACGTGATGCATCTTTTAAGTTAAAGGCAAGCGAGCTACTGTAGCTGTCAAACAAGGAAATAGAACTACTGCAAGTAAGCTTGGCATCAACAAATTGATAGTGAGACATTGGAGCAGGCAGCTGGAAGAACTGAGTCAGTGTAAAAAGATGACAAAAGCTTTTAATTCAATTCAATTCAATTCAGTTTATTTATATAGCGCCAATTCACAACAGATGTCATCTCAAGGCACTTAACAAGAAGTCATTTCAATACAATTATACAAACATTCCAATCAGTTAAAAAGTTTCCTATTTAAGGAATCCCAGCAGATTGCGTCAGTCATTGGCGTGAGGTTGGGCAGATTTCCAACCACAGCAATCCTTCAGCAATCCCTCATACTGAGCAAGCATGTAGCGACAGTGGAGAGGAAAAACTCCCCTTTAACAGGAAGAAACCTCCAACAGAACCAGGCTCAGTAGGAGCGGCCATCTGCCACGACCGTCTGGGGGTTTGAGAAGACAGAGCAGAACACAGAAGGAACAGAAGATCCGATATAAGAGAACTTTCTATGTTACAGAAAGTAAAAAGTTGATAACAGGACACAGTGGATGTTCAGTTACTGAGAGGATCATCCCAGTCGATGACCCCCGTCCAACAGGGCATTGCAGCCAAGCAGGATACCAGACCAGGTGTATCTTCGATGAGGAGAAAAACACTGAGAGAAAACAAAGGGGACATAAAGACACTGAGGAAGACAACTTCAGTGGCTTTAGTGAGAAAGAGGAAGATGAAGATAGCGGCCAAAGATTTTTCTGGTAGGATAAGGTTTGTTTTATTTTTTAACCAGACATGTTACTGTCATGTTGTGTTGATGCCGTGTTGGTGCCCTACTAGTGATTTTCAGGCAGAGTTTGATAAAACAAAAAGCACATCTTAAATTAAAACTAGAAAATAACTCAGTCCTCCGCCAGGGCCACTCATTCCCCCCACCCCCTTGTTGTTATCTAATTCTAAATTTCAGTGCTTTTGGGAAAAATTTATTTTAATGAGATGTATGGCTGTGTTTGTGCTGTCACTGCGCTCTTCCAGTGGAGAGCAGAGATTTGGGGCTGCTGAGCGAGGGGAGCCGCTTGTGAGCTCTCCGACACGGGAGAGGAGTGGAGGTTGGTCGGTGGGTGGATACGCGCTTCATGTCGGATCAACTCCAAAGTTTAATCAGTTGTTCCTAGTCCCATTGCGGACATTTCCTGAAAATGTCATCAAAATTAGTCCATATCTTTTTGAGTTATGTTGCTAACAAACACACAGACAGACGGGCATTAAAAACATTACCTTTTAGCAGAAGTAACTATTAAAAAAAAATCTTCAGTGTAACATCTATCTGTGTAAATATCTCATGTTACAACATGAAAATGTGTGGCTCGTATTCAGGTGCAGCCTATATACATACAAAATTAATTTTATTTTAAAATGTAGCTAGTGTGGCTTATTTTGAGGTGCGCTCAATAATCTGAAAATTACGGTAATTCCTTAAAGGCCCGCTTTTGTATGGACACAACAGCTGAGAGGAGTGGGCCAACAAATTACCCTGTCAGAAAAAGATCCGGTAAAATTACCCTGAAGTTCCAATAGTGGAAACGTGTGTAAGGAGTGCAATTTCAGTACCATCTAAAGCACCTAATGGTAAAACACATGAAGGGTCGTGGCAGATGGCTGCTCGTTCTGAGCCAGGTTCTGCTGGAGGTTTCTTCCTATTATAGGGAAGTTTTTAACTCTCCAATGTCGCTACATGCTTGCTCAGTATGAGGGATTGCTGTGGTTGGGGTCTGCATGAATGGGCCGCAACTGCCAGTCAATGACTCAATGCAATCTGCTGGAATTCCTTACATAGGAAACTAACTAAAATGTTAAACTGATTGGAATGTTTGTATTTAAATGACTTTCTTGTAGCCTACAGTGCCTTGAGATAACATCTGTTGTGAATTGGCGCTATATAAATAAACTGAATTGAATTGAAGAACAGCACAGTGTTAAAATCTAGCACCACACTGGCTCAGTCCCCACAATATTCCAATTTATATCTAATACTATGTTTATCTTACCTTAGGTGTTCTTGGCTTTGTACTTTTTTGCTTGAGTGTGCAGCTTCCAATAAGACTTCTGATTAAGTGCATAGCAGTAGAATTTCTTGCAATTGTAATCAAGGCTGGTCCATGCTGCAGTCATGAGGGAAAATGCTCTCTCCACAGAATTGTTGGTTATGGGGATGCTGAACAGAATGGATGAAACTGCACTCAGATTTAGCGTGTTTGTGCATTTAAGTAACATGGACCACTTCTCCAATACAGGAGCTCTTCTCTCTACAATTTTCTGCTTGCGTTTCAGTCACAGTATTCTTCATACAGTTCATCCATGTCAACTTTCTCCCTGATTTGTAGGACCTCCACAACATCACTGAGCTGGAAGAATGTGAACTTGCTCAAAGTGCCAGAAATGCAACATTCTTCTGATGGTTGTTATCTGTGAAGTTATATCATTCTCCAGGTAGTTGAGAGCAGCTTTGTAGAAACTTGAAAAATCCCATTTGATCGTAGCTGCTTTTTTCTCAGGAAACTGTTGAATGATAGCGCTGGTCTCCATTCTAAAGAAGGAATCCATTTGACGTTGGAGCTTTGTCTTCAGAGTGAGCATGAGGTCGTATATCTCACAGAAGGTCCCATCTTGTCCCTCCAACAGCAGCACAACATCATGAAAGATCTTCAGTGTGTTTTTGAGGAAGGCCAGGAAGGTCTGCAGCTCTAGGGGTTGCCCCTCACCATCTTGATCCATTTTGAACAGCTGCCACAGTTCTTTTGTGCACTGATTCTCCCCCAGTGACAAAAAGTAGCTCTTGATGGATGCTGCCTTTGTACAACCACATGAAATTTTCTTTGCTATATCAGAGTCTGGAAACATGACCAATGTTAGCTTATTTCCACAGTGTTGGGAGTCTTGCACTCCGTGGTAAACACTTGTAATTTCTGCAGCTGTTACCATGTCTGTGTTAGAATCTTTGGGTTTTAGCACGAACCTGTCCAATGACTGGGAAGCCTTCTTTTGAATATCACAAAATACTCTGTCAGAGTGGCCCTAAAAAGGTTTAACCCATGAATAAATACTTTCTCAGTCTTTGTTATAAGCATTTTATTTTTTTCGCCACAGTCACCTCTAGGTCCTCCATCCTCAGGCTCCTGTCTCCACAGATGTGCTTACATATTTGGAAATGGCACCATTGCACAGTGTTGCCAACTGTCTTCAACAGAAAGTAGCTGAAGTTTACCCAAAAAGTCGCTAGTTGTCGTCAGTTGCCGTCACACACGAATTTGCATATAGATTACATCATCATGTCACGTCGATGTGATGACATCATACATCTTCTAGCGGTCTTAATTTCCCCCCAAAAAAACATGCAATAAGAGTTTGCAATAAAAACTGCGTGGAAAACCAGTGTGCTCAGATGTATCAAAATAAAAGAACCCATAGAACAGAAAAGGGCAGCCTCATAAGGTCGAGGAAAGATGGCACAAACAATGGAAGTAAGAAAGAACTGGTAGGTGGCTTAAATATATAAAAAAAAAATTGGTATAATGAGGAAAACAAAACAAAACAGAAAGGAGGAAATGATTATATCAAGATTAGGATTTGGTCATACAGGGTTAAACAATAAATTATTTAAACAGGGGAAACATGCTAAAGGAAATGTGACTTTTGTCTTCAAGAAGAGACGGTCGAACATGTTACATTATTTTTTCAATTCAGTTAAGTTCAGTTTACTTATATAGCGCCGATTCACAACAGATGTCATTCATCTCAAGGCACTTTTAAAAAAAAGTCATTTCAATGCAATCATGCAAACATTGCAATCATTTAAAAAGTTTTTATCTAAGGAAGCCCAGCAGATTGCATCGAGTCATTGACTTGAGGTTGCGTCCTGTTGATGCTGAATTGCAACCACAGCAATCCCTCAGACTGAGCAAGCATGTAGCGACAGAGGAGAGGACAAACTGCCCTTTAACAGGAAGAACCTCCAGCAGAACCTGGCACAGTACAAGCAGCCATCTGCCACGACCTTCTGGGGGTTTAAGAAAACAGAGCAGAGACACAGAAAGAACAGAAGATCTGATATAAGAGTACTTTCTATTTTGTCTGAAGTATACTGTTGAGAGAACTGGTAAAAAATTTACAAGATATCAAATTGCAACTGGACATCCAAGACTTTTTAAACATAATTTCTAGTTCGGAAAAAAAATTGCTGAGATATCTCAAAAAGACGAAATGACTAGAGAGCATATAGTTTTTGTTTGTGTGTTTTTTAGTACTTTGTAGAAATACGTAGGTCATATTTAGTATGCATTGAACATTGCATGCCGACCGCCATTAAACAGAAGTTTATGGCTTATGGTTGTATTTACAGTGTTGTTTGTTATAAGTTTTAAATGTCCTACATTAAGGAACTCACCACCTCAAACGTTCCTTGAATGCACCACAGGTGTGTGATGCAGCGTAGTACAGACAAGCTTCTGCCTGATGTTCATGTGTGGCTTATAAAAAAAGATCAGTCTTATATACTTGCAGATTTCTTTCAACTTTGGAATTAATTTTAAACACAAAACAACGTTGTTTGTAAGTGGGTGAAATCAGCATCATAGAGAGAGACGCTCTCTCTATGGCACTGGGTGAAATGAATCGAGAAAGATTTATGATTGATCAGATGTACTGTGACAATACTGCATGCACATGCGTGGACTGTGTCTGGAAACAGTCTGGATGCGGAACAGGCCGGGTTTCTAATCTGTAGAGAATATTGGCGACAAAGTTTCACAGAAAGAAGCCAAAAGTGGTCAGAAATGTAAATAGATGGGGCGTCGCGTGGCACAGTGGTTAGAGCAGGCGCCCCATGTGCAGAGGCTTCAGTCCTCGACGCGGCTGTCCCCGGTTCGAGTCCTGCCCCGGGCGACCTTTGCAGTATGTCTTACCCCACCTCTCTCCCCCCTCAAAAAAATTTCTGTCCACTGTCAATAAAGGCCACTCAGGCCCAAAAAAAACCTTTAGAAAAAAGGAAATGTAAATAGATTTGTTGCCAGGGGTTTTTGGAAAGAAAAGTCGTTATGGGGTCTGAAAAGTTGTTAGAAATAGCGACAAAGTCGCTGAGTTGTCAACACTGCCTTTGCATGCCCAAACTGAAGGGGGCGATATTTCCAATATCTGTCTTGGCAACACATTTTTTTGTTCTTTTTTTTTTTTTTTTTGTCCTGTTTAGCAGTGTGGAACTCAGAATTTGTGTCCGAGTACCAAGTAAAAGCCCAAAAGATTTACTTTCACAAGCGGAGCAGTGCAGCTTTTGCTATAGTACTGCACTTGATATTTGTGTGAAAAATCTTTATTATGAATTGCTGGGGTTTTTATTTCCTGGACACGGAGACGTAAAATTAAGGGGAAGAAAGAAAGAAGATGAAGAAGAGAGGTAGGAAACAAAAAGTCATGAGAGAGGGTGAGTTGAAAATACAAGAGAGGAAGGGGAACAAAGAAAACACAGGAAAACATTGAAGTCTGCCTCCATACCCACAGGACGGCAGAGAGAGGGGGAAAAAAACAAAACAAAACAAAAAAGGAAAAAGGAACATCGACAAAACAAACCAAACATCGTGAACTAAGAACTAAACAACCACATGACACAAAAATGGATATAAAAATACAACAATGTCACAGAAAAACTCATGTTACCGATTAATCAAGCTCTATTTTTTTGTTCTTTTGAAATCTTGATTGATTCCAGTCATTACTGGCACAATAATTCTATAAAATACTATAATTTCCTATATTTGGATTCATTGATATGTGTGTTGTTTTTGTATCAATTGTTAAAAATGCTGACTTAGAAACTACTGCTACAAAAACTTTTTATTGTTCAATACCACAGACCTTTATGTGCTAACATGTCTCTGTTTGATTTCTATTGTTAATAAACTTAATAAGTTTCATCTAAAAGTAAACATTACTGGTTTTAATTACTAGTATATTTACAACAGCAAGTATTAAAGGTATAAACAAATCAAAAGTTTTTATTTTTTTGATGACAACTAATTAAACCAAAGAGTTATTCTGGTTGAAGATTTTTACTTTATCACAAGCAGCAAGAGTTTTAACAGTTTTAGGATTCTTAGAGTCTTTATCAGAGTCGATGTACTGTAGAACAGGAATAATGACAATACAAGAGCTAAGTTCGATCATCCACTTTTCTCAACTCCAACTCCACCACTTTAACGGTAAACCAGAACGCACATATATGACGCCCAAAAAACATATATTTTTGAATCCAAACATCCTGTTCACATCCTCTTGTCTGGGTTTGAGTGGAGCCCCCTGCGTGATGCCTAAACGCTCCATGTTTGCAAACTCTTCCCGAGCAACAGCCAGCTTAGTGGCACCAAGGCGGCGCACTCGCGGGAACACCGGGGGTCTGCTCATGGGGATATAATGCTCCACCCCGTGTTTACTGTCTGCGTTGGAAAAGTTAGGAACGGTCAGTGATGAAAACTCTGACAGCAACCCCTGAAAAGCATCCCCAGAAGCTAAATAATGTGCATGCACTAATGGCTCAGCTCCTCGCGTCAGACAAGGCAGTGAAGAAAAAGACACAGCGTCAATCAACCGTCTGTTAGCAATACAAACAAGGAGTTTGTGCGCACAGAGAAAATAAGCTCCTATGATGGGAACCAAGCTGGCAGCAACGACAAAGTTCCACTGGAAGTCTCTACCGTGAAAGCAGACAGTCACCAACCTTTCACCAAAGGTCCTGGGGAGCCATTAGCTGCAGTCAGCAGTGCACTGCAGCCTTCAGCTAGCCTGTCGGCGCCAGCTGGGGGAATCTGTGAACCACTGTCAACCAGAAAATGTCTACCCGACCGTGAATCTTCAACAAAAAGCAGCCTTTCCCTGTCGCGTTATCGTTTCCCTGAGGCTTGAAGCTGCATGGTGGGAGACAACGCCGGGCTTTGGCACCAAACTGTTGGTGGTAGAAAGAGAAAGCGGCTCCCTGGTGTCTCCAGGTAGCGATCCCAGGCACCATTGATGGCTCGCAAGCCTCTGAGGACGTTACTGGGAGCTGAGCAGGAGCCACTGGAGATGCGGGAGCCCCCGCCTGGACTGTGAAGCATTTCATAGCCAGGAGGATGCGGTCTGCTTTTTCCGCTAGCAACAGCAGCGGGGAGTTGGTGAGGACAGCCCGCACCGGAGCTGGGAGCTGTCAGAGGAATAGGTGGATGAAAATGAACCCGCCATCGTCTGTACCCAGCAGGGATAACATGCCCTCCATGAGCTCCAGAGCTGTGCCATCACCCAACCCAGGGAGGGAGAGGAGGTTCTCGGCCTGTTCTGCAGTGGAGAGGGAGTAACACTGAATAAGCAGCTGCTTCAGGGCGGCATCTTTTCCTTGGATCGGAGGGTCCTGCAGAAGGGATGTCGTGCGCCGGGTGGACAGCGGATCCAGCAAGGCAACCACATACTGGTATTTCGTGTCGTCCGAGGAAATTCCACGAAGAACAAACTGAGCTTAAATGTGGACGAACCATGAAAGCGGATCGTGCAGCCAAAAGTCCGGCATTCTCCTAGCCACGGAAAAAGAAGAAGGGGACGTGGGTGGATGTTCCACAACAGCAGGTGTCACCTGTGATGAGCTGGCTTCACCTTCAGACGTTGACATGTTCAATCTAGGGGTCACCAATGTGGAGGAATAATAACGACAACACAAGAGCTAGGTTCGATCATCCACTTTTCTCAACTCCAACTCAACCACTTTAACGGCAAACCAGAACACATATATATGATGCCAAAAAAATCATATATTTTTGAATCAAAACATCCTGTTAACATTCTGTTGTCTGGGTGTGAGTAGAGCCCCTGGTGGTCTGCCACAGTACTACATAAATTCATGAGTATATACAAGAAAAGATTGACTTGTTCTAGAATCTTGCATTTATGGACATTAAATTTTGCCCACAAATTTCTAAGGCTGATTACATAAAATTGTATTGATTTTTTTTTCCTTTTTGAAGACTAAATAACATTTTTTTTTCAAAACAGAACAAATCCTTTAATAATGTTTTCTGCAATAAACACACACAGGTTTTGCCAAAAGTTTTGTAGATAAGAGCAGAACCAAAATAAATTCACAGCAGATTCTTGTTGAATATTATAGAAACTATAGTTCATATAAATGTCTAAATTGAATCCATACATGTACGTTTCCCCCCTTTCATTTAGCTCAGTTGATCTGCTTCACAACATATAGACCTGTGCAGCAGTATTATTTAACATACATTTTCTACAAATAGCAGTAGTTACACACCTCTCAGAAAATACTAAAGTTGTCTGCAGATAAAAAAAAGAATTAAAAGAGTAAACCCAATGAATATAGTTGTAAATATAATGTTTCTTCCTTATTTTTAATTTAATAATGTTCGCAAAATATTGCAGTGAGAGTCTAAATAACCTATTTTGAAGGGGGCTTAGCAACATGCTTTTTAGTACCATGAGTGGCTTGGAAATGTGTTGTATTGACTTGCCCTTGAGTGTGTTGGGTGCTTCCGACGTTTAAATCTGGTGTCATTTATTAATTCAAACCCACAGCAGGTTACAACATGGTGTTCAAAAACAAAGATAAATAAAAGTTAAATAAACTACAATAGTTAAACTGTTAGTATACTGTGTTGCCCAAGTTTAACAATGACAGTAATCAATAAGGATTTCAGAAGAAAGAAACGTGAGAAAGCGTGCAACTAATATAGAGAAAAGGGCCCCTTCAAAACATTACATGCTTACATGCAATTATTACAATGCACAATGTTGTAAAGTATTACAAACAGCTTATTCGGGTTTACTAATTATACACTGTTTTTTACAAAACATGAAATCTAAAACTAAAACAAAAAAACCTAAAAAGAATAATTGGTTGAAAAGTAGGGTTTTAAACACATAGTTTGTCGAAAGCAGTGATAGTTATAAAGTCTGAGGAAGGATCTGCGATAATGCTCCTTCATGCACATAGGTTGCAGCAGTCTGTCACTGAAGAAGCTCTCCAGTTCTGCAACAGTGTCTTGCATGGGATGGGATATACACATTTAAAATAGCTGTTTTTACAATGTTTAACATCTCTTTAAACTGTTAGTTTTAGCTTTTAACCAAAGGGTTTTATAAATTTCAAAGAAATATTTTATCAGTGACGCACAATTTTTTAATAAATAATTATATTACATTATATAAGCTTTAATAGCACATGTTCCATGCTTGGTTACTCAGTTGCAATAGAAGATACATTTATTCTAAGGATTTTTACAAATTTTTGTTAAAGGTGCCAAAAGGTGTGGAAGATGTTGTACGTATATTTTCATCAATTCGTGCCCACTTTGAAAACAAAATCAGTTCTATCAGGCATGTCATTATTGTAACTCCAGTTTTGAAAAACTATTTGATTCGATTGATATGAGTAGCATGACTTTAATACGGCTCATGATGATGCTAATTGATACTAAGCAGTTAACCAAAAGTTAAGGTCATCATCATCCCAATCTTCTGTAGTATATTTAGTAATATATTTGTGGGCGTCTCAAATGTAAGCCATTACTTTCAGCCTCAGCATCTAAACAACAAAATAAAGAACAGAAATGTCTTTTGACATTAAATACCTCCCTGTGGTGCTTTTAATGGTTGGAAATTTTACAGAATTTCTCTAAAATCATAAAACATCTCTAAATGTCAGCCTGTATATATACAAGATTTTTATTAAGATGCTTGGTAGCTGTTTGGTTCCAAATGCTGCACACATTTTATTTGCACTTTATTAGTTGTGGTGATAGCTGGGCTGGAACTGCTCCCACCTTATGAATCTCTCTGTCAAGTCAGTAAATTCATGCTTTTTTTCTAACACTGCATTCATGAGGTCTGAAATCAAGTACAATACCATACTTAAACTCTAACAGCTTTGTGGAGAAAATAAAGGTCCCCTTTATAAGTGGAAATGTTGCCGAAATAAGGATTACAAAATATATAATATAATATAGTATATAATATAATAGAGAGTCACAGCGCAAGAAGTTCAGCATCTGTCATGGTTAACTTCAGTCTTCTTTGAATCAGTAGTCCAACAACCTTTTCAAACAAGGGAAAAACTGAATAGGTTTAAGGATTAGACACGTCATGGTCAATATTGCAGCTTGTTCACTATTTAAATAATTTTGATTTGTCTTGAAAAATGTCTTTACTTAGTACTCAATGCCAAATTCCTATAATATATATATTAAATGGTGATAGTCAGGATAAAGCTGGTCGGAAAAAAGAAAATTGTAAAAATGGCCATTTGTTGCAGCATCTCTCCACATTATGTCAAAATTCTGTTTACTTTTTCAAACCTAAAATGTTCTATTTTCAGTCCTTATTGGCCAATTTTTATAAATGAAATGCACAATTAAAACGGATATTTTTGCAGTAGCCAGCCTTTAGATGCAATATGGAGGCTGCAACACCCAGAGACTGCAGTGAGAATGGATGGATGGATGGATGGATGGATAGACAAACATTTCCCTTTCCATTTACACAATGGAACAGGGAACAAACTCTTGAAATTAAAGTATTTTCTGTACACCAGGTTTTCTTTCTAGAAACATCTAGACCTGAAAAATAATCAAATTCTACACCTTTCCAGAACCCAGTTATTCTTGTTATATGCTGGTACATAGTCAGTCCAAAAACACAAAGTGTCAAGTCGGCTGCAGCAGCAACAAATCCCCTTTTATAAAACTAAGATTAATAGACTAAAAACTGAGATTTCATAAATGCTCCCTTTGGAGAGATGTAAACATTTTCCTCCCCCCAAGATCACCGTCTGTGTGTGAATGGCAAGAGCAAATGCAACAGAGGAAACAAATTTCCCAACAGTTCTTTATTAAAGTAGATCTCCCATAGGACAATCTGTCTACAATGAATGAAAAAATAATAATGAAAATATGAGGTGTCTGAACACAAAGAAAAGCATTAAAAAAGCTTACAAAATAGATTACATTATATTTCACAAAGCATTAAAAGAAACAAAAAAATCCGTGGTTTTTTTCATCCTCCTTGTCAGTCAGATCAGTGTCTGTTTCTCCTTCACCCTCAGCAGCCCCATGTCTCTCCTCAGGGACACGTCAGCCACTCTCCCACCCAGCAGATGGTCAGGGTTGAGAACTTAACAAGATTCTGCTGCACATAAAACTGTGTCCATGTTTTTTAAACATGAAAGACTCTAAGATATATCTCAACCATACTATGTCCGGTATTATAAGCCAATTATTTAATCTTTATGCCTGCTTGTATGTAATGCTTTTAGGTAAATTGGATTTTATTTTTCTTTAACATTTTCTGAGACATAGCGTTGTAAGACAACATATTCTTTAAAAAAAACAAGAACATTCAGATTCTACGTTTTTTATTTTATGATGTTTTTATTTTGCTCGTGTTCACAAACAAAACTTAAAACTTTCAAGATTTCCCAACAGCAGATGGTGGGATCAAACAAAAAGGAAAGCGTGGAAAAATGCAGCGAAAAACAAGGGAAGTACTTGTCGACATACTTATCATTTTCCTTCCGTACACAGAAATAGATTTCTCTTGAAGAAGCAGCAGCATCATTCATCACAAATTAGGGTTCTGGGAAATATCAGAGCTGACAACACCAGCGTCTACGGCGGGAAGGGCGACCTTTATTCGCTCATTGACAATCCGAGCAGGGAAATTAAATTGTTGCATAAGCTCAACAGCAACCTGTTGTTCGTTACACATACTCCTTTTTTTCTCCATGCACAGAGGTGAAGGAGAGCCTGGCTCCATGTGTTTGATCTGGTTCAGGCCCTCAGGAGCAGAGGGCGTTCAGAGTGCGGTGAGGACAGCCACATCATGGCAGCCCACAGACAGCTGGCTCCCTCAGATGATGCATTGGCCTTGGCATCCTAATTGGCCCCAGTGCCTCAGCCAGGGGGATGTGGTGTTTCTCTATGTGTCCACTCCATGTGTGCTTTCTGCATGTGTCTGCCTGTCCCTATGTGGCATAGAGCATGCAGCACTGATTATATTCTCCAGAACCTCTGTTGTGCTACACACATTCACAGCCAACAACTGTTTTGTGTATGAATGTGTGTGTGCGTGTGTGTGTGTGTGTGTGTGTGTGCGGCCTTCCTTTATGAATGTACACCACATACAGAGCTCTGGATTCAGATGCACTTTCCACTGACCTTTTTTGTCAGCCACATTTGAATCCAATTCACATCCGCAACAACACAGGAGTCACTGTGTTGAGTACTCTGGCTGTATATTTGTGTAAATGTATGTAGTTGTACACGTACCACCTCACTATGTTCGTGTACAATCAATTGTGGTTACAATGTTATCCCATTGAGGGTTCAGTGAAAGCAGTACATCCCTAAAGTTTCTGTAGCCTTTGCACATTTTTCACATATTGTTTATTACAAGCACAAACTTCAAAGTTTTTTTATTTTATGCCATAGATCACAAATTAAAATATGATAGTGAAGAAGAATGAAAAAATACATAATTTTCAATCTATTTTTAAAATAAAAAAACTGAAGTAGGATGTACATTTGTGTACACCCTCTAAGTCGATGCTTTTTAAAATAATCTAAAGCAGTAACAGCTTCCAGTCATTTAGATTGTAGCATTTTATCTACAGACAAGTTTTACTTTAAAAATTATTACTCGTTAAAAAGCTCCGTTCAGTCCAATTGGTGGTCTAAATCTTGCCACATATTCTCAATTGAATATAGGTCCACACTTTGAGTGAGTCATTCTAACATATAGTGAGGAACATAAGTTTTTGAACGCCCAGCGATTTTGCAAGTTCTCCCACTAAAAAATTATGGAAGGGTCTGAAATTCACATTGTACTTGCATTTCTACAGTGAGGGACAGCAATTTTATAAAAAAAATTCAGGAACTCACATTGTCTGATTTTTTAAGAATTAATTTGTATTTTATTGCTGCACATAAGTAATTGAACACCTGGCAATCAGCAAGAATTGTGGCCTTCAAAGACCTGTTACTCTGCCTTTAGAAAGTCGACCTCTATTAATTACAGCCATATTTAGCGCGTTTTGTAATTGCGTTAATCTAATTTTTTATCTTTAGTTTTACAGTTTCTGCATGCAAGTTCTCTTTAAATGAAACCAGTTTTATGCACTGGTCTTCTTGTGCTTGAGTTGTTCGGGGTTAACCACACCCTAAAGTGGACATCGGTTGGCTGTAAACTAATCAGAAGATGACTGGCTTCCATCGTGGTGGGGAGGGCGAGGTGAGGAGAAATGGTGAGTTGCCTTGCCGTCTTTGCTATATTTGGTGAGTTTTTAGACCCCTCTAGCGATTCTTTCTCAAAAAAAGGAGAAAAAAAAGCAACTAGCAGCAAATCTAGCAACTTTTTATGAGGTTATTGGAAACTTTTGGGTAAAGCATGTACTCTTCTCACCGAGCAGCGGGGCGCTCTCCCGTCTCAGAGTTCTCTGCAGACAACCAGTCTGCAATGCACACTGCAGCTACACCCAGGTCCACCGGTATGGCAAGCCATCGTTATCAAAAATAATGCGTATATTATGTGTTGTTTTAACCCGTAATACAGCTGGACTCAGAAGATATTGACCCCACTACGTCCAGAACGCTAATGAATTGCGCATGCTCGAAGCAGAAGGTTGAAGGCGCCACTTGGGATTAGTCACAAAAACAACAGAATGTAAATGGCTGGGACTGCATCTGTTCAAGTCTGTTAAATACAATAAATGACTTCATAAAGCCATTTTTTTAATTACATGTATCAAACTTTTGTTCTACCACAATAATGTAATGAATTTAAAAGAAAATACCTCAAGATGAGGGCTTTTCTCAGCAATTATTAGGTGAGATTAAAAAAGAGATTAATTAGATTAATTAATTACAGATCATGATTAATCTAAAAAAATTTAATCTCATGACAGCACTAGAAAATAGATAAACTGTTGGAGCAATTGTTAGAAAACGGAAGAGGCTAAAGATGACTGTCAGTCTCCCTCGGACTGGGGCTCCATTCAAGATCTCACCTCATGGGGTATCGCTGATGATAAGAAAGGTGAGGAATCAGCCCAGAACTTCACAAGAGAAGCTGGTCAACGACATGAAGAGAACTGGGACCAGTTCCAAAGGTCACTGTCGGTAGAACACTATGCCGTCTTGTTTTAAAATCCTGCATTGCAGTGAAGGTTCCCCTGCTCAAGTCATCACATATCCAGGCCCATCTGCAGTTTGCCAATGACCTTCTGGATGATCCAGAGGAGGCATGGAAGAAAGTCATGTGGTCAGATGAGAACAAAATAGAACTTTTTGGTCTAAACTTCACTCGCCGTGTTTGGAGGAAAAAGAAGGATGAGTTGCATCCCAAGAAAACCATCCCTACTGTGAAGCATGGGGGTGGAAACATCATGCTTTGGGGGTGCTTTTCTACGAAGGGGACATGCGACTGCACTGTATTAAGGAGAGAATGAATGGGGCCATGTATTGTGAGATTTTGAGTAACAACCTCCTTCTCTCAGTCAGAACATTGAAGATGGGTCTTCCAACATGACAATGACCCGAAGCACACAGCCAGAATAACCAAGGAATGGCTCCGTAAGAAGCATATCAAGGTTCTGGAGTGGACTAGCCAGTCTCCAGGCCCAAATCCAATAGAAAACCTTTGGAGGGAGCTGAAACTCCGCATTGCTCAGCAACAGCCCCAAAACCTGACAGATCTAGAGAAGATCTGTTTGGAGGAGTGGGCCAGAATCCCTGTTGCAGTGTGTGCAAACCTGGTCAAGAACTACAGGAAATGTTTGACCTCTGTACTTGCTAACAAAGGCTTATGTACCAAATATTAAGACTGATTTTTTCAGGTGTTCAAATACTTATATGCAACAATAAAATACTAATAAATTCTTTAAAAATCAGACAATGTGATTTCCTGAATTTAAAAAAAATTATGTCTCTCACAGATGAAATGCACCTACAATGTGATTTTCAGACCCCTCCATAATTTCTAAGTGGGAGAACTTGCAAAATCATAGGGTGTTCAAATACGTTTGTTCCCCACTGTATGAATATGAAAAACAGAGTCCTCAGTCAGAGGCTCCTTCAGACAGACTGCTACAGAAGATCAATCTGTCTATTGCCATCATCATCTATGACTCTTAAGAAACTTGGATGATATAACCTACAACAACATTTTATTTCACTTCAGGATTATTAGAATAATTTTAAGTGAATTGAATATGTTTTGATCTAAACCAGGAATCTGCAACTTCAGTTCTAGAGGTCCGGTGTCCTGCAACTTTTAGATGTGTCTCTGCTTCAACACACCTGATTCAAATAATCAGGTCATTAGCAGAACTCTGGATAACTTCACTGTATAGAGGAGGTAATTTAGCCATATGATTTAAGTGTGTTGGACCACAGACCCATCTAAAAGTTGCAGGACACCGGACTTAGAGAACTTGAGTGGCAGACCCCTGATCTAAACCACTTGATTGTAGCTCTGGTTGCATGGTTGTGCATTTCAACCTCAGTCTCAAGTCTTTTGGAGCCTCTAACAGGTTTTCTTCTAGTATTGAGTTTATTTGTGGACATAGCACATCAGCGTTGCATTTTTTTTCCAAGAAAGAGGCGCTAAGGAAGAAACTGTTGGAATTTGTCTTGGAACACCGCCAGCGAAGTAAGTTAATTTAGTTATTTGTATTAAGCCAACATAAGAGTTGCATTACTGTTAGCCAATCAGAGGCGAGACATTTGCATAATATGAATAATAATGGGTTAGAGTTGTGATCCTGAAGTGACCCCCAACCACTCCTCCAACAAACAGCAACCTCCTGAAACAGGAGCAGCCGAGCATCTATTCCACGTGAAACAAGGCATTCATTCATACTGGAGACCACATCAAATTTACTGAAAAAACGAGTGAATGAGACCTTTAGATTCCTATTGTCTTCTTCTTGCCACTTTTCTATGCAGGCCAGATTAATAGCAAGGCTGATTGTTGTCCTGTCAAGAGATTCTTCTGTCTCAGCTGTGGATCTCTGCTCCTCCTTCAGAGTTACAATAGGATTACCAGTTTAGGTGGATAGCCATGTCTTGGTAAATTTGCAGTTTTCTCTGGATGATGAAATGAAAAGTGTTCTGTTAGATGTTTAACGTTTGGTATATTACCTAATTGCAAAACCTAAACCAGCTTTAAACTTCTCCACAACTTTCTCCCTGACCTGTTTGCTGTGTTCCTTGCTCTTCATGATGCTGCTTGTTCTGATGTTCTTTAACAAACCTCTGAGGCTTTCACAGAACAGCTGGATTTGTACTGAGATTAAATTACACACAGATTATTTTCTAATTTGGCAACTCTTTGCACAGGATTTTACTAGGATTGTTAGAGTGAAGAGACCTGAACACAAATGCACATCACATTTTTCTGATTTTATAAATATTTTGACAATGCATTTGTTATCTTATTTGTCATGATCCTTATAGTGTGAGTTTACTTTCTATGTTCTGAGTATTGTTGTATTGTATTGTTTACTTAGCTCTTTCCTTCATTTTCCCTCAAGTTCTCAGTTCTACTCAGCTCTAATGCATTCAGCATAATTAGACTCACCTGCGCCTGGACTTTTTACCTCCCTAACATTTAAATACTCCTTTGTTTAGTCAGTTTCTTGTCAGATCCTCCTGTCGTCATTTCAATAAAGTCCAATATTATGTCGTTTGCAACTCTTATGCTCCTCACTGGTCCCCCCTTGCTTTTAAGATTTCTTCATTTTGTCAATGAATCACCCCAAAAGGAGACCGCTTTCTTTCTGCTTAGCATTGTCCCTGTCCTGTCTAGTCTTCATGATGTTTTTTATTCTCTAACAACCTCTAAAGCCACGACCCACTGGGAGGAGACCCAGAGGAAGACCCAGGACATGCTGAAAGGACTATATTTCTCGGCTGGCCTGGGAACGCCTTGGGATTCCCCTGAGAAGCTGGCCCAAGCTTCAGCAGCTGCCCCCGCGACCAGACCTCGGATAAGCTGAAGAAAATAGATGAATAGATGGATGGATGGATGGATGGATGGATGTTCTTCAGCTGACCTTGTTATTGCTTTTATGTGACCCTGGGGTTTCAGGTCTGAGTCTATTACTAGACCTAGATTTTGGGCCATATCAGTTGTTCTAGCTGTATTAACTGAAGCTGTGTGCTGACATTTGATAGTTCCTCTTTAGGTCCAAAAACAATTACTTCAGTTTTGTTTCTATTTGCTAGAGAAAATTATGGCACATCCATCCATTGATTTGCTCAATGCATTGACTTAGGGTTTGGATGAGTTAAAAGTCACCTGGAGACATTGTAATAGAAAGCTGAGTATCATCTGCATAGTTATGGTAGCTAATCTTGTTGGCTGTTATAATCCGGGTTAGTGGGAGCCTGTAGATATTAAATAGGAGGGGGGCCTAGGATGGCACTTTGGGACACACAAAAAATGATTTCTGTCTGTTCTAATGAAGAATTGCCAGTTGACACAAATAGGTTCCTGTTCTAAAGGTAAGACTCAAACCAGCCAAGTATTCTACCAGAGAGTCTGACCCAGCTCTCCAGTCGTTTCAATAATATATTATGGTCAACTGTGTCAAATGCTGCACTGTCCGTATTTATACTGATGTCATTGAACACTTTGATGAGGGCAGTCTTGGTGCTGTGGTGAGCATGGAAACCAAACTGAAAAATCTCAAAAAGGTTCGTAATTGTTAGGAAGCTATTTAACTGCTGAAACACAGCTTTTTCAAAAATCTTGCTGATGAATAGAAGATTAGAAATTGGTCTGTAGTTCTGTATTAATGTGTTATCCAGGTTGTTCTTTAGTATCTCTCGCTGTCTGCTGAAGGAGGAGCAGCTGCTCTCTGTCTCTCTCCAGATCTGTTCACTTATTTTCTTTTCTGTTTGCTTTTCTTGTTTTCTTTCTTAACCTTTTCTTAGTTACTTTATTTTCCCAGCCCCTGGAGTTACTGTATTGGACCAGATCTCTTCTTGGATTACTTTTCTATGGACTTATCAACATGGCTTTTTGCTCAGCTGAGGATTTTGAAAAACTGCTCCACAGAATTGAGGGCATTGAAACGAAGCTACGTCGTCTGGAAATTAATTTTGATCTCCACGCTGATTATGGACAAAATGACACAACTTTACCTTTACCTTTGAATACAAACAGCCCTGTGTTACATAGGTCTAACCGTGTCACAGAGACTCCCTACAGGCGTCTGAGCGGCAGAACTCCGCACTATAATGAAAACTGGCCAGCTTTAAAGCGCATGAAATCAACCCCAGCCCGTTCTCCGAGGAAGAAAAAACAAAAGAAACTCTGACACAGAGAAACCTCTGAACCCAGAACTGCCACTTCTGCTAAAAGTGAACAAAAGAGGTTTCAGCCAAAAACAAGAGATATTTCTCCACCTGGAATCCCGCTGAAAAACAGATTCCCAGCCTTGAGTTCCCCGAAAGATGACGCATCCCCCGGGACCAGTCAAAGCCACCAGGAGAAACCCAGCCACATCAAACGGACACATAACAAAGTAAGAGCCCCCCCAGCAAAGACTGTTATCATACAAGACGGATCAATTAATGGAACTGAGGCTTTTTGTAGCAAGAATACCAAAGTTTATAGCTGCTACAAAAATACAGTGAGAGAAATATCAGAAAAAATCCCTAAAACCTTGGACCAACATCCTGCTTTGGAAAAGCTCGTCATTCACGATGGATCAGCAGATATCGCGATGAGACAATCAGAGATTCTGAAGAGAGACTTTTCTGATCTCCTACAGAGACTTGATGGACTTAACGTAAACATCCTCATCAGCGGACCAGTCCCTGAAGGGAATGATGAAAGATTTAGCAGACTCCGCATGCTCCATAAATGGTTGAAGAAACAATCAGCTGAGAAGTCGTTCACATTTATTAATAATTTCAAAGTATTTGGAAGTGCGAATCATCTGTTCAAAGCAGGAATGCGCTATTTGAACAGGTCCGGAGTAAGGCTGTTAGCAGCCAACATTTTTTCTTATCAACATCAGAAAGCAAAACACTTGCTCCCAAAAGCTGACCTTGAGGCGCCCATGGATATCAGAGAACAAAAACAGCAAGTCATGATGACACCACAGGACCGAACAGATAAACAACCATCAGAGATTAAGTCTTCATCTTCCTGTGACTCAGCCACATCAAATGAGTCTCCATTTAGAAACTTTACAGACAGACTGAATGAGCAAATCAAATTTGGGACACAATTAACACCTAAACTTAGACTACACCAAACGCCTGGGACTAGAGTCCATAAGCCTGGGAGCTTCCCCCCACTGATTATTACAGATAGCTGATATTTGAGGGAACCGGGCAATAAATCCACCCCTACCGTCTCCCAGAATTCACCCGGCACCCCTGAGGCTATATCAGTGATTATCAGCAGCAGGAAACATAAACCGTTAACCACACGCTCTCATATTAAACAAAATCTCAAATTGATAACCTGTCAGAAGGTTCAGCTGCCCATCATCACAATACTTAAGTTAGCTTTATTAAACATTAGATCTCTATCCGGGAAGTCTTTTCTTATCAATGACTTCATCACTGAGCATAATTTACACGCCCTTTTTTTATCAGAAACTTGGCTAGATGAAAATAACGAAACAACTTCATTAATAGAATCCAGTCCTCCAAATTATAATTTCTTAAGCGAGAACAGAAAACACAAACGAGGTGGAGATGTAGCCACCATCTTTCACAACTCAATGAACCGTTTTGATGCTTTTCAGTCTGGTTTCCGCGCTCACCACAGCACCGAGACTGTCCTCGTCAAAGTATTTAATGACATCCGCATAAATACAGACTGTGGAAGAACCACAGTGCTCGTTCTGTTGGACCTCAGTGCAGCATTTGACACTGTTGATCATGATATTTTATTGGAACGACTGAAGAGCTGGGTCGGACTCTCTGGTACAGTACTTGGCTGGTTCAAGTCTTACCTAAAGAACAGGGACTTCTATGTTTCAATAGGAAACTTTTCATCAGAACGAACAGAAATCACATGTGGGGTGCCCCAGGGCTCCATCCTGGGGCCCCTCTTATTTAATATCTACATGCTCCCACTAGGCAAGATTATTGCGACCAATAACATTAGCTACCATAACTACGCAGATGACACTCAGCTCTACATTACAATGTCACCAGGTGACTCTGAACCCATTCAAACCCTAAATCAATGCATTGACCAAATAAATGGATGGCTGTGCCATAACTTTCTCCAGCTGAATAGAAACAAAACTGAAGTGATTATTTTTGGACCCAAGGAGGAACGATCAAGAGTCAGCACACAGCTTCAATTAATACAGCTAGAAACTACTGATCAGGTTCGTAACCTAGGTGTAGTAATGGACTCAGACCTGAACCTCCAGGGTCACATAAAGGCAATAACAAGGTCAGCGTTCTATCACCTGAAGAACATCTCTAGGATTAAAGGACTGATTTTGCAACACGACCTAGAAAAACTCATCCATGCGTTTATCTTTAGTCGGATTGATTACTGCAACAGCATCTTCACAGGTCTGCCTAAAAAGTCAATCAGACAGCTGCAGCTGATCCAGAACGCTGCCGCTCGCGTCCTCACTAGAACCAGGAAAGTAGAGCACATCACCCCAGTTCTAAAGTCCTTACACTGGCTCCCTGTAGCTCAGAGAATAGACTTTAAAATACTTTTACTAGTTTATAAATCATTACATGGCTTAGCACCAAAATATGTTGAAGACCTGTTGTCATGGTACCAACCACCAAGACCACTCAGGTCCTCCAACTCTAGCCTACTAAACATCCCTAGACTCAGAACTAAACATGGAGAAGCAGCTTTCAGTTTCTATGCTCCCCTTATCTGGAACAGACTTCCTGACGAGTGTAGAGCTGCTGAAACTCTGAACTGCTTTAAATCGGGACTAAAAACCCATCTGTTTAGAATTGCCTTTGAGTAAATGCTTGATGTTATATGTATGAAATGTGTTCATGCTCTCTTGCATTTTTTTTCTCTTGCTTTATTGTGTATCATGTGTAATGTGTGTTTCTTTTATGTGTTTCTTTTAAATCACCAAATCATGTAAAGCACCTTGAATTACCCTGCTGTTGAAAGTGTGCTATACAAATAAAATTGCCTTGCCTTGCCTTGCCTTTAGTAGTCATTTGATATTTAAATGAGATCAGGCCCAATGACAGGGAAATCTTTCTTAAGAAAAACTGTGGGTAAGATATCGAGGCATACAGAGCTTAAGGAGTATCAAACCAAAGGCCACAAAAACAAACATACAATTAGCTTCTAATGCCTCGTTTCCACTGAGCGGTCCGGTCCGCCTTTTTGTCTATTTCCATTGTAAAAGCGGCCCATATAGCAGGCCCATACTGGTCCATTAATGGTCCCCCTTCAGGTGTAGGTCCACAGGACAATGGTCTGATACAGTTAGGGTGGAGCTACTGACGTCACATAAACACAGTTGTTTGATTGGGTGAACTCAACAACACTGCAGTAAGTTTACTCATCACCCCAGCGACAACTTTATACACCAGTCCTCTGTTCTGCATGGAGCATTTTATTAAACACAGCAGTTGTATTTGTGTAAAGAAAAAAACAAAAAACAAGAAAGACAACCACGAGCAGCTGGATGGACTACATTGCTGTTGTTTCTTCCTCCTCTTCTTCTGTGTTTTTCGCATGTCACCCACTTTATTGTCCCTCCAGTATGACGTCACGGAATCATTCAGGGTAAACCCCGCCTGCTCAAGGAAAGTTCAGTAGGAGGTGGAAACGCTCCCATGAAAGGTCAGAATTACGCAATAGCGGACCAGACCGAGCTGAGCTGCACTGTTCCACTCAGTAGATACGAGGCTTAAAGGGGCTGTATGCAATTTTCTGAAATTTTAACTCGCGACTGACACCATGTGGCCAAAAACGGAACTGCTCTTCCTTTCTGCTCACTCTCGCAGCGCGCGCCGGTCGCTCTCAATCTTCTATCTTTTTCGGGCAATTGTCAGGGGTTTAACTTTCTTAGTCTTATGTGGAGTTACTGTTGGTGTCAGAGTTGTCCTTGGTCTCTTCTGTGTATTCGCACAATCCATTTAACTGCTTGTGAGTGCTGACTACAGGTAGTGGCAGAGTGATCTGAAACATTTAACATGAACGCGGCTTGACGTCACATCCGCAGACAGCGCGAGAAAATCGGACCCGACAGAAAATAGAAAAAATTGGATACAGGCTTATAGGTGCACCCACTGTGAGCTGACAAGGTGTCAGTATGCTCATCAGGATATGTTTGAGTCATAAATGGTCAAATAAAACGCTATTGTTATGTTTATTTTGGGGAAAAAGTTGCATATAGCCTCTTTAAGATGTGTCTTCGGATTTGTCCTTTTCCTTTCACATTACAGTCATCCACTACATTATGTCTGTTTACCACATTCTTTTGCAAGCCACCGTGAAGGCATGTGGTTGTAATTCCCCAACTTCATCATATTTATATACAGTCAATTGTGTGTCATGTCAGTAAGGTTCAGTAGGATTAAAGTTTTGAAAAGATGCAGTTGTTGGCTATGTTATGCACAATGTTTTCATGAGCCCTTGTTGTCATGACCAATATAAATCCACCTACAAGACAATGAATGGAAGTGACTTGAGACATTTGCATTATCTTGGACTTTCACAAATGGAGTTAATTACTGTTGTCATCCTGACTGTTCCAAAACTGTCTGGTGACCTTAAGCGGTAACCATGGGCTGGTAGTGAGGGAAAACTAAATGAAAAGGTCACAGGTCCAATTCTAACAACAGTTTATGTGTGCATCACTGGAGTGGAGGACATTTAAGTCACTCTCACTGCAGGGGGGTTGGGAGCATCATGCATGGGTAGCCATTTCCGAGGAATATGCTGAGAATCCTTCTCAGTTCTCTGCTGTGATACTGCCAACGAAAAGTGGTAACTGTGCCAAAACCTGAATGCATATATTACTAATAGCTGATTAGTGCCGTCTCTGCTGCTATTTTATTTTACCCGTACCGACCTTCTTGTCCAATCTCAGGACCCCACAGTGAAGCTACAGGCCATTACAGCAATTTTAACAGGACCAATGTTGACTGACTGAAAAAATAGGCTGGGACTTGCTCGGAATTGGAAGTATATAGTGGCCCAATTACCCCTGTGGTGATGGCAATATACTAGAGTAGCTATAGGCTGGAGCTGCAGTGGGTGTAATTGATGTTGTTTGGTGGCTGCCAGTGAGGTTGAAGGCATGTAGACCACTGAGACATTTCTTCTAATAGGTCCTGCCAGGGGTCACAGCGCGTGCTGCACACCAAAGCACTTACAACCCAGCTGGCTTTCCAGTGTCTCCTCCAATACACACCGTGTCACACAGCAGGAGGGATGCTGTTGTAATGGGGACATAAACCTATAGCTTAGTTGTCTGACCCACCTTTAAAACTAAAAAACAAAGTTTATGAACCTCTTGAGGTTAATAAAACACGGGTTATCTATAGAAACTGTTTACTTACTTTGCTTCTTTTCCTCCTTTCCTCTTTTTCCTTCCGATCAAATGGTACTGCTGTGTAGATGTAGCAAAGTTGTAAACTAGGCTTACAGCTGTTAGACAGGTGGTGAGTTTATCAGAGCATGAAGACTGTGAAGAAAACACAAAAATAATCTCAAGCTAATAACTTGAGAGGTAATATACAGCACTACTTTAATAAGCTTACAATTAAAAATGTATTTTGGTAAAAAGTTTAATAACTTTACAAATTTAGAGCCCAGGCTACATATTTACATTAAATCAAATCAAACTTTATTTATAAAATCCTTTTCATACAAAATAGCATCTCAAAGTGCTTCACTGATTAAAATGACCCCACATACCCCCCCCAAAAAAAAAACATGATCACAGTTATACCCCCCCTTCTCCCAACCCATCTCCCATGCACGCACACACTTAAAAGCAACAGTAAACACAGACAATGGGCCGAGTAAAGATGAGCCAGGTAAGCAAACGCCTTCAGGGGCGCCATCTGCATCGGCAGCAGCAGATCGACTGCAACAGCCGAGGCACCGGCCCAGGGCGCCCAGTGAAGGGAAGGCTGAGCCACCCACCTCCACCCAAGCACTACCTGGAGAGCACCATGGCAACCACAGCCGAACCACCGCTACTGAGGCAGAGGGCTCCCACAGAGGAAACCCTAGAAGGAAGATTAAAATAACAGGTTAAAATATTAAAATAAAGAGTAGAACCATATGAGAGTAATTTCTAAAACACTGATAAAATTTAGCATTATTATGTGTAAAACATTGATAAAATGTAATCAAGTAAAACAAGCAGAACAACTACTGTTGGGGTTCAGAGTCACACTGCACCTCCACCACCCATTTTATTTTGGTTGAGAAAACTCTGACAAATCATTGATATTTGACTACGTCTCTTCCGGTGTCTTGTAATCTAAATTGTTTGATTTTATAGGATGAATCTACTTTGTAAATGAAGTCCATAGATTTTTAATAGGGTTGAGGTCAAGGCTTTTGGGGAAAGCATTATAATCATAATGTTAGCCTACTTTATGTATTCCAGAGATAGTTTTGATGTGTGCTTCGGATCTTCGATCGAAACCCTCAAACTAAGATGAAATGAAATTGGTTACAATGATCTGGAGTAACCAAGGAGTCACTAATGTCCAAGCCTGCCATGAAGTGTAAACTACAAAACACTAATAGTACTGTCCACAGGGAGGATAATTTTACATCAATTTGAACAGAGGGATTTGACTAAGATAAAAAAGTGCCCTTCTCCAAAATCTCTTAGAGAAGTAAAGTCAACACTTTAAATCTTAACATCCAATTGTCAAGCATGGTGGTGGTAGAATCATGCTCAGGATGTGTTTCAATGTCAGTAGGACTATACAGGTCACACTGTGCATAGAGTAGCTCTAAATGTATTTGACTTCACACCAAATCAACGACTAGATTGTTCAAACCGGGAAAGAATCGAGTGTTCCAGCAAGACACTGGATGTGTCCAAATTTGGGGTAACTTTCTTCGAAGGTCACAGCAGTGCAACAAAAGCTGTCCAAATTCTGAAGCCCCTCCAAATAAGGCCAACATATGCATCCTACTTTTCCCGGATTTGAAGGATGGGTCTGCTACATACTTCGCAGTTCATCCCATCCCAAGATTCATTGCAGGCCAAATGGCAAACCTTTGTTCCTGTAACAATGGCAAACAAAGTGGGAGATAAAGTCGGAAAGCAGTAACAGTTTAAAAGCTTAAAGCGGTTGTGTAATGAGGCTTTTGTTGTTTGCATAAACAACTTTTTAAATATGATTTTCATTATTTCATTATACATTAATTAATTAGTACTTCATTGGGCTGCACGGTAGGGCAGTTGATAGCACTGTTGTTTTGCAATAAGTTCCCGGGCTTGAATCCCTGCCTGGGGTCTTTCTGTTTGGAGTTTGCAGGTTCTCTCCATGGATGTGAGGGTTCTCTCAACGTACTCACACAGTTCAAAAACACAACTGTAGGTTAATTGCTCTCTCTAAATTCCACTTAGGTATGATTGTGTGCATGATTGCTTGTCCTGTGTGTCTATGTTGCTCTGTGAGGGACTGGGAACCTATCCAGGGCGTACCCTGCCTCCCGCCCAATGACTGCTAGAAATAGGTACCAGCCCCTGAAAGAGATGACCTACATCAACCAGGCTGGATTAGGTCTCTCGAAGGATGCAGCCCCTGAATTTGGACACACCAAATTATCCAAAACAATGTTAAACTAGCTAAGAAATAAATAAATTACTCTGACTTAAAAGCTTCTAGAACGTTGTTCCCATTGCCCTGACCTCAGTCCTATCGAAAATTAGGAATTAATCTTAAAACCCAATGAACAGGGAAATCAGATGAAGCAAATCAGATGAAGAATAAAGATTCTGCTATCTGGAAAGGCAAAAAATTCCAGCTGGAATCATGCCAGAAGCTTGTTGATGGCAACAAAAAGCTATAAGCTGAGATGCAACTTGCTAAGGAGCATTTAACCAAATTCTGAAATGGTTTATTGCATATACACTGTATATATTTGAGTCTGTATGTATATTTCGGACCAATTTTTGATACAAATCGGCTAAATATTCAAGCTTGTGCACCAAGCTTCTACTTTAAAAATTATTTGAAAATATAAGTGAACTTCTCACTGAAACAGTATCTTTTTCAAGATATACACACATGCTCAAATTTGTTGGTACCCCTCCACAAAAAATGAAGAATGCACAATTTTCTCTGAAATAATTTGAAACTGACAAAAGTAATTGGCATCCACCATTGTTTATTACATATTTAATAGAAATCAGACTTTGGTTTTGATGTTTCATTCAACATAATATTGTAAATAAGAAAACAAATGAAAATGGCATGGACAAAAATGATGGGACCCCTAACCTAATATTTTGTTGCACAACCTTTAGAGGGAATCACTGCAATCAAACGTTTTCTGTAGCTCTCAATAAGACTTCTGCACTTGTTAACAGGTAGTTTGGCCCACTCTTCCTGAGCAAACTGCTCCATCTGTCTCAGGTTTGATGGGTGCCTTCTTCAGACTGCAAGTTTCAGCTCTTTCCATAGATGTTCGATAGGATTCAGATCAGGACTCATAGAAGGCCACTTCAGAATAGTCCAATGTTTTGTTTGTATCCAGTCTTGGGTGCTTTTAGCTGTGTGTTTTGGGTCATTATCCTGTTGGAGGACCCATGACCTGCAACTGAGACCGAGCTTTCTGACACTGGGCAGTACGTTTCGCTCCAGAATGCCTTGATAGTCTTGAGATTTCATTGTGCCCTGCACAGATTCAAGGCACCCTGTGCCAGGCGCAGCAGAGCAGCCCCAAATCATAACCGAGCCTCCTCCATGTTTCACTGTCGGTATGGTGTTCTTTTCTTTGAAAGCTTCATATTTTCGTCTGTGAACATAGAGCTGATGTGACTTGCCAAAAAGCTCCAGTTTTGACTCATCTGTCCAAAGGACATTCTCCCAGAAGGATTGTGGCTTGTCAATATGCATTTTAGCAAATTCCAGTCTGACTTTGTTATGTTTTTCTTTCAGAAGTGGAGTCCTCCTGGGTCTTCTTCCATGGAGCCCACTTTCGCTTAAACAGCGACGGATTGTGCGATCAGAAACAGACGTACCTTCACCTTGGAGTTCAGCTTGCATCTCTTTGGCAGTTATCCTTGGTTCTTTTTCTACCATTCGCACTATCCTTCTGTTCATTCTGGGGTCAATTTTCCTCTTGTGCCGCGCCCAGGGAGGTTGGCTACAGTTCCATGGACCTTAAACTTCTTAATAATATTTGCAACTGTTGTCACAGGAACATCAAGCTGCTTGGAGATGGTCTTGTAGCCTTTACCTTTACCATGCTTGTCAATTACTTTCTTTCTGATCTCCTCAGACAACTCTCTCCTTTGCTTTCTCTTGTCCATGTTCAGTGTGGTGCACACAATGATAGCAAACAGCACAGTGACTACTTTTCTCCATTTAAATAGGCTGAATGACTGATTACAAGATTGGAAACACGTGTGATACTAATTAAAGTAACTATTTAGTTTGAAATATCACTATGATCCAGTTATTTATTATCTTTTCTAAGGGGTACCAACAAATGTGTCCAGGCCATTTTAGAATATCTTTGTAGAATAAGCAATAATTCAACTCTTTTCACAGTTTCTTTGCTTTATTCTATGACATACCAAAGGCATGCAAGTATACATGATAAAATAGCTTTCAATTTCATCACTTTTCAGGAGTAATGCAGCATTATTTCAATGAGCTGTAAGGGTACCAACAAATTTGAGCACGTGTGTACATACAAAAGCAATACCTGAAAAGTTATAGTAAAATAATAAGAGAAGCACTAAATGTATAACAACTGCAAGTGATAAAGTTGTACATTTGCATATTCTTTAAAAAAAAGATTGTTCATGTGATTATTTTCATAACTGCTTGGCGCCCGCTTTTTGATAAACGTCTTAGTTCTTTTGCTGTGGCAGAAAATAGGATATACTGAGATGTTAAGTGGGGCGTCCACACACTTTTATATAATTAGGGCTTGTAATATAATTTGTGCCCCAAAGTATAAAATACTGTTCAACAGAGATAATGATGCACTCCCCTCTTCAGGAGGATATGAATCATCCCAATATGAGTCCATGATCGACTGTGCTTATGTGGAACCTAATGAGCCACAGATGATAGATATCATGTTCATTACGAACAAGCACGTCTGAATAACTCACTTTAGGAAAATGATTGATTTCACTCAAAGAACCTCCACCTCAAGGTTTTACCGTTAACATGTTGCGTGATTTTGGGTAACATTTCACCGTTGTTGACCGTTTCTGAAACAATGCAACGATATTAAACGGATACTGACCTCTGCAAGCAAATATTGGAACACAGTGGAATCTTCTCAACAGGAATGGCACCGACATGTTACTATTAGGACACATCTTTATTGTTTTACTGATCCAATTATCAAACAAAATTAATACGTGATACTTTAGACTGCTAATGCTTTTGGGATTAATAAAGCAGTTCTGCTACTTTTAGAGGCGCTTTTCCACACACCTCACAAGCCTGCATAGAGTTACATTAATGCATCTGCTTTTCAGGTGCTGTCTCCAACCTCAGGTAACCAAGGCAACCACCTGTGGGTTAAGTGCAGCACACGGAAGGCTTTTAGTTTGAAGTTCAGCAGCCTCTTCAGAATATGGTCAGTATATCAGCAAAACTGGGAGTCTACATAGGAATGTAGAAATGCTTAGGCAAGCCCAAGCGAGGTTAATAAATGCCATTACTGCATTATCCTGTTTAATTTAACGATGATAAAGGTATTTTTGCACATGAATGGAAGACAAGGAAAAAATTAATGGAGACATGCCAAAGCACTGAGAAAAATGTATGTGCACTGCTACAGATTCCTTCTGTTGTTGGTTTTCTTTAAGATTTTCAGCTCATCAAAAGAATCTACAGATCAGACAAAGATAACCTGTCTGACCTGTAGACTCAAGAAGAGAACCTGTCTGATAATGTAATGTAGGCAAAAAGATAAAGAGAAAAAACCCCACCATATCATGCCAGGATGTAAAAACAATTCAATAATAGATGAGAAACAAAGTCGGTCTGGACAGGGGTTCACAGCCATTTCTAAGGCTATGGGACTCCTAACCACAGTGAGAACCACAGTGAGACATTATTCAAAAACAGAGAAAATATGGAACAGTGTTGAATCTTATCAGGAGTGGCTAGACAAGCAAATTTACACCAGGGGTAGATGGCCAAATGATCTAGAAGGTTACCCAGAACAACATCTACAGCTTGGCAAGGCCTTATTTCTCTCAGTTAGGCTTGGTGTTCATAATTCTACAATCAGAAAGAGACTGAGCAAAAAAGGCCTCCATCGGAAAGTCCCGAGGTCAAACCCACTGCTGACCAAAAACAACACAAAGGCCCATCTGTAATTTGTCAAAAAACATCTTGATGATCCCTAAAGACGTTTGGAAAATACTCTATGTCCTGTTACATGAGTTGTAAAAATAACAACATTTCAGGAAAAAAAACGTTAAACATGGTGGTCAAAGTGTGATGGTCTGGTGCTGCTGTACCATTTCCATATCTGGACGACTTCCCGAAATTGATAGAAAATTAATTGGAAAATCTTGCAGCTGTCACTGTTAATATATCATGTAGCTTGATTCCTCTCTGTTTTGACTTGTTGCTAATTCAGCTAGAGATATGATTTATTTGCAATATGTGTGGCATAAACCGACAGAGGTATGCTCATGGCTCATTAATTTAGCGCTTTATATGTTTGTTTCCTTGAATGTTGCAGTTATTAATAACTGTTGTTATGCAATGTTCCCTAAAAATAAGGTGTGGTCTGGGTTTTGATTGCCTTGCCTCAATGCAAAAAAACAATATTTTTTGCCTGTCAAACCATGTTATCTTTGGTATTTTCACATAATCAGCTGAAGAAACGGGAACTAATTATATCTTTCTGAAAGTCTGTTTCAAACAGAGCAGCTGGAGATAGAATTTCAAATTGGTTCTTTTAATAAGTAAGTGTGGTTACAGTAGTGTTTCATGCTTTGATGATGGGTGGATTCATTATGGTTGAATATTTAAGGGGTCAATGTTAAGTGTGTCTACACAATGCACAAACTTACTTCAGAGCAGCACAAATCTCCACCAAAAGCGTCCAGGCCCAGGGTTCAACACCAGCCTCAGGCTACACCACTAGCCTCCAGGTCCAGGCCCCACCATCAGCCTCCAGGCCCATGCTCTACCACCACCCTCAGGCTACACCACTAGCCTCCAGGTCCAGGCCCCACCATCAGCCTCCAGGCCCATGCTCTACCACCACCCTCAGGCTACACCACTAGCCTCCAGGTCCAGGCCCCACCATCAGCCTCCAGGCCCATGCTCTACCACCACCCTCAGGCTACACCACTAGCCTCCATGCCCAGGCTCCACCATCAGCCTCCAGGCCCATGCTCTACCACCACCCTCAGGCTACACCACCAGCCTCCAGGTCCAGGCCTCACCATCAGCCTCCAGGCCCATTCTCTACCACCATGCTCAGGCTACACCACAAGCCTCCAGGCCCAGGTTCCAGCTCCAGCCTTCAGGCCCAGGCTTTACCACCAGCTTTCAGGCCCAGGCTCCACCAACAGCCTCCAGGCCCAGGCTCCACCACCAGTCTCAAGCTCCACCAACAGCCTCCAGGCCCGCGCTCGACCACCACCCTCAGGCTCCACCAACAGCCTCCAGGCTCAGGCTCCTCTACCAGCCCCAAACCCCACCAAAAATCTCTAGGCCCAGACTCCATCACCAGCCTCCAGGGTATGGCACATCTCACCTCACCATTCAGTTGTGAGAGTTGTGTTCTCATGTCAATGAAGATTGTGGAGCTTGAGAAAACAATATCCAATCTGTACAGGATCCAAAAAGGCAAAATAGGCTTGGATACTGTAATCCTCGGTCAAAAGTCAGCTCCTGCAACTGGTGAGCATCTGGTTGACACAATGGCTCTTCAGCCTCCAGTGAGCTCCACTCCCACACGTGCTTCACCCAGCAAGGCAGCTATAACATTTCTAATGGTCTCCCCGCTGGGCATTGTGCATTCTGCAAATACTGTGCAGGCACCTACTGGGGAGAGCTGGACCCAGCTTGGCGCCAAACCCAAAGTCTAAGTTAGCTCCCCTTCACTAGATACATAATTGTAGACTACTAAAAGAGCAAAAAATCACAAGTCAAAGACTAGAAATAGCCACCCAACGTTTTGACATTTTTAATCTCCAGGATTTCCCTCCTCCGGCTACTGCACAGTCTCTCCTGACCATACTGATCATCGGTGATTCCGTAACCAGAAACATCAGAAACAGGTATACCATGACAGAATGTTTTCTGGGCGCTAGGTTTCGAGTCATTCTAACTCCACTTCCTTCTGTACTCACTAATTATCCTGACATCACAACTGTAGTAGTGCTCGTTGGATGCAAGTATATTGCTGATGGTACTTCTGAGATTTTAGAGTCTGATTTTAGAAGTATTTTAACTGCTCCCAAAAACTCTGGAAAGAATATTGTTGTCTCTGGACCTCTTGCTCTATTTAAAAGAGGCATCAACCGTTTCAGCCAGACCCTAAATCTCAGTACTTGGCTCCAAACTGTGTGTCCAACTTTTAACACATTTTTTTTGATATTTCTAACCTATTTTGGAACCTACCTGCTTTACTCAAGGAGGATGGCATTCATCCTAACAGGTTGGGCAGTCAGATCTAAACAAAAAACATATTTTATGCTATTCACAATTTCTCATCCAAATGACTGGGACATCCTCCCATTCATTCTGTAGACAACATTTCTGCCACAATCCACAGTATACCAGCCATACCTTTGTCCAATTTAAGTTCCAAAAAAAAAAAAGAAATTGCATCCCAGTCATTATTACCAACCACAGTCACAGACATTTTTCAAACAGGACTAATAATATAAACAATCTCAAAAATGTTATTACCAGGAATTCCCTACCTACCAGATCACCACCTCCTGCTATTTTTAACATGACACTTTCAAATGTTCGCTCTCTTTTAAACAAATCTTTTATTGGTAATGATTTGATTTTATGTATTAATATTGACTGTCTCTTTTTAACTGAAACCTCGCTTGGCACTGATGCACCTGCTATTCTCATTGAGGCTTCCCCCCAAACTTAAATGTTTTATTTTTTATCAGGGGAGGTAAAAATGGTTCCAGAACTGCTTCAATTGCTCGAAATTAAATTTTGACAAAGACAATTGCACAAAGGAACTACACAACGTTTGAGCCTCATGCCTTTGTTTTTAGCAACACCCCTGTTTTATGTGTTACAGTTTACAGACCTAAGCCTCCTTCCTGTTTAATTCAAGAATTCCCTGAATTTCTATCCATTAGGCTACACATGCTAAATATAACAAAATTAACTAACTGGTGATTTTAATCTACATGTTGATTTAATACATATACAAAAGAGTTTTTATATTTGTTGAACTCCATGGATTTTAAGCAACATGTCACACAGCCGACTCACAACGGAGGACACACCATGGATCTGGTCATAACATATGGTCTGTCTGCTAGTGTGTCCTCTGTTGTTAACCTGTCTGTGCCAGACCACTTTTGTATATATTTTAATATCACAGGTTTTATTCAACAGAAGGACCTGGTGAAAACTGTGAGGAAACAATATATAACTTCTGAAGTGGCTGCAAATGTATTTTATTTCCCCCCCCGTGTCCTGTCTGGCAGTGTGGAGCTCAGAATTGGTGTCTCAGTACCAAGTAGAAGCCCGGCAGATTTACTATCACAAGTGGAGCACAACAGCTTTTGCTACAGTACTCCACTTGATAAATATGCATAAGAAATCTTTATTAGAAATTACTGTGGGTTTGTTGTTATGTTTGATGCACCAGGGACACGGAGACGGAAAATAAAAGGGAAGAAAGAAAGTAGATGAGAAGAGGTAGGAAAAAAAGGTTATAAGGGAGAGGGTGAGCTGAAGATGCAAGAAAGGAAGGGGAACAAAGAAAACACAAGAAAACATCACAGTCTCCCTCCACACCAGCAGGACAGCAGGGAGAGAGAAAAAAACAACGACAAAACAAATCAAACAATGCAAACTGAGAACTACACAACCACAACCCACAAATAGATGTATGAATACAATGACAGCCTCACTGAAAAGCTCATGGTACCGATTATTACAAGATTTAGAAGTGGTCACCTCAGCACAAGAATGTATCTGTAAGCACCGGAATCCCCACACCTGTGTGTGTGTGTGTATGAGCATGCTGGTGCATATTAGATTTCTCCATACGAGTGTTCAACAGCTGGTGTGAGGAGCCATCGATACCCTCCCAGGATTTTACGCAGACACGAAGGAGATCGGAGCTATAGAAACCCAAAGGTCCCCCAGAGCACAGGAACCCCAGGCGGATCAACGAAGAGCTGACCGCACCCCCAAGAGAGGAGCAGAGGAGAGCCCTGGAGGAACATCTAGGAGCGACAATGTAGGGGCCCGGGGGGCCGCAGTGACGAGCCCACAGGCTCCGCCAGCAACCAGCTACGCCAGGGCGGATCCAGTCATGGGCCCGGAGCCCGATGGGACCCCACCCCCCAGCAGGGACCTGACCAGGGACCGGCTGATGAGGGCCGCCAGGCCGCAGGGAAGATGGCCAGCCAATGGCCAAACTGCGCCGACGCCACCACCCCAGGCCAATCCCCACAGCCGACATCCCCACAATTTTTAAACATTTTAAACCACACTCCTATCCAGACTTTACCTGCATTGTGTAATTTTATTGTTGAGGATTTTAACAGCAGGCTAAAGTCAGCCATTGATTCAGCAGCCCCACTAAAAACAAAAATTATGAAAACCAAGCCCATAAGACCATGGAGAAATGTTGAAATGAGAGTCCAGAAAAAGAAATGCAGGAGAGCAGAATAAAAATGGAGAAAACAAAGCTCACAATTCATTTTAAAATATATCGTGAACAACTTAAAATCTATAATACTGTTAAAAGAGCAAGAACACTCCACTTTTCAAACCTCATTGCAGACATCAAGAACAATCCTAAATTCCTTTTTAAAACAATTGATCTTTTAATAAATACAGATTTTAACAAACCCTCCATGTATTCTTCAGTTGCTGTACATGTGAGGACTTTGCAGACCACTTCAGAAACAAAATTACTGTCCTTACTTTAAATAAACTAAATTGAATTGAAAAATTGCTGGCATTTTTATGTTTGCTGTAGCTTAACAATTTTGTAGATGCGTTCTGTTTGTCCAATAAAAATCCCTTGTGAAGGGTGCTATTTTTACTCAGACAAACATTTTTCTAGCATCTTTTGAAATATCCTTTGTATTAAAATGCTAAGGGATGGCTAAGGGATTGTGTGTAGCACTGGGAGGTTAATGGCATGCTTTGTTCTGAAAAGTCTAAAAGCAAGCATTTTAGTTTTATTGGTGACTTTAAAATGCCTTTATGTGTTAGTATGCCTGCATGGTTGTTTGTCTCAAGTGCATCTGTGCTGGCAATGCAATGTAATGTTCAGGGAGTAACCTGGAGTTGAATCCAGCAATTATGTGAGTTAAAACTTTATTGGATTAATGATTTATTTAAAATGGGTAGTACATCTGCCAGGCTTTGGTTTCTTACTGCTCAGTTTTCAATTTTTTCTTTCTTTTCAAGGGCTTACTTTACAAAAAAAGAGCTAAACTTTGATCTGTTATTGATCATATGTTTTAATGACATACATAAATTCTGAACATGATTTTTTTGGCCCTGATGCCAATCCGAGTCTTTTGAGGATAATTATTTACCAATACAGAGTCTGATTCTAATATTTCTTTGCCATGTACTGAATTAACTTGCAAATTCAGTAAAATAAGTTAAAAAAGGCAGTACGTTTGTTTCTGTAATAACTCTTGCCAATGACAATTCGAACGCTGACGTTTGAGTTTTACTTAAAACGACAGATATTTTATCCCATCTGAAGTCTTTAAATGAACAGTTTATAGAGGTATATCTTACCTAACACACACAGCAACATAAATGTGTGTCTTTCTTTTTCTGGTAGTAGTTTCATACTGTTGAGATCAAAGAATTGTCAGTTTAGGAGTGGGAATGGGGAGACACCTCTTAGAAAGGTATGAATACTTTTGTCTGGGACACTCTACGGGCCAGGGCAGGAAGACCGGGTCAGCTTCAGATCCTGAGGAGATGTTATCCCACTGTGCTTGCACTGGAAGATGGCAAGAGAGTGAGGTCATTTGGCTGAAGCCTAAACATCTCAAGTGGACACACACTTAGTTACACAGAATATAATTTTCTCAGTGCATTTCTCAGAACAGTGCCCAGTCAAGCCTAATTGATAATGTAATGTGTCAATGAAGTATCTTTTTAGGATAGGAACCGGTTACGACTAACCAACCGTTGTGATTTTGTTGATATGTGGTTGTATGGTATAAATCATGTCCTCACTGTGAATTTAGGGCCTTTTCTCCCAGAACTGCACCCTTGAATGAGCATGACTTAGACTTGTCTCCATTCTTCAAATAAATTACCCAGAGAAGAATCAGCTGGCTCACATCTTTCTTACATAAACAGATGTGCACAGTCTTTATAACTTAAGAGACCCGTTTGTTGAAGTTGCAAGCTGATGCTAGTATGTAGTATTACTCTCTGTTTTGATAAGACTCGTTGATAATTCGGCTCCTGACACTTTTCAGTCTCATTCCAGGTGATATTTTGCAGACAAAGCTAATCAAAAATGGTTCTCTGCATTATTAACTTGGGACTTTGATTTAAACATGATTTGAACACTACATTTTAAAGTTTAGTGTTTGGACTTCTCTCCTCCTCACGGACAGCTGCCAGTGAAGGTCACAACACACAGACAGGAAGTTGCAGCTGTCAGTACGGTCCCTCCTTCATTGTGAAAGAGTAGATATTTTGATGTGTCAGAAAAAAAGGCAAAATTTGTTCGATTAACAAAATACTGTCCACAGCCTATGAAATTGTTTTGAAATGCTTGCTCAGAAAAATAGGCAGTGATTTTTAGATAAATTTGTAGCGCAAATTACAACAGCTCGCTGAGGGAGCAGCTAATAAAATCACAGACAGAACACTATCAAGTGGCATCAAGATTTTAGTCTAGTCAGGGACTTTACCACCACATAAATTAAAATTCAAAAAATCTGAACCGCCTCCCTAGTTTTAATGGCTCATTAGAAAAATCTCTTAGAGGGACTCTGCCTCTCCAAAAAAAAAGCATTTTTCTTCTTTTTTTTTAGCAGTCGCATTTTAAGCAGCACATTTTTGAGACATTCTGTATTTTGGCTCGAGTCTATGGTTAGTGAAAGTGTAAAATTAATGGCTGTGCATTTACAGTAACACCCAACACACTGGGGAAAAAAGGCTGTTATATTACTGTGCCATTATTTAGGCATATTGAGCCAAGGAGCCACAGAATAAAACAAAGAGGGATTGCTATTTTAAGCCAATTTTTTTTTTTTACAAATATGTTTAAAATTTTACTATCCAAACCAAATGCATGGTTTCTGATAAGATAAGAGATACTTTAATAATCCCCATGGGGAAATTCAGTTTCATATTATTAAATTTATTTTAAGAACACCTTTGTTTTGACCATGTCTTATCTGGCAGCAAATTGAGCATAGAAAATACAAATTAAGGCAAAAATACTGAAAAAAAAGTGTCACAGTTCACAGTGAAACCAGTTTAGGATCAACTTGAAGTAAGAGGAGCAAGACCATAAAAACAATCTCCTGCCCCAAGAGTCGAAAAATTCAAGCTTGACAGAAATGTGCAGTTCCCCATATAAACAAGCAAAATAACTTCTGCAGAAAGGTTTTATGGCCAGAGTAGAAGCTTTTGCTGTTTGACCACAATGACAAGAAGTATTTTTGAAGGACTTAAGGTGAGGGTTTCTAACCTAAATGCTGTCAGAGTTACCAAGTGTGGTGGTTTCTAGCATCATGCTGAGGGGCTGTTACACTGCCTGTAGGACTGCACAAAGTACAATGAATAATGAAGCACTTTTAATTTAACCTGAAATCATTAGATGGTTAAAAAGTTTCAAACAATAAAACAACTAATTTCTTCTCTTTAAACTTTTCCTCCAATGTGCAGCATCACTTTACTTATGGGTGAATTTGCAAGCATATATTCAGTTGTTTTGATTTTCTGTTTAAAAATAGAACCAGCAGACATGTTAGAAATAGTAGTATGCAAGTTCTCCAGCACAGGTGACACAAAACTATGAAAGTAGATCAATAAAAGTTAGTGAGAGTTGAAGACAGTCTCCAAGTCTTTAAGAAATGCCCTGATCAGTACCCAAGCTGACACTTGTGAGCAGTTAGTAGATCTCTAGTGTTGACAGTTGTAATAATCAGAACTGAAGAGCTTCGGTTGAGTCTGGTTGAAATTTCGTTAATGGTTTTCAGGACTAAATGAGGAGTAATATTGAACTCACCATTGAAATAATATCTCTTGCACATCGGGGCTGCTTGTTAGGGTCGTGGTTTGATCTAAAACCAATAGTGTTGACTTGGAATATATAGCTGTAATGTAATAGATTAGAATATTATTTAAAAGTTCAAGATATTTCAGCAAATTATTTTTGTTAATTTTGAAAGTTTAACAGCTAAAGAAAACCCAAAATTAAGTTTTTGAATTTCTCTCAAACTTTTGATTATGCTTCGCTTCGCAATCCCCATAAGTCATCCCTGTTGCTTGTGCTTGTTATTGTACCATTTTCCTTTATTCCTTTCACTAAACTTCCCATATAAATCCTTAGATACAGCACCTTTTGAACAGTGACATTCTGTAGCATTGACCTCTTATACCTTCCCATCCTTGTGGAAGTTGATAGTAACTTTTTGCAGGACAGCTGTCAAACAGCAGTCTTCCCAATGATAGTGTAGGCCATAAAGAAAAAAAATTCTTAAGTTAAAAAAAAAACAAAATACGTTTTTAGGACTTATGTAATATTATTAGATGTAATCTATAAGTATGATTGTTAGCAGAAATAAACTTCAAATATATGACTTTGAATTTAACTACTGAAAGAGTATCTGCATCTGTAAGGTAATGTGAAAAAAAACATTCACCTGGAACATTAAAATCTTCCTTTAATGTTAAAATGTTGTTAATTTGTGACCTATGATGGATTAAAAGGAAAATGACATCAGCACAAGGAGTTGAAAAAGGTTTTTGAATTGTCATTATAATTAATCTGTTATTTTTCTTCATTTTAAAGACCGATGTTGATTCTTTCAACACATCTTTTTCTCCCAATGACTGTCACAGAAGATCGACTTACTAGAACCGCAAATGACTGCATCAAATTCAATTTAACAGGTGCCTTAAACTAGAATGTTATACACCTGAAGGCAATAAGGTTTCACAAATTCCTTCATGACGTCAACACCCACAGTGTGAATTTGTGCATCTCTGCTGTGTACCACATCCACAAACTGCTGATAGCTGCAAAACCTGCAGAAAGGTCACGCTGCTCCTAAAACATGTCCGTCAACTGCAGATCAAACAACTTGCACTGACACTTTTTTACCTGTACTGCGCTTTGAGGTAGATGTGACATGACATTTTAGTGAATTTGTCCTTCAGAATCAACAACTGCCACATGAAAACTTTATACCGTGTAGAGTTGGCAAGTGCAATTTCACAGAAGACATATCAAATGATCGAATCTAAGTCTTATTTCCACAGAGGGATTCCTACCTGATTGTTACCCCCACAGTGTCCCATCCCTTGAACATGTGAATGCTGTGGGTATACACCCAGAATGTCTTTTTCTATCTTCTGTTTTAGCTTAGACTCAAAAATTGATCTGGCATTTAAAAAGCAAATAACATCATCATTTATTGTAGATCTATAAACTCTATAAATGTAGAAACATCCAGAGCCACCATGCACAGGCGTGTGCAGGAAATGGGCTACAAGCCACTTTCGAACCAGAAACAGCGGCGGAAGCGCCTGACCTGGGCTACAGAGAAGCAGCACTGGACTGTTGCTCAGTGGTCCAAAGTACTTTTTTCGGATGAAAGCAAATTTTGCATGTCATTCGGAAATCAAGGTGCCAGAGTCTGGAGGAAGACTGGGGAGAAGGAAATGCCAAAATGCCTGAAGTCCAGTGTCAAGTACCCACAGTCAGTGATGGTCTGGGGTGCCATGTCAGCTGCTGGTGTTGGTCCACTGTGTTTTATCTAGGGCAGGGTCAATGCAGCTAGCTATCAGGAGATTTTGGAGCACTTCATGCTTCCATCTGCTGAAAAGCTTTATGGAGATGAAGATTTCATTTTTCAGCACGACCTGCCACCTGCTCACAGTGCCAAAACCACTGGTAAATGGTTTACTGACCATGGTATTACTGTGCTCAATTGGCCTGCCAACTCTCCTGACCTGAACCCCATAGAGAATCTGTGGGATATTGTGAAAAGGAAGTTGAGAGACGCAAGACCCAACACTCTGGATGAGCTTAAGGCCGCTATCGCAGCATCCTGGGCCTCCATAACACCTCAGCAGTGCCACAGGCTGATTGCCTCCATGCCACGCCGCATTGAAGCAGTCATTTCTGCAAAAGGATTCCCGACCAAGTATTGAGTGCATAACTGAACATAATTATTTGAAGGTTGACTTTTTTTATATTAAAAACACTTTTCTTTTATTGGTTGGATGAAATATGCTAATTTTTTGAGATAGGAATTTTTGGTTTTCATGGGCTGTATGCCAAAATCATCAGTTTTAAAACAATAAAAGACCTGACATATTTCAGTTGGTGTGCAATGAATCTAAAATATATGAAAGTTTAATTTTTATCATTACATTATGGAAAAGAATTAACTTTATCACAAAATGCTAATTTTTTGAGAAGGACCTGTATAAACTATTTAATCAATTCAGTCTAACTTTGGACTTGCTCCTTAAAGCTACGAACTACACTCAAGACAAAGCAATCTTGACTTTATAGTCCTTACTGAATAAATCACCATCAGCAAGCTGGTAACTTCGCTATATTTACACTAATCATGGCTGGCCATTGTGTTATGAGCTGATCCCTCCACCATGAACGGAACATTATCATTCTTCTGCAACTTTTAGCTGTTAACGTACCTTCGGGTACAAATAAAGTCTTCTTCTTCTTCTTCTTCTTCTTCTTCTTCGTGCTCTTATCTTTTTTTTGGTTTTGTTTTAGGCTTATTTTTTGCTTCTTTCTCAATGTCAGTTGTAGAAGTGGATATAACTATTATGAGCTATAAGCCTATAAACAACTGTCAAAGAAAGGTTGTACAAGAAAAGAATAAGCCCAAAAACTAAAGCTACGTGCCCTTTAAGGTTTTTCAGCCACAACCTTCAGAAATCCTCTCCAGATGAGAGTGAAAGTATAACTTTGCAATGATAAATGTTTGTTTTACTGACATGTAAGCTTGCTTATAAAAGTGACTGCCGAAGGAAAACAGTTGCAAACTGTGACCACACTGACGCATGTTCCTGTTAGTTTGGTTTCAGCTGCAGGGACAGGGATAGCATGCCTCAGATTACTGCGGTGCGTCGCAACCGAGCCTGACTCATTGAAGCCTGCCTGCGTTCTGAGCCGGAGTACTGTTCCTCATTAACATTTCACTGTGGTGGGTGACCCCGCAATTCATTTACAGACAATTGCTTCCTGACAATGTTTTCCTTTCTTCCTCTCAAAGGAGAGCAGGCCATTTCTCTCCAGAATGTTAATGCCTTGTAAATCTACAAGTCAGGATGAGTTTACGGGGAGCAGCTACATCCTTTTGCCTTGGTGAGCGTTATTAGGAAAATCAATTAGAGTGTTGAACCATAGACAAAATGGGAGGTGAATGGGTTGAAGGGTGAAAACATTCCCCCTTAGTGTTGGTGTGTTTTTTATCTCAAGACACAAAGGCGTTTTCTCTTAGCTGAAAGGGAGACATTTGCCAGGTTTGTAGTTGGCAGAAGATCTGGGCGACACAAAGAGAGATCAATACTTAGTCGTCTGGAGGGTGAATTTACAATCAATGCCTGTTCAGGGACAGATGCAACAATTGAAAAGTTGCGCACATCAATAAAGATGTCTGCTTGTGGATTCCTTTGAATTCAGCCACCATCCATTTTTTTTAACGTTGACTTGATGTGTGAAAAATGGCTTCATATTGATTGGGACTATGCTAACTCTGTAAAGATATTCTCTGAAAATCACAGCTAAACACCTGCAATCAAGTAGAGGTGCAATTTAAGAGGGCAGGTTCCTTTGGGCATTGCTGAGATTTAATGTAAACCTTTAAAACCAAAATTATATGTTGAATTTTACTGCTTGCAAAGTGATTGCATACACATTTTCTACAAATTTTGATAATATAACTTAGTCAGTTTGAGAAAATGTAATATTACATAAACCATTTCAAAAAAGTTTTTATTTAATTTAATTTTTTACTTTTATTTTATAAACATTCTGTTACACTCTAGACAATCATATGGGAGAGAGTGTAGACTTGATAGTTGTTCAGTAGACATTCATGGACACCCTCTGCAACAATCGTTACTAAAAAACCTGTTTGTTCAGTGCTGTATCCAAGTAAGTTACCAGAAAGTTTAGTGGAAGGAAAATAATTGTGGTGGAAGATTCGCAGAGGGTCAAGTATTACGTTTCCACAGTTAGTGATGATTTAGGGGCAAATGTCATTGGCTGGTTTTATTATGGAGTTCTCAAGTACAAAGTCAGCACAGCTGTCTCCCAAGAAAATCTAAAGCCCTTCATTCTTTCCTCTGCTGATGAGCTTCACTAGCTGCGTTTACATAGACACAAGTAATCAGATTAAAAGCCTGATCGAAATAAAAATGCTTCATGGAAACATGTTATTCGGAATACTCTGATCCAATCACACTCATCAATCAAGATTTAATTCCGACTGAGACCACTGGGTTATGCCAATTGTTAATCCGATCGCTGTGCATGTAAACACTTATTCCAGATGTCAGTCATTACTTCGCATGTCTGTTACGACATGAGTAGACGTACAATACCTCGGAGTAAAACAATAAAGAGATTCAGATTAGAATTTGACTATGTACACAACAATAAAGGCTTGTAGATCTAAAACTGTGACCAGAAAAAAATAAAAGCACGCTCTGAAGAACATTGTACCGTTCCATTTTAAACCCTCACAGCCATGTTTTTTTTTTAAAGCAGAAGTATGCTATTTCTTCTTCTACGGCCGTTTCCGGTATTTTACATAGTTCTGGGCATATCAAAATTATTTTTTTCCGATCGAACGTGTGGCAGACGTAAACACTTGTTATAACCGGATTAATTTTTTCAGGGCCCATGTACACAGTCAAATTCTAATCCAAACTATGATCAAATTAAATACATTTTGCACATGTAAACACAGCCACTGAGAGGTTGATTTTATTTTCCAGCTGGACTTGGCACTTACCCACACTGACTAAAGTGAGGAACCTAGTTTATTGGTTATGCTATCATTGTGCTTGATTGTGCGGCAAACTCACCTGACCTAAACGTTAGAGAGAATATATCAGTGATACCAGAGCCACAATGCAGACAAGCTAAAGGTTGATTTTAAAGTAATCTGGGCTTCATTAAGCACAGCAACAGGCTGATAACCTCCATACCATATGATAGTTCATGCATAATTCTTGACCAAGTATTTAAGGGGTATAGAGTCCAATGCATGGACTTACTTGCCAATATACTTATATATGTGCATCAAAAACCCTATTCAGTGGTCTTATATAATATAGTTTTCTAACATTTTCACTATTTTAAATGAGTTACTAAAATAAGTTAGCGTTTTATGATTTTTTTCAGTTTAGAGATGGTCCTCCACAGCCAACTTAACAATGCACAAAGCATTAAAAACTGTAAGTCATTGCATTTGCAAGCAAATGTTGTCCATTCATATTTTTATTGGTGATAAGCTAACCTAAAATGAGGCATCCAGTTTCTTAATGAGAAGTCTGGTGAGAAGAACAGCTGCAGGAAATCATTTGCTTGAATTAGTTTTAACTCAGCACAGCTGTAGTATGTTAGCAGACTTAATTATAAGGGGTCTCCCATCAATTACACTAAATTAAAAAAATAACTATCCTCTTAAAAAACATGTATAATTAATAATCAATATTCTGTATATGGCAGAGTGGTTCAGATCAAACGGGATAAAGCAGATCTTTACCAAAATGATTAGGAAAACACTTAGAATTCCTGTTATTCAATTACACCAATAACTGAGTACGTTATTGTTTTCCCCCATTCATTTGGGGAACACAAATAATGGACACACCAACTGACCCAAGTAAGGTTTATTGAACCAACACAAGCCAAGCAAAAACGATCCATAGGCAGGATTGTTTCAGAAAGCAGAATTCATGTTTCCAATAATAAAAGCAAGTCATTCAGGTCCTGAAGAAGCAAAGCAGCCCTAGAGAATAACACTATCACCACTGTGTTTAACTGTACGTATTGTGTTTTTCTTTTTCTTTTGAAATGCTGTGTTTCTATTATAGCAGATATAACGGGACCCACATCTTTTTAAAACGTTTGTTTTTTGTCTCTTCAGTCCACAGAATATTTTTCCAGAAGTCATAAGTCATAACGTTTGATTTCTCTAGTGCATTTAACACAATTCAGACTGATTTGCTTTGTCAGAAACTCCTGAAGACACAGGTGGAGCCCTCAACAATCGCCTGGATCAATGACTACCTGACCAACAGACCACAATTTGTGAGACTGAAGAATTGTGTGTCAAACCAGGTGATCAGCAGCACAGGAGCACCACAGGGGACCGTACTCTCACCATTCCTTTTCACTCTGTACACCTCAGACTTCCAGTACAAATCAGAGACCTGTCATCTGCAGAAATACTCAGATGACTTTGCAATTGTCGGGTGTATCAGAGATGGACAAGAAGCTGAATACAGAGAGCTGGTGGACCGCTTTGTGACATGGTGTGGAAACAATCGTCTCACCTTGAATGTGAACAAAACAAAGGAGATGATTGTAGATTTCAGAAGAAACAGGGATAAGTCAAACACTGTTTCCATCATGGGAGAAGAAGTGGAGGTGGTTGAGGAATATAAATACCTCGGAGTTCACCTTGACAACAGAGTGGACTGGAGGCGCAACAGTGAAGCCGTCTACAAGAAGGGACAGAGCAGACTGTACTTCTTGAGGAAGCTTAGGTCCTTCAAGGTTTGCAGCAAGATGCTGCAGGTCTTCTACAAGTCTGTTGTGGAGAGTGTAATCTCTTCAGCCGTCATCTGTTGGGGTAGCAGCATCAGAGCCACGGATTTAAAAAGGCTAAACAACCTGATAAAGAAGGCTGGTTCTGTTCTTGGGACAACTGTGGAAAATCTGGAGATGATAATGCAAAGAAGGATTCTTCATAAAATCTAAAAAATTATGGACAACCCTGAGCATCCTCTTCATGAGACAGTCATACAACAACAGAGTGTCTTCAGTCGGAGGCTTCTTCAGTTTCGCTGCAATACAGACCGCTACAGGAAATCCTTCCTGCCCACAGCCATCATCATCTACAACAACTCCTTAAAGAATTAATTATATGATCTATACCAACACTTAATTTCCCTCTGGGATCAATAAAGTATTTTTGAATTTGAATTTGAATTTGAAACCTGCCGCACACAAGAGCTATCTGCTGAGCAAAAAGTCATTCGAGGCCGTTTGCTCAGCAGATAGGTTGCTGTGTGCGGCTAATTTTCGGTGAGTTTTCTGCCTCATGAGGCGTTGAGGTGAAAACCAAAAGGTTTGATATTTTTCGTCTCGGGAGCATAGACTGTATAATAATAATAATAATAATAATAATAATAATAAAATAAATAATTTTCACAAGGCGAAAAACTCACTGTGTGCGATCTACGTGAGCTGAGTGCTGAGGGCAAATATTCAAGTGATCAATCGAAACGCTGTCTCCGCTCACATGATTCCAAGATGGCAGCCCACAGAGAAGATTACATTTTAGAAGATAAAGTCGTGGGTACTAAACCGTGAACCATATTTTCCTAACCTTCAAACAGTGGCGGCGGCAACGCCTCATGAACAAAAATTTCCTCCAAATCCATCTCTGTCTCCGTTTCATTTGTTGTTTTGATGTGAAAACAGGGGGCTGCCATCTTGGAATCATATGAGCGGAGGATGCGTTTTTATTGGTCACTTGAATATTTCCCCTCAGCACTCAGCTCATGTTGAGCGCACACAGTGAGTTTTTCGCCTCACAAGGCGAAAAATATCAAACCTGTTTGATTTTCACCTCAACGCCTCGTGAGGCAGAAAACTCACCGAAAATTAGCCGCACACAGCGAGATATCTGCTGAGCAAACGGCCTCGAATGACTTTTTGCTCGGCAGATTGCTCTCGTGTCTGGCAGGCTTTAGGGATCAACAAGATGTGGAACTCTCAAATGGATGACTTGTTGCCCAGTCTCTTTGTTTTTGTTGAATGTTTAACCCTGGCCTTAACTAAGTAAAGAGCTGCAGTAGTTTAGATGTTTGTTTTTTTGAATTATTTTGAGACTTCCTAGATGAATCTTTGGATGACCTCTTGGAGTAATTTGGAAAGACTGGCCACTCCTGGAAGGTTCACCACTGTTTCATTGTTTTCTCTACAGGTCCAAAAGTTCATTTATTTAAGTAATGCAACTTAAAAGGTGAAACAAATGTATTATATAGACTCATTACATGCAAAGCGAGATATTTCAGGCCTTTATTTGATATAACTTGGATGATTATGGCCTACAGCTTATTAAAACCCCAAATTCAAAATCTCAGAAAATTAGAATATTGTAAAAAGTTTCAATATTTTTGTCAAGGAGACTGCCTGGATCGTTTTTAACAGTCTTTATTAAGGAGAACAACTCACACGCAGAGACAGACAGTTCGAGAGGAGGCTGCAGATCAGGCTGGTAGAGGGGTCTGGAGGATCTTGAGAAGATACGTGCTGTTAAGGATAAGCAGGCTGAAATGGCTAGCTCAGGAGTTCCGAGGGTGGAGACCAGATGACAGAACAGTGTTGTGGTGAGTGAAGCTGTCTTTTAACTGTGGTGAGAGCCAATGAGGTGGAGGTGAGTTAGTGTGCACAGGTGGAGGTTGTTGATCTAGATGAGGTCCTGACAATTTTAGGCTTAAAGTGTCACACTCTAGTCAACTAATTAATCCAAAATACCCACAAAGGGTTCCTGAGCCTTTAAAAGGTCTCTCAGTCTGGTTCAGTAGGAATCACAATCAGCTGTGAAGAAAACCATCATTGATACCCTCCATAAGGAGGAAAAGCCTCAAAAGATAATCGCAGAAGAAGTTGGTTGTTCTCAAAGTGATATATCAAAGGAATAGAAAGTTATGTGGAGGAAAAAGTGTGGAAGAAAAAGGTGCACAAGCAGCAGGGAACAACAAGCAACGTCCGAAGCATCTTACCTGGGCTAAAGAAACATCTATCCATCCAGTGGCGCTTCTAGACCAAATTTACCAGGGGGGCCAGGGTGGGGCCAGTGTTTTTTCATGGGGGCACAGAACAAAAAACAAACAAATAGAAAACAGGGCAATATTTCACTGTTTAATTTATTAAGTGTGCCACAGAGCCATATATGGTTCCAAAGTTGCAGGTTGCAGACCCTTGATCTAGCAGATGAAAACAGAGATCCTATCTCAATACGGCAACTTAATTTTTTAATTCATTGATAAATTAAAACTGTGAAGGTAAAAAATGAAATTGGTCCAAGGGAACGATTAGCTATGGTTTTTGTTCCAGTGCATTTCATGATAAGAAGCTGGTTTAGTATTATCTCATCAGTACAGGGGCCAAGACCAGTTCTACAGGAGCACTGGCCCCTGTTGGCCCCTGTCTAGAACCGCCCATGCATCCATCCATTCATTTTCTGTACCCGTCCAACCTAATGCAGGGTCGCGGGGGGGCTGGTGCCTATCTCCAGCGGTCAAGGGGCGAGAGGCGGGGTACACCCTGGACAGGTCGGCAGTCCATCGCAGGGCTAAAGAAACAAAGAGCAACTAATTTTGCTTCTCATTTGGAAACCAAGGTCCCAGAGTCTGGAGTAAGAATGGAGAGGCACACAATCCAAGATGCTTGAAGTCCAGTGTGAAGTTTCCACAGTCTGTGTTGGTTTGGAAAGCCATGTCATCTGCTGGTGTTGATACACTGTGCTTTATTAAGTTCATTGTCAACGCAGCCATCTACTAGGACATTTTGGAGCACTTCATGCTTCCTTCTGCAGATGAGCTTTATGGAGATGCTGACTTCCAGTAGGAGAAGAAGCACCAGCAGAAGAACTGACCGAGGGCTTCAGCGGATTATCAAACAGAGAAGATTCATGAATCTGGCAGAGATCCAGAAAGAGTGGAAGGAGGCGGGAGTCACAGCTTCAAAAGCCACCACATTCATAAGCGTCTCAAATGGGCCATAAGACTGGACTGTAGGCCAGTGGTCCAAGGTCCTCTTTTCTGATGAAGTAAAGTGTGCCTTTCATTCGGGAATCAAGGTCCAAGGGTTTGGAGGAAGACGGGTGAGGAACAGAACCCAAGCTGCTTGAGGTCCAGTGTGAAATATCCAGTCAGTCATGATTTGGGGTGCAATGTCCAGTGGAGGTGTTGGTAAATTCAGCTTTCTTAAATCCAAGGTCACAACATCAGTTTACCAGAATGTTTTAGAGGACTTCATGATTCCTTCTGCTGAGGATCTGTATGGAGATGCAGATTTCATCTTCCAGCAGGACCTGGCCCCTACCCATACCGCCAGAAGCACCAAAATCTGGTTTGATGCCCATGCCATCACAGTGCTTGACTGGCCAGCCAACTCACCGGACCTAGACCCCATTGAGAATCTATGGGGTATTATCAAGAGGAAAATGAGGGGCACCAGACCCTGAAACAAAGAAGAACTGACAGCAAGCAAGAAGGAAATCTGGGCTTCTGTAACTCTCAGGCAATGCCACAGGCTGATTGCCTCAATGCCACGCCACATTGGGGTAGTGAATAAGGCAAAGGGATTAAGTATTGAAGATTGACACATTGTTTTGAATGTATTATATTTTGATTGATTTAATATGATGCTAATTTCTTTCTTTTTTTCTGCAAAAAGTAAGAAGTAAATGGTGATATTTTATGAGATGGAAGCCCAAATTACGTACAAATAAACAACTAAATACTTGAAACCGTTTAAGTTGTGGGCCCTGAATCTATAATCTATGGAAGTTTAACATTTTGAAAGGAATTATGGAAATAAATAAACTTTTCCATGATATTCTAATTTTTTGGAAAGGGTCTGCTTGCATGATTATACTTTTCAGAGGTCCGAGATTTCTCTATCTAAAATCCTTGTTTTATAGATTTCATTTAATATTCTAATTTTCTGAGATTTTGAATTAAGGGTTTTCATAAGCTGTAAACCATAATCATCAAAAATATAACAAATAAACTCTTAAAATATCTCACTTTGCATGAAATTAGTCTATATCATATATTAATTTCACTTTTTAAGTTGACTTACTGAAATAAATGAACTTTTGCACAATATTATTATTTTTTTACGTTTCACATGTGTATATGGTTAATGTCTCTCACTATGGTTCACTGGACTCAGAAAGTCTTACAAAATGGTTTTGTAACACTTCCCACACTGAAAGATGTCAGTGGATTTATTTCTAGCCTGTCACTATATATATATATATATGCATCCCTAATATATATATATATATATATATATTAGGGATGCACCGATGTGAAAGTCCTACCCGATATTGTTATTAGGGGTGTCAAATTGTCGCCTTACTTGCGATTAATTCATTACAGCCATATTTAGCGCACTATGTTTTGTAATCGCGTTAATCTAATTTTTAATCTTTAATTTCACTGTTACTGCATGTGAGTTGCCTCTAAATAAATAGAATATGTTGTCTCAATCACAAATTAAAATCCTTGAATGGCTGCTGTTGCATTGACTTCAAGATAAACAATGAAACTGATTAAGTTCAAGAAAGCGCAACACTAACAAAGTCATATGAACACGTTACACATGCACCCAGCATTTATTAGACTTTCACAAGAGGAAATAAAGGTATCCAAACTCAGTCGTTGGTTCAAACTACTTGGTAAATAGAAAAGGAAACAAATGTTTAAAAAGTACTTATCTGCCAGCCAGATAAAACATGGATATAAACAAATATATGATCAGGCAACATGACAGTTCAAAAAGAATACCCAAAAAAATAATACATAAAACCTTTTCCATGATGAGTCAAATAGTTGTCATAAAGATAAGCCTCAAAAGCATTTGTTTGACAGGGACTTTGAAAAGATGGCTACTTTTCTATGGCTATTTTTTTGCAGCAAAGTCCTTCACAAGATCACTAAAGTCCAGCTTTCTCATTAGATCACTCTGAATAGACATGAGAGTCAAATGATTCAGCCTTTCCTGTTCCATTGTGGATATGAGTCTATTTTTTATTGTTTTCATCTTAGAGAAGGATCACTCACCACTTGCATTTGTGACAGGGAATGTCAGGTAAAGTCTGAGAGTAATCCTTTATACGTGCCAGACATGTTGGCAGCATTATCATAGCATTGCCCCAGAAAGGGATCAAAGTCACTGATTAACTCCAGAATTCCCAGGTAATTCCAATTATCAGCCCTGCCAAAAACGTCACTAGAGCCTCTAATAGATAGAGACCCCTCTCTGCCAAAAACCTGACAACAGACACAACATTTCAGTCCAATATATGCAGTCTGATTCCAATTGCTTCTGCAGTTCTGAATCTATCCTCTTGCTCCTGATGCAAGTGTAATATATGTCAGCATAGCTTTTCTGTGCTGTTCGCTATTTTTGTGCTCCTTTATGCGTTCTGTTGTGTGCTTCCAGTCACTGAAACCCATTTCAAAGCACGACTGACTTTTAGCATAGCTGAAAACGCGACATGCAAAGCAAAACCAGCTCCCATGCTTGAAAATCGCCATTGATGTTCTAAAAGCTCCTTGGTCCTTGCTCAGCCCAGTAAGCCTGCCCGGACCCATCAGTTTTTCCCCAGAGGGCAGGAATAGTACTGTCTGGTTTATCCATGCTCAAGGTCTCATCTGCTGAAGACAAACAGGCCTTCATCGCTTCAGTTCTTCTGTTTCCGTAGGTGCCAGATCAACCACAGTTCCAGGTTCTGGCGGGATCATAGTGCCGTTGTTAGCAAGGATAACGTTCTGAGAAGGCTAGAGAGAAGGTGGCTATGCTCCATTGCCACTGAGGGACTTAAAAAGCATGTAAGCTTGGGAAGCTTCTTCATTGTCCCGTTCCTCTATTTCTTTCTTTTCAGCACTCCACTATCCTACTTTCTACTGTCAGCCACCATGACAAACTACTCACTGATGCCCAACCTCAAGGCATAAGATGCGTCAGACTTGGACCAATAATAATCAAGCACTCATGACAGAACTTGGCCAAAAACAAATTAGAAAACGTTTCAACGACCCAGTCAATACCCTCTTAGCAAGTACTAAAGTTAAGGCATTTTCACACTATTCATTCACAACATTACAAAATAGTGTTCGTGGTCACCCCTCCTAAAGTCCGCGCTTGGCTGTTTGTGTCAGTGAAGCTAGTATTTAAACAGATAGCGTTAGCTTAAAGCTACATTGTGTAAGATCTGCTCCCATCTAGCGGTGAAATTCTATGTGACCAACCAACTGAATGTTACGTTCTAGCCCCACCTTCCCCTTCTGAGCACGTTTTAACTCTTGAGGTGGCGGTTTCATGCCAAGATTAACATGGCTTCCAATACTATGACTTCGTCCAGTGTTCCTTCCAGTGATGAGGTTACTTTAGAAAACTACATTGCATTTAGTTATATAGTCAGACGTCTGCCGTGTTGCGAGTAGACAATCTCCCTCTGGGATTCGTCACGGTGCAAGTGAGTGTAGCCAAAGAGCAAAAGGCGGAGCTATAATTTCCAGGAATGTCCCTCGCTGGCGAATGCATTTCAAAGATGGAGGCTCAACATGGATTCACCCATTCGACCGACTCGCTCGTATGTATTCTGAATAGCAGATTCTGCACTTACAAGAATACTTTCATTAGTAGGTGGACGTAATTACACATCTATGAGCACATATTTTTGAAAGAACAAAAGGGTTGTTGCTAAGAATTAACTCAGAAAAATACACAATGTAGCTTTAAGTCACCCAGGAGATTTACTACTTCTCTTTTACAGATACAGGAACTATAGTGATCTTTTAAAAGAGCAACTTACCCCCAAATCAACTTTATTTTGCTAATAAACTGTATAAATTAGTGTCTAATAGTGCTGTCCACATGTCTGGTCATTATTTTTGGTATTTTAGTACATTTTAGTATAAAATAATAATTTTCTACCCAAAACCATCTGTGTGGCGCCCTCTTCACCTAAAAACTTTACACTGCACTTGAATTTGAATTGGGCATTGCAACTGGCTGAGCCACTAAGGCTGACGTTAGCCATCCTGCCGCAGTGGAGTATAGACCGATTAGGCGAGCGATTTGTGGAGGATGCCATCCCAGCGTCCATACTCATTCATTGTGCTGTCATTGTAAAGCGACCCTCTACATTGACAGTATGATGAATACCTAGATTGATGATGTTAGACAGTGGCCTCCAGAAACTAATAAAGGTATATTAAATGAATACGGATATAAATTTATGAATTAATCATTTTTTGAACAATAAACAGTATGATTAATAGGAAGATAATAGACTGTACCATTAAACACTGCGCATATAGCATGCGTTAGGCGTGCAGAAGTTACCAAGCTAACCGTGACATTTAATCATTATGGACAGGGTATGTGACTTAAAAAAAAAAACACAACACAAGTTTGTGTTTTATTTTAGATATTCAAGAGTATTTTATTGAACTGACCCTCTGATCGAGGGTCAAAATTACCTGAACTCTGGATGGGTTGGGCAGATTTTACACCGCCTTTTAAGTGACCACATCGTATTGAAGGGATCAATGAGCCTTCCGCTGTCACCGAGATGTGGAAGTGACCATGAGAAGAGATGGTGGCCAGGTTGAACGTCTCTGCTGTGACTGCACGTCAGGCGTAGCCTATGGCTGCCCGAGTGGGAGCAGTCACCGCAGTAATGGCGGCGGCTCGACTTCCAGTTATTTTGCCGAATCGGTCTGCCGCGTCTCGGCCACACCTCCATAGCAAAGGAATTGCAAGGAAGTCTTGATGCCACCCGGCGCTCTCCTCCCCGTCCCTCGGTCCACCAGGCCACCCCTCCTTTTTCCAAGTTTTTCAAACCGGAAATGTAGGTGGAGTAGGACTCTGGTGGGGGGTGAGTTGCTCTTTAAGTTGCTCTGAAGCATCAGTGTCACTTACAGTGTTAGCACAGCCAGCATGTAGCATCCTTCGGCGTTCCCTTTCTCCTGTCTGTCTGCCTCACAAGGAAAATTCCTTCGAACAATGCTTTCGTTTGCCTTGTTGGCAAAAAGGGATGCATATGTTAATTTTCTGGATGTAGTCGCCATGCATGCAGAGTTTAAAACTTACAGCAGGTAAGCTTGCAAATGTGAATGGGTCAGATTCTTACCATTTTGATGCAAATGAGAATCTTTGAATGCAGTGTACTGCTGGCATTTGAGGAAGTTCAGGACCACAGTTCCCAACAAATAGCTAGAATCTGTGAATACTTGAAGCCCTCTCTAAAAACGCCTATAACTGCTTATTTTATTAAAGAGGCTACATGCAACTTTTCCCCAAAAATAAACGTAACAATAGCCTTTTTATTTGACCATTTATGACTCAAACATCTCCTGATGAGCATACTGACACCTTGTCAGCTCACAGTGGGTGCACCTATAAGCCTGTATCCAATTTTTCCTATTTTCTGTCAGGTCGAATTTTTCGCGCGCTGTCTGCAGATGTGACGTCAAGCGCGTTCATGTTAAATGTTTCAGATCACTCTGCCACCACCGCTAGTCAGCAATTAGCCTACACTCGCAAGCAGTTCAATGGGTTGTGGGAATACACAGAATAGACCAAGGACAACTCTGAAACCAACAGTAACTCCACATAAGACTAAAAAAGTTAAACCCCTGACAAGTGCCCGAAAAAGATCGAAGATTGAGAGCGACCGGCGATCGTTATCTTCATTTTATGTTACGATTTATAAAACACTGACACAATTCTAAACAAACACTGAAATATACAAACACTATTACTATATAACTCCGAAGCACTACTGTGCATTTTGTTGTGTCATATATATTGCAAACAAACTTAGTTCCTAAAACAATATATGTATTTGACTGATGACTTGTGAGGTGTGCACGTACGAGCGCGGGCTGCGAGAGCGAGCAAAAAGGAAGAGCAGTTCCGTTTTTGGCCACAGGTGTCAGTCGCGAATTTACATTTCAGAAAATTGCATATAGCCTCTTTAATTCAAACACTAAATATATTTTAATATGCATTAATATGCACAGTGGAAACAGTCTTAGCACCATTGCCTATTATTATTACTTACTCCCTGTTAGCTTTAATTTTAAAGTTTGTTTGTTTGTTTGATTGTTTGATTATGTGAAACATTTACGTGTAACAAAATATAACAAAAAAGAAATCTGTAAGGAGGCATATATATATTGACAGCACTATACTGCACAAAATAAACAATTAGAAATAAACAATACTTCATCACTAAGCAATTGGCATGAGGAGAAGAAAGAGGAACATCAGTGACTGAAGACAAAAAGTGATACAATAGCCACAGAAAAGTGACAATATTCCTGTGATGTTTGTCATTACTTAGCCATTTGTATAAAGGCTTAAAAACATAATATCACAAATGAGTCAACTAGCTGTTAAGAAAACTTGTAATCTTCGTTAGGCAGCAATAGAAAACTGATTTCTACATTGTTTTAACACTCCTAAAAGAAGATGTACAGTAAGACCCCCAGGACATAGGCAACACCCGTGTGGCAAATAGTATGAAAACGGACCAATATTTTATACAAAGGAAGGACTCCATTCCATTTCCCTATTTAAATTTTACATTGTATTTAATATTTGATTTGGGGAAAAGGCTGTGAATAATAGACTGACATTTCTTATCTTCCATCACTGCTTCCTGCTTTTCGAAATCCTATGCAACATAAAAGAGTGTCCCTCTGCGTGCATGGCCCCATAACACCACTGGCTTTCTCTTTCTGAGAGACCCACAATGAGGACTGGACAAACAAACTTGTCCAATCGATTTGATGCTGCGGCGTCCTCATAGGACTGAATTTAGTGGTGCGGTGGCATGTTATTCATAAGTATATGTAGGAAGCAGACAACCTTTCTTTGTTTTCAGATTTATTTTCCGATGCTGTATTTACTTAGGAAATTGTCTTGAGAGTAAAGGAGAATTTCTCGTGGATAGAAAAGTTTTTTTATTCTTAACACCATGAAATTCTTTAACAAAGAATATCGAGCTGTGGCTGTTTGTGGTTCTTGCCGAAGGCCATGCGCAGCCTCTCTTGCCATCATTTCTCTGCTGTTTTCTTCGAAAATCTTCATGTGCTTTCTTTTTTTTTCTTTCCTTTCTGTGTGACCGGGAGACATCCTGCGGCACCTGTGCTTGATAATGTTGGAATAACAGCAGCAGCTGGTTGGCTCATATAGACATACTTGATAGGCGATAACATCTTTCTCCCTTTCTCTCAGTGTGGTGCCCATGGGTCGGCCTCCTCCTGGTTCCTTTCCTTCCTAAACCAAATCACCCTCCTGGGGGAGCAAGTCAGGCAGCCTGTTGCTGGGTAACCAAAGAAGATTGTGGGTCAGTGAAATTATCAGCTGAATATCAACAAGTCCTTGGCCTCTGGAACAAATAATATTAAGTCCTGATGATACAGTTTGACACACTGATGGATTTATTTCTTTTTAATTTCTAAAAGCATATTCTTCTGCTGGAAAACATTGTCTATTGTATCAATGGTGAAAAACAGACAACGCTTTCAGGTAAGTTAAGAATAAAGGAACACTAACAATACGGAAGCATCTTAATAAAAAAGAATAATAGAAAAATTTACACTGCATGCAGTGAAGGACAAAATCAAGGTAAAGACTGCACACTTGACAATTGCCCAGCAGACAGTCACAACCTTCACGAGGAGGGTAAGTCAGAAAATGTCATTGCTACAGAAGCTGGCTTTTCACAGAGTCCTGCATCCAAGTGGATTAACGGAAAGAGTGGAAGGGAATAGTGTTGTAAACAAATGTGCACAAGCAATCATGATGACTATTGAGAGAATTGTGAACCAAAACAGACTCAAGAGTTTAGGGGAGATTCGTAAAGTTTGGATAGCGGCTGGAGTCAGAGTTTTAGGAGCCACCACACAAAGGCATGTACTTCAACCAAGGCATTACTTTTGTGAAGCTACTTCATAATAAAGATAACATCAGAAAGGTCTTGCTGAAGTAAGAAAAAAAGGACTGAACTCTTGTAGGACTTACTGCTTGTAGACTCTGCCTAAAGTACCAATACCTGGCTCACTGACTATGGTAGCACTGTGTTTTACCAGCCAGCAAACATACTTGACATAAAACCCATAGAGGATTGGTGGAGCTTTGTCGAAAAGAAGATGAGCGACACTAGACCCAACAATGCAGACAAGCAGAAGACCACTATTTAAGAAACCTGAGCTTATTTAACTCCTCTGCACAGCTAAAGGTCAATCACCTCCAGGCCTTGCTGCATTGATGAAAGAAGCCCTGACCAAGCATACTGTATAGTATAGAGACTAACTTTTCACTAGACCAACATTTAAAATCTCTTTTACTGGTCCTAGGTAATGCTTTTTTTTATTCAGGGAAGCAGAATTTTGTGTTTGATTACTTGTATGTCATTATAATCACAAATAATAGAAAACACTTGAAATATACTATTTTGTTTGTAATGAATCTCTATAAAATTAGTATCACTTTTTGAATTAAATTAAGAAATGAACTTTTCAGTTGTCTCTTAATTTGCTGAGATAGACCTGTAAATTTTTACATAACCAATGAAAAGAAAATAATCAGCGGTCTTTCTGATTCTCAAATTAGAATAATTATGTGTTGCATTTAAGTTTAGAAACATTAGCAAAGCAGCAGTGAACCAGTTTCCAATCAGCCCTATTCAGCTGAGATTTGAAGCAACCTTGGCAGAGATCCGTGTGCGAGCTGTTTAACACATGTTGCACTGTTTCAAAGAAGGAAATAAAAAACTAATGCCTGCAAATATATACATTTGGGTAAGACATCCTTCTGTGTCAGTGAGTGTTTTATTTCTAGCTGTGCCTAAAGACATAAATTATTGATGATCCATCTTTTGTGCCTGTGTCATGATCACATGAATGAATGCCAGCTATTATAGGGCTGAACTGGAAATGGCTGACAAAAGAGAAGTGGATGTGCATTTCACAGTTCTGAGCTTTGACATAACACATTTCTTGTACTGCCTCCCAGCTCACTGGGCCAAGAAATCAAATATATGCTATAACCTGTACCTTTATTCAAGCGAAGCTCTACAAATTTTGCTGATAATTTCATACAAATGTATGTTTTTCTCCCAAAACAATTTAGAAGTAGATTGATTGATTTTAGCCACGGTTAAATACTTCCCATGGAAGCAACTTTTGGCCAACTCAGCATACACTGAATCGATACCAAAGCTAATAAAAACAGTTAGTAAAATCTTCTTAGTCACTATAAGTATACAGTTTCTTCTGGGATTTCACCTCTCTCTCTCTCAAATTAAAAAATACGAGCTGGAGAACTACATAAATGTTATTTAATCACTACCCATTTTTATTGTTTGCTCCCAAAACCAATTAAGACAATTTAAACCTGCAAAGTTAAGGCTGTAAAATGGTCAAGGCTGTTAAAACTCCCAGAGTCTCATAATGAGTACAGAGGATGTACCATTAGTGTCCATAATGGTTGTTGTTTCCTTAACTGATAATAAAAAGCAGAATCATTTAAGACATCCCTAGTGCTATCTGGCTCAGTGGTACAGTTTGGACAAAGTCGTTCATAAAAGCACAAAAATAAACTAAATATAGTGGAAAACAGATGTCTACAGACTTGATAAAAAATACAACAAGTTAACCAGCTTTTGACTGGTTAACTTGCTACATTTGAGTTAAACAGGGAGGAAAATATGAATGTGTTTTAAGTAAACACCTCAAACACACTGCTTCCTTGTGTGACAACATGGGACACTCAAAAGAAATCAGCCAAGATAGTAGGAAGAAATGTAGAGAATTGTTAAAGTGTCTGGTTCATCCCTGGGTAACAATTTCCAGATGCAGCATGTGGCTGTCTAGCCATCATACTGTTCAGGAACGAGACATGTTCTGTGTGCCAGAAACAAATGAAAACAGAATACCTTGAAAATAAGCTGGCTGAAACTAGTAAGAAAGTGTTGTTATCCACAATGAAATTAGCCATTTGCCAACATGTGCTGAAAAGCCACTCAGACAGGAAGAAGCCAATACTCCCAAAGCAGCAATAGCAACTCAGATTACAGTTTGGCCATAATGACCACTGTTACATTTAGAGGAAAAGGGGAGAAGCTTGCAAGCCTAAGAATCGTATCCCAACTGGCAAGTATGAGGTTGGTATTATAATGTTGTGTAGATGTTTTGCCATAGGAGGGACTTTTTCACTTTGAAAAAATAGATGGCATAATCAGCAAAGAATATCACAGGAAAGAACACTTTGGACAAACTATGTCCCTTCTCCCATTGCTGCTCTTAACTGCTCAAAACACTAATCCTGCTCCTTGCCACCTGTATATGTTATTTTTGTAGTCAATTGTTTGTGACTTAACTGTACTTATATGTCCTGACAGTGCATGTGAAGAAGAATTTCCCTGAGGGGACAATAACTGTCTGTCTGTCTGTCTGTCTGTCTGTCTGTCTGTCTGTCTGTCTGTCTGTCTGTCTGTCTGTCTGTCTGTCTGTCTGTCTGTCAAACACAGGACAATGGTAGCTGAAGGAGAAGGAGTTTGTCCTGTAGTTGGTGGGTTGAGGGTCCGAACCCCTGCATTTCCATTCTACTAACCTGATGCAACACTACCTAGATTTCCAGCTGGAAAGAACTTGTTTTGAAGCTGCAGTTTTCTCTCTTTTAAATGTGGTTTTAGATTTTGGTATAACTCCATAATGACATGCTTTGAAAGACAAAATTGGCTAATCAGTCACTGATCTGTAAAAAAGAATTTATGTTCGATACAGCAAACCTTCACCTCCAATTTGTAGGTAAAGCTAATAAATGCTCTATGCAAACAGTCAGCAATTACTCACACACACAGTCTACAAGGACAACAGTTACCCTCCTCAGAAATCTTCATCTTTCTAAAAGCATTTCCTAAGAGGTTTTTTCAAAATAGCTTTCTTCAACTAGACTAGATAATCATCAAAGTGAATTACAAAGGAAAATAGTAACCAAATTTAACACCCAATAAACACATTCCTTACTTCAAAATCTTGCTCTGCTTAAAATTATTTTGCCTTAGTATGGACTAATAGTTTTCCAAACCAGCTGAATTTCCTCTGCTGTACCTCAAATCCACACTGTATATAAAGTTGCTTACAGCCAAACACAATATAATGTGCAATTCGAGTGTATCCTATGCTCGAATACAAACTGATCAATTATAAAAGGAACATGAAAATAAAATTATTAGGGGTGGAATGATTCCTCGAATGTTTCTGTTCCAATGACTAGGATTGAAAAAAAGGGAGAAGCAAATATATTTTAAAGTAAACTGAGATATCTTTGCATAGCAGCACAACGTCAACAATAACTTTGCAGATGGATGCATTTGACGCTTCAATATTAAAAACAGCATTAGTTGAGATTATTGAAGGACTCTGCTGTATACCCTGTGAAACTATTCTGAAAACACCAATGATGCTGTGCTCTGTTCATCCATAGTATAGAACAGGGCAAAGAGGCTAGGTTTTCTAAATAAGTAGATACTGGCTACGTTTTTTTTGCCAAACTGCTTCATTTCTTATGCTAAAGTCAACAATAGAACTAAACTTCGTAAACTTAGGAGAAAAACATTGAGAGAAAGCCTATAAGCCACAGGGAGGACTTTGGAGCTTGTGCAGGAGCTGAGTTTCCACATTGATCAGCTGCTTTCTGCTCCGTCTAGAGTGATTTAAAATATACATCCTTTCTCTATTAGCTGTACTAGTATCATCACAGCGCACTGCAGTCAAACTTGAATGAATTTCAACTTTGATCTGACTGCAGCCAAAGCTCCACTGTGCTTGCACTTGTGCTTTACTTAGCGCAGAGCAAAATCGTTGTTGCACGGAGTACGCAGTACAAATGAATGTATTTCAGAGTGGAGCTTAGGTGGTGAAGCATTCAGTGGGGAAGGCCTCATTATAGCTGTACTTGGACTCATAACCGATCTATTGTTGGGAGCTACAGACAGATGGATCAATCTGAATCATCATGAACAAACCTCAGCCCAGATCTGAGTAAGATATCTTCATAAGAAGCTATAATGATATGCTCCAACAGTTTGGCTCAAAGCGCTTTCACGCACATACTTTCAACAACCTTGGACTTGTATATTTCCAGCTTAGAAAACCTAGGAGGAGCTCACCTGTAACTGTTTTACTCTCAAAATAATATTTGATAAAGAAAACACAGATAAAAAATTTAGGATTACCTGTTTCACAATTCTTTGTTTATTTACTACAGAAGAATTACTGTAAACTTCATTTATTTACTCTTTTTTTTTCTTTTCCCTACAGAAAGATGACTGTAAACTTCATTTATTTACTCATATTAACTCATATTTATACAGATAAGTACCGCTGAGAAAAGAACAACTTGTTTTACACCATCATATAAAAAAAAATAGAATTTGTTGCAACATAACATTAATATTATAGAACACAATATTTCAAAGTAATGCATCAGTCTGGGCATGTTAAATGACTAGAAGCTAGATAAGCTCTCATCATTTACCTTAAGTTTAATGTGAAATAATGTTTCTAACAGAGTATTCTACAAAGCTAAGAACAGGTAGGACTGTTTGAAGATTTGCTTTAAGACTACTAAGCTGACTCTAAATGGTCGGCTGGGATATTTACATGCATCTAAGCCAGCTCTTATGAAGAAAAGCTGGTTGGGGGGGTATCTAGGAATATTCAAAAGTTCCAGCCCTGTATATTATCCTGATTTTCTTCCCTGCATGCACATTTGATACATTAGAACCAATGCGTTGGATCTTTTCTCCCAAAATCCGAGGCTATCAACTTTGTTGTTAAATCATAAGTGTATATTTGGACGGGGCTGCGCAGTTGGTAGTACTGTTGCCTTGCAGCAAGAAGGTCCTGGGTTCAAATCCCAGCCTAGGGTCTTTCTGCATGGAGTTTGCATGTTCTTCCTGTGCATGCGTAGGTTCTCTCCGGATACTCCGGCTTCCTCCCACAGTCCAAATACATGACTGTTAGGTGAATTGGTTTCTCTAAAACTGCCCTTAGGTATGAGTGGTTGTGTGTCTGTGTTGCCCTGCGATTGACTGGCGACCTTTTCAGGGTGTACCCCGCCTCCGCCCCATGACAGCTGGAGATGGGCACCAGCCCCCACCCCCCCGCAACCCTGCACAGGAATGACGGGTACAGAAAATGTATATGGATGTATATTTGGACATTCATCATATACTTTATATTTGACATATGTGAAAATCTGATGTGACAAAATGTATATTCATGGAAGTTCGAAGTTAAAAATGCTGAATCGAAATCAACACTATTATGGTCTCATCTATTAGCTTGGTGACAAAGTACTCACATGTTTTGTGAAAATGTGTTACCTGTCGCATTGAGCTCACTGGTTTCAAAGGTCCAAAAACACAAATAGCTTAATGTTAGAGCCATTGCGAAGTGAATCACCTGCTGATCCACTACAGGTTCCTAATTGGGGGTCCTGTAGTGATGATTCAAAGGAGCCAAGTCTAGCTAAGTGTAAAATCATCAGTTATGTTCTCTTTAAACAGAAATGGTCCAGTGCCACAACCCGCAGCATTCATGTGCTGGAAAACACTTTACACCACAAGATCTACTTTGCTTCCTTTCAAATAATGCTTCAGTCAGGCACATTTGGGTCAGCCGTTTAAGTGCACCCCCCTCGGTGAATGAGTTTATTAGCAAAGCGTTTGTTTGTTCCAGCACCGATTCAAGGGGAGCAGCAACTGCAGAATCAAGGCCGTTTGAAAACTTTAGTATGCAGGACAATTAAAGTGCAAGGATGACGATATTAGTTTTAGCTCTAAATAGGGTTTGGTAGCTTTTCTTCAAGCTTCATCCTCCAGAATATTAATGAGTTTAACTGTTTTGTTTTTTTGCTATTCTGACCAAAAACAAATCCAGATGCTAAACTTTTTTCCGTTAATTACTATTTGACTGTACATCTCAATGTGCGCATGCTTTTATTCTCGCTGGCTGCACAGACACGTGCAAAAACCGCAAAGAGGTTTGACCAAGAATGAAAATGTGCTAATATTTGTCTGAGTCAATGACTGAGTCACCAGAGTTACTAAAAGCCTCACAGCTAAAGTGAGGGAGACTTTGCTTGTGTGTGTTTGGTATGTACAGTATGCAGAGATGAGGGTTTGGTTGTGGCCTGTGTATTATGTGTATTAGTGTGCTTGCGTATTAGAGGGGTGAGAGGGGGCCACTGCTCGGTGAAGCTGAAAGAGGAGAGATGACATGCTGTCAGTCTGAGTTGACGGTCACTGCTCAGTGCTTTAGCGCCTCCTGACATTTTCTATTCAGACGAGGCAGAGCCCTGCAGCCTGCCGAGGGATCCCGCCTTTTTAATTGAGCCTTTACCCAAGATTCATTTCAGCCAGCACCTTTTGGCCTCACTGGGAGCAGATAAAACCATGAGAGTGACAAAACTGGGACTCATTTTGCTCGGGCTGAAACCCAGGCTTATATAAATATGTTAACCTTTGTAGACATTATCCCAGTTTTCCGGGGTTGATGAGATGTCACTAATCTAAACCTTCAGTAGATGAAAGTCATATTATATTCCGAGCTCCCCATATTAACATCTCCATTAGTCGATTCAATAGATAGATCCCATGAGTGAGATGATGTTCTAGATAAAATACAAATTAAAGCAGGATGTCCAATGACGTAAAAAAACCGGAGACCCAAATGCAACATTATTTCATAAACATAACCCACTACTCTTGCAAGACACTGCATGTCCTCTGCTGTAAAATCCTTCACATTCCATTCTGTCACAGACAGCTATTAGTGATGCATGCCACAAATATGACATTTTATGTAGGATGACCATTATTTTGATTTCCAAAAAAAGAGGACACTTGTCCCAGTCCTGAAACATTTTCAGGATTTGATTTTAATATTTTTAAAGTGTGAATGAATAGTTAAATAACAAACTTCAGATAGGCTTTCACAAGTACAGAAATGACGTTAAAATTGCTGGAAATTAATAAATAATAGAAATAATTACTTTTCTGAATAAGAAAATGTACCAGTAAAAATAATATTTCACTTTTTAAGTCATGCTGGACAAAAATGAAACAACAATCTGAAATAATATTCTGAGAAATCAAGTATTTTCTTTTTAATATAATGATAAAAGTTAAAAGCAAGTCTCAAAAAGACAATAAGAAAGTGCATACTCTAGTCTTTAGATTTTATCTTCACCCCCCTCAGTCAATTTATAGATGAACTCTCACTTTGCACAGCATTATTATAGTTTTTGTGTCCATGTGACCTACAGGATCTTTGGCACTTTTGTCACACACAGAAGCACTAATGCCAGGTATGTTTGTCTGTAAAGCTACACTTGTACTTTGGCATCTTGTAAACAGCAGCAGTGCAACGCGGCACAACAAGGAGCAACGCAATGCGGTGTGGCACATCGCAGCACTGCCTGCTGTTTGTTCCGTCTATGGATGAGAACCACCCACTAGTCAGCAGCTTGGGGAGGACATTAGATGAGAGAAAGCCTGTTGTATTCCATGCATTGCACGAGTCAATTCATATGTGCTTATTGGTCCCCTGATAAACGACAAAAACCCAGATGCTTTCATCAATCTATGAAATGCCCCCAGATGCCCTGGACAGCACGTGAAAAGTAGACATATCCAGGGAAAAGAGGACAGTTGGTCACTCTACCTTTATGGAAAAGTAGCAAGAAGAAGTGAATTTTTGCAAGAAAGCCATAACTAGTTGGAATAAAGGAATCACCATAGGGTTGTTTTCCTAAGGCGATTGTTAGGTAATTGTTGTGGTTTACCTAAAAACGAGTCACACACAAAAGTCGGAGATAATTTAGACAATAAGCTCTGCAGAGGTAGATGTGGTTCAATCAGTTCTGCAGAGGGAGACCAGCAAAATACGGTAAGGAATGAGCCAACCGTCTGTCTGTTATCAGCTCCTGTCACTCGTCTCCCACTGATCTCATCACTGGTCTCAAAGGGTTTCACCTCTGCAGGCTCTCTTTATTTAGTCACACTTCATTAACATATTAAAAGAACAGGATGTCATGCACAAGAGCATGTGACTGAAACCAAAATTACATTTAAAAAGTACATTAGAACTATGTGATAAAAACACCCTAAGAAAATAATAATACACCATTATTATTTTCCCTAACATTTCCCCCCTGAAATGTGGTTTTTAAATGTGATCACGAACAACAAAAGTTGTAAAATAGGTAACAACTCTAATAATATAAAAATATAAGAATAATAAAAACCAGACAACAAAAGGTTGCAAAATAAGTAGCATCCCAAATTCTAAAAAGGTAATAAGACATATAACAAAGAAATTGCAAAAGTAAGAAGCAATTTCAAAAAGGTATTTATGCGAGCTTCACCTAGACATCATCCAATTAATCGCTACCTGAACAGTAGTTTAGATTAATGGAATCATAAAAGGTTTTTACACATGTTAATTACACTTCATCTTCTTCTTTATTTCTGTCTTCATCTTCAAGCCTCTGATTAAGAAGAGAGTATTGGACCAATGTGTTAGTTATCATCTTATTCATCATTTGTTTAATACATGGAAGAACACAACTAACAAAAATGCAGAAAAGTATCAAAATTACAATGAATGGCATAGCTATTTTTAAAAGAACCTGATACCACCTGCCAGTTGTCAGCCAGGCCATGAGATCCCATTGTCCATTACTGCTTTCCTGTGATTCTAAAAAGTCAGCTAATCCCTGCACCCGGTCACCAATTACAGTACAAAGTCCACCTTCAGAAGCAAAAAGAGTGTCCAGAGCTACCCGATGTTGCATCAGCATGGTCTTCATCGCCAGTTTTTCAGGATCGTTGGCCAGCAGGTTGGACATTTCAGCAAGGATGTCTGTGATGTTTTCCAAAGTCCACCAAACCTCGTTCATCCGTTTTGTCAGACTTGCAACTCCAACAGGTGGGAACATGGTGTGGAAGATTCCTTTTGCATCACTGTAGAGAGGTTTTCGTCCACCATTGTCAGAGAACGGGTTGAACACTTGTGGAGGGTTGAATTCCCGTTTATTCAGCTCTGTAGGTTTAGAAGGTGCTCCGTTTTCTGTTATGATGTATGAGGAGGGTTGCAGTCGAGCCAAACTACATGTGCCACACCAATCCTTAGGTAGGTAGAGGTAGAAAGTGTGACCACACTTCCAGATGTATCCGTCAGGCGTTCCCAGGTCAAATTGGGATTATTTAAGGTGGTTGGGACAGCAGTCATGAGACTTCTTCAGAATGGTGTGGGATCCATGAACAGACATAACAGCTGGTATTGAAACCTAAACGTTTTGCAGTCAAATTAACTATTTGGTACCAGGTGTTCTTGAACGCATGGTGGGTTCGAATTTTAGCTCTTCTTTCCTTTGATGTCTGGGCGTCATCAGGTGTGAGGAAAAAGCAGTGGAATAGAGGCAGGCAAACTGCCAGACAGGAGGGGAGCCAAACTAGCTCATGTTAGCTAGAGGCAAATAAGAGGACTAGCCCTCCAAAACAGAGGTTTGACCACTAAGGGGACAGGGATGCTGTTCTGCTGGGTTTGAGACCAGAGGCCCTATTGGTCACTCTGTCCTTTGTAGCCCAGACTTCCCCACTGTCCCGTGTCTAGTCCCCTAATTGCCTTTGCAATTTGCAGTGTGAGATGTGTATCCACGAGGGTCTCTCAGCGATTTTCACAGCCGTGGGTGTGGTCAGCAGGACTTCAAAAGGTCCTTCCCAGCGGGGACTCTTCTTTTTAATCACCTTGATGAAAACCCAGTCTCCAGGTTTGATTGGCTTTTCAGGATCCTGCAAAACAGAAGGAGAGATAGGCAGATTGTGTGCGCTTTGCACTTCTTTGGCTAGGATAATTATCTTCATGTAATCAGCTAATGTGATTTCTTATACATGTTAGGCATGTTTTGAAGAAATGTTTTAAGTATGTTTCCAGGTTGTATGTTGTAAAGTGTTGCTGTATTATTGATACCATCCCCCCTGTGGAGGCATGGCAAGGCCCATGGCTCACAAACGCAGCAGCTTTAAACAGTGATTTGGGTAGGATGGGTTTATTACGAACTTCATAAAGTCCATTTTCGTTTAGAATGGCACCTGTTGTTAATAATTCCTCAATTACTGGTTGAATTCCTAACTCTTCTTCCACAGAGAGGGGATATTGTCTTACTCTGGGTCTAAAATGTGATTTAGCAGTTATTTGAACGGGAGCAATGGATGAGAGTAGGCCCACATCAGTGGGGCTTTTAGACCATAATGTGTCAGGGACTTCTTTGAGTTGCTTTTCTTCCTCTTCAGTCAATAAGAGGGTTTCTGCTTCTGGTCATTCTAATGTTGCAATTTTGGTGGTGCAGTGGAGTGGCATGATTAGGGGCAGTCTATATAAACCTGTGGATTCACTGTATTGCCAACTATCTTCTTTATTTTCTTGCAAAGTTTTAAAATCTGTGGTATTATTTGCTTTTCGCACCATATATCCCAAATCTTTCCAACGTGATGTACTGCTTTTTGTCAGGGATATATGCGGATCTGTAGGCAAATCAAAGAATGGTTTAAGGCTGGTAGACAGTGTTACTGAGGCAGCTGAATCAGATTTTCCATCAGTAATGATGTATGAGGTGAACACTACAGCAGGTGAGAGTTGCATAAAATAGTCTTGGAACTTGGGATCAGGTTCAGGCCTCAGAGCCATAGTCACATGTAACTGTGATGTAGGCATAATTTGTTTGTCGGGTTCAGGAACTACCTGCAAAACTGTGTCCATCATTGTTGTCGTATCTTTAAGGTTTTCTTTAGGTTCAACTCGTAAAGAGTAGTACAGACCGAGCCCCTGTGGTCTATGAATTGTATTTAGGCAAATGTCATCATTTCCTGTTCTCACAGCTCTCATGCCGTCTCCCACTGGGATAATTGAGATTTTTAGGGCTGACATTAAGTCTCTGCCTAACAAATTGAGTGGACATTGTGGTGAAATGACTATTGAGTTTTTAGAACTTAACCTAGTTTTTGGATCTGTTATTAACACTGGTTTAGATAAAAATGAGCGAGTAGTGGCACCATCTGCTGATTTTACCAAAATGCTTTCTTTAGATTCTGGCAGATTAACGCCAGAAGAGATCACAGTTCTGCAAGCTCCAGTATCACAAAGGAGCTCTACTGTTTGTTCATTAACTTTAAGTGTTATGTAAGGCTTCTCTTTCAGAACATTAAGTAATTCCCAGGCGCCACAGCAGTCCACCACCTCATTAGAGGCGGTAAAAGTATCTAGTCGTTGCTGTGTGAACCGCGAGTGATCTGGGGCAGTTGAACCCTGTGTATGGATCTGATCTCGCCCTATGCCCCCTCCTCGGCCTCTGCCTCTGCTACATTGATTTGAAATGTGGCCTACTTTCCCGCAGATCCAACACGTGGGGGCAGTGAGACCACCTTGATGTCTTCATGACCCCTGTGGTGTCTTATGATGTGTATTCCTTTGTGGTCTAAACCCCCTTCCTTTGTTGTGGTTGTCACTTTGATAATAAACTTCCCCCTCATCGTCTTCAACCTGAGTGTGAAATACCTGTGTGTCGGAGTCTGGAGGTTTTGGTTTCTTCCCCTTTCTTTCAATGACACCTTCTGCAAAACGTGCATTGGCCATAAGGGTAGTAAGGTTGCATGTTTCCCATGTCAGAAGGTGATTTTTAATCCAATTAGTGATAGTGAGGTGGAAACTATTCAGCAGGCCATTACACAAATGCCGTATATATGGGGTGTCATCACCAAGCTCTTTTGTAAGGCCGCTATGGATGTCATGTTCCTTTTGGTATCTGTATTTAAAATCATCTACAGTTTCCCCAGGCTTCTGTTTTATGGAGGCCATATGCCCATAATCTGGTTTCTTTTTAAACTGTGCACGAACTTTATCCGCTACTGCATCGAATTGTTGCTTAAGTGCCCCCTGGAAATCATTCTGAAATTGTAACACAACTCCGGCATCATCTCTTCCTGTGTAATTTCCAGCTAACATGGTGCCAGTCTTTCCCCAGCGATGCAGCCATAGCCTGTCCTAATTCATGACCGTTTAACCGGTAGGATTTGACCACATCAACCATATCCTCTGTCCATTTTTCTGGATCCTCCTTATGGCTAGTGATTTGTTCTACAACCTCTTTAACGTCTTTAAGTGACCATGGTCTAAAAACATATCTCGGAGTACCATCGGCAGATGGTACTTGAATCATAGGGTTGATATTTATTGAGTCCTCTGGTTCATTCTCATAAGATTTATCCTCAGATTTTTTTGGACCTGACTTCTTTGTAATTCTAAGTCTTTGTTTTATTGTGGTACCATTTGTTTTTTCTTCAATTGCAAATTGATCTCTTGGAACAGGAGGATATAGACCTTCCCCTAAAGCCCCCGGCTGGTCTGATGGGGGTGTTGGTGGAGGTGCATAAGGTTCTCCTCCAACAGCCCCAGGGGGGTCTGTCTGAGCTGTAGGTGGAGATGCATAAGGAGGAGGGCGCAGCGTGAGCTCGTCACCTAGCTTTTTCATAAGAAGAGCCTCATCTTTAGCACCTTTGCTCTTTTTTCTGTTTTTTATATTTTGCTTCCTTTTCTCTGTTTCATCAGCCCACACATGTGCTATTTTTAACTGTCTGTTTAAGTTTTTTCTTTTTACCTTTAGCGATAAGTGTTTTTGCTTCAAGAACACATACAAGTTCTCTCCATTGGCTTCCTTTAAGCTTCCCATCTACTTTATACTTTTTGCGCCATTTTGTTAGAAACTGAAGATTTTCGGGGTTCTTTTTATACATATATTTTGAATCGCCTTCTAATTTGTCGGTGGAAACATCGTTTCCCATCTTTGCGTTGTTTTTATATAAGCCTTAATGGGTTCTATTAATTGGTCTGGTAAAGTCTGTTGTTAGAATACCAAATAGTTATATGGGAATAACAACAGTAATTAATATTAAGGTTAAGGTGAATAAAAAGCAAGAACTATGAAATTAGTCTGTTGATGAGTTAAAGTTAGTGATTTATTCTTTAATTAATTAAAGTAATCTTTTTTTTTTTTTTTTTTGTCGTGTATTTGAGATGTTTACTTGTACTCAATTTCTGCTAAAACTGGATCGTATAGTTTTTAGTGTCTCTCTTGTGCAACTAGATTGAGCCGTTTTATGGCTTTCCTAATCTAAGGATGTGTTGTGTAACCTATAAATCCACACAGAACGTCTCTTGTAGTGCCCGTTCAAACCGGACGTTAACACCGTTAGGTTTCAGGTTGGACTGGCATACATAAAGATTATGTCCTGTGTCTAATCTTTCTTATACCCACTTAGGGTGCGGTATTTCGTTTTGATTCTGCTGTTTGTGTTTTTACTTCCATACACTGGCGTGCTTTATTTCCCAGCGAGGTGGATTGGTTCGCAAACCTAACCCGTTACAACCGTATATTTTTCAAGGTGGTCAGGTTCGCAGACCTGTACCGTTACGCCCTTTTTTCAAGGTGGACCGGTTCGCAAACCAGGTCCGTTACACCCTTTTTTTTGTTTTTTGTTAAAATGTTATTTTTGAAGGTGGACCGGTTCGCAAACCAGGTCCGTTACACCCTTCTTTTGTCACTAAACAGTTACGGAACACACCTGATATTTTATCAGAGAGGCTAAAGCGTTGTCAGGAAGTCATCAGCTCCAACTCAGACCAGCCGTGTCTGATGAGCTTCCTGACAATTACTCCACTCTCCCCTCAGTTTAAAAGACCCTTCCACTCACCTTCACATCGCTCAGTCATCGGTAATCCAATGCCCAGAGCTCCTACTCGTCAAACCAGAAGTCTTCCTCCTACCAGTCGTTGCCATCCAACCTAACCAGTCTCTTTTCATCAGCTCAGCAGCCTGCTCCACCCTGCGCCTTTAATCCAGGGGGACTCCCATCCGCGTCTGGAGCGCCAAGCTTCACCCGATCGCCTCTCCCTGTCCACCGGCGATCCTGACAGGATGACTGAGCCCTCAACGAGCGCTCCAGCGGAGGTAGAGGCCCTTCGGTCTGAGGTGATACACCTCCGGGCTCTGGTGGATCGTCTCAGTGCTAAAATCGACACTCTGTCTGAGGCCCATATCAGGCTAGCCGGGCTCGTCAACACCCTCCAGCAACGACCGTCTTCCACCACCGAACCTAGGATCTGCCTCCCGGATAAGTGGAATGGGTCTGACGGCAAGCCAGACGGTTTGTTAGCCACCCTGGACATGATTTTTGAGTGTCAGCCCTCAATGTACGCCTCCTCTGCTCCCAGGGTAGCTCTGCTCACCTCCCTCCTTTCCGGGCAGGCACAAGAATGGGCGGCTGCCCTCTACAATCGGAGGTCCGTGCTCTGCAACGATTACGTCCAGTTCGTTGCAGAGCTGCGCAAAACTTTTGTGCCGCCCTGCAGTGAAGTGGACGCGGAGACTCAACTCCTTCATCTCCGTCAACAAGACCAGCCTGTTCACCTCTTCGCTGCAGAGTTCAGGACGCTCGCGGCTAAGCTAGCCTGGGGAGATGCGGTCCTGCGATCGCTCTTTTTGGAGGGTCTCGCCAACTATATCCGGGACGAGATGGTTGGCAGAGAAGCTCCCAAATCCCTTGACGAGGCTGTCAATCTGGCTCTCGAGATCGACCGTCGAGTCATGAGCCGCCCTAGAACACCATCCCGTCTTCCAGCACTGCGTCCCGCTTCACTCCGCTCAGTTGAGCCCAGCACTGCTCCCGACCGCTCCTACTCCGGCGACAGAGAGGAGCCGATGCAGCTAGGGCATCTGTCACCGAAGGAGCGGGATCGACGTTTCCGGGAAGGGCTCTGCGCCTACTGTGGGTCGCCCAAACATCGCCGCCTGCAGTGCCCTCACCGACCGGGAAACGACCAGGCCAGGTGAGACTCGGGGGGGTCTTACCTGGCCCGACAGGACCAGCTCGCTTCCTTCTTCCTGTCCAGCTCATTCATCGCAATCCACAGCATACATTCGGCGCTCTGCTCGACACTGGAGCGGCGGAGAATTTCATCTCCACCCAACTAGCCACGAAGCTCCAGATACCGCTGGAGACCCTTTGCAGTCCAGTCCCGGTGACTTCCGTCGACGGACACCCCCTGCAGCCCTACCCTGTCCGACATCGCACCATCAAGATCCGCCTGTGGGTGGGGGATCACACCGAGCTCATCCAGTTCCTCGTCATCGCTTCCTGCTCCGCGCCACTCATCCTGGGCTATCCTTGGTTCCATACACACGATCCGCACATCTCCTGGTCGGCGCAGCGGATACTCAGCTGGGGTCCCGACTGTTCAAAGAGGTGTCTCCGTCCCCCATCGTCAGCCCCGCTCGAGACCATATCGGCGCCCGCCCTGGAAGATATCCCTCCGCCCTACAAAGACCTGGCAGAGGTCTTCAGTAAAAGCCGAGCTGCCAAGCTACCACCGCATCGATCCTATGATATGGCTATCAACCTGATGTCAGGGGCGGAGCCTCCACGCACCCGTCAGTTTCCTCTCTCACAAGCGGAATCAGCCCAGATGGAGACTTACATTGCCGAATCTCTAGACCAAGGATTCATCCGCCCATCCACTTCTCCAGCATCGGCCGGCTTCTTCTTTGTTAAAAAGAAGGAGGGGACGCTGCGTCCCTGCATCGATTACAGAGGACTAAATCAGGTCACCATAAAGGATCGCCATCCACTCCCCCTGCTGAACACTATTCTGGACTCCCTTTCCCATGCAACCATTTTTACTCGGCTCGACCTCCGGAATGCCTACAATCTGGTTCGCATTCGAGAAGGGGATGAATGGAAGACGGCGTTCAGCACCCCCTCTGGCCACTGGGAGTACTTGGTGATGCCATTCGGTCTCTGCAACAGCCCAGCAGTGTTCCAGCGACTGCTCAATGATGTGCTGAGGGACATGCTCGGACGGTGGGTATTCGTATATCTGGATGACATCCTGGTCTACTCCACCTCTGAGATGGATCACGTCCGACATGTCCGAGCCGTCCTTGAGCGCCTCCTCCAGAATAATCTATTCTGCAAATTGGAGAAGTGCGCTTTCCACCAGTGCTCCACCACCTTCCTAGGCTACGTCATCTCGGCTGAAGGGGTAGCCATGGATCCCCAGAAGGTGGCAGCAGTGAAGGAATGGCCACTGCCCCGGACCCTCAGACAGCTCCAGTCCTTCCTTGGCTTTGCAAATTTCTACAGACGGTTCATCCGGAACTACAGCACGATTGTTGCTCCACTCACCAACCTTACAAAGTCGACCGACCGGCCACGCTTGTTCAGTCTACCCACCGAGGCCCGACAAGCGTTCAACCAAGTCATCACGCTGTTCACCTCAGCTCCCATCCTCATTCATCCAGACCCAGCCAAGACCTTCACCGTCGAAGTGGATGCCTCAGAGGTTGGGGTCGGGGCAATCTTGTCCCAACGCGGCCCGGACCAGAAGCTACACCCTTGCTGCTTCTTCTCTCGGAAGTTCACTCCCACACAGCAGCGCTATGGGGTTGGTGACCGTGAGCTTCTGGCGGTGAAGTGGGCTCTGGAGGAGTGGCGCCATCTGCTCGTAGGGACGTCCGAGCCATTCCTAATCTGGACAGACCACCAGAACCTCCTCCACATTCGTAATGCCAAGCAGCTAAACCCTCGCCAGGCTCGCTGGGCGCTTCTCTTTGAACACTATAACTTTCACCTCTCCTACCGGCCCGGTTCCAAAAACGGTAAGGCTGACGCCCTCTCCCGTCAGCACTCCCAAGCCACCGTCCCGATTCAGCCAGATGCCATCATACCCCCCCACCGCATCTTGGCGTCTCTCCAGTGGCCGCTGGAGGACTCTATCCGATCGGCACTGGTTCAGGAACCAGCACCGCCGGAGACACCACCAAACCGTCTCTACGTCCCAACCAGTTGCCGCCAGGAGGCTCTGCTTTGGGGTCATTCTTCAGCCATAGCCGGTCATCCAGGCATTGCTAGGACCCTCAAATTCATCCGCCGCGCCTTATGGTGGCCCACTATGGCACAGGACGTCAGCAGCTTCGTCGGCGCTTGCACCACCTGTGCCAGAGCCAAGTCCACCACCCAACCACGATTGGGACCCCTTCGACCTCTACCTGTTCCAACTCGCCCTTGGTCCCATATCGGGGTGGACTTTGTGACGGGACTCCCCACCGCAGATGGCTTGAACACCATCGCCACCTTCGTAGACCGTTTTTCCAAAGCGGTCCACCTCGTTGCACTGCCTGGCCTGCCCACGGCCAAAGGAACAGCCGAGCTGGTCCTGGAACACGTGGTGCGGTTGCACGGCTTCCCCCAGGACATTGTCTCTGACCGTGGGCCCCAGTTCTCCGCTAAGTTCTGGAAAGCCTTTTGCCGTCTTATCGGAGCAACTGCCAGCCTCTCGTCCGGCTTTCATCCGGAGACCAACGGCCAAACAGAGAGGGCCAACCAGCAGGTGGGAAAATACCTCAGATGCTTCGCCTCAACGCAGCCCTCCACCTGGCCGCGTGCGTTGCTGTGGGCTGAGGTATCCCTCAACCTCCAGGTCTCCTCCGCCACAGGCATGTCGCCTTTCGAGGTCTGCAACGGCTACCAACCATCCATCTTCTCTCACCAGGAACCAGAGGTAGAGGTACCAGCGGCCCAACAACTTATACGCCGCGCCAAGGCCATGTGGATCCGTGCTCGGGCCGCCATCAGACGGGCAACCTCCGGTTATGTGGAACAGCACCGCCGTCGCCACCGTTCCGGTCCCACCTTTCACCCAGGGGACCTGGTCTGGCTCTCCACTCGGCATCTCAAGCTGCCGACTGACTGTCGGAAGTTGACCCCCCGCTTCATCGGCCCGTATCCAGTCCTTCGAAGCATCAACCCGGTCACATACCGTCTCCGCCTTCCAGCCTCCCTCAAGGTCCACCCGGTGTTCCACTGCTCCCTCCTCAAACGCCACGTCACCTCGCCTCTGTCTCCTCCGGCAATCTCCCCACCCCCCCCTCGTTTCATCGACGGTGGTCCGGCCTACACAGTGAGGCGGATTCTGGACTCTCGACCCCGCGGCAGGGGGTACCAGTATCTGGTGGATTGGCAGGGCTATGGTCCTGAGGAACGCTCCTGGGTGCCGTCCCGGCACGTCCTGGACCCCTCCCTCGTCTCTGACTTTCACAGCTGTCATCCAGACCGTCCAGGCCCTTCAGGAGCCGGACCTAGAGGGGGGGGCTCTGTCAGGAAGTCATCAGCTCCAACTCAGACCAGCCGTGTCTGATGAGCTTCCTGACAATTACTCCACTCTCCCCTCAGTTTAAAAGACCCTTCCACTCACCTTCACATCGCTCAGTCATCGGTAATCCAATGCCCAGAGCTCCTACTCGTCAAACCAGAAGTCTTCCTCCTACCAGTCGTTGCCATCCAACCTAACCAGTCTCTTTTCATCAGCTCAGCAGCCTGCTCCACCCTGCGCCTTTAATCCAGGGGGACTCCCATCCGCGTCTGGAGCGCCAAGCTTCACCCGATCGCCTCTCCCTGTCCACCGGCGATCCTGACAAGCGTTCTTTAGGCCCAAACAGCAGAATATACCCTGACTATCTTAGAATTTGTTTTGTTAAATGTAAAGGTGCACAAAAAGACGTACTCACAATGTCTGCCCTATGCGAGTGACTCAAACCGAATCGATCGCACGGGAGCACGCGCAGGGGGTCCTCGTGGAAGTTATGCAGCCGGCCAGTGCAGCAATTCAGCGATCTGGATGTCAAAAACAGCCCTTCGACGGAAACCACCTGCGGGAGTGCTCCGTACGTCGGGTCTCGGCACCAAGATGTTAGGTAATTGTTGTGGTTTACCTAAAAACGAGTCACACACAAAAGTCGGAGATAATTTAGATTAGATTAGAGATAATAAGCTCTGCAGAGGTAGATGTGGTTCAATCAGTTCTGCAGAGGGAGACCAGCAAAATACGGTAAGGAATAAGCCAACCGTCTGTCTGTTATCAGCTCCTGTCACTCGTCTCCCACTGATCTCATCACTGGTCTCAAAGGGTTTCACCTCTGCAGGCTCTCTTTATTTAGTCACACTTCATTAACATATTAAAAGAACAGGATGTCATGCACAAGAGCATGTGACTGAAACCAAAATTACATTTAAAAAGTACATTAGAACTATGTGATAAAAACACCCTAAGAAAATAATAATACACCATTATTATTTTCCCTAACAGCGATGGCATGTTAACCTGAAAACTTCAGAAAAAAATGTCTAGTTTTGATATTTTGAGAAAACAGAATATAACCAACAGTCTCGAGAAAATGCATCAAATTTATTGAAAACAAGTATGAACATTCGTAATTTCCATAGCGTACTTTATATGCTTTAATAGCCTTCGCTTTAACTCATCAAAACTGTTTAAAGAACAAGTCTTGTGGAGTTAGAGTCCACATCTCAGGTTTTCCATATCTGAACAGCCTGTGAGTAGAATGGTTGGATGATGAGTCCTTCTTCTCTCCCTTTCTTATGTAAGTTTGCTTCAGAATGAGAACTGGATCTCTATGTGACTTAATCTCTAAAGTCTGCTCTGACAGCTGAAACGAGAAACCAGAGAGAGCACTAGCAGGCTTCATTAGCGCCAGCTGGATAGGAAGGGTCTCACCTGCTGTGACAGATCTGCTCAGTCCTCTTGGAGTAAACAATGTGCTTCATTATTCTCCTCCTGCAGAGGCTGCGTTTGTCCACTGTGACGACTGCCTGCCGGAAAATAATACACATTCAGAGCTGCATGAACTTCAGTCAGTTTAACGTGGAAGACTTACAGAAGTGCTGTGAAAAAGAGATCAAACAAGGTGACAAAAACACTAATTAAGCGGTATCTAGATTTGCTTGTTTTCATTTGAAACCGCAAAGTAGCCTTGGTTTAGAGTGCATCCATCTATTTCAAGATGCTTAAAGTTAAAAAGTGATAAAAATTAATTAGCAGGTGTTAAGAGCTAGAACATTTAAGAAACTGTGCTTTTTTCATCTTCATCTACAAAAATCTAACATTTTGTTCACCTGAAAATAAGTGAGATTCAGTTCAGCTGCATTCTAGTTATTTTGTGTGATGAACAGATGGCTTAAAAATATAGGTTTGTATCCCTTTAAACAAACCGGTGTTCCCAGGCGACTGGTGATACAGGTGGATAATTTTTTAAAAACTATGTATAAAATACATAAGCCAACTACTGAAATAGACTAGAATATATTATTATTTGTAGTGCATAGACAGGAGAAGTGTCCCTGGTGACGGACACCTCAGTAGTTATCCAGGTCTCTGCGTCTCAGTGTGTGTTTTGACTCCCTGCCTCTTAATAAGCAAAGCTCACCAAAGACACAGCTGGCTGTCGTGTTAGTCCTGTTGCCGAGGCCTGCCTTATTAATCTTATATTCAATAAAGCGCCCATGATATAAAACACAGAGCTACTTAAACATCCAATTCCTTAGAAATGTACTGTTCCCTACATTTATTGACACATGTGGTATTGATATATGAAAAACCTTAAAATAAATAATTTATTGCAACATCTTAATCCCACATAGAAAACATTGGGATATATTTAATTTGAGCGCATTTATTTTGTGGGTAAATAATCTGTTTAAAAGTTTTTAATATTTTCGTGCTTTGCTATGTTACTGTCTCAACTTCTTTCATCATCATCATCATCATCATCTTTATCATCATCATCTTTATTTATGAAGCACTTTCACCAGCCAAAGATGGAACAAAGTACTGCACATCAAAGAAGAACACTATCAAACAATAAACACAATCTAAAGTCTTTCACTGGAATGATGTGAATTTGGCAGATAGCTTTGTGAACCGGTCAGTGGTTTAGCATTTCTATGGTTTGGCTTTTTTGTTTTTTGTATTCCTCTTAAATCACTAGTTATGGCTTGTTTTTGCAGAAATGTTTGCCTATCTATTTTTTTTAAACAACTGAGTAGTCACACTGCAGCCTGCAAGGACTGAACGATTTAATGGCTGCTAGTAGTGAGCCAGGTTCTGCTGGACGTTTCTTCCTGGTAAAGGGCAGTTTTTCCTCTGCACTGTTGCTACATGCATGCTCAATATGAGAGATTGCTGAAAAGTCAATGACACAAAGCAGGCGACTGTCTATTGTTGCTACATATTCATAGCATTAATTCAGGAGGAGTCAAGGCCGTATCGAGAGTTTCAAAATTACCGAGGTTCACCATCCATTATCCCATGCTCATTGATTACAAACTAGAGACCAAAACTGAATTTAAATATAATACTTTACTTAAAACTAAAGTAAAACTTGTACATGTATATAACACGTGTACTTAGTTGTGTGCACTTGTGAGTAAATTCATGGAAGGTGATATCATCTGAAGCATCAGTGGAACCTGACCTCATCCATGAAGACTCACTGAAATTCCATGAAATTGTGTATCAAATACTTATTTGGCCATTGTATGCACAATTTTGGCATAAATACCATAGGTGTCAATGTAATAACTAAACGAATCCTTCTGTGGACTAAAATGAATTTAATAATGCCAGTCAGTGTTTTTATAACATTAGCGATAAAGGTCTCGTCTCTACCCTGAAATGGAAGGAGAGTAGCTGTCAACGTTTTCTCTCTCACCTATATCATCGACACCACCTCCATTGCCTCTCTGCCCTTTCACCACATTCTCTTTCCAAAAGCTAAAATTAGTTTGGTGCAGCCTTTTCCTCATCTGAAAAAAAAGTGAAAATAAAGGATCAGCGTGAATTTATAACACACTGTTGAATATAGGACGCAACATTTCCATGCCAAGATGATCTCGTATTTTAAGGGACATGTGGTAACCCTACACAGCAGAAATAAATCAAACTATGTTGTCAATGGGCAGTAACGACTAAGCTTAACAGACTGTGTGACAATAGATGAAAATAAGTGTAACTGGTATTTGAGGGTGTAACCATCAACCAAAAGTGAGGGGGACAAATTATTCAGAGGTGATTAGAGTGATTTATCATTCTTTCGGATTCAGTCGCACCTTTCCTCAGCGGTTAAAGATCAATTTATACCTGTTGTACCATAAGTGTGTTGGCTTATTTATCAGCAATATTAATTGTGGCTCAAACACAGTTAATAATCATTTTTACTGTTAATAAAATTAATAGTTACAAGGTGCCACCTACTCAGCAGAAACAAATAACTTAGCTCAATTGTCAGTCTCAATTGACTGTTGGAGTCAATCTGAAATGATTTAACAGTTTAAAGAATGAAGGTTTGAGTTCACGCACTGGCTTCATGAATACCACATAATGATGACCGATTACCTCTTCAGAATACAAGTTTTTTTTTGGTTTTTTTTAAAGGTTATCAAACTCACTGACATCAATTGAAATACCAGAACAAACACTATAATATATGTTGCTAGATTTACTATCCACAAAATATCTGGTGTGAAAGGAGATGGCTAAAAGGTTCTAAAGAATAATAAACAAAAGAAGTCTCAGGATGACTGATCCTGGTGGGCTACCTATTAAAATATAGACAAAACATATTTTGTCTGTGGCTGCCTGGGTACTCTCCAGGTAGTAGTTGGGTGTGTGGGGTCATTTTAATCTGTAAAGCACTTGAGATGCTATTTTGTATGAAAAGCACTTTATAAATAAAGTTTGATTTGATTTGATTTGATTAATGAGAGTAATTCTGAAATATCTGTGAAAACCCTGTCTTGATTCTGGCCTGGTGTCTCCCAGCAACAGATCTCTTTTCCTCAGCAAGTTCTAATTTCTCCTTACCTGTGAAGACCCTGCATCATCGTCCCTGCTGCTGGCCTCTGGTCTCATGTCTCCTCCCTGACTCTGGTCTTTACTATTGTGTCATTAAAGATAAATAAATATGTAGAAAACAAAATTTTGAAATAGAATTAGAATGGGTAGCAGTGATATTAATGTGGAAATTAACCTTGAAGTCTCTCTTATGCTATAGATATTTTTCTCAGCCACTTATATTCTCTTTTCACCTGTGCAGACCCTCCATGAGAGTGCTCTGTTTATTGTGGAAATAAAAATGTCTTTCAAATAAGTGGAAAGCAGTAAAGTTCTGCACAAAAATGAAAGAGAATTGGGTTTATTCCTAGCATGCTCTAACTAGCAAGGCATGTAACATAGGTAACTTTAGTATTGTTTGTTGTAGTATTGTTAACTAGGCTTCGTTTAGCTAATATTACCTACAGGATAACTCAACTTACATCTTGTTTGGGGAAAAAAAGCGTTTTTTGTGCCTTTTGCTGGCTCTGGCTGGTTTGCTGAACAAGCCAATATGCTAGGGTGACCATATTCCGATTTCCGATGGTTGATCACTCTATGCAATGCTTTGCTCAGCAGCACCTGTCGGCCAGTGTTGCCAACTGTCTCTGACAGAAAGTAACTGAAGATGACCCAGAAAGTTGCTAAATGTCTCCAGATGACATCACACGCTAATCTGCATAACAATGACGTCATCACGTTGCATCGATGTGATGACGAATGAAACAGAAAGGAGAAAATAATGATATCTAGATTAGGATTTGGTCGTACAGGATTAAACAATACATGATTTGAACAGGGGAAACATGCTACAGGGAAATGTGACTTTTGTCTTCAAGAAGAAACTGTAGAACATGTTACATTGATCCATTTTCTGTACCCGTCATTCCTATACATGTGAAATTATTTTGCTATATTATTTTGTTTGAGAACTGGTAAATTTTTTTTACAAGATATCAAATTGCGATTGGACATCCAAGACCCTTTAAACAAAATTTTAATTTCTAAAAAAAATAAATTTGTTGAGGTATCTCAAGAAGACAAAATTAATAGAGAAAAAAATTGTTTATTTTTATTTCTTATTTTTACTTTTTAAAAATATGTAGGACATATTTAGTATGCATCGAATGTTGCTTGACAACCACTGTTAAACAGAAGTTTATGGCTTATTGTATTATTTTCTGTGTTTTTTGGTCATAAGTTTTAAATGTCCTATGTGTTTGAACTCAACATACATTTCGAAAGTTTCTTAAATGCACCACAGATGTACGATGCAACGTAGCACAGACAAGCTTTTCCCTTGATTACAGTTGAAAGATTTGTCTTACGCCTTGTCCACACATAGTCGGGTATCTAACAAAACGAATATATTTTTCTATGATTTGGCCCGTCATCCACACGAAAACGCAGATTTATGGCACCGAAAACAAGTCCTTCTGACACCCTGTCTACATTAAGCCATTTAAGTGCTTAAAGCTACATTGTGTATTGTTTTTAATTCTGTTTTTAATTCTTAGCAAAAAACCCCTCATTCATGTGTAATTACTTCCATCTACTAATGAAAGTATTCTCGTAAGTGTAGATTCCGCTATTCAGAATACATACGAGTGAGTCACGCGAATGGCTTAATCCATGTTGAGCCTCCATCTTTGACATACATTCGCCAATGAGGGAGATTCCAAGAAATTATAGCTCCGCCTTTCGCGCTTTGGCTACACTCAGTTGCACCGTGACGAATGCCAGAGGGAGATTGTCTACACGCGACGCGGCAGACGTCTGACTATATAACTAAATGCAATGTAGTTTTCTAAAGTAACGTCATCACTGGAAGGAACACTGGACGAAGTCGTAGTACTGGAAGCCATGTTAACCTTGGCATGAAACGGCCACCGTAGGAGTTAAAACGCGCTCAGAATGGGGGGGTGGGAGGTGGGGCTAGAACGTAATATTCAGTTGGTTGTTTCACCGCTAGATGGGAGAAGTTCTTACACAATGTAGCTTTAAACGAATAACTATTTAGTCAATATCCCCCACTCGGCCACAGTTCCCCTCCCCGAATATTGTTTTATACGGGGAAGGGGGCCGTCTATTTCTTAAATCTCTGGCTCTTAGATTGGTGTGGATTCGTTAGGCATTTAAGAGCTCAGTTTGGTAAGGAAGTGACGTCAGAAAACACGCGCCACAGCCAGTTTGTAATAACCGGTGACCACTCAGAGGTAAACAATAGGAAGATGGAGGCGAATCATTCAGACATGCCCTTGTTGCTCCTTCTTGTACATGTAGAGGCGTTTGTAAAAATGACACAAGAATACCTTAAGAGAAGACACGGCGCGATTGCAGCAATTTTGGATACACCATATCTCAGACGGTGACTGTGACGTCATGTATGTGGGTCTGCCTTTTTTTTGCGCATGCCTACTAGGTCGGGGTTGCGCCAGCGAGTGGAGGGGGTCGTAAACGACGCTTTGTGTGTTTGTGGACAGGTATAAGGTTAGGAGGGATATACCTTGCATAACCTTAGCCGTGTTAGTGTAGAAGCAGCCTGAAAATTCTGGCCAAAGTGAAGATTTGCGTTTTCTCAGTTTGCTTATGGACAGAAATAACCAGAGTTTTACACTCCGCAACATCACTTTCCGCGACAAAAATGGTCTGCTATCACTTGTGTGACCTGTGATTACACTCAGAAACAGCATTTATCTCCTCAGAGCTGTGTTGGCATTATCGATTGTCCAAGCACTTTTTGCTTGCTTTTTTTTACAAATTCAATTACTGCTCTATTTAGACTCTGGAACATAGAACGTTACTCTGAGTGAATAGGATTTGGGGGAACTGCTGCCCCCTATAAGTTTGGCATGTCTATGAATGTGCTTAACAATGCACTTATGCGGTTAAGTGTGGACCATTTAAAAAAAAAAAAAAAAAAAAACGAGGTGGTGAGAATATTCTTTTTTTTTAAACCCCGGCTACATCTGTACATGGCCTAATATAGTTGCAGATTTTTTTTTTAACTTTTGAATTAATATTAAACACTAAAAAACTTTGTGAGTGGGTGAAATGAACCGAGAAAGGTTTATGACTGGTCAATCGATTTAGTGTGATCATTCTACATGCATCATTCCATTTCTGAGCATCTGGAAGGACATTTTGAATGCAGAGCAAGCTAAGAATATTGGGGACACCACAGAAAGAAGCTAAGGGTGGTTAGAAATGTCGCTAGATTTGTCGTTTGTCGTTTTTGGAAAAAAAATAAAAATTAAGGGGGTCCTGAAAGTCGACAGACCTGTCAATACTGCTGTCTGCGAACCACTGATGGGCCTTAAGCATGCGCATGCTAAAGGTACATTTAAAGACGGCTTGGAAAAATACGTTACCACATTTTAACAGACTAAACGGCTGTAATGGCGGAAAAAAAGTGTGTACCCATGCATCCACTCTAAGCAGTGGACCACAGATAACCATGCATGCAGTTCGAAAGCATTCTTTTATTTAATTTTTTTTTCATAAATACACAGCACAAAATTAGTGGACCTCAGTGTCCTCAATGGTAGATACAGCCTTAGGAGAAGTGAATGCTGCAAGTCAATTACTCGATGCAATCTTTCCTTAGATATTTCTGATCTAGTGAAAAGAGGGTCAGAGTCTGACTCATTGTTTGCTGCTGCGTTAGAGAACTGAACAATTTTAAGCGCGTTTCCACTAGGTTCCTGAAATATCCCCGAAAGTGGCCTACCGTAAAGGTCCGGTAAAATTATTGAAAGTTTGAACAGTGGAAACATGCGTATAATATGATGTGTGATGTGATGACGAAAGGACTTTACATGTAGTGATAAATATGTATCACATTACATCCAAACATACTGTGATTTTGACTTGAACCATGTGACCTATATTAGATTTTTTTCAGATATTCTAAACTGAACAAATCTGATATAAAAAAACAATACAAAAAGATAAAATTGTTATTACAACAGTGCCACCATCATATGTGGTCTCAAATCGGGATAACATTATTCATTCCTCTTTACATTTGTTCTAACTGGAGAAATATAAACGTTTTGGAGTGACCCAGCCAGAGTCTAGACTTGAATATCTGATAAAAAATCTGTGAAGGGAGCTCAAAGATTTTGAGCTCATCACCTAGGATAAAGGGACATATTAGCAGTGGAAACATGGTAAGAAGGCCTGTCAGCAGTTATAGAAAGGATGGATGGATAGTTGATTGTTGTAATGCAAATAAAGATTTTGTGTAAATAATATATTCTTATTTAAAAGTAAATTATTTTTTCTTCTTCATTATTTTGCTTCTTTAAAGATGCCTGGTTGAATGAAAAAATTAAAAATCTAAGTCTACCAGCAGTATGAACAATTTTGGACTTAACTATATGTAGCACATGAGGCTTCTGTCTTTTAAATAAAGTTTAATGCTATAGAACCTTGGAGAACCCAGGATGCTGCTCTTTGCTCTAACTCTCCAACAGTGAGCCTTGGAGTTGTTGTTTTTTTTTACCTCTCTTGCCATCCTCACAGTGCACGGTGACTAGATCAGCACAGAGTAAACTTTCCCATTTCAAAGAGTGGTTGAGAGAAATGGGCCTCTGTTTCTCATAATATAGTTCAGGTTAATTCAATGTTTCTAGGCAATGTTTAAATGAAAAAGTCGAAATTTAAAGTCACATTTATTCCTATTGAAATCATTTGGGGTGCAACTACTTCAGGCATCTGATATTTTGGTTAAATGTTTTTTTAAATTATGTTTTTTACATCCAAATGAATAAACTTAAACCTTTCAATAAAAAAATCTCTTTGAAGATTGCACATCTGCAAAAAAATTGAAGTTTGAGACTTTCAATACATCCTCACAAATAGGATGTGCATGACAAGGTCTATATAAATTATACATACAGTGGACCCCCGAGATACCACAGCCGACAGTTAATCAGCAAAGAGACCCCATGTAAAAACACTTAGAATTGCCTATTTCAATATTGCTACCTGCAAACATACCTTGATTTGTATGAAAATGCACAGTAAAAATAGTTGTAGCACTATTTTGCCATTGCAGTCTAATGATTTGCTTGTTTGTTGATTTATTTTCTTTTAATTAATATAAAGCACTTTGAATCACCCTGTTAAATAGAATTGCCTTGGCTTACAGCAGAAGGCAATGTCTATAGTCTCCCTTATCTCCACTCTTGTGGGTATAGCCAATCGGCACCAAGGAAAATAAATTGCGCTTCTGGATTGGCTGCTTTTTCCCCTGTATACCAAAAAGACAGTGGTTAGAAACAGTAATGCTGGTTTTTGGCAATAAAAACACAGCGTTACCGTTTCAATTGCAGGCAAGTCTCTGATTGTTGGAATGGCCCCTTTTTCCAAACGGAGCTTTGATGCCAACTTCGCCTGATATTGTCCCAAATTCTTAAAGGATTCCGGCGTAAAAAAATTTGAAAAAATATTTCCATGTTGATTCTGGCAGTCAACAACAGAGCAACTCACGTGTGCACTACGTTTCTGGTAGAAATGGTTTTAGCTGATTTAGCTGATTAAAATAAAAGGCTGACACGAAAATGTCTTCTTCATGCATCATTGCGTGAAGAAACTTTCTGCATCTTTCACGGTGGAGTTCGTACTTCAAATCGGTGATGTGTCGGTCGCGAACGAACCGGCTCTAAGAGCTAACTCTTTGAAGTAAACGATTGGAGTCGGCTCGTCATTGGGAGCCGACTCCCGTCATTTTTTTTTTCATTCCCCCCTGCTTGTTTTGGTACATTTGGTACACATCGTTTTGCATTATTTTTGGTAATAAATACACTTTTAAGCAACAGAAAATCTGAGGAGCCAAAAGTACTGGCTCTCCAAAAAGAGCTGGAATTCCCATCACTAGAATTCAGTAATGGCGGCGCTCGACTGAATATCAGGGGGAGAGGAGTGAAGGGGAGAGGAGCAGGGTGGGCTTCCTGCAGCATAGGTAGGTCTGCGATGTCTATATATGGTATATCCTGCGCCGACTTGACGTCAAGTCGGCCAGAAATTAAAACCACGTATTTGAGTGCGCGTGCATGTGGGCTGGTTGACGAACCCAGGGGTAAACAAATGTTTCACTTTTAAATATCGGCTTCTCGGGCAGTGTATAATCGTTAGGCAATCATAACATACCTTTTTTCTCATGGAAAAGTGAAAATTACAGGTCATGACTCCTTTAAAGCTTCATGAATGATGTTTTAGCATCATCCAAGTTCCCTCTCATTCCCTTGACTTTTTTAACTTCTGCTTTTTTAGTCTGATTCTTGTAACTAGCTAGCATCTTGTCTTGTCCCTTGTTTACTTAGTTTTTAATGTGTTCCTGGTTTTGTTCATCTTAAGAGCGTAACACTTCTATATACTAGCTGCATGTATATACAAAGGCATTATAATTAATAATGAATACTAGAAACTAGCTGTACTTAAATCAGAATGACTGATCAATGCAAGCTGCAATGACAGGTCTACTGAGAATGTAATTCACATAACCCCCTGCTGTTTATGAAGGATGGCAGATGAATTAATCTTTATTTTTTTTACCTCAGTTAAATTATTACTTGAGGCTTGTGTGCTGGTGCAACTGCATCATTATATTTCAGTGCATTAGCATCTCTTTGTATCACATCTCTACTTGAGTAATGTGTTCAATTTTTTCCAAAGAGCTGATTGAAAACCAAAATATTTTACCCAAAACTAATAACTGACAGTTAAGTTGTTTTTCACTCTGTTAGAAAGGCATGCCAGTGTGGTCGCTATCAAGTTAGACCATTAGGGGTCTTCCTTGAAAGGAATGTAGCCATTATTCATCTACCTTGTAGGTTTCCTGCTTGGACATATGAAGATACCAGCTGTGCAGAAATGTCAATTTTATGCTCTATCAGGAATGTGCAGCTGGTTGTTTATAAATTCAAAAAACATTTTTACCCCACTATGGAGGTGGCTACACATGCAGAACAACTAAGTCTAAGATAAATTTTCATGTGTGGCAAACAATACCAACTATTTGTTTATAGACTTTATTCCCCTTTTAAAGATGGGATTTAGACCACATGAGAATAGAATTATAATATTTAGAAAGAGCCGATTTTTAGTTTTAGTTGTTGAAAGTGCCATGAAAATAAGAACATTCTTCAAGGTCTGTGAAAGGACATTAGAAACCCCAGTAATGTACAAAGCTATCATTAGTAGAAAGGTTTTTAATTTGAATTTTTTGAATAAAACATTATATTGCCCCTGGTGCAGAGCTACATAAGACTCCTGCCTGCTAACTCTATGATGATCTTCTTCATCTTCAAATGCTTTGACTTATGTCTTTAGTCTTGCCCTTACTACCTGGAGTACAGTTTCAAATTGTTGTGGAAGTAATATCTATTTATTTCACAGTACATCTTAGAAATTGGGGTATTCAAGCCAGGTGACGTAAATACCCGTAACACATTGGGAGATAAACCAGTGGATTGAATGAAAGGATTTTCTCTGATATCATGATCCTCACTTTCTCTCCTGTTAGGTTGCTTCTTTTTGTATGCCAGCTTTTTTGAGCAGCATTAATTTTTTTTTCACTGGATTCTTTTTTTTTTTTTTGTAGTTTGTGTTTTACAGCAGAGGTCCCCAACCCCCAGACCGGTGTAGGTACCAGATGTGCTCGGGGGCTTGCGCCTAATTATGACGTCGTATTACATGATTGGATGAACGCTAACATTACACTACATGATTGGCTGGACGTTAGCATGTTGAGGTATTGTGCATTTTTTTAAAGAACTTTATTAAACAAATAGCAAGTATACAGTGGCTAGCAAAAGTATTCGACCCCCTTGAACTTTTCCACATTTTGTCACATTACAGCCACAAACATGAATCAATTTTATTGGAATTCCACATGAAAGACCAATACAAAGTGGTGCACACGAGAGAAGTGGAACAAAAATCATACATGATTCCAAACATTTTTTACAAATAAATAACTGAAAAGTGGGGTGTGCGTAATTATTCAGCCCCTTTGGTCTGAGTGCAGTCAGTTGCCCATAGACATTGTCTGATGAGTGCTAATGACTAAATAGAGTGCACCTGTGTGTAATCTAATGTCAGTACAAATACAGCTGGCCTGTGACGGCCTCAGAGGTTGTCTAAGAGAATGTTGGAACAACAACACCATGAAGTCCAAAGAACACACCAGACAGGTCAGGGATAAAGTTATTGAGAAATTTAAAGCAGGCTTAGGCTACAAAAATATTTCCCAAGCCTTGAACATCCCACGGAGCGCTGTTCAAGCGATCATTCAGAAACGGAAGGAGTATGGCACAACTGTAAACCTACCAAGACAAGGCCGTCCACCTAAACTCACAGGCCGAACAAGGAGAGCGCTGATCAGAATTGCAGCCAAGAGGCCCATGGTGACTCTGGATGAGCTGCAGAGATCTACAGCTCAGGTGGGGGAATCTGTCCATAGGACAACTATTAGTCGTGCACTGCACAAAGTCTGCCTTTATGGAAGAGTGGCAAGAAGAAAGCCATTGTTAAAGGAAAACCATAAGAAGTCCCGTTTGCAGTTTGCAACAAGCCATGTGGGGGACACAGCAAACATGTGGAAGAAGGTTCTCTGGTCAGATGAGACCAAAATGGAACTTTTTGGCCAAAATGCAAAACGCTATGTGTAGCGGAAAACTTAAACTGCACATCACTCTGAACACACCATCCCCACTGTCAAATATGGTGGTGGCAGCATCATGCTCTGGGGGTGCTTCTCTTCAGCAGGGACAGGGAAAGTGGTCAGAGTTGATGGGAAGATGGATGGAGCCAAATACAGGGCAATCTTGGAAGAAAACCTCGTGGAGTCTGAAAAAGACTTGAGACTGGGGCGGAGGTTCACCTTCCAGCAGGACAACGACCCTAAACATAAAGTCAGGGCAACAATGGAATGGTTTAAAACAAAACATATCCATGTGTTAGAATGGCCCAGTCAAAGTCCAGATCTAAATCCAATCGAGAATCTGTGGCAAGATCTGAAAACTGCTGTTCACAAATGCTGTCCAACTAATCTGATTGAGCTGGACCTGTTTTGGAAAGAAGAATGGGCAAGAATTTCAGTCTTTAGATGTGCAAAGCTGGTAGAGACATACACTAAATACATAGACTGACAGCTGTAATTGCAGCAAAAGGTGGTTCTACAAAGCTTTGATTTAGGTGGCTGAATAATTACGCACACCCCGTTTTTTAGTTATTTATTTGTAAAAAATGTTTGGAATCATGTATGATTTTCGTTCCACTTCTCACGTGTACACCACTTTGTATTGGTCTTGCACGTGGAATTCCAATAAAATTGATTCATGTTTGTGGCTGTAATGTGACAAAATGTGGAAGAATTCAAGGGGGCCGAATACTTTTGCACGCCACTGTACAACACACAAACAAGTGAAGAGATCAACAGATACAAACAGCCAGGGTGTTATTTAAATACATGCAAAAAATTACGTAAATGAATTGTTATGAGAGCCTTTTTCTTGATAGTCTAATATTGATTGTATGTAAAGTTAAACATTTGCCATCTTTTTGGGTTTCTAAAAGAACCCAGAATAAAAATGTTTTCCATCATAAGGGAAAAAATGGGGCCCAATGTAGTTTGTTCGACTGGCGTAGTGTGACGTTATCGGCAAGCGCAGGGCCCCTGAGCAGATCTGGTACCTACACCGGTGTAGGTACCAGATGTGCTTGGCCAGATCTGATTGGGGTCCTGTGCCTTCTTATGACATCGTATTACATGGTTGGCTGGACGATGACATTACACTGCATGTTGACCTGGCCTGCAGTTAAAAAAAAAGAACTTTGTTGAACAAAAGTAGAAGCCCAACAGAGTTACTTCCAAAAGTCAAGAGAGAGGGTGAGTTGAAAATACAAAAGAGGAAGGGGAGCAAAGAAAACAAGAAAACATCGAAGTCTGCCTCCATACCCACAGGACGGCAGAGGGAGAGAAAAAAAAACAAAAAAAACCAAAAAAGTATCATCGATAAAAAACAACAACAATGTGAACTAAGAAGTACACAACCACATCACACAAAAATGGATATAAAAATACAACAATGCCACTTTTGGGGTATTCTAAATAAAATAAAAAACAGAGTGAAGCATTTTCCATTATGAGGTAAAATCTGTCTAAAAATGGTTAATAACAGCCTGCTAAACTCTTTCCAAAGCCTATGTGTGAAAGAGCAGGACAAGTGTCATGTTTTCTTGATGATCCCTACAGGAACTCTTATCAACATTTATGTCTCTTTTAAATGATCTTAAATATATTAGTGCTTGGCAGGGTTAAAAATGGGACACAATGTAGTTTCTCCGAGTGGCGTTGCCATAGTGTGAATTTATCGGCAAGCGCAGGGCCCCTGGGTAGATCTGACTACCAGAGCAAATCTGGTACCTACACCAGTAACGGGCTGTGGGTCATTTGGTAGCACAGGCTGCACAGAAAAAATTAATAACTTACAGTATTTCTCTCTTATTTATTATCTGAGTCTAAACAATGTTTTAATTCGAAAAATTTCTGTATTCTCTCCATTACATCAGTTTTAGCTTTAATGGTAATTTCAGAGTCGGAACTCTGAAATTCCAACTTCTGAGTGGGAAAAATCAGCTGGATTGCCCCAGAAGTTGGACTTCCCACTCAGAAAGTTAGAGATTTTTTTCTTGCTCCTACTTTGACTTTCAATATCCTTACATCAACAATAGTAGCTGTGGTGGAAACATGTTTCTTTTACTAGACACACTTGTAAGAAGTAGTCTAAAATCAGTTTAACATGCAGAGCCTGCAACTATAGACTTAAAATAAAATTAATGTGGACATGTGGACAGTACAGTTTAAAACAATGTTTGTAAGGGGTATAACCAACAATGGCTACCTGGGCCTTGCCATACTGGAATCCCAGCTTATCCGACTATGTAACTGGAACGCTGTTTGCTCGGGTGTGACATCAAACTAATCTCAAGTTCCAACTACCGAGTTAAATGGAACGTACCATTACTCACTCACTTACTCTTGACATGTCAGGACACTTGCCTCAGTCGCGTGATAGGTCACAGCTAAAAACAAACCCACAAGCTGGGAAAATTATTAAAAACAAAGGTCTCTAAAAAGTTTATTGCGAAAAGGAAAGGGTCCAATAAAGAGACAGAAGGGCATATAACTTCCAAGAAAAAGACAGCTACATTTAGCAGACAATACCAGAGCCCCTTTCAAACAGGCCATGAAAAACTGTAATTTTCCGGACTTCGTCTGTTTTGCTTTTGTGTCTGAAAGCAATCTTCCGGACCTTTTCCGGATACCCTTTACCGGTAATTTTACGGCTGAAGACCTAGTAACAAGAGCGGACTTTTCGCGGTATGGTGTTTGCATTCAGACAGTCAGGTAATGTTCCGCGAAAGCTGGAGGGGTGTGGGGTGGTGGGGGAAAGGGGCAGGGAACGCTGCGGGCGCATACATTGATGACGTATAAATGTCACGTGAACGGCAGTGCATAAGAACACGTGATTTCCCCCCTGACCAAAACACGGAAGAAGTCGAGGCGTACGCATTCAGCAGATAGTATCTTCAACATGGGTAGCAACTGGAAAGATTCAGAGATTCGCGACCTCTTCACCATGAGGGCTGAAGTCAAAATTAAGAAAAGCATACAAGGAACAACACGAGATTCCGTCACGTACGACCGCATCACAGCCAGGTTACACGAGCTCCAATTGCAGCGAACGAAACAGCTAGTGATGGCGAGATGAAGCCCCATGGGACATTGAACCACTTCAGTCAATTGGTTCAAGAAAGGGTTCTGCTCACGGGGCTTCATGTGAACACAAACCCCCCTACTGGCCAGGTACATAATCACAGGCAGCTGTAGCTCTTAGCCACTTAATGTGTGATGCATTAAAGTTGTAAGTCTGCTATGGTTCTTGGGAATGACTATGAGTTCCCAAAAAATAATTTCTCTACATCAAATAGTACAAATGTGAACAATAAAAATATTTTTTAAATGTATTCTGTCTGTTAATTATCCCCAAACGGTAGTATCATATGTTATGGCAGGTTGTGTAATAATGTTTTTCTCTCACTTGAGGTAAAATGCATGGGCTTAAGCAGGCAGAGGAAAGTGGAAATGCTTGTGGAACTAGGAAGAGGGTACTGAAAATGATTGTGTAACTTGGGCAATGATATACAAAACAGGGTAAATTGTTTTTTTTTTCAAAAATAGCCGTTTCTCAACAGTTTTAGGTTTTAAGTGATTCCTTTTTCTTGACACCACCTCACCTTCCTTTGAAAACACTCTTTCACAAGGCACAGAAGATGCCGGCGTACAAAAAAACACAGGTGCTAGACTATATAAATTGGGCTACAGCAATTTTTGCTTTTCCCAATATTCCAGGGGGGGTTCCAGCCTGCTAATATTTGGCTCCCAAACAGGGGGAATCCTCCTCTTCCTAGCTGGTTCCATCCTCTCAGTTATCTCATCTGTCTCTAAAAAAGAGGGCACTTGACACAGTCCTGAAACACTGTCATGACTGTGACCAGGCTTTTGATTTTAACATATTTAAAGCATACATTCTCCATGTGGTTAGAATGAACAGTTTAATAACAAACTTCAGATAGGCTTTCACAAGTGCAAAAATGACATTAAAATCTCTAGAAATTAATTAATGATAGAAATAATTACTCTTCCGAATTAGAAAATGTACCAGAAACAGTAATAGTTTGCTTTACTGGACAAAAATGTAAAAAATTTTTGAAATAACATTCTGAGAAAACAAGTAGGCTATTATTTTCTTTTCAATGTAATAATAAAATTAAAAAGCAGCAGTCTCAAAAATACAATACTGCCTGCTCCATTTTTTAGATTTTATCTTCATCCTCCTCAATCGTTTATAGATGAATTATTATAGATTTTGTTTCCATGTGGACCTACTAGATCTTTGCCACTTTTGTCACACAAAGAAACACATATGCCAGCTCTGTTTGTCTGTAAAGCTACACTTACGCTTTAATATTTTGTAAACAGTCGCAGCACGGTGAAGGGCAAAGTGATGCAGCGCATCACAGCCCGCTGTCTTATGTCTGAAACGGTTCAGAACCATCCACTAAAGCATCTAAATGATAGATGAGAGGAAATGTGTCGTATTGCATGCATCGCACCAGTCAATCTAAGTATGCTTATTTGTCCCCTGAAAAACGCAGAAAATCCGGACATTTTCATCAATCTATGAAATCCCCCCGGACGCCCTGGACGGCACGTGAAAAGTGGACATGTCCGGGGAAAACAGGACGGTTGGTCACCCTACCTAAATCTTATCTTACTCTCCTCACTCTCCAAAATCTTCAAACTATCTGTCTCTATACTCTCCAAACTATATAAACACAAACCAGACTCTCCTATCCAAACTCCAAACTGGTTGCAACTCTCCTACACAAACCCACATTTTGAATGGAGCCTGAGGGGATTTATATTGCTGTCAAACCACTCCGCAAACTCTGAACCACTTCCTGAAGCAGTCACGTGGTACAGCCAGGCAGCGGGGCTTCAGACGTCATCGTTTTCGGCTCCTCCCTTAAATGAAGCAGGCCTCGATACGCGCTTTGTGGAAATGCTCCCTCCATTGCTAGACACACGCTTCGTAGCCTCGGCACACATCGTAACATCACTAGAAACAGCAGATAATTTCGAAGCTGAAAACAATAAAGCGCCAATACCACGAGGTCATTGACCACAACAAGAAAAGGGGTAATGACAGACGTGATTGGTGCTACCTCGACTTGTGCGACGCGATAGAACCACGAGTCCTGCATTGGTGTGTGGAAGCCTTGAGGCTCCAGAGGAGAACTCGGAGGCTAGCTGCAGCGCCAACCAGATGGCTCAAGACACGTCGGCAAATGACTTCTGTTCCATACCAGGTAAAAATCACGCGAACCTCGACTTTTGAACATCATATGTAGCTTGACGTTTACCTTCGACCTACAGATGCATAGCTGTGCAGAAATAGTTTTTGTTGCTGGATGATTCTCCAACTATTGAACAATTTGTGTCCCAGGCAGCAGTAAGATAAATTAAAATGCAATTGTCCCTTTTTATCTTTGCCACATGTACTTGACACTAGCTTGGGCAGAAATATGGTCTGTCCTTAATTGTGAAGGGTAAAGAAGAGCATATATGTCATTATTGTTTGAAAAGCATGTTTTTCTGGTGTGATCAAAATGATGCTTTCCTCTGGATTTTAGACAAAAATGACAAATTCTATAATATTTAAATAGAGGACTTACAATCACTTTCAGAAAGTGTTTCCACACATTATGGAGAACTACAATATAACACAATACTTCTATAAATGTTACATTTTCTAAAAAATTTCCAGACCAAATTTGACCGTAGTTGGGGAATGAACCTGCTATAACATGGTCATTGCATACGATAATGACCAACAGTAGGCTTTTAAATATCTAAACAAATGCTGCCATTGAAGAGAATGTGATGAAACAAGCATTGCACTAAAGAATGTAAGACACTCTTGCATTAGTATGTGTGACTGATGTCTGTCTTTTTTGCTAGAGCTGTCATGCAGCACACCAATGCCACCATCATGCAGCACACCAACGCCGCCATCATGCAGCACACCAAGGCCAAAACGGAGAAAGAGGGACACTTCCCGCGCCCACACAGAATGGCTGGAGGTGTTCACGCAGATGGACGAAAAATTCCAACAGCGTGAGCGGGAATGGTTATTGGAGCAGAGACAGTATGAGGAGCAAGTTCGACGGGAAACCATGGCAGTGAGGGAGCGAGAAGTGACAGCGCTCCAAAATTTGACCTCTCTATTACATGAAGTAGTGAATAGGCTGCCTCAGCACCAATGGATGAAGGGCCCGACCTACCACCAGATGTAGTCCTGCTTCTGCACACACACCTATTTTTATTTTTTATTTTTTACACT